>CM070553.1:12304697-12904697 GCA_036346405.1 Phyllostachys edulis | reverse complement strand
GTTCCTTCGCCTTGTTCCAATTGGATATACCAGTGTTGCACTACTCCCACCATGTGATATGCCGCGAACCAGACTTTGTATCCCTCATCAGTGCGTTGTCCCCAGAAGAACTGCTCACATCGATTTATCCACCCGAGAGGATCGTCTTTGTCATCATATGCTGAAAAGTCTGGCTTATGGTACCGTCGAATACCTAATACCTGTTGTATCCGCAAGATGAGGTACTGCTGCTGATGTGTGTGGAGCGACCACCCTCGGCGGAAATTTTTGGGGCATGGACGGCAAGGGTATCGGGCCAGTTGGCATTGGCTTGGCAAACGGAGTTGTTCCATAACTTGGAACTGCCGGTGCTCTTGGAAACGATCCAATCTGCAGTGGCGCTGAAGGAATTGTTTCTGCGGCTGGTATGTTCCATGGTTCCACTTTTGCCTCCGATGAAGTCATCTCACGTATGTTCGTCGTGGTTTGTTGTGGCTGAAAACTTCCCAGGATGCCAGAGTATCCTGTTTGGTCTTCTAACCTTCTGATGCGTTCATCTAAATTGATTGGCCGCTCCTCCAGAGCGATCACCCGGGCTTCAAGGGATGAGAAACTCTCTAATTTGCTTGCTCAATTCCAACTTTAGTTCGGCGATTGCTGCCATCACTTCGGACGGCTCACCGTTCTTTTCCACACTAGAAGACATGATGGTCGGCTCTGATACCAAATGATGTACACGGCTTCTGCTACGAAGGTGGTAAGGATGGTTCGCCGGTTGACGAGGGCACTGATTCTATCGAGTCGGTGCCATTGTCGATAACAAGAATTAAATCGAGAATTCAGAGGGTACGAGATAGCAATCGGAAGATAGGAGTAATTTCTTTCTTGATTTCTGATTACAGAGTTACAAGCTTCTTTTAAAGGGCTACGTATGTAAACTGATTCGTACTCAAACTCTATTGCAATACAAATACGGTAATCTATTTGGAAAGTCTACCGACTCAGTCTATTGCCGGAAACTCTACAGGCTACGCTTGTTGATTCTGAATCGTAGTCGGAACGTCTGTTGCGCCTTTGTTGTGATCATCACCATCGCGATGCCTGCGCCGATAATGATATCCCCAATAAGAATCCACAATAGATTGGCCTTGCCGAGGCACTATGACAACCATGGTCTAAAATACCAAAAAAGACTATCATATTCAATTATTCATTCTTCAATAATTCAATCACTTGCAATGATCCTCATCCCTAAAGGTACTTTGACAATGGTATTATTAGAGTGGATGCACAAGTCAAAAACTACACGTAGTCAACCAGATGGCTTAGTCCAAGTGAAGAGAAAATAAAAGCCACAGATAACTCAGAATCTTTACTGGGAGTGACCAACATAGCAGCATAGCATCGTAATTAGTAAATAGATATTACAATGTGCAATAATAGCGTATGAACAGAAAATAGAAGAACAAACGAAAGCCTTATACCTACAATACAAAGAATTGAAATCGAGCTGGAGGTACGATGCACTATACCTGCCTATTATGAACATACTCCAGAAATGAAGGGACATCTGGATAGCGCACTTGAGTATCACTGTCTGGTCTAGGTGATTTTTGGAAACAGACTATGTCCCCATCTTCAAGCTACAAGATTGGGAATTTTGGGAACAAATCAATAACTGTTTAATTCGAATTCTGCATTTCTCAAATCGAAGAAACATCTTGACAAACCTGACTAGAACGGAAAGTAAGTTTCTTGTCAATATGTTCGCACATCACATTTGGCTCAAACTTAATTTCCTGCATGTACCAATGGGAAACAACTTAAGTACAATCATCCTGGTAAGGTTATCACTTATCACCGTATAACGTAACTAACCCCCTAAAAAACTAAATGCATAAAGTGTAGCAGAGATTTCTTTAAAGCTTTCTCATCTGGGCTCTGGACAAATAAATATATATCAAATCACGAATTTAACTCTTACCTCATAAAGCTCAATTTCTTCATTTGGCGTAAATCCAGCCATTTCATTTAGTTTTGTCAGGATTTCTGAAGATTTCCCCAAGGCCTTTACAAAGAGCCTCCCCACGAAACTACATCAATGAAAGAATGTCACACATCAGCCATTCAGCTATATATAGTGATACTTACGAAAGGATGATGGCAGAGGTCAATTTAAATAGAATATGTACCGAAGTTCTTCCTTTTCAGGGTTGTAGAGTTTGAAGAACAGAAGAATATCTTCCTTGCTCTTCTCAGGAGGAGGGACAGGCCGCAAATCCTAAATGAGTAATTAGACATAGTTAAGCATTCTGCATCTGGAAGCCACAACAGACACTAAAATAAGAAACATACACTCATACAGGAAAGAAAACAAGTACAACTCCAGCATATCATTACCAGTCCAAGTTGTACTTCCAAAAACAGCTTCAGCTCAGCATTGTGCGCCTTATTTGATACCTCCCTCAATTGTCCCACCTGTGCAGTAGAAAACTAGTAATAGGACCCTTCGCATAAAAATAAAGTGGAACTGGTAAAGGAGAACAAAAGCAATACAGAACATAACAGGATTCTACATTGTTTTTAACAAATCTTTCTAGAGTCATCGAATGAACTAAGCATTTAAGCACACTAGATTGGACTACTGAGATGTTTTTGGGAAGCAAGGAAAAACTATACCAGCTTAGCACAACCAATTTTCTGAAAACATGTATAACAACACACAGTCAACAGAAAATCTATACAACAAAGTACACCCAATAATTCCAAACTATAAAAGATTATTTTTTTAAAAGTATCTCCAGTTCTCCACACTTGAAGAAAGTAACTAACTTACGGATTGTGTTTCTTCATGAGGGGTCAATGGACGATTGGGCCGGTATGTATGGTTTTGCCTCTTAGCCCACAACCAGAAGCGTTGATACTGCACTGGGATGCCATATTCCTTTGCAACTTCCTCCTATTAAACAGTTTTTTCAACAGCAGTTTGATCACCAGTTAATTTAACAGATGTATGTGTAGTGCAAATTTTAGTATTCCAAAGCTAATAAGGAAGCCTTGCTACCAAGAAGATCGTGTGTAGAGTTCTAGGGACATGTTACCTTGAAAGTACTAAATGGCAATTGCTTCTGTATTCGGAAGCTACGAACTTTTTCATGGTCCACCAGATCAAAATATATATCCTTACCAATTTGCTCCTTCAAATCCTCATCTTGAGCTACCTAGGTAGATTTGTTTAAACAGAGCTCTATGAAAAACAAACTCAGAGAGGGATTCCAGGTTGTGATGAACACTATAATAAACAGACCCCCTGACCTTTATGATGGTATAGAGATGAGCTTCAGCCTTTTCTTTCTTCTTGTGTTCTTTTTCTTCTTGTTCTTTCTTCAACCTTATCTGCAAATCCACAGTTTATCATCCAAACTGTATCAAGATTATGTCTATGGCATGGAGGAAGAAAATACAACACTCTACATACCCTTAAATGCTCAGCAATGTCCTTCTCGTCGACACTACACATTATTTTCTCCTTGTCACTCTCACGGATATAGACAAGCATGTAGGCATTTGAATACTTCGTGAATTTAAATGGGGTGTTGTTGAATCCAGGGTTTATTTGAGGTAACTGCTTAATCCAAAAGAGATAGATATGTAGATGCTGGTTATGAACAGAATGAATATTTATCGTTCAATGTCAACATGTAATAGAACATACCTCTTCCTCGCCCCCATATTGCTCTTCAAGGGCTTTCTTAGTATCTTCTTTTGTTACACGCTCGTCATCAAATTTATACCTGGTACACAAAAATATTTTCAAAATGTGTCATGAATTGGAAACTGTTTGCAAGGATGTAAAAAATCAGATAGCATATTTTACTCCATCAAAGGGCATGAGCATTTTAGTATCAGTTATAAATATGAGGATATTACACCTATCGCCACGTACTTTAAAACTAGGTTCTGCCAAAAGTTGCACTTAACCCCGCGAATAAGAAAACATGGTTGCATAAAATGCTGGTAAAAAGACATTTACTGACGCCTTCTTCCTCAAAAGATAGGTACGGTGTTCAACTGGTTCATATGCAAGTGGCCACTATTGTTGCGGTGTGATTATTCCCTAAACTGCCATCCACTTCCAGTACCTGAAAAATGCACTGACCAATGACTAGTTGAGGGTATCACACTCTACTAGGATTTTACAAGATTCCTGATGCAGTCAAGAGTGCATGGAGTATGTAATTTGCCAAGAGTAATTTCATACATGATACACCATACCTATTGTGGCAAACGACTGCATTCTAAACAATGTTATTGAAGCAAATGGTAACTGGCTGGTTATCATTGCTAACAGGAAACCCCAGGACAAACTATTTTATGAAAACTGGCGTGTGGAACTTGAAATGAGGGCCTTTCACTCCAGTTAACAAAGGCTTATACAAATTTACAAACTCTAGCTGAGATTATCATTTATCAATTATCATTATTCTCATCTGTAAACACAACACCTGAGATAACTAATTGGGATACTGTCCAGTAGCAACCACAGGTCTGAGTAAGCTAATCTCAGTTGTCCAATTTAAGAATGCCAGGCAGTAATCTCAGCCGACGTGACTATTCAGCCATGGTCAAGTGGCCATGCGTAAGAACAGCATAATGAAATTATCTAGCAACTAGTTGAGTAATTGTGGTACTAGAGGCCAAAGAAGTCATTTAAAAAACCAACCATTGATCTGACAGAGTTGGCCGTATGAACGCATAGTAGTGACCACCATGTACTCCTCCGCTATGAACAAGAACACTGAATAAAAGCAGATAAACAGCGTTAGCACAAGAGAAAAATCCATGTAGCAAGGAACTCTGACACCTATTGGAGCACTAGTATTACACACAAAATATTTGGTTTGCAACAAACTGGCATTATGCAAATAAATTAAGGGGTTGTTGGCATTACACAAATAAATTAAGGGGTTGTTGGATCCTATGTTTTATCAAAACCAGATTTTGTTAAGATAACTAAAACCCTGTTTGGTTAGGGTAGGATAAAACCAGGATAAGAAAATCCGTTCCTACCTCTGTTCCTACCGCTCTAGAATAACTGAAAACTAGTTTTAGCCAAACAATGTTTTCACTAAATGCTATCCTAGCCCAATAATAACTTAAAATCGGCATTGCTAAAACTTGCACAAAAATGTGTTTTCGCAAAAACCCAGCAACAAATCTGAAATTCAAATGACCAGTAAGAGGAAATTGCAAATGCTGTGCCTGGAAAATTCTCAGGAGTTGACTCAGTTGGCAAATTCTTAGGAGTTGACTCAGTTATGTATGAAACTCCGTGCATACTTGCATTATATAATCAACCAATCGTCCTCTTCAAGTTTTTGTCCACATAGCAACTAGTTGCCTATGCTCACACATAGCATCTAGATGAAAGAAATATATATTATTGCTATGATGTCCCTTGTACTTTGAATTCTCAAACTACCATAACAAATCATTGGGAACATGTGATACACAAATTAATTGATCTTAAAACCATTCAAAGAAAATATCTTAAAACCATTCAAAGAAGTTACCATGAAGGCATGAATGATATGCGTAACCAAAAAAACATTACCTGTGAAGAGTATAAAGGTTTCTTATACTTCTATCTGCATCTGGAGCAAGATATTTGCCATCATCTCTATCCAGATCAAGTTGCAAAGGGAATTCATAGCGGTCATTAATCTGCACAAGCAGCCAGTATAGCACAAATGCAAATCTCAGAACTGGAGACCAATCTTTAAAATACTTGGACAGAAGATAATAGCTAATCAGCTACATGCCTTATTCATTTTCAAGAAGTGATTCAAGAACTACCTAATGTCTAAAATCTCTCAATTTCTTTTGTGATTGAAGACTCAGTGTTAGATCTACTTGATGTTTCTTGGATTAACATTGTACTAGCTGTCTTTTCAAATCATTTCTAACAAGGAAAATGAAAGGAAATTATGAGCCCCGTGTTGACTGCCTAACCAAGGGAAAGCACAAACAGCAGAAGCTCCAGGAAGAGAGAGGGGGGGGTAGAGAGAGAGAGAGAGGACTCCAAAAAGAAGTAATTGTGTGATCACTCACAGCAGAAGATAATTAACTAAAATGGTTAGCCCTATTATTATGAATAAAGTTATTAGTTACTTTGAACAAATACTACAATTCTGAAGTAACTAGTTAAAAAAAAAGTTACTAAACCAAAGTCCCCTACACCATTGGCAAGAAAGCTTTTTTTAGCTACCCAACCCATTTTCTCATATGTCAGTGACCAGGTACTAAATATAGGGTAGTTAAACTGCCATGTCCCCTTAGTTGATATATAATATTGAGATAGATATCTACATATTATGCATGCTACAAGCCTAAGAAATGAAATTGGGAACATGAATCATGGTGTGCAAGCAATTCTGCTTAAGAAATAGTCCATTCAACATGAATAAAAAAATAGGAAACAAAGCAACCAAGCTTTGTTGGATGAAATATGGGACTATGTCCAGATTTATTACAGGAGATGGGCAACATTAGAAATTTGGATTCAAAATAATGAGTCAAGTTAACAATGGTTTGCATAGTCGTAATAATGTATTTTTAGTAAGTAAGATCATGAATCAGAAAAGGAGAACAACTTGTCAAATGTCTTTCATACAGAGTATCCAGATGTAGGGCTGTAAAATAACTCAGGCTCAATAAGCTATTTGAGCTCAAGCCATTATTGAGCACGAGCTCAAGCTTGGTTGAGCTCAGCTCAATTAGGCTCAAATATGTACATATATAGTATAGCATACTAATATACACCATTGATCATTCTCAAGTCTATTCAAGCCTAAAATATACTTGTATACATACAAGTTACCGAGCCAAGCTCAAGCTCAAGCTCAAGTTCAAACCCTGATATAGTTTCAGGCTCAAGCCGAACCTATCTGGCCTCGCTCGAGCTCAGCTCATTTATAGCACTATATGGAAGTAGCTCCAAAGCATTTACTACAGCAAATAGCCAATATGGTGAACATATTTCCAGAAATAAGTCAATGCTAAGATATGAACATGTTTATGGCTATCATTAGCCATTCTCATGGTTCCCAGTGTGGCAGTATTCCATATATTCTTTTTCCAAATTACGTTCTATGTTCTTAAATTTAACATCAATACTACCCTCAAATAAGGGTGTCATTTCACACAGCAGGTGTTACATGTATATGATAACATGAATTATGAATAATATAAGTAAATGAATAAAGAATAGAAAGTGCAAGATCATGAGTGTCCCAACCTTAACCATGGTATCTCTCATATAATCATACTCAAAACGCTTCAGCTGAAGTTGCAAAACAGGGGGGAAATCCAGGAAGAGAACACCCTTTTTTGCATCCTGAGATATCAAAATTGAAATCGAGTCACCAAGACAGTACCAAAACCAATAGGGAAAAAAAGATGAACTTCATTTATAAAGCTGTTGGAAGGTATATGGTATGCAGATTCTCTGTATATGAACGAATGTATAAAAGTCTACAAGTCCTATCAAGATCTTCATGAAAGCACCAGCTCTAGTTTCAGTTTCACATCTAAATGGAGAGCAGGATGTCGGTACCTGTAAACCATGGTCCTCTGCATGATACTTGTTATCACCCTCTAGACGCTCAACTTCAACATATTTATCAAACGATGCATACACATCACGACAACCTTTAACATCAAGTTGAAGGTCTGCAAGGCCATTATACAACATTAACCCAGCAATACAGAATGCAACACAACTAATGTGAACCCAGTACCAAGACAATATGTACCATAAAAGGACTCCTTCCTGCTGGATTTATAGTCGACGTTTATACACTCAATGTAATTAATGTGGTGACCTTCAAATAATTGCTCGATCGTTCCTTCTACGACAGTTCCCTAGGGAGAGAGCAAAGTTAATAGCAGCTAACATGCACCATATAGGCAGCTCTGTACTAGATTTGTCACCTTCATCTTATCTTCAAGTTTCTCACAGAGAACTCTGTTGAGCTCTTGTACATCATGCTGCATGAAGGAATCATATGTATCCCATCCAAAAGATTTGGTCAACTCTTTTGTAGCTACACTACTGTCACTATACTGGAGCTTGTAGAAAAGGCTCTGCAGTGCCAAGGGAATACTTCCAGATGGCATGTCGTTTTCGGTGGTTGGCATATGATACACAGCCTGGGAGAAGAATGAAGTTAGTCAATTAGTTCAGGAAAAAATAGTGCCTAGAACATTATGACCCATGATCACTCACCTTCCTGAAGTATGGTATGTGGTACAGTGTTTGTAGAAGAGAGTTCATATAACATGTAGCTCCTTGGTTTTTCAGACCAACATAACCTGTTTCCTTTTTTGAGTCATGTGTCCAATAGTCAACCATTCTGCGGACAGCAACCTCAGCCTCCACAACAACAGTATCATTCACAAGGTGACCTCTACTTGGATCATAGAGGTCACTCAAAGGCATAAAAGATGTGAAACCCCAATCGCTCTCGCGTGCATTAAATTGGTGTTGGGTATCTGCCGGACAGAGAAGCAACAATGCATCAGTGATAGATTTATGCCATAAAAATTATTGAAACTCATTGGCAAACATAAAGGAGATCAAGCAGCGCTACTCAGAATCAGTAGATCAAGTAGCACTATGCATCATTTTTAATTAGCTACGAATATGAACAAAAAAACAATGTGGTATGGCATTTGCAAGCATGGGGTTCACAACCACAGTACCACATTAAATAAAAGCTTAAAACAGCAAACCTAAACAAAACTAAGTACAACTATAAAAAACACTACAACTGTGAGCCTGTGAGGAATTTATCATTCAAGCATTTTTTTTACACAAGGGGACCTTGTTTCCTAGGTGAACAGAGAGCTTTTTTGTATAGACATGTTACTCATATAAATTGCCTACCAGAGCTTGGCATAACAGAACCTAAACAAAAGAGAAGGAAAAGAGTCTAGTAGAACCCCCAGGAGACTAGCAGGTACATTTACATAATCATACCCATTTATGATTTATTGTGATATGTTAACAGAAAAAAAAAGATTTTGGTTCAATCAAATCAGTAATAAAGCACTGGACATCAGGATAATTGGCGGCTTGATGCAAGCATGTCAACAAGACCAGCTCCACTGCTCAACAACGTAAGACCATAAAAGTTGGCATGTCAACAAAACTATTTTCAAGTATATATCTAACCAGCACATACATCCGCCTGGTGCAAGGAAAATCCTTAAAAGGGGCAAATTTTTGCATACACTGTCATAATAAAAGTTTGACAGTGTAGTGCAGAATGTCAGAGTGTTAACACCTTTTTTACTTTCAAGCTTATCTTGTGTTGCTTTCGCATTTAAGTGCATATTCACATAGTGCAGAGTCATGGACAGCATGAAGAAAGGGTACACCTTTGCGTATCGTATACTTCTGATGGATCTGGTTTACAACAGCCAAGCTAAACTGAGCGTAACGGCTCCAACCATAAGGGAGGTTAGCCGAGTCAGCGACATCCAAGTACATTGAAAGGTGGTCCACGTTGTTCCCCTTGGGGAAAATCAGCACGCGCCTGCATGAAAGCCATAGACGTTACTACACTCAACATTCCAAACAGAAACCCGGCAGTTGCCGCTTGCAAAATAAGTGAAGAGACCAGGAGCTCACCATTTGTACCCGCCAACCACAAACACATCCGAGTAGTGCTTCTTCCCATTGAGCCGGGTGAAGTTCTCGATCGTCCAGGTGAACCGCGACGTCTGCGGGTCCTCCGCCGGCTGGCTCTCCGCCGTGCTCGCTGCCTCTGTCTGCGCCACCACTGCCACAACAAACACAAAAAAACGCCCCGTATTACGAACCACCCACACCGGCACGCTCAACACTGCACATTCCCGAATCACACTACGAATCAGACGGAAGCAAAGCAGCAAGCGAGAGAGAGCTAGGGGGGCACAGTACCTTCCATGGGCTGGGCGGCTTCGGCGGCGGCGAGCTCCTGGTGGGGCACGAGCATCTCGTCGTCCTCCTGCTGCGGGTTCGGACGAGCAACGAGAAGGAGGGTCAGATCCGGCGCGGGGGCATAAACCCTAGGGGCGGACGGGCGCCACCCGATCGGGGGCTCCAGGGGCGGCAGGCGACGGAGGAGTGCAGCCGCCGGGAGGGGATATCAGGCAGTGGCGAGGAGGGGAGGAGCGTGCGCGTGGGTACATACCTCGAGAGGAGGAGGAGTCATTATAGTCATGGAGGCGTCTGCGTCGGCACCGGTCTCGGTGGCCGCGGCAGTGGAGAGGCGGACGCGGGTGGGGTCGGAGACGACGGAGGAGGAGGAGGACTGGAGGAGGATGCGGCGAGGCGAAGGCGGAGGCGGAGGAGAGTGGGGAGGGGTACGGGTGTGACCGTGTATGGGGGACTTCGGACTTGGGAGGTTTGGAAGGAGGGGGTGTTTTGGGGATTTCGGGTGCAGCAAGCAAGCGATCGGAGAACGCAGAGGAGGGATGAGGACTCTTTTCTTTTTCTTTTCTTTTTTCTTCTTTTTTCTTTTGAGTTGTCCCTTTTTTTAAAGAATTGCATTGTAGACATCTGAACTTGCGATATTATGTCTAGTTAGCTCTTTAAACTTGTATTTTACTTAGCTCTCTGAAATTGTATTGAAGGAAAGTTCGTCGGATACGATGTCGACAACTTCGTCCCCTCTGAGTCTTTGTCCCGTTCCGAGCGTGTTCATCGTCTATGTCACCTCAGTCGACAAAAATGAATTCTTCGGACCCAGGAACACACAGTGCTCGTGTCTTCGCCGGAGCTCCACCGTCGCAGCTTGTCGCCCTCACGTTTGTCTCTTCCGATGCGGCCGTGAGAGAGATAAGTACATTCCTAGTGTCAAAGCAGAAACTACTCACCCTGCACAAAAGTTCATTTAGTCGTTTGCTAACATGAAAGGCTGAGCTAGCGAATCATCGTAAGAGAGAGAAGTATTATGCCCCTACTCTAGCACTGGAAATGTACTTCTCTCTCACATGACCGACTCAGAGTAGGCAAGAGCAAGAGTGGCGGTGGAGCTCCAACGAAGATGCGAGCACGGTGCGTTTCCGGACCTACAGAATCTGTTTTTATCTACGTAAGGTGATGGGAACGATGAACACAGCCGGAACGGGGTGGTAACGAGTCTACTAGACTCGGAGGAGACGAAATCGTCGGCATCGCATCCAACGAACTTCACTTCAACGCAAGTTCAGGAGGCTAAGTGGCACAACCTCGCAAGTTTAGGGAGGCTAAAAAATTAAAATGCAAGTTCAGAGGGTTAAATGACACAATCTCGCAAGTTCATAGATCTACAGCGTAATTTTCTCCCTTTTTTAGCTCTTTAGCTTTGTCTTAAAAAAGAAACTCTTTGTCTTTGTTTTTTATTTGAATTTGCATGGGGATAGGATTTTCTTCAAGTTGTTTCTCTAACCTCGTCTAGCGTACCTCATTTCTCTTCTATAAAGTGGCTTATGAAGATGTTTGGTTACATAATGTGCCATCTTTTTAAGTGAATCACTTTTCGCCTGATTAAAGAAAATTGGGTTCTTTTTGTTTTCTTTTCCAAACGAAGAATGAGAGTTGGTTAGAGTTGATATTTATCTTTTTACACGAGTGACAAAATGTGTACAAATGGATTTAACAAGGTTGACAAAACAAATGTGCTTTGAGTTTTCCGATTGGTAGACATGTGTTCCCGTCGTTATCCTACTCATAATTAATTTGTAAAATAAGGATAAATATAGGTGCACAGTTTTGAATGAATGTATTAAATATTCGATATAGACAAATAAATACGTAGTTATTCTATTCATTTCTATATATTTCTATACCACTATTTCTAATTCCACATAGTTTGGTTAGTGTCATCACATTGTAATACTTTGGTAACCAGTCAATAAAACATCACTAAAAAAATTATAGTTGTTTGCTATCATCGACAATAACAATAACACGTGTTTTTACGTACATCTATTTTGACATGATGTGATTACTATGCTTTGTGATCAAAGCAAGAGGGTAAGAGGCTCACTACCGAGATTCAAAGCTATTAACTTAATGTAATCATTTTATTAGTATGTTGGACCATGAAATTGGTGGGGTTACTATTAGAGGGATCATTATTAGAGATATTGACTTCAGTTGTTGGGCTCTTTTACATATGTATATATACACGTGCACATATGCACTAACATTATTAATCGGCTGCGTTGATGGATTAAATTGTTCCTACATATTCATCTAAGTACGTAGCCAATCATTCTGTCATATGTTATAGAGAAACTATGTTAGGTCACGTACAATGAGTTTACATCAGCTGTCTATAGCATCTGTCACGTAGGATTTAAGCTGATGTGGATGAAAGAGAATAAAGAGAGAGAAATGTGATGTTTACAATCATGTGGCCGACTATAGCACTAGAACCAAGAAAATCATTAAAAGATTGTGTGTTGTCTATAATCCTGTAGACGACTGTATCACCATAACCCATTATATGAGCTGTCTACAGATGACACGAAGAGTTGCTATAAACAGTAGCTATATGTACTATTGTACATGCCCTTATATAGAGAATGTGAATGTCTAGTAAGATGAATAATCTTTGTTGGTTTGGTTTAATTATTGAAGTAGTTTTCTTCTATATCAATTTTCATGTTCACACCACATGTCACGCTTTCCTTGTACTATTTTGTTTTTCTCCCTCAACTCATTTCTCCCAACATTTTTCCTTCACTCAAAACCACCTCAAACTAGTTGTATGACTAGGCGCCCTCCAAAGATAGCTTTTCGCTTGAATCCCATGCACCGCTGCTTACTAGATTTGTGCCGCCGTAACTCTATGTGTTTCCACCCTCCATACCATAGTGTGCACGCAGACTGGCTAGGGTATTAAGTGATTATTGTTGTTCATAGAGACGTTGCTGTCATGTCGTGTTCTTCTTTAATAATTAGAAAAAAGTTACATCCTAATGTCCCTTAACTGTGCAAACATAAAAAATGTAGATCGTTGAAACAATTATGCACAATCTCATATGAAAAACCCCTCAAATAAAATACGAAATCGAAATCATTTGCAAGTTTCATATTGCGAATGGAACTATGCTTGATATTGAATCC
Source organism: Phyllostachys edulis (assembly GCA_036346405.1). Classification (NCBI taxonomy): domain Eukaryota; kingdom Viridiplantae; phylum Streptophyta; class Magnoliopsida; order Poales; family Poaceae; genus Phyllostachys; species Phyllostachys edulis. The sequence continues at coordinate 12,891,556 of CM070553.1, read as the reverse complement.
CGAGCAACGACGATAAAAACTTGAATTTGAGTGTCGCAGAAAAAATATATATTCTTACTCCTTCAATATTTCTGGCACCATTGAACTAGAGACGTAGGCATAACTTTGTCTTTTTTTAGGGATGCTTCATCCTAGATGGTCCATAATGCCATAACCAAGATGTGATAGAAAATCTATATCCGTTAAGTTTGACTTTACAAGTATTCTTATGCCACTCTCTCTCCAAAATCCAAAGGCCAAACTATATTGAATCTAGACCTACCAGGTAAAAGCACAATCCAAAACTAGAATCGTATGTCACGCCTAGCAATGTATCCATGATGTTGTACACTCGCAAGTTCCAACTAGGAAGTTCCATTTGAATATCTGATCCGACCACATAGACACGCTCTCCCGTGGCCGCACGAACTGACGAACCCAACTATGGTCCGGTTCCGGTTAGGCTCACCGGACCAGTTGGTAAGTAGGTAGTAGGTTCACTTCGAATATTCCGCCTCCCACAACACAAACCCCACGCGCCCACGCGCCGCCCAGATCAAACACGTTAGGGTTTGTCTCCCCTCCCCACCCGCCGCCCACCACCTCGCGCCGCCAATGGCCCAGCGCTGGCGCTCCAGGGCGCGGCGCGACCCAGATCTGGACGACGGCGAATCTCCGCGACAGCGCCGGGCCCCCATCAGTGACGACGAGGAGGAGGCGGGCAACGAGGACCTCAGCCTGGAGATCGTCGCGCGGGCGCGGCGGCGCGAGGCGGCGGGCGGCCGCTCCGGGTTCTACGACCCGCTGTCGCTGTCCTCCAGCGAGGAGGTCGACGAGGACGCGGTGGTGGAGCTCCTCGAGGCGGACCCCAGGAGGAAGCAAAAGAAGAAGCGGCGCAAGGCGAAGAAGAAGCAACTGAAGGAGGCGCCGGAGGCGGCGGACGCCGCCGAGAAGGAGGAGGTAAGCGTGGGCCTTCCCTTGCTCGTGCTCGTGCAGTATGATGTATTTAATTGAGCAACCAGAATATCGAATGCGTGGTGGATCCAGAGGCCTTAGTTAAACAACTACCAATAGAATCAAGTTGAAATTGGGAGCTGTGTGACTAAACCGCATCTAATGTGAGCTCGATGGAAGCTATTGAAACGTTTGATCTAGTAGGAATCGATGGCAGTGACTAGTTGCTGGCATAAGTATTTCGTAACTGTGCCTTAGGAGGAGGTATGCGCGGGTACTGACTGAGTTATGTTTTTGAAAAATACTCTAAAGGGCTGTATGTTGTTTTTCTACATCATAAGGTACAACCCTCTGTTTCGTAGAAACCCAAGTGACAAAAAAATCTTTTGTTGTCGCCCATTATAGAAAAACATATGCATATCAAATTATTCATGAATTGAATAACTGATTGGAAACCTTGACATATAAAAAACAGCTGATTTTATGTTGGTGGCCTGGCATCTGTGTTCAGTGTTCCTTCTAGGAATAAATAAGTAAGGTTGATGTCCTCTGGAGGCACTAATAAGTGTATTTGGATTTTTAGCCTCAGGTTGGTGGCACCCAGGAGGGACAAACTGGGACAGCAGAATCGGTGCTCACTGAAGATGGGGTTGATGTCCCTGTTTCTGATAATATAGTTCTGCGGAAGCTTCTTGTAAGTTCCAAATGAATTTCCTTGTATATGTGCAACTGAGATAAGTTAACACTTGTGTTACTTCTGCTCATGATCAGCGTGGACCAAGATACTTTGATCCTGGGGAAACTATGTTGGAGACTTGTTTTAATTGTTGTGAGGAAGGTCACGTAGCTGCCAACTGCCCAATGGAAAAGCGGAAGAGGCCTTGCTTTGTTTGTGGGTTGTTTGGACACAATGCGAAGCAGTGTACGCAGGTTGGTCTCCCTAGCTCCGAGGAATTATCGCTCGGTGACTTGGGTATGTCCATTCATGCCCTTGACGAGCTCATTGTATTTGGTTTTCCATTGTTTACATGTAATATTGTTGTGTTGGAGGTTATTTCAGCTCTTTATTTTAACTTGTTCTCATTTAGGTTCCAACTCATGCAATCATGCAAACGTACTTGCCAATACATTAAGACTGTCAAGAAATATATCTTAGGCTTGTTACCTGGAACATCGTTTGGATATCCGTTTTTTGTTGAGCTCTGCATATTGATTGTCTTTTTCATTCAACACAATTTATTAGATGAATTGTAGGACACATTGATCATACTTATTTGTTGTGTTTAAACATTGGATGCGAAAACAATAGTAGATAATATATGTGTCCTTCAAATTCAGTCTCCTCTTAATCTTGATTTAAACAACTTCATTGTACTCATCATGCCAGTTCATATTTTACTTCCAGTGGTTTGTGCTTTCCAGATCTTTTGTTCATTTTGTTGTCCTATGCTCGTACTTGTCATACCATTTGAAGGGGAGTGATATCTGTATTTTATGACATGTAAAAAAATGATTTGGAGATATCTCCCTTTTTGGACTCATGTATACATGTGTGTTCAAAATTTAAGGTTTCATTTTTGTTTAAACCCGGTTTTTTGCTGTATTTTTTTCATGCACATATTCTGGTAGTAGTTTCAGTATTGCTTGCACTTGTCTGCTGCAAGTGTGTAGCTTGTTTTGGTCTCACATCCTAAATATTGTTGATTTGCACAATAGTTCTCGCAAGTGATTGTCATTGTTAGGAATCAAATATTTGTTAATACTTTTTTATAGGGTCAAGACTGTTTCATATGCAAAAAAGAAGGTCATAAGGCAAAAGATTGCCCTGAAAAGCACAAGAGGAACACCCAGCAATCCATCACATTGTGTTTAAGATGTGGAGAAACAGGTCATGATATGTTTGGATGTGCCAATGATTATCCACCGGATGATGTTAAGGCCAGTTCTTTTTTGCCTTATTGTTTTCTCAAATTTGTCATCGTGCTATCACGGATGAATGCCTGTATGTTGGGTTGTTTGCCTGGTTATAAGTACAAAGAAGTCTGTTCTTTTTTGCCTTATTGTTTTCTCAAATTTGTCACCTTGCTATCACGGATGAATGCCTGTATGTTGTGTTGCTTGCCTGGTTATAAGTACAAAGAAACTAAGTTCTGCTCTTTTGGAAATGTGTTGTCTTAATATGGTTGTGAAAGGTACTGTTTCCCCCTAGCTTTGATCTGAAGAAAAGGGCCTATGAATGAATTGTGCTCTTAGCTGGTTGATTAGGTTGTAGGATACATTTTGTTGATCCAGCTTTGTCTGCTATTCATAAGTTAGGCTAGGTTTCATGAACCAGGTCAGATTTATACTTCATGTTAGGCCTTTCCTATCATTCTATGCTAATCCAGTCCGTGAATCCACATATACAATTTTTTCACTTAGTAACATGCAATACAAGATAAGGGATTCTCTATGTAGTGCAACAGTCTCTTTCAAGCTATTTATTTAGTTTACATTCACTGAAGTCCTAGTCATGAGTTGAACAAAGGTGCTTTCTCCCTTAATATCCGTCTTGTTGGACTATGCAGGAAATAAAATGCTACGTGTGTAAGCAGAATGGTCATCTATGTTGTGCTGGCTTCTCTGATAATTGTCCAAAAGAAGTTACTTGTTATAATTGTGCCCAATCTGGTCATATTGGTTTGGTAAGTTTTAATCTTTATAGCTTCCTATGTTTCTATATGTTGCTTCTCATGGCAGCTGTTTAATGGTGAACTTTCTATTATAGGGATGTGCCAAGCGTAGGGAAAATAGTGCTGCCACAAATCCAACCAAATGCTTCAAATGTGGCGAGGAAGGCCACATCGCAAAGGGCTGCACAAAGAATGCTAAGGTAAATAAGCATCTCGGAATGTCCGCTGATAAGAATTGCTTGGGTATTTATCTTACACTTCTGTTATTGTTGCAGTCTGATCGGTTCAAAGGCGAGTGGTCGGCACATCGTCGGCATAAGGACAAAGGGAAAAATGATTTCGGCACTAGATCTGCTCCTCATGATGCTGGTAAAACAAGTAAAAGAAAAGCCCCCCTGTTCGAGGAGAGAAGGGACGCATCTCGCGGTAAATCCAGAGCTAGGGGTGGATGGATTGTTGATGATCCAGATGATCTGACATTTATGAAGCACAAATCCAATGGGTGGGCTTCTCCATCTACTCCTAAGAAGCCATACATTAGTCACCAGTACTCTTCTGGTGGTGACTATTCAACTCCTCAGTCTTCAAGAGGGCAAAAACATGGCTTTGCATCACGTAGCTCAAATTATTCGTCAAATACAAGAAAGCATGGCTTTTCGTCGTCAAGATTCGCGGACAACACTAATGTCCGTTCTGGAAGAAGTTAGCTGGAAGCATAATTTTGGTTTTGTTGTCCCCTTAACAATAGATCTTTTCCTAGGGATGAACTCTGCCTGTAAGACCATTCCCTTCGAGAGTTGTTTATGTATCTTCAAAATTATATACACTGGGTGTCTCCATTCTGTTCCGAGCAAGCTTTCGTGGTGTTACTCCAGGGCCTGACCACTGCGAACCAGCACCTGCAATCACTCCATAGGGCTATGCAGCAGTCAAGTGAACTTGCGCCTCCCTTGTCGGTGACTTGCACGAGCTGGTGCTTCTTGGCCGGAGACATCTCGACTTGCTCCGCCGTCGTGTCAACAACCATCAGTACGACCTCTTCGTCGTCCCGACAGTTCTCCATGCCTACTTTCTACAGAAATCAGAAAGAGAGATATTACAAAGTGATCGTAAGTTTTTCTTTGACCATCATCTAGTTGTGAGCTTTTCCATGACAACCTCCTGGTTGTAAGTCATTCTACGACCAGTATCTAGTCGTAAGTTTTCCTACGACTACAAAATCCTAAAGGTGAAATCAATTCTTGATTACCTTTAGGCGCTCCATCTTGTCCTCTGCGAACAGGACCGCCAGGATTTGAGGAACCGCTGCATTCGGCGGAGGGGATTTCTCATAAATAAGCTTGACTCGGGCGTCAACTTCTTTTTGCGAGAGGTCTACAGGAGCAAGTAAACTTTCAATAAGCCAAAATCAGAAATCAACAGAAAAAATGCTAAGACTGAAAGTTTACTTACCCTCCTTGTAATATCTGGCCGGGTCTTTCGGCCCCGAGTACCTCTACATAGAATGAGCCTTCTTCTTCAGAGGGCTAATGCGGCGCGTGATGAAATCCTTCACCACGTGCCAGCCGGTAAGCCCCTCTTCCTTCAAGTCTTTGATGGCTTGAATGTAGGGGGCGATCAGGCTGAGATCCTTGGAAATCGAATCCCAGGAAGGAATCTTTTCGGCCAGACGTCTGGCAAATGAGAGGTTGTCCTCACTGGTCGTCTCCCAGTAGAACCATCTCTTCTTCCATCCCGGCCATAATGACCGGGTAAACATCTGAATATACTCATTCAACTTCCCATCGTAGAGCTTCAGACTGCAGCTACCAGCAGCTCCAGCTAGACGAGTCATTCCATAGAAGTACTGCAACAACTCCAAGTCAGCCTGAATCCCTAAGTAGGCCTCACATAAGTACACGAACACGCCCAGCATCGTGACGGAATTAGGAACGAGGTTCACCAACTCCACCCCGAAGTGTTCGAGTACAAGAGTGAGGAAAGGGTGAGCGGGCAATCGAATGCCACACTCACAGAACGCTTGGAAGACAGGGATTTGCCCAATCTCCCCTGACGGCCAATGCTGCCCATCTTTTCGGCGGCAACCAGAGCCTTGATCTTAGTCGTGTCCATCTCTGATTCGGCCCACTGGGAAGCGGTTCTAGCCATCTCTATCAGGGGTTGGGATTTGGATTCGGAAAGATTTCAAGAGGATGCTCGATTTGGTTGGCGGCGGAGAGAGCGAGAGCTCAATGAACAGCAAGAACAATTTGGGGAAAAGTAAAAAACCTAAGTCCTACCCTCGATAAGTATTTATAACCGCACGCTTGAGTTAAAGACGTGGCTACCCAGCGGTTGCCATCGCTTCGAGAACCGCTCCTATAGACAGGTCTATGAGAGTCGATTGAGATTATTTAATTTGTCTGCTCGAGGAAATCGAGTCTGTCTTTACATCTCAAGCAAAATTACCTTCTTGATCAAGCCTATTTCTGGTCAAATGAAACAGAAGTCGAAAAGGTTTTTGCTTCCGACTATAGAACTACGACCATCCTATGATCGTAAGATCTTCTTCGACCACACTGTAAGTCGTAAGATTTCCAACATATTCCTTGACCAAGTCTTTTCTGGTCAAATGAAAAACCAATCGAAGAGTTTTTTCCTTCGACCACCAATTCACGATCAACTACTGATCGTAAGATCATCTACAACACCTTTTTTCAAGTAAGTTATTTTTGCTTCAAGCTTAAGAGCTTCACTGAAGCACAAGGAGCAGAATCAATTTTATCCTTAAGCTTGGCATATTTAGCTTTAACTGCTTCTAATATATCTTTAACTTCATGTTCACGTTCTAAGCAGAAAGAGCAAGTGTTAGACTCAGCCTTACCAGAAGCGACTAACTTGCTAGATTCTAAGTATTTTTCACATGAAGCAGATTTAACTTCGATTAACTCAGTCCTAACATTTTCTAGTTGGTGCAAGGCAACATCATGAGCATTTTGTAATTTAGCAAGTTCAGAATGTAAAGCATAGCAGGATGTACATTCATCAATATCAAGATTCTTAGCATTCACAAGTTTTAATGTCAGATTATCAACTTATGACTCTAAGTGCTTATTCCTAGCCATAGTGAACTCTAAAGCCTTATCCTAGCTAAGCAGTTGCTCAAAGATAGTATCACATCTAGCTGAAAGAACTTCGTAGGATGGAAGTACCTCATCGATGTCATCGACGTCGACGGAGTCGGCCATGAAGCACATGCCGGTGAAGTCCTTTGTCTTCCCTTTCTTCTTCTCTTTAGGAAGCTCCTCCTCCTTGTCCTCCTCGCTCCCGGAGTCCACAGCGCTCATGGATTGCTCTCCAAAAGCGGCAAGAACCCGGTGAGCGACCTTCATGAGCTTGGCAGTATTAAACTTGGACTTGTTCCCTTGAGGCTTCCTCCAAGCTGCCTTCTATTCCTTATGGTTGCTCTTTCCTTTTAGTTTGGGGCAGTTTGCCCGAATGTAATAGAGTTCTCTGCACTCATAACAAGTCATAGGGCCGCCTCTCTTCTTGTTTCTCACATTATTATAGGTCTGTGTGAACTTTTTGGTTAAGAGAGCTAACTCGAGCTCAGGGATACTCTCAAGTTCCTTTCCATGGATTGCATATAAACAAGCAAGTGAAAATCCAGAGGAATATTCAGAAGAGCCATTAGAGGTTATCTTCAGAGGGTCAGCGACTAAAGCCATGTTCTCTTTCTTAGGATGATCAACTCTTTTGATCTCATAGGTCTTGAGCTTGCTATAGAGCAACTCCAAAGTGAGATTAGAGAGATTGATATTCTCCTCAATGACAGTAGCCTTCATCTCCCAATCATTGGTGTTGATTGCAGCCAAGAGATGGATAGCATTCTCAGATTGAGAATACTCGATGTCGACCGCTCTCGATTGATTGAGCACATTGTTGAAGTGAGTGAATATATCATCGGTGCTCTCTCCAAAACACATATCGAACTTATTGTATTCTCGCTTGAAGATCGTTTGGCGTACTTTCTTGATTTGAGACGAATCCTCATGGTAAGTTCGAGAGTGTTTCAAATCTCGTGCGCGGTCTCAAGCTGACAAATCATGTCATACTCCTGTTTACCAAGCCTAGCATACAGAAGGTTCTTTGCCTTGTGGTTGTTAGCCAAGAGGGCTACTGAAGCCGGTGTAGCAACCTCGGGCAAGACGAGCGGAACTCGAACTACCTCCCATACAGTTTGTCCTTCGCTCTGAAGGTAGACACGCATGCAATTCTTCCAATAGACATAGTCAAGCCCATCAAAGACATGCGGCTTGGTTGAGTACTTCTCCATCGCCAAGTTCAGTGACCGGTTAAGATCGAGATTGAACTAATCGGGCTTTAATACCACTTGTTGGACCGAAACGGCGACTAGAGGGGGGTGAATAGGAGCATGATTGCTTTTTCACCTTGATCGGATTCAACACGTTTTTCACTCCAATAGCTATAAGAGCTATGAATATCAATGTACAAACATAGCAGAAGACTTGTATTAATCCAATTAAAACACTGAAGCAAAACAATAAAAAAACATCAAAAACTCAATTCACAATGAGTTGGACGGTCCAACTTTTAGCCTAGTGGTCTGACCTCTTCAAGGGGCGGTCTGACCTCCAGCCCGATGAGCAGTAAAATCAGTACGAACTCAAAATCACAAATCGGCTCAACTTTTGATTCGGTGATCCAAATCCTCTCAAATTTCAACTATAGCTCATCAAGAAGGTTAGGAACCTATTCCAATCGACGATCGGGAAGATCAAAGCCAAGGTTCCACAAATTTCAGGTATGAGGAAAGGAGGGTACAAGAACCGAGCAAACCCCCTGGCCGGTCTGATCGCCACCTGACCGGTCTGACCGCCCAGCAAGGGGATTTAGCCAAATTTTCTAACTGAAAATCTGAAACCTCTCTGAAAATTTCAAACGAATAGAACTTTTGACTCAAAGGTCTAAAAATTATGAGACCAAGTGTAGGAGAATTCCCTCTCTTGCCTATACCTTCTATTTTTGACCAGTCAGATCGCCACCTCTGGCCGGTCGACCCTTGCCACCACTTAGCTCGAGCCTTGACCGGTCGGCCCACAAGGTGGTGGCGGTCGGATCATCATATAGGCTACCGATCGCCATCCCGCGGCTCGACGCTTATTGCTTGACAAAGAATTGAACTTTGCCTAAACGCGTGTTTCGACAAACCCTTAATACCATTGTCAATTATAACATTATCCTAAGATCATGAGCATATCCCTATGATATTCACGTCTCTTGCCATTGATTTGTTTTTGAATATATTTTTTTTCGGTGTGTTGGTTTGATCGATCAGGTATGTGGCGGTTGGCAATGAGCCGTTCCTCAAGGCGTACAATGGCTTGTTCGATCACGTCACCGTGCCGGCGCTCAAGAACATCCAGCGCGCGCTCAACGAGGACAGGAACGGGTCGGCGATCAAGGCGACAGTGCGGTGAACGCCGACGTGTCACGACTTCGGGCGAAAGCAACCCGTCCCCTCGGCGGGGAGTTCCGCGACGACGCGTTGCGGAGTCATGACCGACATGGTCGTTCTCAACCACAACGGCGCACACGCTCGCATCAACACCTACCGTTCCTCGGCCTCTACGGCAACGACAACTTCCCGCCGACTAAGCCTTCTTCGACGGCCTAGCCGGGCGGCCGTCGACAACGGATCACCTACACCAACGTGTTCGACGCCAACCGACACGCTGGTCTCGGCGCCAAGAAGATCGGGTTGGGCGCTGCCGATCGTGATCGGCGAGGTCGGCCGGCCGACGGACGGCGACAAGCACGCCACGGTTGCCGACGCAGAGCGGTTCCACGCCGGGCTACTCAAGCGGTGGCGGCGCAAGACGCCGCTCGGCCACAGATCCACATCGAGGTGTACTGTTCGAGCTCATGGACGAGGACACCAAGTTTCATGGACCTTTGCGGCGACGGGCGGCCGGCGATGCGGTGTCGGAAAGGCGTGTGGTACTGCGCGGTGGTGGTGCGTCTTGAACCCGAACGCCACGGACACGAGCCGGCTAGCGGACAACGTCGAATGTACGCGTGCTTTCGCCGCCGACCTGGCGCTTCGGCTCTGGTGCACGGTGCAATGCGGCCGACGACGACGCGGAACGCGTCAGACGCGTTCAACGCCTACTTCAGCGCAGGGCGAGTGGAGTTGGCGTCGACTTCAAGGCTTGCCATGGTCACCGACAAGGACGTGTCGCAGGTGCCTCGCAACTTCGCGTGCAGTCGTCGTTTGGGGCGGTGGCCGTGCTTCTCCACTGCGGCGTGGGTGGCGGTCGTGTTGGCTGTGCTTCTTGTGTTGGTTTGAGGTTAAGGTGATTTGAAGTGTTCCTAGATTGTAGATAAGTGAAGTCTTGAAAATGTTGTACTACCTTTGGTTGTTTCTGCTCATTTATCTGAGTACAGTTCTTCATATATATATATATATATATATATATATATATATGAAAATGGTATGGTACTCACGAGTACGTATTTCACTCTTATATACCACTTAAATCGTATGAAGATATATCTTTATCAATTTAAGTATACTCCAATAATGATTATAACATACTCCAAAGTGAGTTCTATGAAAAAATTCATTAAATTCCACCTATTATAGCAAATTTTGTGTATACACTTCTTTTATATATGAAAAAGAGTATATAGCAAAAATAAAGGACTCCAATGAAATTTTTTCAATCAAGTCGTATTGGAGTATCTTATAATTAGTATTTAAGTATACTGAAAATGATAAAGATGTATAATATATCCGTTTGAGTGGTATATTGAAAGTTGGAGTATGTACTCCCAGGAGTACGAAACAGGCATCATATATATATATATATATACCCCTCCGGTTCACAAAAACATATCGTTTCGGCCATGATACGGTCCTCAAAATTAAACTTTGATCGCTAATTATTATCATAATATATCTATAAAACCCAATAAAATTGTTATATTGTGAAAATACTTATCAAGACGATATATATATATATATATATCTTTCTTGTATCAAATCTAAATATTTAAAAAGGTATTGATACCTAAAGTTTCAAAAGTTTGAATGCACTATTAAAAACAACATGTTTTTGTAAACTAGCGTGGTATTAGTGACTCTCGCCAGAAACAAGGAGATAAAGTATATTCAGAGTTCAACTGCAACTAAAAACTACTTCATTTAGACGAGAATATTGCTTACACGTTGCACAACAACATAGAAGAGCTTCATGCGATAGCCAATGTTCATGCTGAAATAAAGGAGAAGCTTCGGTAATTGACATTCGCAAAGCCACTGGGTGTGCTGTTTACTAGATACTGAGATTGAACTGCCTGGTTAACTCCTAAAACATCATGGATCTGTACCCTTGAGATAGATAGATTGGCTCGTGTTTTGTTCTTCTGCAGATTTAACACTGGTAAGCTTTCCATCGTAGAACAATTGGAAGAGAAATATAAATGTAGAATGTAGTAAGAACTTAGAATCTTTATATATAAAAGAGAGCTCACTTTGAGCTTAGCCAGCTGGCCACGTCGACAAAAAAAATTCTGGCCGTCGGATCAAGCCTGGCCACGTCGCCCTTTTTTTTCTGGCCATTCGATCCGTCTGCGACTGGGTCTACGCCGTCCGATCGGATGAGAGCATTCGTCCACGCGCAGGCTGCTTCGCGACGCTCGGCATGTGTGATCACAGGCGCAGCGAGGAGCTTCTTGAACGCGGCTCCCGGTCCCTTCTTCTTCGATCTCCTCCCCCTCCGCCACCATTGTAGTCTCTGTCTTCCTTGTCCTCTCTCGCTTCCGCCCGCTCCTTCCCCCTCCTCCCATTCCGGCCCCCGCCCTTGCCCGCCTCCTCCTCCTCCTCCCTCCGCCTCACCTCCTCCCTCCCCTGGTCTTCCTCCCAAGCGCGCTGCCTGCCCGCCTCCCTCCTTCCACGCAAGGGCGCTGCTCGCTCCTTCCCTCCTCCCCGCTGCCGCCGCCCCACCCGCCTCCTCCACCCTCCGCCTCCTCCTCCTCACCTCGTGTCGCCTCACCTCCTCCTTCCCCTGGCACCTCCGCCTCTGCCCTCCTCCTCCTCTGCCCTCCCCGATGTTCCTCCCGAGCGCACCACCTGCCAGCCTCCCTCCTTCCACGCACGGGCGCCGCCTGCTCCCCCCTCCCCTTCCAGCGCCACCGTCTCGCCTCTTCGTTTCTTGTCGGGATTCTTGGGGATCCCGGCGAGCCGATTCTTTCCAGGTCGAGTACGACGTTGAAGCCGTCAGGCAGGGCTCGCCTCTTCGTTTCTTCTTCCACTTCCTCCATTGCTTCATCTCCTAACTCCTCCTCCCTGGTTTTTGCTCCGGCCTAATGGTGTACTATGGGAGCTCCTCCGCCGCCGCTTGCTGTCGTGTGCCCTGCGCCTCGCCGCCGCTTCTCTGCGCCTCCTTGTGCCGCTAGCGTGTCGCCACTCGGCCACACAGCTGGCTCGGCTCACGACACGCGATTACCGGCTGCCCCGGCTCGGCCTCGTCAGGCGCCTCGCCGGACTTGTGGGTGGAGGCCCGATGTGCCTTCCTCCCAAGGATTTGTTTTCCCCTTTTTACCTACTTTGTGATTTCGGTTTTCAGTGTTTGTTTCATTTATTTACTGATGCTTGTTGCTTGTTGTTCATGTATGGTGAGGTGATGGATGTGGGTTGTTGCTCATCCATGATAAGTGGTGTTGGGGTGAGCTCTTCTGTGGTGGTGTCGCCGTTGTTAAGACCGAGGTACTACTACTCCCCTCTCTATCTAACAAAATGTATTCAGCATCGTCAAAACACCGAAGATCAAGATTCCTGTAAGCAGTATGATTAGGTTCCCAGATTACCTTTCTAGAAGTACATTGTCAATGTCTTATTGAATTCAATCTTTCAGTAAGCTATTAGTAGTTGTGCTCTTAATTGGTCAATGTCCCGTTGATGTGAGGTGTTCTACACACCGTTCTTGAGGCAAATATGGAGTTGGTTGGGGCTGGTTCATGCTTCAACGAAGAATTTCTACGCATACCTTGGAGCTGGTTATAGTTGTGTCATAGTGCCAGGAGGCGTACAAGAGACGCTTCATATGGACCATGATTCAGAGGTTTGTTGCGGATTTCTTCTTGCACACCAAGTGCCATATTATCTGTGAATGTGGTGAATTGGTAATGATGAACAATTCTTGCAATTGACAGGTTGCTTTTCTTAAATCAAGAAAAACTTTTGTTAAGATAGCTATGGAGATAGGTTCTCCTTTAGTTCCTGCTTTCAGTTTCGGACAGGTAACACCCCCTCTTTTGCCGCATGATATACAGTGTAGTTTACCTATAAACATGGGTGCAAAAACTAAGAATCGAGTGTATGTACAGTTGCTAAACCAAGGTATTATGGTTCTTTTCTATTATTGCTCTAATGTTTCAGATTTTTTTCCTCATGTTTTTTTTATATCATCGCTATTATCTCATATTATCGTAATCAAGGAACCACACGCCGCACTACCTTCTATTCAAAAAAGGCTTGTTAAGGCATCAGCAACTACAGAACAGGTCAACAATTCAAGCTTAGGTCATTCTTATGCTACATCATTACCTATGCTTGGACTGTATACAACTGCTTATGCTATATTCATATGATTTTTTTAATAGAAAGTAGAACGATTTTCCTGGTTTATCGCTTACATGTTTAGTTAATGTAACAACAACAAAGATGTTGCAGGCTAAAATCAACGTATCATGTTGGTGATAAAAGGATAAAAGTATTGTCCTTTTCAGTCTGCAGAATCAAATGCTGAGGAGGAATCAATTTCCATAGCATCAACTCTTTTCCAATGCGTGTTGTTTAGCATTATCAAATAGCAAGATTGATCCCTGAAAATGACAATGCTTTGTTAGATAATCCTGAGTAATTTTGCACTGAGCTGCAAACAAAAAATCCATCAACTTAACATAGGAACTCTGCAGAAATAGTTTTTCTCCACGTACCAATTCTATGTCGTATCCTGTTTGTAGTACTACTGTTTAGATCCACATGAATGATGGAATTAAAAACTCGGTATAGTTGTTTAGTCTAGAAGTCTGGAACAAAAAAAATGATGAATTCTTTGGGTTGAATGCTCTCTTGTATGCTTTACTGCTTGTCCAGTTCCTCTCAAAATATCTTTTCGTGCTTTTGGCTATTTGATACGCAAGTGAAGACAGGTACCAATAGACAACAGCAAGTTAAATTGCCTAAAAGAGAAAAAAAAACAGATTTGAACAATACTGCCATCTACAAAATGACAAAGGTGCAGGCATCAACATGCTTGTCTCCCATCTTCGATTCTGCGTGTCAAGGCATGAAACGATCTTCAATGCTGACCAAGCTTGGAGTGAGATATTAAAAGAACATGCATTTGCTTTGAGAAAGGTTCTACCTTGAGAATGAATCTTAGTGCTGTGAAAGTTAGTGGATCATTTATGAGTTTGAGAAAGGTGCTACCTTGAGAAAGTTCATGTTTAAGAAAAATTGTTGGTCAACTATTATTGTACAAAACATTATTTGATATTCCAAAACATTATAGTTAATCTTTTGGATTTGGAAAAAACTCAAACTGTACAAATTACGAAAACTAAGACAGATTCTGTGATAGAGATTTTGTTCCTTTGTTTAGTTCTGTGGCTTGATTGATATGTTCTTTCTGTAAATCAGTTAATATGTTCTTCCTTAGTTGTTAGTTATGTAAACATATTGTCTTTGTACTACGAATTGTTTCTTAAGTAACACATAGATCCTAATATTGCGTAGTTATGTCAGTGTGTTGTATCTATACTACAAATTGTTTTTTTTAAGTAATACAGAGATCCCGCGCCACACATTTGCATCAAAATTAGGTATTACTACAGACCTAACACTGTATTACTCTTTTACAGCTTCATAATACTCCTCCATACTACCAGTTGTCTCAGCAAAATGTGCTTATTGTGATATTGCCTCGGCACGCAAATGCGTGCACTGCTGCTAGTCAATAATAATAGGAGTTGGAAGTACAAATTCTCTGTGTTTACCATTTTATTTTTACGATTACAAGGTAGACGGGCACACACGTCACGCACGCACGCATGCACACGAGTACGTGACACACTCGCGATCATCTTTTTGTTGAAGGGGTGCCTGCTTATCATACTCATCTTAAAGCCCCAACATACAAGAGCCAACATACAAGAGGTCACGGGATCAGATCATGAAAAATCCACGATTGACCCACCAAACATATGGTGATGTGATACAAGGCCTTGTTTGTTTAGGCTTAGGCCATTTGGTTTATAGCTTAAAACCAGTTTTTTTTGGGCTTAATTAGCTTATATGCCCCTGAGCTTTTAAGCCAAGCTGTGGTGTTTGGTAATCTGGTTTTTTATAGGATGTTGACTTATTGAGTTGTGTGTGAAGGATAAAAATTATGAATTGCTCTTGAGGGTTTAAAGGACTTTGTTAATCATGTATTTAAACTTATTTTTGCATGGGATTTGAAAATATGACGATACATGCAAATATACATATGAAACAAAATAGATTTCACTCGTACGTGTATGCGTGTGTACCATGGCCTATCCAAATAATTTGTAAATCTCGACATCTATCCAAATAATTTGTAAATCTTGACATATATCGGAGATGTATATCTCGAGTACTTGTTCGATCTCAAAGTAGTGACAAGTGACAACTTAAAAATATAACTAGACATATTTAAATCCACTCTTCCAGTATGCCTAAAAAGAGATGTTCTAGTACAATATGCCTCCAACATTTATGTTGTTGTGGACAAAATGCATTAATAGTGCCATATTACTGCTACAAAGTCGATTCTTCAAGGCTTGTATCAGACAGTAGTAAGCATGAACATTTTTGCAATGACCTTTTGCACAAGTATGCTACTACCGCAAGAAACATCACAACTAGTTGTTGATGCCATTGAAAATACATGACTACAGGACCAATACTACTTTATGGCATAATGGGAGATGAAAAAGGTATTTGGTACTGCTAGCTGACATTCTACTGCTAGAACATTCTAGTACACAATATTGTCAGCAAAAGTCATCCACTACAGGATAAGCTTTCAGCACATCAAGTTTATACTACAATAGCAGTCTACATTAATAACATAATCAACACTTCGAATTCTCTAATACATCACACCAATTATGTTCTATTAGCCGCTGGAGTGCTGGTGGACTCGGGCTGGTTCTTCAAGATTATCCTTTACATGATTCCAACATCCTAGATGCAAAACAATGAGTAGAGTAGAACTGCACCAATTAAACCCAAAAAAAACATGAGTTATTTTGACTAGAACTACAGAAATCTCGAAGGGGCGGAACAAAAGATTTCTAGTACATGAAAATTAATAGTACATTATAAACACAGAAGGTGCTAGTCCAACTCTCTAGCTGCTTGTGAGTTGTGACCTTCTTTGTGCTACTTGATCTGCATAGACACAAACACATTCAAGAACAAAGACAATAATATATCTGAGAGAGGCGTCTGTTTAGTGTAATAGATCAATGATCAAGGAAAAAGCAATGGTAGGATAAATCAAATCACGATAACAAAATGGTTGTCAACTGATTAGGCACGACAAGGATCATGTCCAAAAAAATAAAGATTGCATCAATTGTGCAAAAAAAAAAATTGTGAAAAGTTTTTTTTAATGGACCAGAGCTCGCACCACCCATTTTTTTTTTATCAGCCTCTGTTACATGATTCTGAAATCCTTACCTTTATCTATTGCATGCTAGTAGTTCTTAACTATCACCATGTGCATCTGTGGAAAGGAAGAGAAAAGCAATATTTTCCTTCGTTCTCATCAGTGGACAGAGGTGGCTACTAATCAGCATCAAGAATTGATTGTTTAATCATTATTAGCTGCAAGAGATGCTTTCCTTGAAATGAGGCTTCATATGCGAGATGGGCGTAGCAGCCGTTGTTCCAGTAAGACTCCCTTTATGAAATTATTACTATTATAGTATAGTATGCCCAAAGAAGTTTCTTCTGCATGGTGATTGGCATAGTGATATCTACATGAATTGCTTAGTTATAGTCATAAAATTGTAGATGCTGGTCACAATATACTTAAAGCAGTCTTGTTTGCCCTCAATGTCCCAACTTCGCAGATTGAACCAGACCACAAACTTAACTTTTGGATGCCACTATGAATGTGGAAGGTGTTCTACTAGCTGGAGTTCCTGGAGCTGGTGGCTTTGATGCAGTTTTCTCAGTGATCTTGGGTGAAGCAAGTGATGCTGTAGTGAATGCTTGGAGCTCGGTTGGTGTTCTCCCACTTCTTGTACGACTGGTCGGTCAGGTTGCCGAGGAACTTGAGGTCGACCTCGTCGTGGACCTCCCATGCCCCCTCCGACATGAACTGCACGCACGGACAAAGATTGGAAATCCATTAATTGTCAGCTCGAACCAAATCAAGATTGCACATTGATCGATTCGATCATAGCCCGAAACGCATGGATGAATTGTAGGCATACGTAGTATGTGGTGAACCAAAGCCGACGAGACGCTCCCACGGCCGTCGGCGTCCCACATCACCTCTAGCCCATCGTCGATCCTCCCCGCCGCTGCCATCCGCGCGCCAATGCAGAGTCCCAGGAGCACCACGAGCACACAGCGACGGCGTCGTGGGAGGGAGGAGGTGGCGTTAGGGGGGCGGCAAGGCGCGGCGTCGGGGAGGAGGCGGCGTCGGGAGTGGAGCAGCGATGATGGCGTCGAGGAGGAGAGGCGGCAAGGCGGCGGAGGAGGGAGGCGGCGGCGGCGGCGGTGGCAGAGGGAGTCATGGCATCGCTGCTCACGTGACCGAAGGGAAATTGGTGGAGAGGAGGAAGAAATTGAGAAAAAATGAAACGATTTCTTCTTATATACAATGGTATTTCGTAGGTAATTTCAGTGAACTTCAGTGGCAAATAGACATTCTATTCCGCAAAAGCAAAAAAAATATATTTCTCTCTTGGCTTATGGCTTTTAGACTTAAAATGACTTAAGCTTTTTATAAGCTGGATAGAAAAGCCACCCCTTTATTTAGGCTTAGTCTTTTTTGCTTATAAGTCAAAGAAAAAGCCTAAACAAACATGACCAAGGAATAAGGATGGATGAGCAAAGCTAAAATATTGAGCAATTGCACTTTACACCAAGTACTCGTTTCCACGTTTCACAAACCCCATGTTTTGCATGCAGTTTCACTCAACATAAACCGACCTCCCTCTTCATTTTGAACTAATCCCTTTTAGGCGGTGTTTTGAACCAATCTGGTCTAATACGTTCCATATGTTAATGATTTTTTTTAGATAGAACCTCCTATTTATATTAATAACTCAATTAGTAAAGTACCCAACTTTTACATTGAAGATTGTAGGCGAACAACATGCCACCATCAAGTCCTTGGACCGATGAATGTGTTGGATTTCTTTATCTTCCTCGCCATCGACTCTGTATCTTGCAACAATATCTTGATTGCCAACAAACACGGTAGTGGGATGGAGATCGTCGATGATCTCTATTGATGTGTATGACTTATGCCTCAGTAGCAGTGTCATTCATCGGAAGAAAATCATGGGTAATTTATTTGCACCCTTCTCGACCCAGTGCTAATTTTCAGCGTAGGCGTCCCCATCGTCGTCCAGGTGACTTGGTTAGATGAAATCCATTGTGGGTAGATAAAATCCGGCTAAGAAATCGCCGGAGAAAACCAAAACTAGAAAAATTTAATATAGGAAGGAAAGGCAGAAGAAACTAAAGAAATCTAAAGTTATCTTTTGCCCGTGGCTCTCACTCATAATACATAGGGCTTTGCATCTAAGCCCATCACTTCATGAGTCGAGATATCCCTGCCAAGCGGGCCAGTCCCGCCCATCCTAACTCACTCACTGGGCCGAACCAGGCCGAGCCTTCTCTAGAACCCGGCGGCCTCTTCATCTCAAGTTCTCCACTCCCTTCTCCCCCCACTCGCGCAGCAGCGGCTACTAGGGTTTTTGCCGATCCGCTTAGTTCCCCGCGCGCTCCATCAACAGATTGCCGCCGCCTTCGCCTCCCGCGCAAGAAGGGCCGCGCCGCGCTCCGCACTCCGCTCTCACCGCCGACGATGGTGGGCCTGGGCGCGATGCCGGGGTACGGGATGCAGGCGATGCTCAAGGAGGGGCACAAGCACTTCTCCGGGCTTGACGAGGCCGTGCTCAAGAACATCGACGCCTGCCGCGAGCTCTCCGCCATCACCCGCACCTCCCTCGGCCCCAACGGTGAGTGAGGCTCTTCCCGTGCTCCATCCCGCCTCCCCTTCCGTGCTTTCGTCGCGCGGTTTGCTCGGTAGAGTTAGGAGGGATCTAGTGCTTGTAGAGCGGATTCGATGGTTACATGAGGCTGGGAGGTGATGCGCAGGGTGTGGTATTAGAAATGGTTAGGGTTGTTGCCGTCGGTACTGAGATAGTGCACGGTGTGTTATTGTCGTAGATGCGGTGAGGCTTGGCTTGTTTGGGGAAGCGTGATGATCAGCTCGGATTTGGAGCTCGTTGATCAAAATTGATAGGGCTGATGGCGAGGTTCGGTAGTAGGTCATGTACAATGGGCTTACATCAGGGAGGCTGATGTGGATGAAAGACAATAAAGAGAGAGAAATGTGTTGTCTACAATCCTGTAGCCGACTGTAGCACTAGAACCAAGGAGGAAATGTCTTAGGTCCATGAAAGCATTAAAAGATTGTGTTATCTATAAAGATAAGTGAAAAGACAACTCATTTTATGAGTTGTCTATAGTGCTGTCTACAGGTGACATAGAAAATTGCTATAGATAGCAGCTATCTGTACCATTGTACATGCTCGTATGCAAATGTTGGGGCCGGTGTCATGTGGTTCAGTGTTACACCCAATTGTCGGGTAACACTTGCATTCTCTATGTTGCTGTCGCTGCTGGCAGCATATAAGTTACCATGCTTGCATATTATTATTTGCGTATCTCAAGCATTTAGTTTTCTATTTCTGGCCAGCGTCTTGAACCTAATGTAGGTTTGGAGTACCGGTGATCAATTGTCTGGTGCTGCCACTGCATGTTTCTAGTTGAGATGCCCCTTTGCCTTCAAGTTCCTAGTATCAGTGGCCTAAAAGTGTGCTATTTGTCTGTTTTCCGGTATTTAGGAATGAACAAGATGGTTATCAATCATTTGGACAAACTCTTTGTCACGAATGATGCTGCAACAATCGTGAATGAGCTTGAGGTACAGCACCCCGCTGCTAAGATCCTGGTACTAGCTGGCAGGGCTCAGCAGGAGGAGATCGGAGATGGAGCTAATCTCACCATATCTTTTGCTGGTGAACTGCTTGAGAAGGCCGAGGAGCTCATCAGGATGGGGTTGCATCCGAGTGAGATCATCATTGGCTACACCAAGGCCATCAATAAGGTTAGTTACCCTCCCAATTGAGTAGGCCTTGTATTGTTAAACCTGTGGTACGATGGCAGGTTATTCATGCTTTTGTTTTTTTCTCTGTGCAGACGATTGAGATTTTGGAGGATCTTGTGGAGAACGGCTCGGAGAACATGGATGTGAGGAACAAGGAGGAGGTTGTGTTGAGGATGAGATCTGCTGTTGCGAGCAAGCAATTCGGCCAGGAGGATATATTGTGCCCCCTTGTTGCTGATGTATGCTAATCCTTACCATCTTACCTCAGAGGAATCCCCCCCCCCCCCAACCCCCAAAAAAACCTTTATTCTGATACCGATTAATTGCGGGTTTATTTCATCATGGACTTTTAGGCCTGTATGCAAGTTTGCCCCAAAAATCCTGCAAACTTCAATGTTGACAATGTTAGAGTGGCGAAGCTGCTTGGAGGTGGTTTGCACAACTCTTCTGTAGTCCGTGGGATGGTTCTGAAAAATGATGCTGTTGGGAGCATCAAAAGGGTGGAGAAGGCAAAGGTGAGCTAAAATTGCTACTCTTCATTCATAGCGCTTATTTTTGGTTATCTGTCTATGCATCTTCTGTTCTCTCTATTGTGAAGTTTTTATAATGGAAGCGCAGTTCCCATGCTGTGTAGTAGTGTACGTGGTGCTATTACCTATTTCCTTTCATGGATGGAGCAGATCATCCACTGGGATCAAATATTTTATTCTGTTCTATGTAGTTTCCCACCATAAAAATGAAGTTATCAGTAACTCAAATTAATCAACTTTTTTTTTGAAGTTTTGATTTTTGAGTTATGATACTGGTTTCTCTTTCTCATTGCTTGCTGATTATGTAAAGGATTTTCAAGGCTTGCATGTTATTTGGTAGCTAATTTATCGCGATAGCAATCTTGTGAATAAAGTTTGAAAGCTTAGATGGTATTTCTTGAAACTATTTTGCTGTTGGGATATTCATGGATAATCCTTGTTTACATATGGCCTGCTCTGATCATGGACTGTTTTTAGATACATGGTTAAGTAGAGCCTGTATGCCTACATAGCAACGAATTGTTAATGAAGTCTCCAGCTCCCTAACCGTGAACTCGGAAATCGTTTCTTCATAGAGCGGTCACAACATGGTAGATTCATGCACTTCTTTTACATTTTTTCTTTGTGTGTGCTTCCGTTAAGTTGCTGGATGATTATATTCTCGAAAAAAATACTCTTAGTACAATCTTTTTCAGGTATCTGCAACTTTCAAGCTGACACTGCTGTTGAGCACAGTGGGCAAAGAAACTATCAACTGGTGTCTTTTTAATTTTAACTAAAATAGATTGTAATATGTTGCATTCATTTGTTGTAACTTTTGTCTGCACATAGGAATCTTAACCAATCCAAGTTACACATCTTTTTTTGTATGATACCTGTCAGTGTTTGTTCTAATTTCTGAAATTTATCTATATTCAGATTGCAGTATTTGCTGGTGGTGTTGATACTTCTGCCACTGAAACAAAGGGAACTGTTTTGATACATTCTGCTGAGCAGGTATATTCTTAATATGAGAATATCACTGTTTTCCCTTCATATCATGAACTTCTTACTGGTTTTACCGCTCTCGGTATAGTGTTTTAAATTATATAGTTTGCTTCTGTTTGATAGTTACCATTTACTAATTTAAAATATCTGTACTTTTGAAGTTCTCTGTTTATGGATTCTTTTAGTGTAAGTGTGTTCAAGTTACATGGTGGTAGCTTTTGGATGGACTCGGTACCCTTTTCTTCTATTCCTTCATTTGATGAAACCTAACAAAAAAAATGATTGATTGATGAAGGTCAGGTGGGTGCAGTTGTAGTGCATTTGGTTATCATAGCTTGGTCATCATAGTTAGATTTTCTAGGGCCTGGCAGCTATGATTTGCTTGTGAAGAAAAGTATGGAAAATCAATTCGATAGTTGCAAATTATATAGTTTGCTTCTTTCTGATACCTATTATGTTTCTTATTTAATAGATGTCTATGCCATAGTACCTTTGAAGTTCTTTGTTTATGGATTCTTTTCATGTAAGTGTGCTCAAGTAAAATGATGGTTGCTTTTGGATGGACTTTACCCTTTTCTTGTTATTCTTTCATTTGATGGATGAAACCTAAACAAAAATTTTGATTGATTAATGAAGGTCAGGTGGGTGTCGTTGTAGTGCATTTGGTTGTCATATCTTGGTCATCATAGTCAGAGAATCAGATTTACTAGGGACTGGCAGCTATGGTTTGCTCGTGTAGAATAATATGGAAAATCATTTATTTCCTGTTTTCATTCTTGCGAATCAGATGCGATAAGGAAATTTTTTTAGGGTGCAGTTAGAAAGAGTTGATCAGGCACTTACGGATATGGCAGAATTTTAAATTCTAGATCTTGAAAACTATTAAACAAATAATACACTACATGTTTTTCGTAGACATTTCCAACATTTATGTGGCATCATAGTCTGATTCATTACAGTATTCTCAGTTAATTCTTTCTTTTTATTTGCACATGTTTCTTTTTTTATTTTGCTTTTGTGTGTGCATCTTGTTTCCAACAATAGGCTATTCGGTAGTTGTGAAATACCAATTGGTCTTTCTTGTTGCAATTTCAACTGTCAACATCCTAGTATGTTCTATGGAGCATGTGATATTGTTCTGCTTCTATAGTTCATCCCAAGCACTGTGATCGACAAATATCTGCTGCAGCTTATAACACACATGCTTGTACTGTTGTACAGCTGGAGAATTATGCTAAAACTGAAGAAGCTAAGGTGGAGGAGCTTATTAAAGCTGTAGCTGACTCAGGTGCCAAGATTATTGTCAGTGGAGCAGCAGTTGGTGATATGGCGTTACATTTTTGTGAACGTTACAAGTCCGTGTTTTGCTTCTTATATGATTTGTCATCTTGATAGATTATATATTTTTCTGTAAGATTTTTTGGGTGAAATTTCTTTTCATTATTTTGAGATATGATATATATAATCTATTCAACTTGAACCCTCAATTGGAGGTTTAATATTGGAAGGCACCTCAAAGTTTGGTTTATTTGCTATAACTGCACGTAGCAATTTACCATGACCTTATACTTATTGATGTTTTGGTTACAGGCTAATGGTTTTGAAAATAAGCTCGAAGTTTGAACTTAGAAGATTTTGCCGTACAGCTGGGGCTATAGCACTTGTAAGTTCTCATTTCAAAATTTGTTTGTTGAATGGCATAGTAGCATACAAATATGATGTCTTGTGCTTTTTCAAAAACAGTTGAAACTTAGCCAACCGAAAGCGGACGAATTAGGATATGCAGACTCTGTTTCGGTAGAAGAAATTGGTGGTGTTCGAGTATGTTCCTTGCCTCTATGCTTTCCCAAATGACATGACTTTATTCTTCCTCACCACATGTAGTTTGCTTTATAGGTGACTGTTATCAAGAATGAAGAAGGTGGAAATTCAGTGGCTACTGTTGTCTTAAGAGGCAGTACTGATAGCATATTAGATGATCTCGAAAGAGCGGTTGATGATGGCGTCAATATTTACAAGGTATGTATGTATGTATGATATATAGTAGGTTGAGGCCAACTTCCTTTCATTGTTTTGGAATAGTGACACTTTGTTATCTACTGATTAGCTAAGGTTATCTGACTCTTTGTGTTTATACCAGTCAATGTGCAGGGACAGTCGGATAATTCCTGGTGCTGCTGCAACAGAAATAGAACTAGCAAGGAGATTGAAGGAGTTTTCTCGGAAGGAAACAGGGTAACTATTTCTCTTTTTTTGCGAGACCAAATAAGTTTTTATGAACGTGCTAAATGGACACATCTGAAACATGATGTTACGAACAGACAGCCTGTTGCTTTACTACTTTTGACTGGACAAGCTCTATTGACATGCATGGATTGTGATGTCAATAATACAATAAGTTTTATTTTTCATGTTCACCTGTATTTATTGGGATATAATGATAGATGGTATGCAACCATCTGAAGTCCAGATGCAACCTAATTATATGACAATTTCATCCTTCCTGTTTATCTGAATTAAATTTTAATAAACCCCTATTACCTATGGGTTTTTAAAGTTTTATACTTTAGTGGACCTTGATACATTTGAGCTGTGAACAGTGGTCTCACTATAATCTATTTTTGTGGTTTGGTTTATGATAGATTGAAATGATAATTTATACAATATGTTTCCTTTTTCTCTTTTGCTTTATTTGCGGATGGTTAACATTTATGCAGGTTGGATCAGTATGCCATTGCAAAATTTGCTGAAAGTTTCGAAATGGTTCCAAGAACCCTAGCTGAAAATGCTGGACTTAGTGCAATCGAGATAATATCTTCCCTCTATGCCGAGCATGCTAGTGGCAATACAAAAGTTGGTATTGACCTGGAGGAAGGTGCTTGCAATGATGTCGCAACTATGAAAATATGGGACCTCTACGTCACAAAGTAAGACTATGCAATCAACATCTAGTTTGGCACAATAGATGTAGTAATCTTACTGGAAGCCCATGCAATATGTTTTTAAGCTGCTTATAGGTAGTTGTGGTGTTTCCCGTTATAATGCTAACACATACTGGTGCTGGCTGGTGCCTTTGATAATGTGGAAAATGTTGCAGCACGGTAGTTATAATTACGTTCTTTGCTTTCAAATTCAGTTTTTACTGATTTGCGTGTTTGCAGTAGAGGCTTAAGCCCGTTTTGGCCCACCTCATTACATGTCTCACTTTACTTCAGGTTTTTTGCTCTGAAATACTCTGCGGATGCGGCGTGTACTGTACTACGGGTTGACCAGGTAGGAGTGCCAATCCTGTTTGGTCTTTCTTTTAAATGAAATAAGATCGTTTTGTTGTTCATATGCTAATACTTTTCACTCATGAACTATGCAGATCATCATGGCAAAGCCAGCAGGAGGACCAAGAAAAGACGCCCAACCTGGAATGGATGATGATTAGGCCGTATGTGCACTCCTGTTTTCTGTGTATCATGCTGCGAATGTTTAAGCGCAGAAGACATCACTTTTATCTTATCTAGGTTTGATTCGGTAGAAGATTTTTGGTGCCTGGATTTCAAGTCTGCGAGGGTTTGCATGGTTGAGCTGATGTCTTGTGGGTGGATTCGTGAGTTCCTCCGTGGTGTATTATCGTACCAATGTGTCACATGATAACTCGCATGGCTTGTTCTTTCAGTTTATCATACGAATTGAGCTCATCGTGGAAATGAAAATTTCAGTTTATCATACGACTTGAGCTCGTGGAAATGAAACTTTGGTCCCAGGTGAAAGATTGGAGGTTGCATTAAAAATGGTGCCATTTATAACTAGGTCTAGTGGCGAAGTTTTTTTTTTTAAAATAATATTATTTTAAAAGATAATTACAAAATTAAATAGTTGATTTTTTTTTTACAAAAATAGGTGTGTGTTGTCATTTGGAATGGTGATAGGCTTTTGTTGTTATTTCAATTGGTGATAGGGATCCTATCGCTAAAGAGAACAGTGAGGGAGGTTTCTGTCACTAGTTTAACTGGTGACAGAAATTTGTTGCCATTTGAATTGGCGATAGGAGTTCTGTCGTCAATTGAACTAACGACATGAGGGTCTTGTTTTTTTTTTTAAAAAAAAAAACGTGTAGCAGATTTTTTTTTAATTTTTGTAATTTTGTTTTTAAAATTTGGAAATACGTTGAAGTCGTTGCCTAGTTCGGAATACAAAATTGGAGAAGATAATGTAATGTGAAGTAGAGACTTTATAATAAAGATGTGAATTATATGACGCATAGGGTTTGGTTACGTGTATAAGGAAACATCATGTACGACGCAACAAATTGAATTACACTTACGATACATATGCATCTTTTTGGAATGAAAATAAATTCGATTGAAATAAAGATCATTAGTTTCGGCAGCCCATCGTTCCCTTCCCCTTGTTGCCCTCGACGGCGGTAGCCTGTCTCAAAGTCATCCAAGTCCCGCGAGACTGGCTAGATGGTTGAATGATGTTAGGATAACGTAACGTCAGACCAAATTAATAATTATAATACATACTGAACATAACTTATCTTTTGGATCCAGAGTGCACCTGAGCGACGGAGAGCGGTAATACGACCCACGATCTTACTTGCAGGAGTTTTCCCTTTGTCCGTCGTCCGCTTGGTCTTGTCGTACTCATCTGTTTTCTTGGGCTCGTCCGATGCCTTTTCAATTGGGTCGGGGTTAGGTACGCAAGGTGTCCAGCGTCGAAAGGTCTCGACTCGGTATGGAAAGTTCAACATATACTCCTGCTGCATGAATGCCCTATCGTACATCTTCAACCCGTCGATCCATTGGAAGAAGTTGCATTGCATCTCTGGCTATCATTATGCGCGTGTGTAATAAGGGATTTGTGGAATCGAACATATGATGTGAAAAAAAATCTTTGTGTGTGCAAGATACGCTTACGAGGTGGTGGCCGCACATGTAGTATGCCCGAGCGGACGTCGCCGGGTGTGTGGACTAGATGATCTTTGCTGGTTCTTCACACACATTGCGGGCGTGAGACTGGATGATCTTTGCCGGTTCTTCACACACATTGCGGGCGTGGGAAATCTGGTGGTACCGGCGCATTCTTCATAGACTTATCTGGGTAGGGTTTACCCCCTCTCGGCAAGCCACTTGAGCTTCAGCAGTATCCTCTTGTAGAAGCTCGCCGAATTCTCCATCTCCTTCCTCTCAGTTGTGTGAGCTAAGGTTTGGTATAGTTTTGGGTGTGATGGCGTAGTGTTATCCTGCATCTATCTTCTCCTTCACTTCTCTTCTCCCTCATTTTATAGAGGGATTTTTCGGCATGAAAAGGGGGGTGGCAGTGTATTGTCATCTCAGTGTGGTTTTGTCGTTCTGGAAAGTTTGCATCGTAGTGTGTTGTCATATCGATCTGCAAAAGTGGCAGCATGTGGCGTGACAGAGTGCGGTCTTTTAGGTTTAAAGAGGTGTTGTGGCGGAGTGTGGTCTTGTCATTCGGAAAAGTTAGCGTCGCAATATGTTGTCATATCGATGTGCAAAAGTGGCGTGTGGCTTGACAGGGCCGGTCTTTTCGGTCTGAAAAGGTCGCGTGGCGGAGTGTGGTCTTGTCAGTTTGAAAAGTAAGCATCGCAGTGGGTTGTCATATTGGTCTGAAAAGGTCACGTGGGGGAGTCAAGGCTAGAAAGAGAGTGATGTGGGGTGTCCAGATGCTCACTCCCTCACATGGTCGTGGTGTGAACGCAAAAAAGAAATATTGAAACATGAGACTAGCATAATAATAGTTGTACAGAAATTAATATTTACTTGACATGACTGATATTTACAAGAACAAATATCTACTCGCGGCTCCTCTTTGGACGTACCCCGCGTGTTGCCCCTGGCCTCGTCCGGGGCGGCTGTGGGCGTTGGTGCGAGTACGTCAAAGGCTCAAGCGGCTGAGATACCTGATCGGCACGAGTAGCCTGAGGGGTGTCGCGAGGGGTCCTGCGTCGGGTGGCTTGGTCCGGGCGCACCGTGCAGCTATGAAGCCCCCATAGAGATCTGGCTGCCACGTTGGTCAAAGTAGAAATCCCCGGAGCGTGACTCCTCGTGCGACATGTCCGGTTCGTCCCAAAGCGGTGTACTACCTATGAAATATTACGTTGTGCATGTAAACATGACGAAAACTAGGAAATAGTACGTTATGTATGCAAGCAAGATAGTCATACCTGGTCACACAAAGCCAGAGGACGGCTCTGCGTACACCTGCCCTGTGCACGGGTGGTACTCAAGACCTGTCGGAGAAAATTTCCATTAGTAACTAGTGGAGTTCAATATAAAGAACTGGACATGAGTGTTTCATGCTGACCTGCAAACTGTACCGGGGTACTCCTAGCGCGATGCCATAAGGACCAGCTCGCCACGTCCGAGTGAGGAGGCGTGGGGCGTGATGCACCGTGGCTCACTCCCCATCCACGCACAGGTGGGTCAACTTGGTCCCTCGGCAGATGACAAGACGCGATCTGGATCCCTCGTCACGCCTTCTCGACGATCTGCTCCATGACCTCTTTGATGTCCTGCGCGTCATGCAGAAGCACACCCCGAGCGTCAACTGATGCATAGAGACCGCCAACTCATGCACCTCCGGGTGCAGATCGACCTGTACACATAATTAACAAGTTAGAAACCGAAATCTTGCGAAGCAAATAAAAAGTATGGACCGTTCAATACGTACCACGCGATGGAATGCGGAGTCCGACTGGGTCGGGTACATGTCGGATGTCAAAGCCTCGTGTCGTGGTGGCTCATCGACGACCCTGACGTAGCGAACTCTTGTTCGACTGGAGTACCACTCGATGTACTCTTCGTACGTCCTGGGGTCGTAGGGAGCATCCTCCTGGACGACGTCAACGAAGGCGTTGATCCAGCCCTAAACCCAAGGAAACATCCTGTCCATCCTGAAAGTCGTAGTAGGTACTCCATTCCTAGTGTACCTATAGAAGGCAAAACAATTGTTTTGTAGGTACGTAACGCAAATGATACAACAGAAAAAAAAACGTGGACTTATGTAACATCCCAAACTCGGGTTTGTGTTTCAAATGTATAAAAATGAGGATAATTTAAAACTTTTGATGCATCATTGTTGTTATTTGAATTTTTTGGAAATTCCTTCAAAGGATTTGTTGATTTCAAAAACTTAATGCTTTAATTGACTACAAGCATAACCCTTTGAAACTTTCTAAACAAATCTTGTGATCATCCCATGGAATTATTTTTTCTAGGTTCTAAATCATCCTAGTGACTCCTCTGAAAAATTTCAAAATTTTTATATTTTATTTGCTATTTTAAAAGGGCTAGTCAAATCAGTTAGGCCCCTAGTCAAACCCCTAGGGCAGCAACTTGTAATTTTTCTAGAGAGAAATGCGTTGCATCAAAAATTCTGGAAAAATTACACAAGGTTGTTCTTAGATCCAGTAACCTTCCGTAAAAATTTTAGAATTTCTGGAGCTCATCTACTAGGTCAACAAAATCCCTAATCATCTCAGCCTTATTTTCCAAAAATCAGCTCAGCACTGTTTGGACTCGGTCGGACCGAGCCACTTGGTCCGGCCCAGCCGCCTGACTCAAACCCGTCCCATCCCACTTACCTGGTGCCGCTGACCGATGGACCCGCACTGCAGATCGTCGTCTGCATGCGGCCTCAGCGCCCTTGCCAGCGCCAAGCACACGCCATGGCCTCTCCCGCGCGTGCGGCGCCACCCAACGTCTCCGCCCACAGTTCTTGACCACGCACCCACAGTTCCTCGGTCTTGACCGTGTCACCCGCACCTGCTCCCATCGACTCACGTCCTCTCGCCATTGTCCATGGCAGCCCATGGACCAAGCTCACCGTGGAGCTCCCTCCTCGCAAGTTCTCCACCCTAGAGGCTATAAAAGCTCACCCGAAGCTTCTGCTACTCCTTTTTGGCACTCCCGAACCATCCCCCACCTCCATCTCCCTCTTCCACCGAAAGAAACCGAGAAAGCCGAGCTCTCAAATCCCAGCCGCCGCAGCTCAACGTCGTTTCGGCCGATCAGTGGTTTCTTTGCAAATCTATTCGCGTCCTTGATCACTATCATCATTTCCCCTAACCCAATTTTGGTTTGCATTCATAGGAATCCCCAGAATTTGATTTTCTTCTCCTTCGGCCGAAAACGTTCACCTTCTTCCCCGACTCCAGCCACGGTGAGTCAATACCCAATTGGTTGTGGTTTAACCATCTAAGCACCTCTCTGATGCTCCTCCTACCTCCAGTTCCTTCTTGTTTTGCTCCGGTTGAGCTCTCCTCGGTGAAGCTACCGCTGCCGGCTCGGGATTGCATCGCTAGACCACCTCCATTTACCCACGTCCTTCTGGTAAGGTCACTGAGCATCTCTTATGCTCGTGCGCACGCTAACTCGATCCATGCGTCGCCGAGCCATAACTTTCGCCGTAGCTGTAGCTCCTCCGCTGCTTTAGCTCGTCGCGCCGCCGCTGGAGTCCATCTCCGGCAATGGTCTGGCCACCGTTAGCTTCACATAGCCACCAGGATCCCATTTTCGCTCTTAGTTCGCGCCGTTTTGGACTGTAGCGCCATCGACTCACTGGCCAAGTTCACGGCCGCGCGCGAGCTTTGCGTGGTGCATTCCAACCTCACTGTAGCAGGATGATTAGGCGTTAATTGCTGTCCTTAGGGCTTTAAGCAATGATTAGTATTAATTGGCTTGGATTTAATTATGCAGTGAGTGACTGACGCGTGGGCCCGAGAATGTTAAGTGCATAGTAATCTACACGATGGTCCATGGACCGGTGAAACACTATGCTGTGGACCAAGGTCCACACACTGTGTTGTAGACCGTGAGAATGACACATGGGTCCCACCGGGAGAAATAGAGTTTCTTTAGGATTTTATTTGAAAATAAAAAGGGATCATGGGGCCCTCCTGTTAGCATCTATGGCCAGGACGGTTGTCGGTATAAAAAGTATTATATGCTTATATATTTTCCAAAATGAATTATTTATGTACTGTTAATTGTGTTAAACTTCAAAATGGCATAAGTATTTCATTTTTACTCCTTTTTGGATGATTCAAATTTTGTTGGGTTACATTTTTAGCATACTTTATTTTGGTATGGTTTTTAAGGCTTGTTACTGTTCCAGAATTATTGTTAGTAAAATAACTTTCGGTTTAGCTTTATTTCTTGCACTAAAAATGGATTTAACTCGAAAAATGCATAAGTTTTTCTCTGTAACTCCAATTGGAGTGAAATCAATTTTGTTGGTTTCCTCTGTTAGTTTACTTTATTGTAGAATAGGTTTTGAGTATGCTACTATCTCTGAAAATCTTATTTTACATATGAATTGTGTACTACTTTCATGACTTTGAAAAAATCATAAGAAATTCATTTTAGCTCCAAGTAAGGTGAATAGAATTTCATTGTTCATCTCATGTGGTGCTCTGTCTACCATTATCTTGTTTGCAAATGTATGTATGCATGCTATATTGATGTTTAATTTCTCATTAGCGATAGTTAATCCAAATAGATGCATAGTCTATAGGTTAATGTTTATCATTTCCACTGAGCCTAAGTTTTAGTCTTATGAATGATTTAGAGCTCGATGGATGAGCTCTAATTATTTATATATCTAGTATACGAGTTGTTGTCGCTTAGCAATGCTTAGAACAGTAGCCTAGGGATCATCGCTTCGGCGATGGTCATTACAACATCACTTTAAATATTTGTGTTAGAAAACTCATGTATGTATTGTATTTGGAAAAACTAAAACTGAAAACAAAATGTTTTGAACTTGGGCATATGGTTGATGGTGTGGTTATCAGGTGTGTGGTTGTATGCCTAAGTCAACAAGGACCGAACATCTTGGACACTGACCCAAGCACTTTTGCGTGCTAACCACATGAGAGGGATATAGGACCTCTCTTTACTTAGTACTTTGGCGTGTGTTAGCTCTGAGTCGCAGGAGGTGGGCTGTGTGTTGTGTGTAAAAAGAAATACGTTGTTGTTATTGTTGGGTGTGCGGGGGTGAGTTCCTGTCTAGGTTCTCCACACCGAGGAGCATCGGTACTTTTCTAAGGCCGATGACTCCGACGCAACGTATGGGTTTCCATCCATACAGACAACTAGTAGTTAATACACAATATTGGAAACGTCTTGTAGGACCTAGCCTTGCCGGCATACCTACGGAAGTATGCTCTATTGCATGGAGAAAATGCGGTCTAGCATGTGGGTACATTGGTACACTCCTGCAGGGTTTGATCTATTCGAATAGCCTTGTCCTAGGTTATGGACACGCTTGGTTAGGTCTCTACAAGAGTTAGACTCAACATTTTCGATAAAACTTGAATTCGAGTGGTACGAATAGGTAATTCATGCTATGTCGTGGTGGCTGTTGGGAAGTCACCTCTATGATGTTATTTATGCTTATAATTGTTGTCTCGCAGTTATTTAAACAAATACAAATAGATTTCTTAAATTTCCTTCAATCTATTATACTATTGCAAATGACAAATTGCTTTATGTGTTAAATGAACCATATGGCCTTCTCCTTTCATTCAGCTTGCATGTAGCTATGTATAGGTTTGTTATCCGTAAGTCTTGCGAGTACATTTTTGTACTCAACTGTGTTATCTAATTGTTGCAAAGGAGGTTGATCCCCAAGGGATCAACTATTGTGAGACCGACTTCGTGTAGGACGACTAGCTTGGCGGCCCGGTCGGTTGCCTTGTGGGTAAGGGCAAACCGGTTGGCTTTTGTTTATCGCCATCTTATGGCTTTTGCTTCCACTGCTACTTTAGTTATTTACTTGTAATTTTGGCCGGTCGGCCCCTTTTGTAATAACTCTATTATGTGTATGTCTTTTGTGTTGTAAAATTGGAGATTTGGTATTGTAATCTTGTATGGAATTGATGCATGGTTTTGTGAGGTATATGTGTACCACTCCTGGGAGGTACATGTTATACCGAGAGTCGGGATATTTGATTTGTAATGCTAGGACCAATGGGGCGGTTAGGTATTACGAGTTAAATACCCTGGGTTCTCACAACTTACCCATGGACGTTCGACTCTACCTGCTGCCCCCAGGGGGCTAGGACCTCTTGTCGCAAACCAAACTGGCGCATGACCCGCTAAACCTGGTACTCCTCCATGAAGACGTCGTGCACCAAGCACCTCCGCGTGCACTAGTACTCGTGGTCTCGTGTGCACAGGCTGGATAGGCCTCGGGGCACACGCATACACCCTTTCAGGAGTGTACGGTGTCCAGATGATGTGGTCATCCGTCAGCTGATCGACATCGCAACGTAGTCCGGGTAGGATGCGTGCGTAGTGATTGGCGTGTAGGGGACATCTGGAATAGAACAACAGAAACTTAGCACACAACATTGAATTACATTACGAAAAAAATGAATGTTCATAAAACTTACCTGTCAGCGGCCCCACACTGTACCCATGGTCGGTCGGTCCACGTCGTCGTCCTCGGCGTACATGCTGACTATGTACACCCACAGGTCAAGCTGTGGTCGTCTAATTTGGAAACGCCGAAGGACCACAGTTGAAGGAGCAACAGGCATCTAGAGAGGACGGAGCTGTCCTGAACCCGGTGGCATGCGTCGCACAGTCCCCGGTACGTCGCGCACAACACTGCTGGGCCCCAGGCGTAGGGCTAGATGTCCTCCACCACCCAGTCTGCAAGCTCGTGTGCATACCGGATGTAGTGCTTGTCGACGGTGTCGCCGTGGGACCCCATGAACATCACCCACCCGAACAACCACAACAAGTAGGCCTCGAAGTGCCTCCTCATCGTGTGGTCGGGTGCGTCCTCAACCATACGCTCGGGCTACAAGAAGACAGACACACATCAGCAAGGTTCATAAATCAATTAATGCATGAGGACAAGAGTTACAATGACTTACGTAGAACTAGCAGATCCACTTTAGCGTCGGCCCCTGGGTGCTGCTGAACTCCCTGTAGCCATTGTCCAGAACTCCGTGCTCTACATGACCAGTATGCCGTATGTCGCCAGGGGAAAGCCAGAACAGGGCAACCTGGTCGGGAAGGTCACGTCCTAAAGCGTCAGCGTCATCTCCCTGCACGGAAGGTGAAACGTGTGTCTCTGGCCTCCACCGGTCAACCAGCTCCATCAGAAGGCACCGGTCATACGGGAAGCGCTAAGACGTATGACCACCGCCTGCGCGGTCCTGGTCGTCCTCCCACGTTGCCTCAACCATCCTCGCTAGTGGAAGGAGGCTTGCCTACCTCAAACCGCGTCGGAAAAGATTAAGAACAAACGTTAGTCCACACAAAGTAGTCATGGTGCAAATGAGTACACGAAGGTCGCAACTGCATGTACCTCGAAACCCAACATGGGTCCACCCTCCACGCCCTCATGAGCGTGCGCAACCGCAGTGCACCAAGCTCAATCGCCGCCTCGCCCTCTTAAGGGAGGATGGTACCGAGATGGCTACGATGATGCGCGACAATGACCAGGTCAAGCAACTCTTACGGCCATTGCGTAGCGTGTCCCGCGTTCGCCATACCTAAAAATTCAGTGCATACATTGTAAAAACTACGAAACATATACATAAAGTAATAAGAAGCGACATTAACAAAATAATTACTGTGCACAAATAGAAACTAAATTTAAGTTGGGAGTATTTTGATTAAGCTATACAAACCGAACCAACCTACTCTGCAATGTTTACGTATATTTTATAGGAATGTTGCTACTTTCCTTGTTTTAAAAGTATTTTCGGTACTAACAGAATAATTACCGCACACAAACGGCAATCATAATTATGTTGGGATTATTTCGATTAGGCTTTACAAACCCTACTAAGCCACTCTGCAATTTTTACAGATTTTCAATAGGTATCTTGCTACTTTCCTTGTATAAAAAGTGTCTCCATCATTTTTAAAATAATTATCGTGTGCAAATAAAAACAATAAATAAAGTTGATAAATTTTTAATTTAGCTCTACGTAACATGTGTAGCAACTCTAGATTTTCTTTACAATTTAAGATGTGTCCTGCTATTTTCCTAGTTTAAAAAGAATTTTCGGCATTAACAGAATAATTACCGCGCACAAATGGAAACCAAAATTAAGCATTGATTATTTTTATTAAGCTCTACCTACCATACTTAGCTACTCGGCAATTTTTACAGATTTTTAATAGCTGTCTTCCTATTGTTGCAGATTTATTCTAAATCGTTCGAGTACTGTAACATAAATAATATCTGCACGATGAACTAAATTACACACAGCTCAAATGATGTACTACATAAAACAACTAAAATTATCTAATCTATTGAATTCTATGTCGCTATTTTTATTTGCTACCTAACATGGTTTCGAAATAATGTATGAAGTTGCAAAACACATGTACCTGCAGAATGGCCGACCAGATCTGATGCTCCGTCTGTCTCTCATCCGCTACGAACTGTCAGGGCTTTGTCTTGTCTCTTCTCCCCCCTCTCCTCCTCTCTCTTCTCCCTCTCTTCTCTTTTTTTGGGAATTAAAATGAGATTTCCACCGATTTTTGGGCTTTAAGTAGTCTGTCGGCTTCCTGTCGCCATTTCAACCGGCGATAGGAACACTGTTCACTACCTGTCATGAGTCCAAATGGCGAAAGGAAGCTGGACTGGCGACAAGCAGTCAACAAGGTCCCTGTTGCCAATTGGAATGGTGACAGACACCTACTTTTGTAAAAAATTCGACTATTTAATTTTGTAATTATCTTTTAAAATAATATTAGATGAGACTCATTCAGGTATCCTTGTACTCTAGAGAGGCTGTCTCAATAGGAGACGTCTCTGGTGTTTCGACCAAAGACGGCTTCTGGAGCTACTTCAAGAAGAGTCCTTTTGGTACTTGAGATCGGGAAGAAGCTATTCGAGCTAACTGGTCAGTGAGAAAATTATCCTTTCGAGTGATATATTGTAACTCGAAACCGAAAAAAATGCTTTTCAAGCTTTCTAATTTTCGATAAGTACCGAGACATGGTCGGATTAGAGCACTGGTACTCTTTTCCAACCTGATTCACGACTAGTTGAGGCTCTCCTCTCATGAGTAGTCATCGAATCCCAAGCGCTTTTGCTGCTCGTATGCCAACCAATAAACCTTCGTATTTTGGCACGTTGTTAGTGGCAGGAAAGTGCAATTGAATAGCATACTTTAATGTCTCTTTTGTAGGAGATTTTAAGACCACCTTAGCCCCTGAGCCATTTAGCGTAAGTGACCTGTCAAAGTACATCGTCCACTGGTCGTAGGGATCGTACTGGGGATCCTGAACAGGTTCAGGATTTATCCATTCGGCGACAAAGTCTGCTAAGATCTGGGATTTAATGGCCGTTCGGGACACAAAATGGAGGTCGAACTCCCCAAGTTCAACCGATCATTTTGCCAGGCGTTCCGCTGCTTCCATGTTCTAAAGGACCTCTCCTAAGGGAAACTCAAACGACACAATTATCTTGTGCGCCCAAAAATAATGCCTCAATTTCCTCGAAGACATGAGGAGGACATATAAAAGTTTTTGAACTTGTGGGCAGCGCTCCTTAGGCCCGTCTAGTGGCTACCACACGATGCATCACTCTTGTTGAAATCTATTGTGTTGACTCAAGCCCTTTGCTTTAGCCACCGCTTCTTACTGTAATAGTATTTGAATTAAATTTCGCCAGAACAAGATTTTGCAGCAATGCTGCTTTTACATCGTACTCGTCTTACTGGGCTTTTTCCAAAATTGGTACAATTTGATTTATTACTATTTTATTTATAGTTTGAAAGTATTTTTAGAACCGAGCTCACGAGCCGAACCAAAGCGAAATTCAATTTCATTCGAAATCGGCTCATTTCAATGTTTAACCAGTCAACGAGTGTAATTGAAGTAATTTTGAACCGAGCTGACGAAATTAGTAAAGAAGTTGATTTATGCTGCTTGCGCTTGCTCTGACGGAATTATCACTTTTCGTAAACTGTTAGTAAAAAAGTTGAAGTATGGATACCATTTTCCATATGGAAATTCCTTTTCGAGACAAGGAGGCCAACGAAAAAGCGAAAATGGTGCATCATTTTTTCTCTCGACTGAAATGGCGCATCACTTTGACGTATTATGCAGCACTAGAAGGTGACCCACGCCAATGGCGCAGATATGACCGGTGATAGGGGTGAGGATCGGTGGTAGGGGTGTGGGATTCAAATTTTATCTATGTATTTTGCTGAGCATTTTTTTTGCGAGTGATTATCTATGTGAAAAAATATGTGTATCATTTGTTAGGTTAGCTTTTCATCCATTGTAAGGCTGTAAGATAAATGAACAAAATAAAACTGCTAGGCGATCAGAGAAATTAAAAAAGGAGAAAAGCAAGGTGAGGAAATAACAACACTCAAAAAAGGAAAAAAAAGACTAGTGGATATGAAATACTCAATTCGATATGGTTGTTCTGCAAGTTGTGTGTGGCTGAACTTTTTAGAACATTATCTATTTTTTTAGGAATAAGTCCAGTTTACTCCCTCCAACTATTAGAAAAGTCTGGTTTACCCCCTGAACTTCAAAACCGGTTATTTAACCCCCTAAATTTGCGAAATCCGGACACTAAACCCCCTATGCCGGTTTGAAGCGGTGGTTTTGCACACGTGGCCTCTCATTTGTTCCAGTCAGCATATATGTGTCCTAGTCATCTCCTCACCTCCCATTTCTTCTCCATGGAGCTCCTTCGGCTGAAACCTCTGCTGGCACCCACCAACCTCCGGCACCGCCGCTGCCGGCCCTCCTTGTGCCGCCACCACCTCGACGCCCACGCCATGGCCGCCCTGTACCCTGGCTCCTCCCCAGCTCTGCCGCGTGCCTCCCCGTGCTTCCCCTTGCAGCCGTGTCTTGGCCGCCTGCCCATCGGTGCCATGCCTCACAGCTCTGTCTTGCGCGTCTGGCGCTCGCTCGCTCCTCCCCGCCTCTTCCGCCCAACCTCGCGTCAGAACCAGGGAAACCTCCACGCAGACAATAACCAGAAGCAACAAGACAATGAAGACGAATCCAAAAACATAGTACACACGCCCCATCCATACGCTTGACATGATGAAGAAGAGTTTGATGAAAATGGTACCAAAGGGCAGTGTGCCAGCACCAAGAACTAATAGCAAGGATGGGTACTTCTGAGGAGGAATTTCACGAGGGATCTGGTTCATGCGGACAGGGTACTCAATGTGTGGTTCCTTGGCATCGAGGAATCCACCAACAAGTGTAAGCGACACGAAGACCTAGAACCAGAGCAGAAGTAATACAACAAACAATGAGAAGGGGATGGCACCGGTCCGGAGTGATCCCCACACTTGATTGTCTTCCACACACGAACACCAACATATCCTGCCAGAATTCCAAGAACCAGATAGAAGAACAGCATGCCTATGATCAGTGTACCACGGGAGGCTAGGGACATGAACCCAAGTGCAGCAAACAGAATGGTCACCACCACCATCCCAAGGATCCAAACACCATCCCCAACCATAATACAGAGCAGCATTAGGTTTCTTGGTGCACGGAAGACATCACTGACCATAAGCTTCCACCTAGACAGCTCCTCATTCATCTACGCCTGCGCCTCACTGTCAAGCTCCTCACGGTCCTCAACAATATGACAAACACAATACCAGTGAGGAAAGCAATAACCATGAGCGAGTTGAGGATCGAGAACCAGTGCACCTTGGCCCCCTACATCTTCAGGTATGCGTCCCACCTCGAGGGCCACTTGATGTCGCTCTCCACGAACGACACCTCATATGTGTATACGATGGGCTCATTCTCCTTAATGCTCATGGACACGGTGGTTGGGTCGCACTTGATCTTGCTCGGGTACTTGTTGTACATCTTGAGCGACTTGACGTCCTACGAGTTGTGCTTGATGCTGCACGACACGACCTCGAACCCAACAACCATCCAACCGGCGGACGACCCTGCGCCACCATCCTTGCCCCGTACAGGATGACGTTGGTCGCATCGCCGGTGCCCATGACGCGTGCCACATTGGCCTCCTTGTTCTTGTGCACAAAAACGGTGAACTGGAGGTGGTTGAAGACGTAGTAGTCGACGCGGACGCGGATGCCGACGGGGTATCTGGTCCAACGGAGGAAGTAGTCGTCCTTCTTGGTGTAGCATATGGCGGGGAGGTTGTCGAGGATGAGGTTGACCTGGTACATCTCGTCAATGTGCTTCTTGAGGAGGGCGAAGTGTCGGGGGTGTGTACATCCTGAAGCGGTAGGGTGAGTTCTCGATTCGGTCGCCCATGAGGAGCTTGCCGAGGTTCTCAGCGCTGTCCTTGATGCCCTCGGGGGGGGGGGGGCGTGTAGAAGGGGAGGTAGTAGTAACTGAAGGGCATCTCGGTGTTGATGGAGGTGAGGGAGTTCACCTTCGCGTTGAGGGTATCGCCGGGGTTGTACTTGTGCGGGTAGTTCCCCGGGAGATAGAAGCCGTGGGTGTTGGGCGGGGAGAGGAGCACGGCGGCGGCAAAGATGATGAGGAAGAGCGCACGGAGGTAGTCCATGGTTGGATGGCCGCCGGATCTAGATCGGGGGTTTTGATTCGAGGGTGGAACAGATCTGGAGGGGGAATGAGATGGAGGGTTTCGGGATGGGAGTAGGAGGTGGTGCTCCGCCCAGGGGGGAGGGGTCGGCGGCGGTGGAATAGATCGATCTTGGGACGGGTGGGGCGATGAAATGGAGTGGTGAGGCCACGATGTTGGGGTGTTGGTTTATACGGCGCGATGTGCTGCAGGCGCCGGAGGGAGGTGGTGCTAGCAGTGGCTTCGGCCGAAGGAGCTCCATGGAGAAGAAGGGAGAGATGAAGAAGGAATGGGAGGTGAGGAGATGACTGGGACACATATACGCTGACTGGGACAAATGAGAGGCCACGTGTGCAAAACCACCGCTTCAAACCGGCATGGTGGGTTTAGTGTTTGGATTTTGCAACTTCGCATTTGCACACAACTATGAAGGAAAAAGAATGTATTTTGTTGTTGTTAAATTCGGGTGTAGAAAGTAGATACAGCTATGCGCATAAGGCAAGACAACCAAGAAAATAAGACATAAAAGGAATTCCACTCCACAATGAATGTGTTGCATGATCAGAGAAGGTGTCGATTGCAACCAGTATACCCCTGATGACAAATAAAAGATGTTTTTTTAGCATTATATAAATGAATTTACAATCTTTTGCATTAAATATCTTGTAGAAGTAGTGGTAGTTCATATAAATAATTCTCGATAGCACTTAATTCAATCAATGCATATTGTGGTAAGGTAGCTTATGTTAAGGAATTTCCACGAAATACAATTGGTGGAGCAATGACATCAATTATGTAGAAGCCAGTGTGGAGCTACACTCAAACAAAGACATCCTAAGTAATTCAATCAGGTTCATAACACAAGTAGCATTTCAATATCAGGAATGCAGAAACCAAAAATGGGTCGAGAGTTCAAGACCTTACCAGGTAACAAAGGAACAACCATCCAAAGCTGAATGCGATGTCAGTTCTATTCAACAGGTTGATAGAATATCAAAAAATGAAGTTAATATTAGTACACATACGGTTGAGGGATCTGCAGTGCCGTTACAGTTAAACATCATCTGGTTGAATTTCTAATTCCCTACTTTACAGCTTCTGTCTAACCAGATTATCAAAAACATTATTCTGCCGTTTATTAGAAATGCTATGCATGTTAAGCTGATAGCAAGTGGAATTCACAAATTAGAAGACACAAATTGGTGTAAATTTTCTGTATTGGTAGCAGGAAGCATAACTATTAGATGCATACCCCATAGCACGGTACAGAGGCCTATACCACATCAAGTATGACAAAGGAATTCCAAGCATACCATAGATAGTAGCTAGGAAAAAAACTTAAGAGTCTACAAGCATAACAAAATCCAAAGGTTGAGTGGCCTGCTGCATTAAAGTTAGTAGTGCAATAAAATTTAGCACTTCTTGGTAACTAACTACAATTCAAATACATCCCATACAATGATACAATAAACACGTGCAGGTGCATGGGAAACCAGCATACATGAAGTGAAAAAAAACTCGCTAGAAAGAAGAGCTGAACTCACCTCCCCCTCTGATCCAATGGACTATGACAACAATGAAATTCCAAAAGAGACAAAGCACAATGCATGTAGATTATTTCAACCCAAAACATTCTCCGTAAGCACAAACAATGTTATATCTGGAAAACACTAAATGTAGCGCCAAGTGGAATTCACAAATTAGAAGACACAAACTGGTGTAAATTTTCTGTGTTGATAGCATGAAGTATAACTATTAGATGCATACCTCATAGCACGGTACAGAGGCCTGTAGCACTTCAAGTATGACAAATGAATTCCAAGCATACCATAGATAGTAGCCAGGAAAAAAAGCTTAGAGTCTGCAAGCATAACAAAATCCAAAGGTTGAGTGGCTTGCTGCATTAAAGGTAGTAGGGCAATAAAATTTAGCACTTGTTGGTAACTAACTACAATTCAAATACATCACATACAATGATACAATAAACGTGTGCATGTGCATGGGAAACCAGCATACATGAAGTGAACAAAAAAACTCGCTAGAAAGAAGAGCTGAACTCACCTCCCCCTCAGATCCAACAGACTATGACAATAATGAAATTCCAGAAGAGACAAAGCACAATACTGTAGATTATTTCAACCCAAAACATTCTCCGTAAGCACAAACAATGTTATATCTGGAAAACACTAAATGTAGCGCACCTCGCATTGTGAATGACTTCTGACTTCTGAGGATGCATGCATACCAAGCCTGCTTGCGAACGTGAGATATTGCAACTTCTGCGCATTGCCCGGTATCTCGTTGGCAACATCATGGTGGATAATCGAGAAGAACGGTGGCCAATTCTTGTCCTCCATGGGCACCTCGGCTACAACAACGCAGTAAAATAAAACAACTCTCAATTCAAAACTCCATGAGAACATCAAGGAAGATAATCATTGCACTAAGCCCAAGGCACATAGAAACATACCACTCCTGATAGCTTCCTCCCTCCTATTGATGTCCTTCACCCACAATTTTTTTTAAAAGGAATAGAGAAAAAAGTCAACAATTTAGCATCCTCGTCATGTAACAAAATCAATAGTAAGAATCCAAGGCAGCAGCACAACGGGCATACTGCCTCTCGCCTCTTGAGACCTGACTCCCATTGTGAGAGCTACCTAGCCTTGCCCTTTGAATCCTTTAATAGCAAAAGGCCATATCAGCGAAGAACACACGCTCATTCACCCGCTAAGCAACCATAAGATGGGGGGCCTCTCTTACATTCATGGTGTCAAGGGGGATGTCGACGGTGGCATCAGCCTTGCCGCCGTCGAACTCGACGGACTCCGTTGGGCGGAACTGGAATTGTGACCTGCCTCATCCTCCACCACCACCCAGGTGAACAGGAGACCTGGGGGAAACGCGGGGCTCGAGATGCGGTGGGGAGGGAGAGGCTGGGGCACTGGGTGGAGAGGGAGAGAGTCGGAGAAGGGAGAGGGAGGGTAACGGGAGGCGGGGTGGGAGAGAGACGCGGCCGCGCGGCGTTGAAGGAAGGACCGGTGGCGGAGGAAGGGAGTGGAAAAGGAGAGCACCTACCAAGATTTTCTTAGCATTAGGAACATGGAGAAGGAGCAGAAGTGGGACTCGAGATGCGGCGACCATAGGCGCACAACAGAGAGGAGGCTGAGGCTTACTCCCTCATCCGGGGGCAGCACATGATGGCGGCGCGAGTCGCGGGGGCCGCTGCCGCCATAGGAGGTGTAGGGGTGGCATTAGCCTGGAGCTGGCGGTGGCGGGGAGGAAGAGGAGGAAGAGGAGGGTGAGGACCGAAGGTGGAGAGTAGGGCAGAGGCGCACAGGAGAGAGGAGGCCAGAGGCTAGGCGGCGTGAGGCATGGCGGCCGGAGGCAAGGCGACGCGAGGAGGGGTGACCGTGGGCGCGCAGGAGAGAGGAGGCAGAGAGGACGACGGCGACGGCGGAGAGAAGGCGTTGGAGAGGATGATTTGGGGAGAGCGACCGCACGAGGAGGATCTAGGGAGGGCATTGTGCGCGTGAGGCTCGTTAGGCCATCCGCCAACAATCCGACGCAGCAGCTCTCTCGAGGTGACGTGGCCCGCGTGAGAGCCGCACTTCCCACGCCCAGCGAGCGCCTACCTCCACGCGATCCCAGCCGTTTGGCGCTCATCCGACGGGCGAAATCTTTCGAGGTGACGTGTACCGCACGGTTGGAGGCCCAGACTTTAATGTTAGTAATTATTCAATATGATATGGGGTCGCCTGATCTTCTCGACATAGCATCAAGGCACTGACATGCAACCTCTCGAATCGTAGTGATATTCCGTTGCCCGTGTAAGGATTAACACTTTTTAATTCGCAAGAACACACGTGCTGGACTTCACGACCACCAAGCGAAGCCCTATCATGCTCCCAATTCACAGCAAAAAGGTTGAACGATCTTGATTTCGAAGAACTCCCAATCCCTCTCAAGAACATGGTTCGGCCATGTGAGAAGAACAAGAGCAAAAGTTTCAATTTATTATTTCTGAATAAAAGTGGTCTAACCGGATACAAGGGAGGGGGCAAGGGTATTTATGGTGCCCTCCACAACTCTCGCACGACCTAGGACCGGCTGGACATGTGTTCAGCCAAGATGGCCGAACCAAACTCTAATTCGACTAAGAATCTGAATCAAACTTCTAAGCCCTAAAACATGTTCTTCAGATTTACTATACACGGGCCCCCTACTGTTCACGCCGACTACTGTTCACGGCTTGGGCCTCCTTGGTTCTTGGGCTTCCCCCATAGCTTGGGCAGGTTCCCTTGCGGTTGGGCCTTTCCTTCTTGGGCCAGCTGCATGCTCTCCTCATCTTGGCCGCATGGGCCATTGCTCCTTGGCTAGCTGCATGGAAAGCTCCACTTGCTAGTCACCAAGCATCTTTCCTCCTTGTGCTCCTCCTTGGCTTTGGCCCCGGCCTCCCTTTCCTCCCTTGTGGTTCCAAAGTCTTCACAATGTTCAAATCTGAGAATGCACAAAGTATTCGCATGAGGTAGTATGCTATGCTCATCAAAAACACAAAGGGAGTCTTTAAGAAACAAGAGTACATGTTGTTGTAGTAGCTTGGCTCTTTCTAGTGTCATTGGACCTGTTGGTGCTTCATGGACAGCCTCATGCACACTTGGAGAGTCGGAGGATGTAGTAGTAGTAGGGATGTCCTCATCACAATGTATAAAGTAGCATGGCACAAGGGTGACTCTATTGTAGAGTTGTACACGTTAGACTGCAGGGCATATGTCCGTATGATTACCTTGGCTTTAATCATAATAGGGTTATTCGTTATGGTGACCATAGCTATGATTCTATGAAATGTCTCTGAGTTAATATGCATAAGAGAGAGGATTTCATATCAACCCACCGAACATTTGCTGTTGTCTTTTACTTCAAGATTCATGCCATTCTCCTCTCTATTGACTTCAAAAACTTTTAGCTCAAAATTCGATGACTTTCAACTCACAATTTCATAGTAAAAAACTGTCAACTCGAAATTCGCTAGCTTTTTAACTCAAAAGTAATGGTCAAAAGTATGTATTAAACATTGTGGTGATTGCCAAAACAACGAGTAAAATACAATGAAGGAAGTATCTAATAAGTAATAAGCAAATCAATCATTCCATAGGCTCAACTATAGAATCCAAACCAAAAACTAATTGTGGAGATCATGGGTAGATGATCCTAATCTTAGTAGTGTGTTGAACAATTGGTAATAGCGTTGAAGTGTTTGAAAAAAACCTTGGTTTTAGCGAAGTTCCTGCTGATTGTCTGGGTCAAGCGGTTTGAATGGCCTTGGACTGGTGGTCAGACCGGCCAGGGCCCGACGGTCAGATCGGCCAAAAGTGGCGGTCTGACCGGTCGATTTGAAAAATTAAAATTTCGGGAATCGCTTTAAAACATTTTTGTAGAAGTGCTAGGATATGAGTTCGCACTGGGTCTCATGAAAAACGGAGTTTCGAGGAAAAACTAGATAAAGTTTGAAATTTTCAGAGAGGGTGTAGTCCAGGACTTGGGAAAATTCCTAGAGCGGTCTGACCGGCCAGGCGGCGGTTAGATCGGCAGGCTGGAGGTCAGACCGGCCGTGGACAGTGGTTAGACAGGCCAGAGGAG
This sequence comes from Phyllostachys edulis, assembly GCA_036346405.1. Taxonomy (NCBI): domain Eukaryota; kingdom Viridiplantae; phylum Streptophyta; class Magnoliopsida; order Poales; family Poaceae; genus Phyllostachys; species Phyllostachys edulis. The sequence continues at coordinate 12,846,805 of CM070553.1, read as the reverse complement.
GTTCAGGTGCCGGGAAGGTGATGAATTTTGTGGTTTTGGCCAAAGTCATGGATGTCAGTGCAGAGGTGTTGCATGATGCATGTTTTGCCTAACGTTGGTCAAATTGTGAATAACTTGTGCCCGAAATCAATTTCTTGGTCTATTGTTGTGCAGGTGGCTTGGAGTCGACTACAGTCAACAATGAGGATGGTCAGGACTAGGCTAGGAGAGCTGAGATCCATAACGATCAAGGATGCCAAGTGAAGTGGTTGGACTCAAGCATGGCGCAAGATGGATAAGAACGATCGAACGAGAAGTTCGGTGCAACAGATAGCATCAAGTGGCTTGGGGTCGGTGCAAGTGCCATGATGGTTTCGGTGGGAGCTGGATGGAAGAGACTTACCGACATGAAGAAAACCATCGATTAACCTACGCGTTCCAAAGCATGGGATTGCTTCACGATGATTGGACTCAGCCTTTGGAAAAGGATTGAGAACGACTATTTTGGTACCTTCGCCAAAATACCATGTTAGTGACTTTGGAGAAACCGTGACGCAAGATGGCGCAAAGGAGAGGCGGTTTAGGTGTAACATCACAATTTTAGTGTCTTTTTGAAGTTTTTAAAACAAAAGGAACCATTTTAATTTTATTAAATTATTTAAAGCTTAAATTGAAATTTTATAAATGAAAACGATTTAAATTGATTAAACTAAACTTCAATCAAATTCAAAACTATTTTTCAAGTTCTTCAGGTTCCAAGGAATTTTATGGAATTTTCTTGGATTTTCCTTTTATATATATATTTTCTGTAATTCAGAATTTCTTTTAAACTTCCTTTTTCTCCTTGGGCCAAATTCTTTTCCCCGACCCATCTTTTCTTTTTCCCTCTCTCGGTCTGTCAACTGAAACGGGCCCACCCGACCCATTCCTCCTTCCCTATCCCTGCTCCTTGCTTTGTCCCGAGTCGGCACCCAGGTCGTGTCGCGCCGCATGGAACGTGCCCCGCCCCTCGGCCCTGACTGTGCCAACCATGCACGCCTATGCCCTGACCCCACCAGCATGTGCCCCACCCTTTGGACGAGCCGTGTCCAAGTCAGACTGCGCCATACGCGCCAGTGGGGCACAGGCCAGGCGCTCTTCGCCGCCGCGTCTCACCCCGCCCGCTTGCATCACCTACGTCGTGAACCACCAAGTCCGTAGTCAATGCACGCCATCAACACCCGCATTCATTCTCCCCACCGTTCACATCGCCTTGCGCATTCATGTTCGAACCAAAACCGCCGCCTGTTTTGCGCTCACGTTCCCCGTCGTTTTACTCTTCGCCTTTGGCTATAAAAGGGAGCAACATGACCCCCTTGCCCCCCTCTTTGTTTTGCCTCAAACCCTAGCCCCTAGCTTGACTCCATTCGACCAGAATGCGTGCCACCGCCAGCTGCTTCCTCAAGTCTAGCCATGCCGCCTTCGCCTCGATCTCCCTCTTCAGTACATTCCTCGCCGATTAGAGCATGTCATATCGTGTTCCCGAGAACCCTCCATTGTTTCCCCAACTTGATTCGGCAGATTACTCGTCGTGGAGCCCCGCCACTGTAAGCTTCTCTTCTCTGCCGCCGGCCACCATCGCCCCGCCTCCACAGTCTCCCTTTGGCCTCCCCGAGTGGCCCAGCGTGCTCCCCGAACCCACACCGAGCCGGTGCTCGCGCTGCCCCTCGTCGCCCGCTACCGAGATGTCGTAGGTGCAGCGTGCGTTGCGCGCCCATGTCGCCGCCGTTGCCTCCCATCGCATCACCGAGGTCCTGGAGGCCGGAGACCCATTTTGCCGGTCGCCCGATGCCGCCATCCGCCGCATGCTCGAGCGCCACCTCCCCTCCTCTGTTCTTCCCTTGTTTTCTTCTTTCTTTCTTTCTCTCTTGACTCACTAGCAAGTGGGCCCTTATGTCAGGTAGTGTTGATTTAATCTATTATTTCTGAAAAATAATATTCACTGGAATATTCCCTCTTTCTCAATTTCCAGGATTTTTCAATCCGATAAATTTCCGGAGGCTCGTTCTCTTTCATACGAACTCCAATTCAGTTGATTCTTCTTCCTAAATTCATCTAAATTCTTAGTATTTATTTTTGCACTAATTTGTTTATTTGTGGATTTTACTTGGATTTATTTTAATTTATTTGTCTCGTTTTGCGAGTATAGAATCCGGCATTGCCGAAGCCAGCTTGGACCAGTCTGCAGAAGTAACTCCAATCTTCGACGAAGGAAAGTCATAGACTTTTGATCATGTTGTACCTATTATTGCAAAAATATATTTTTGTTATATCAACATGCATGTTAGTTTTTATCAATTGTTTTCTGGAATAATTTATTACCTAGTTGGCATTGTGCCACCTTGAATATTGTGAATGTCATGTATCCTTTGATACCATAGGTGGGGTTGTTATTAGTTGGACATAATTGTAATACCAGCATGGACGACGTAGTATGCTTAGTTGTACGATGGGCTCCTATACACAAGGTTAATCTTGATAACTTGACTTAATGATATATGGAATCGTGGCAGGTAGCCACTGTTGATTAAAATTTATTGTGCCATAGCTGGGGATGCTATTGGTCCTGGTTGAACAAAATAGTTTCATACTCAGGCGAATGATCGTGCAGTAAAGGGGTGCAGGTAGCACATTTTGGATGAGGTGGTCTCGCTTGAGTGATCCCTAAGGATTTAATCTTGTGCGCATTTGATCTGGGCCTTATCGTACAACTATATGTCTAGTATGGGATGGATATGGATAATTAATTAGCAATGCCTTGATTTTGGGTTTTGCCATGTGTGGTGTGGGTTCCGGGATGGACAAGTAGATTCATATGGCACAAGAGGGGGCCCCCGACTATGGTGGATGTAACCATTCGGTGGAGAAACCTTAGCGGGCAGAACTTGGTTAAGTTAGAGCTTTGTAAAAGCCTTGTGATAATCACTTAGTCGCACGCCTACGGAAGAGTGTCTTGTCCGATATTATAAGTTGATTATCTCTTGTGGGTAAAGCTGTACAACCTCTATAGAGTGTTAAAACTATTCGATCAGCTGTGTCCTCGGTTATGGGCAATGCCTGGGGATTTCACACGAGGTATAGAGATTTCATAAAATATTTGGATGGTGGAATGGATGGGAAGTGGATGGGTAGTTCACTGGTTGTTGTTTGGGAAGTGAACGAGTAGTTCACTGGTTGTTTCAAAGCAATTGTTTACTTTATTAATATAATCTTTCCAATTATGCTTTGCAATCTATTTATTGTATTTACTGTGAATATTGCTTTCTGCAAAATAACCATACAGCTATTTCTTTGTTCAAACCTGCATGAATATTAATTATTAATTGCATACTATTCCCTACGACTTGCTAAGTACTTTATGCACTCACGATTTTATGCCTTGTTGATCAATGGTTGAGGAAGAATCCGGAAATCCAGAGTTCTACGAGAAGTACTTTGAAGACTATGTGAACTAGGATATGCTCCCCACTCGATTGCCTATAGACATGTTGGATGGTTACCACAAGTTATCTTATTTCCGCTGTAAGAATATTTATTTGTCTTTAAGCCCTGCGTGGCAAACTATGTAAACGTTGACCATAAGGTCCTCTGCTAATATTTATTATTAAGTTGTTACTTTCATAGTTATTTCATTGAATGATTGATATTTCATCTATGTTGCCACTATGTGCACTAGCGTGATTTTAGACTAGTGCAGAATACACAGAGGGTCTGGATTTGCAAGCTCGGGTCCAAACATTTGGTCAAGAGAAGATAAAGATCACGAAGAAACAGATTCAGGAGACTCGGTTCGTCATTCGCTTTGAGAAGCGTGTGTAAGTGCAAACCCGTTTGTGTGTGGGCTTAATAGGTGTCCGATAAGTTTTTTTTTCTCTAGACCTAGCCTCCACTATAAAAGGAAGAGGTGCAGGATTTTAACAAATTCTAATTTTTGATTTGGATAAAGTGGAGAGATAAAGGAGGCGAGGGTTTGAGAGGGATGGATTGATTGAGTGCTCAAGTGTTGAGCTTTTGGTCTACATGGTGGAGTGGCTATAAACCAACAATATCTTGAATCAATCCAAGTAAAGTTTGCCCTAAGATGAGTTATATATTTTCTTCAAAAAAAGGTGATTTCTATCTTGTTCTTGCTCTCTTTTTAATGCATTTGGGATTTTTGTATTCCTATGGTTTTCATTGGGTCTTTTACTATGATCTAGCTTGCTAGGATATGTAGGAATTGATCTATGACCATCTTGATCATCTTCCACTCACGAGTAAGCTTTTGGATCAAAGTTTGATTTTCCCCGGTTTTCATGCCTTCTTGAACTCATTCAAGAAATTCGTGGAACCTTGGCTTTGATTGTTGTGAGAACCCGCTTAATTAAAACTAAGCTAATCAATAATAATCGATAATTAGCGTAAGTAAAAATTCCATTAAACCAATCTCAAGCATAATTTCAGTTAATATTCAATCGCATAATTAACGCAAGGAACTTGGCAAATTAAGCAAACATCATTTTTTTCACATCACGCTTTTATAACAAATTGCCATACAAGCATAATTAAAATATTACAAACCAAATTCTTGTTACAAAATTTATTCTACAACTCAATAATGGATACAAGATTAATGTTACAAAACAATTACAATGTTAATTACAAAAGAAGATTTAATTAAAATCCATGTTGCTGCATTCATCTCATCGAATCTCTTCTCGACATCTCATTTCGCCATTCTTCACCTTTCCTTCCCATGCAACCAAAACGCTTAGAAAACAGTTAGCCAAACAAAAATAATGCGGTAATAGCTAGTTAGAAGGGAGAGAGGTTGCTGTTAGAATTTTTCGAAGTGCAATAGGATTTCCATATCAACCTAGGTCAACCAGTCCCTCGATCACCAAGGCACCCTGACCAACCTGAGTTAGTCGACTCCTTTAGTAATCAAGGTGTCCAGATCAACCAGAGTCAATAGGCAACTACTTCCAGGGGTCTCATCATCCGGCATCAGTAGAATCCAACACCCACCTTTTTGCATTTACCGCTATCGCAGTATAATCCCACAAGGCGCATCTCATTTAATCCTACCCTCAGCCGGAGCATCATAGGGTCCCACAAGCCAACATTTCACATTCCATTAAACCCAACCCTTAGCCAAAGCATCATCGGGTATACCGAAACTAGCATGTCACGATAGAGCCAGCATAAACCCACAGTTAACAGTTATTCTCATTTCTTCCCAGCCAAAGACCAGCACAAATTTCTCACAACTCATCCTCAGTTAATAACCAGTGGACCAACAAGTGCTTATATGAACAGTATCATGAGAGGGCAATGAAGATAAAGTAAAAGTACATAACTAAGTAGCAAAGCATAGCAGCCCATAAAAGTTCATAGAGGCAGGTGTCACCTCCATTTCTCATCACCCCTGCCCCTTTCTAAGCCAAGAGTGCATCACAAAGAAACATAGATGCACAGCCTAGTAGTAAAGCCCAGCCTGTGCATCCAGAGCCACAAACCAATTCTTCCCATAACCCAAAGTATACTAAAAGTATTCAGCAGGCCATCCCTATCCAGGCAAGCCGTGTAACATCACCTTGTGCCCAAAACATTGCCCAGTTACATATACCAAGACGAGCCAGGAGAAAGGAAGCTCAGGAAGGAGGGCAAATGAGGCACAGGAGGAAGGGAAGACCCAGGAGATAAGGGCATGGTAAGAAAAAGAATAGTAGCATGGTAAAAAGAGAATCCACAGGGACTGGATAAGGCAGCCAAGCTGTTCCCTTGCAAGCCGAATGCAATTCTTCTGTAAAACCATCCCCCTTCTCATAAGAACAGCACACAAGCACACAAGCTTCCCAAAACTTCCCCATTTCCATTCTCCCCTCAGCCAAAGGCAAGAGATCACCACCCAGTAGCAAGTTAAGCAAATCTCCCATGAACAACATTTGATCTTTGAACTGAGCCCAGGATATCCAACAAAGCCCCAAACCAGCACAACCCACAACCACAAAAATAATCACTATCACCATCATGTCTCACCCATTACCATCATCAAGCCATAAGAAGGAAGGAGGAAGGGAGTAAGGGAGAAGAGCAAGACCTGCGGAGCCAAGGCCATTGCATTACCAGTCATCAAGCCCACAAGGAGGGGGAGCAAGCTCAGAGTTCATATCATCACCGCTTGCAAGCCGATCGCAGCGAAGGAGAAGAGGAGAGTACCAGCGTAGAACCGACACTACCATCCTCTTCCCCATTCTTGATATCAACAAGAGGTAACCCACAATGGAACCCTAGAGCTTCCCTTATGCACCCCATTCACCATAGAGCATCCCACAGTAATGTTGCACATAACTCTCAGTTGCATTTCATCACAGAGCATTAGAGAGGATAGAAGATAAGCATGCTTTGTACCTTAAGGGCTCAGGTGTAGCTAACCATGTCATCATTTAGGCTTCACTAACCTCATTAGCAAGCCCTTTAACAGCATCCAGCTCGCATTGCTCATGCATAAGAACAATAAAATCACATCAGTATAATTGAATCAATAAAATTAATTAAATCAAAGCAATTTTTGAGAGGAGGTTAGAGGAGAGTGTTGTGCTTAGACTGAGTATAGGTAGAGGAGCGATCGGGCCAAGGTGCCGGCGGCCGTAGGCCGAGCCGGCCAAGCCAAGTGCGCCTGGACCAAGAGGACCAGCCGGGTCAAGGCAAGGCTGCTCTGTCGCGCTAGGGGAGGAGCAGCAGTGGAGGCCGGGCAATAAGGACGGTGGGGACGAGGCGCAGGGACTGGACGTAGTAGGCGGCGGCCGGGTCGCGCCTTGAGAGAGAGGGCGGCACTAGGAGGCAGGCCGAGGCGACCAAGGGGCCGGGAGGCGAAGCTGGTGGCACCATGGCCGAGGAGCCATGGGCAAAGCAGACAGCAGTGGCGGCGAGGCGTGAGGCGGCGCGCCAGAGAGAGAGGGAGGCCGGCACTGAGGTGCCGGGCTGGTTGTAGGGAGGAGGCCGTCGGCGGCGGCATAAGAGAGGCGAGGCTGCATGGGCGCAGGCAGGCACTGGAGAGGACGCATGTGAGGGGACTGAGAGGGCAGAGGGCTGCCCGGTGGGAGCAAGCCATGAGGGGGATAGATCTAAGTAGAGAGGTGGGAGTTGAGTTGGGGAAAAATTTGGGAAGAAGAAGCCGACCCTGGAGATGTTGGCGCCTTGGGGAGAAAGGAGAGGGAGGCCGGCGGTTGGGGAGAGCCATGGGGGAGAATGGAGGCATGGATGAGAGGAAGTGCTGGATTGGAGTTGATTTGGGGAAGAAAGGGATTTTGAGGAAGAAAGCCTAGGGAGGGGGCGGCCAAATGGATGAGGGGAGAGAAGAGAGAGAGAGAGAGAGAAATGGTAGGGTTAGGAATTAGGGATTTGCTAAGTAGGGTTAAGACTAGAGTTAGGAATTGTAGATAGACCAAATTTAGGGTAACTAAACATTTCTCTAATGAATCTTAGTAGGTAATATTCGTAGCAGTAATGGTTAGCAATAAGTCAGTTTTGAGCTTATTAAACCTGTAATTTTAGAGTGGTAGCTTGCGACGTTAGAAATTCGGAACCCTGAGTTATTTAGAGATTTCGATACTAGTGTTCGCAATTAATTAAAATCAACTGCATGGGTATGCGTAGATAAAATAAAATTTGGTAGACTTGTTAGAATGCGAGCATGTATAACCTTTTATCTTTTGGGCGGTTAAGTTAGTTTCGACTAATCACGATTATAGATAGATCCATTAGAGCGTGGAACGATTTTAATTAAGGGAGTACTAACTTATTGGGAGGTTTAAAAAAAATGTTATAAAAATTAATATAGGCCAAAAATAAAATCACCTAACTAATATGCATAATAGCACCCAAATCTGCCTATAAGTATTTAGTTATTTATTTATTATTCGCATCGTCGTGTATATTGCAGCGGGCGAACCGACAGGCGTAATTGTTACCAAGTTCATCACTGTCGCTCGTTTCTTCTTCTTCAAAGGCAAGCTACTCCCTTGTTCATTAATATAGCTAATTTAAATGTAAACCTTACTTTGCTCTATCTTATATGTATTGCATCAAAACTATTTTCTCAAAACTCAAATCAAATAAATGAGTCAAAGATGAAAAGATGAGAAAGATGTTAGAGATGAAAAGACATGAGAAATGAGAAATGAAAGAAAAGCAGAGTAATATTATGGTTGGTAAAGGGGGCCCGTGGTCAGGATGAAAGAGGGCAAGAGGTGGGACCCTTACATATGGTTATAATATAAGGACAAACAAAACTCTTACTCGGTCGAGGTCAGATCTTAAGTGCCAACCATTTTCCCTGCTTTCACAGTGTAAAATGCTACCATGTTACGTAATTATGCTCTCCACATCGGGTATGTATTATGTGTGAGTGTAGTGTAAGAAGAGGTGATATATCACTATGTGGAGTGTTGGGTGCGAGAGAGGATGAATCGCCCAACCAACATTACTCGAACTTCGGTGGTGGCTGTCAAGACCGACGAAAGTAATGGGTGGAGAAATTAATCACGTGAATCGAAAACGCTCAGATTCGAGCTCGAAATCGCATCAAAGGAAATACGGTGTACCTAGCATAAAGAGTTCAGGATAGCTATGGGTAAAGTGGTACAAGCCTGCGCAGTGCTATACAAAATCATGAATTCATGCCAGTCTCCTGGATTGGAGTCTACGGGAACCGCTAGGGGTCTTTCTTCTCTTCGAGTAATCAAGTAGTCTTTTCAGAATTAAAATTTGCAACCTAAGTTTTAAAGTTTATTTTCAGAGTAAGAGAAGAGATAAGAATGTTGCTAAGGAAGAAATGTTAGAATCATCAATTGTATTTTAGCTATTAATGCTTGCTGAGTACACTATAGTACTCACTCTTGCTATCTCTCCCCTTGCTTAGCTCCTAATCCGACCGGGAGTTATCCCGAGTGGGATAAGGAATCTTGCAGGTATCGAGAAGGCCGCAGGTGACGGGGGCGTTGGGTGCTAGAAGCAGGGCGAGACGATCGCCCCTTTTGACTCGTGGGACGAGGAGATCACGAGAACTTAGCAAGAAAATAGAGGGAAGTGTTTTCCCCTGTTGGTAAATAAATTATTGTATTTAAAACCTTAGGCCTGTGTGGCAACTGTTGTAATAAATAGTAGTTTCTATTTTATTGTTCTGCTGCGTTATCTCTGATAAATGGCTTACTATTCGTTGGAGCAGTGTTCTACTGGGCAAACGAATAGTAATCCGTATGCTTAAGTGTGATTACCTCCTGGGTAATGACACGGGGCGTCGCAATTGTCATGCTCGTCGATTGGAATAGGTTCCTGACCTTCTTGATGAGGTATGCTTGAAATATCAGGGGATTTGGATCTCAAAATCAAAAGTTAGGTTGATTTGAGACCACTTAATTCTTGTCCCTACAACCAATGGCCGAGACCGGTCTTGAGCGATCGACCGGCGTGTCTTAGCGGTCGACCTACCGAGAGGCTTTGTCATCGGGGTTTTTTGGTTTCAATGCAAGACTTCCGCTGTGTTATTGTGCTTTAATCTTCGTACCTTTATAGCTATTGGAGTGAATAAGAAGTTGAATACTAGTTGAGGTGAAAAAGATAGGTGCATCTATTCACCTCCCTCTAGTCGCCCTATTCGTTCCAACACTAACATGTTATATCCCCTCTTGGTTCCATCTACAATGTTTCACTTTTCAAAAACGAATTCATGTTCAAACCAGTCATTTCATGGACTCCACCTTCTTTCTCCCATAACCAATCCTACACTATACAAAACTAATTCAACATATAACAACCAAAACAATGGACAAATTGATAGTACAGAGGCTTTTAGATACATGCCACTCAAAGTTTGTGGTTCATAAAAATATCACTCAATGACTCACCAAAATGTAAGCCAAGGGCCCACTTATGATAATCATAGTAGGTGGTATTTTTCTAAAGAAAAAAGTCCATCCATACTCCAACTCTTCATTTGGTTATGTCTAATACCATTTAGGACCCGTTCCCCCCCCCCCCAACTGGCAAAACAAGAGCAGATCAAGTCTCAAGGCCGTCTTGACCCCACATGCCAGCCCTCCTCTTCCTTACCTCCTCACTCTTCCCTGTTGACGTGCGAGGTCAAGTTGATGATATAACAAAACTGATGATGTGGCAGCCACATCACTCAAAATCACCCACAAAACCGGCCTCGGGACATGATTTGCTCTGGTTTTACTAGTTGGGGGACGGATTCTACATGGTTTTGGACAGTGGACACCAGAGACGAAAATTAAACCACAGGAAGAGTTGAAGGACTACAGATGAACATTTTCCTTTTCTAAATCATAGACTTCAGGCTATCACGCAACTAAAAGTTCAAATCTAGCTTAGTCAAGTAGAATTAAAACACTATAAATGTCAATGTCGCTCCCCTCTTCCATCTCTATTTTACCCTTTCAGAACTATTTAATACCCAAAGGGCTGCCTAAACAATGTGCAAATGAGTCATTTTGTATACTCGACATTGTAATTACAACTCTTAAAACCACACCTCAATGCCTCCCTTTCTTCCATCACCAATATGAGCTAAGCTTGGCCATACAAGCTCATAATCTATACTTCATGACCAATACAACATCCAATACCTGTAGCCAATGGCAAATCAATCATTCAACATACTATCTGTCGGAATGCAAACCCTTAACATCATTCCCTTCAATTCTTAAACAATCCAAGCCTAATCTCTGGATAACAAAAATGTAAGGAAACCATATCTTTTTTCCTTTGCACAACAAAGGCAGAGATGTGCAGTAGAAAAGTGTGAGGGAGAAAGGCAGACATCACCGCAGCAACAATGCGCAAAAAATATTGTAGCATGTACTACAGGAAAAATAACGCTTTTACCCTAGCAAAGTTACTATTCACTACAAATCTGCACCCTGCATTTTGGATCTAACGGTTTAGGGTCACTCATAGGCAAAGGCAGGGGATACGATTCCAAATGTAACATCGTAGGAAAGTAAGGCAACAATTAAATAGCCTAGCATCACCCTTGTGCTATTTGGGAGAATGTAAGGCAACAATTAAATAGTCTAGTATCACCCTTGGTATGGCTAGGGGAATGCAAGGCAACAATTAAATAGCATAATACCATTGCAAATTAACATAAAGCAAACGATCGCAAAATATAAAAAATCATTATATTGGAAATACACAAGCTATTAGGTACAAAAAAATCCCTAGATATATTAAACAGCCAGAAAAAGTGAGGAGAAAGGGTCAATCCTAATACCTTGACTTCACTCGCCCTTAGTCCTCATCGATTGCAATGAATAGACAAATGCATTTTGATGTGGATCAAACCTCGTGGCGAGATCGATCCAATGGGTTGCCCAATCTTTCACTGTTGTAATTTCGTACTAATATGTGGAGCACGAATTACTAGACGCAATCCACACAAGTATAGATAAAATCCTCAACCGCACACACCACAACGCACGACCTAGGACACGAGGATGAATGATCTAGCGAGCAAATACCTACATCCCAGTAGGAACCCTCACATCAAGATAAAATTCTAGATTGGAATTCACCAAACAGAAGAACACTCACGATACAAGGATTTCCCTAAAGCTATCTCGGCTAAAACTTAATTCATATTTCATAATCATAAACTCTATTCCATACATGAACACATCCCTTCCTTTATATTCAACTGACCCGAAGCTACTATTGTGCTGCATGCGCCCCATTTGCATTTGCATGCATGCATCCATCTTCTTTCTCCCCCCATCCCCTCCCAGCTCCATCAAGTTCTTTCTTTATGCGGTTCCTTCCCTTGCGCTGGTGCACACACCCCCTATCCCTACCCCTGTCATTCTCCTTTTGCCTCGAGCCTGCCATATGCCCTCCCGTACTTCTACAACATGCATCATTGTTGCCTCCGATCGTCTCTCGCCTCCAATCAACAGTGAAGTTGTGCGATTGAGTAAAGTTCTTCGTGTAGCGACCATGAGTAATTATGGCAATGATTTTGACGATGACATTGGCGAATGCGACAACTATGCTTCGAACCGTCCATATGGCGCTCGTTACAACTCTATATATCCACCGTTCTGATGAGTATAACTAGGTGGAACCTAGCCAAAAATCTGTGTCATAACATTAGCGGCTGGCTGACTAGATGACTAGGTGACGTGGCGATAACCATGAAGCTAAATAGGATAACTAGAACTATTAGGGTTTGTTTGGTTCATTACTACACTAAAGTTAGGCAAATCTAACTTCTCAATGGCATTCATTTAGTTCATTGTCATACGCTCATAGCTATGGCGTGCTACACTTTCTTAGCCTACAACACACTTGTGTACTTGTTTTTTTTTTTAATCAATACCTGTTTACGTTGTAGTGGACAGTTACTTCAAAAAAAGGTGGCTACGTATGGTAACAAACTAGTTTTAGCTATTGGATGGAATCTAAATAGTTCAAATCCTACTAAAAGCCAACAATACTTTCTGCTGAAAGACGCTTCGAATTGTTTCATTTTGTACTTATGTTGTCCACCTTTTAATGAGGTGGATCATCCATCTCGATCTAAAATATTGAACAAAGGGCTACACACAGTAGTTTTCATTCGCCCCCAAGGGTAGTTCACACAGGGTAGTTCACATTGATGCAAGGCACACCTACTCTACCCACGGATTTTTTTAAATAATATATTTTAAAAAAAGAATTACAGAAATAAATAGACGATTTTTTAATATAAAACTAGACCTCTGCCGCAATTTCAATTGGCCAATGGAACAAAGTTCTGTCGTCAATTCAGCTCATATCGCTAATTCAAATGGCAACAACTCCCTGAATTGCTCTTGTTTGAAGGGGGCATATGCTACTGGAGAAATCTCTGTCGCTATTTCAATTGGCGACAGAAGTGACATTTTTTTATGTTGGCGATATGGCTACTGTAGGCAATAGAATGGTCTAGTTTTGTAATTTTTTTGGACTATTTATTTCTGTAATTCTTTTTAAAAAATATATTATTAAAAAAAATCCCCCACCCACCCTATGGGCAATTTGGTCATTTCACTGGGCGGGCAAATTTGTAATTTCTTCTAGCCTAGAACAAAGCCCTGGAAGGCTACAAACCCCCCACAAATTCCCCTTCCGCCGCTGTCCCGCACCTCCACGGCTCCATCGCTCTCCCTCCCTCGCTCCCGCTTACGCTCCCGCCGGCGTCCTACCACCACCGACCACTCCACCGCCTGCTCTGGTACAACCGCTGGGTTCTGCTTAACTTGTTCGAATTGCGACTAGATTATCTCACACTGCAACTAGAATTTCAGATCGATTTCTTCTTCACATCTTGTCAATTTGGCTTCACGAGCATCGATTTTAAGTCCGGACATGTGCGCGTCGTTTGGAGTGGTAGAGCAGAAGAGGCGGTTGCCATTGCGTAATTTCTAAGTTGGCGCTAACGGAGGCCGTAGAGAGAGAGAGAGAGAGGGAGGAAGGGAGGGAGGGGTTGAATTCGTATTTTATGTTCCGTGCGAACGGAGAGAATTTTCTGTGTGTATACTGACTGCCTTGTTCATAATCGAGACGTTTTGAGCGAGTTGGTTAAGCTTCAGTTTGGAAAAAATGGTTTTCATAAGAGAAGTGCATTGTGAGTTGTGACTTGTGACCATTTCCTGCTACTTGGCAGGGGTGGACCCACCATTTGGACGAGCTTTGGCCAGAGCTACCACCGGCCTGGAACCACCCCCTCCCCCAACCGCCAGCCGCTGTCCCATCGGCCGTCGTCTAAGAAGACGAGATGTGAGCGTGCTTGCGCAGGCCGCACAAAGCTGGGCTACTTGAAGAATGAAGATGGTGGGGCAGCCGGGAAGGTAGGCTGAGGCCTAATTTGCTAAGGCCCATGAGGCCCTGAAGATGTGAGGCGTGCGTGAGCTGTGGCCAGATCAAGCGACCTCCCCAATTGCCTGTGTGTGCTCCGTGCTCTCTAACCTGGCAAGCGGGGCGCGCGGCGGAGCAGCGAGCGGCCAAGTGGTCACGGGGCGGAGCGGCAAAGCTGGCAAGCGTGGCGGCGTGCTGCTCCCTGGAGGCAAGGAGGGCTAGAGGTGGCGGGGGTTGGGGGGTCTAGGGGCGCCCGCCGACTGGCGTGGACGGCGGCGTACCAACGGATTGTAGTTGTTGATTCCATTTAGTGTCATATACTCTTATTAGTGTGATTGCAATATAGTTTGTGTATAGATTCATTTGCTTTTGGGGGTAATATTATTTGGTCCACGCTGGCAACTCCGCCATACCTACAATTTAGTCCTGGTCCGCCACTGCTACTAGGTTAATGATGTGGGGATCATTTACTTGCAACAGTCTATGCAGTTTGAATTCACTGAGGCTGTTTGTGTGTGCTAAGCGAATCTGTTTATGTGCATAAGGGCAATTGGATGGTCAAATGTGTCCCTATTGAACTAAAGATAGCCATATAGAGTTTTGAGCTTCTTTCTTATCCCTCTAATATATGTCCCTGTGTTTGATGTTTATCCAGTCTGCAGTTGTATTTGTTGTCTCCAATGCATTCGGTTTGCACAACATTTGCTTACAACCGTACCAATAGCGGAGCCAGGAATTTAGTGTTGGGGGTGCACACACAAAGCAACACCGGATATGATTAGTTCAAACAAGTTACCGGTTGCGAAAAAAATTCGGAGTCTAGCAATAGACCCGGGTACCAAAATTTTTGGATTTATTTCGGACGAAAATTTCGAATCAAAAATTGATTTTTTTGTGAAGTTAAAACGAAAAATATAGAAAAAAAAATGCATAGCCAAGGTTCGAACCTAGAACCAACCTCTTCAAGACTAAGGGTGTTTCCACCACGGCACATGCACTCTTGTGTTTGCATATGGTTACAAACTTTCTTTATATTTGTCAAAAAACTAGCAAATCTGAAATTTTTTGGCCGGTTGGAAATTTTACCAGAGGGGTCCCGCCGAAATTACACCGAAAAAGTTTTCACTGGTTCAAACTATGCATCGCCCAACAAAGCTAGGAATTTGCCCGTTAGAAGTAAAAAAACGTTAAGAAAAAAAGAACGGAGGAAATTGTCTACTAGTGTTTTTTTTCACATGTCATCACTATAGTAATCAATTTGGAAAATGACTTGCATAATAATATGAATGTGAGAAATGGCCAGCCCAAGTGCCCAACTATTGAGTGCTTATACCTAGTTAAAAAAATTCATTTATTTTTGGGGGTGCCCGTGCACCAGGCCACATGTGGTAATAGTAACAGATTAACAGTTGCATTGGACTCACTCTGCTTCATCCGAAAAAATCATGTAGACACATGTGGTAATAGTAACAGATTAACAGGTGCATTGGACTCACTCTGCTTCATCCCTACGGAAGCCCCACCCACCCACCCTTAAAACCCTCTTATCTTGTCCTTGTGCTTAGTTTGCCATACAGCTGTGAGCTTGAAGCCTTGTCCTTTGGCACAAGAGCACAAACTCATAGTGCTTTAAGCCTAGTTATACTACCTTTGACCTTTCCCAATCTTCTCTCAATCGTTCCTCTCCGGTATTTCATGGTGTTGATTGAAAGGTAGGTAGGTTGCTTAAAAGGGCCTCACAACATAATTGCAAATTGATTTCAAAATTTGAAGTACTATTCTACAGGTCTGCCACCCAAAATTACCTTTGGGAGCAGGCTATGTGCAGGATTGCCGTTGGATTCTTGTGTTGTGAAAAAACCAATTTGGTTATCAGAGGGTATATACTATATAGCATATCTTTCCCCAAGCCTATTTGTTTTTTCTTTCTTTGCGAGGTTCCCAACCCGAGTCATACCAAGTAATTTCTGATTTCTGTTTATAATTACTTCTTCCCTCTCTCTACATGCTTAATGAGGTTTTTTCCCCTTTTTGTAGATAAGAATTTGTCTAACATCTGTGAGTGGAGCTGGACTGGTCCATCTTAGAGACATTTTTGCTTATGCTGTATGTGTTCAACTATAGTAGTTTAATAGTTTTTAATGGATGTCCTAAATTTGCTTCATTGGGCTGCAACTGGCAGCTGCCATTGACCTTTTGATGACTAGTTTTTCTTTTCTTCTAGAGTTGGTGAGGATGCCACTGTCTTTCTTTCTGTTTTAGGTAACTGTTTTCTTAACTTGACAACAATAAATAATTCAGTGACAAAGATATTCAAGTACTTTTATGTTTTTTTCTAGTATCTTATGCCCTCTGCTGCAGCCTTTTTTTTTCTGTCACTAAATCATACACAACACAAATTATGCTAACAGGTCTTATCCGTTGACGAGCTGCTACTACTAACCATTCTTCAGTGACAGCAAACCACAGTGACCACATAAACAACTTCATCAAGAACTTTGACATGTGTAGAGGATCAAGAATAATGCTTCGCTCTACCTTGCTGCTGTGAGTGCTGTCATGGTGATGTGGAATTTCATTTTTGTCAATCTTGTTCATGTATCTTTCTTCACCAGTATTACCTTCGTAGTGGCATGTCATTGGATGTGTCACAAAGCATGTTATTTAGAATGATATATCATATATGATTTCATGTAATAGGTTTATACATAGACTGTAAGCTTCTGTTTCTTAGCCCGGTGACTTGCCAGGTTCTGCATTGGTTTGTGAGGTCATGTCCTTTCAACCTGTAAATATGCTGTTCATCTGTAAGGAAAGTTTTTTCATTTAGAATTAGTGTGTTGCTGCCCTGATATGATAGCTTATATTTGTGAAAGGCAAGATTGAAAATATTATCCAAATGTTCAAAACATGAAGGTATAGCAAGGATCAAATGAGTTCGACTTGTACATTTGTTGTTCGTATGTAAGAAAATGTTTGGACTTATTAGCGTATGGATCCTGCTGCCATACAGATAGATAGAATTGCTGAGCATTCTTTCTTGCTTGATCTTGTCATATCATTTTAGCTCTACTATTAATTGAATAGAATCAGCAATACAGTCTAGTGATTGATATGGGAAAAGGGCATTTCTTGCATGGTTTTGTCTGTCTTTCCTGATCTACATGGTTTGTGATTATTCCTTTAGTTTTGCATTACAGTATTATTGTTGTGGATCCACACATGTCTAATTGTCAGGTGCTACTAATGGTACTGTTAGGAGCACATTTTCAGTTCGTAAGAATTATTTTTTCCTTTCTAAATTTGCAGGGCCTGATGTACTAAAGGTTCATTTGGCATTTTGTTGTCTGAGAAAGTGATGCGGACGTCTGCATCCGCTTTCAAATAGTATCTTCTGTAAAGCATGAGTCTGACGATACTTATTTCCAGTTGATAGCACTTCACGCGAGGACTGTTGTGGTTTTTTTTTTTTGTGCCAAGAGATTATGATGGAGTGCAACAGAGAAGAGGCCCTCAGGGCCAGGGAAATTGCTGTAGAAAAGATGGAAAACAAAGACTTTAATGGTGCCCTGAAGATTCTACTTAAAGCTCAAAAGCTTTTTCCAGAGCTTGAGAATATATTTCGGCTGTTAAATGTCTGCAATGTACACTGTGCAGCAGAGGCAAGGGTGAACGGAGAGATGGACTGGTATCGAATCCTTCAAGTGGACGCAACAGCGGATGATGCTACCGTAAGAAAGCAATACCGCAAGCTTGCGTTTTCACTCCATCCTGATAAAAATTGTTTTGCTGGTGCTGAAGCTGCTTTCAAGTTGGTTGCTGAAGCTCATACAGTATTGTGTGATCGAACAAAGCGATCTCATTATGATATCAAAAGGCAGAATGCTTCCAGAAAAGTGCCAAAGCAAGCTACACAGCCACCAAAGAAGACTGACACAAATAAATGTAGCGTGCCTGGATATGAACTGACATTTTGGACCTTATGCCCCCATTGTCAGACACGATATCGGTACTACTACAACATCGTAAACACTCTGGTCTGCTGTCTGAACTGCAGAAACAATTTTTTTGCATACAATCTAAAGGAATACTCTGTGCCCACTTCATCAAGTGTACCCAGTAGTTCTCAAGTTCCAGCAAAGATGTTTCCAAATCAACAGCGTGAGACCCCCAGCCAACAAGGCCACCCTGTGAAGCTTTCTTCTACAGAGGGGAATACAGATGTGAAGTCAAGGATGAATGTTGGCCAGCGTGACGAATACATGAAAGGGTATAGCAGGCCAAACAGTGGTGAGAAAGCTAATCAGTCAGAGACGACAAGAGGGAGAATTCATTTTTCAACAATGAATCAAGATGAATCTTCTGTACCAATGGCAAATAAGAATATGGGTGGATGTTCAATACCAGATCCTGCTGGTCCAGACATCGTTGACAGACAGAAGTCAGGTACAGAGGATGCATCTTCAGCACCAAATGCTATGAATGTGCCTGGTCCTGTGAAGCTTTCTTCTACAGGTGTAAACACAGATGCGAAACCAAGGATAAACCGCGCAAGTGGTGAGAAGAAAGCTAGCCGGTCAGAGATTACAAAGAGGGGAGTTGAAATTCCACTGATGAATCAAAGTAAATTTTCTGCCCAAACTGCAAATGTGAATACAGGTGGAAGATTGGCACCAGATCCTGATGATCTAAATGCTGTTGACAGAAAGAACTTGGGTAGAGAAGATGCATCTACAGTGCCAAATGCTGCAGGATCCTCCAGTCTCCGGAGATCAGGTAGGAGAAAGCAAGATGCTGATGGCAGCAATAGCCTGAACTCAAATAACAGAAAGAGGCAAAGGAAGAATGATTTGCCATCTAATGTCGATTTGAGTTCTAAGAAAATATTTGATGATAATGTTACTAATGCTCACAGACAACCAGCTCCACATGTGTCCAGCAAAGTAGACATTCAAGAGAAACCAAAAACTACAGGCGTGGGTGATCAGGACAATATCGAGGTAGAAGCTACTGGTACTGTTGGGCAGAATAAGCCTTGCTATTCCGTCAACATTTCCTACCCTGATCCAGATTTCTTCGATTTTGAGAAGTTCAGGGATGTCAATCTGTTTGCAGTTGGTCAGATCTGGGCCCTTTATGATAACCTTGATGGCATGCCAAGATTTTATGCTCGAATAAAACATTTTGATGCCTCCAACTTTAAAGTTCATCTCACTTGGTTGGAGCATGATGCCGTGAATGAAGAAGAGGATAAATGGACTGATGACGAACTGCCTGTTGCTTGTGGAAACTTTTGCTTGGGAACAACAGAGATGTCACAAGATAGGCTCATGTTTTCTCATATTGTTTCATGGACAAAAGGCAAAAGAAGGAACTACTATGAAGTATATCCTAAAAAGGGTGAGGTATGGGCTCTTTATAAGGGATGGATCATGCAGTGGAGTTCAGATGCAGATAATCATAGATCCTATGATTACGAAGTTGTTGAAGTCCTGTCAAATCTCTCGGTTGATGCTGGCGTCACTGTTGTCCCATTGGTCAGGATTAAGGGCTTTGTCAGTTTATTTGCGACAGCTAAGGACAAACCCGCAATCGTGGTAGCATCAAGTGAGCTACTTCGATTTTCTCACAGTGTCCCCTCTTATAGGACAAATGGAAATGAAAAAGTAGGTGTCCCAGGAGGGTTTCTGGAACTTGACACTGCATGTCTCCCCAATGACCTGAATGTAGCATTTCCTTCTGTTACTCTTGATTCTTACATGTCTCTCGGCAAGAAAGAGGGCAGCACATTCATTGATTTGACCACTAACAGTACTAGTAGTAGAATGGATCCTGGAAATGAGCAAATTGCTCAAAAGGAGAGTCACTCTGAAGCACATACTTCCCGCCCAATGTCTACAGAAAATCATGAAGATCTTTCTTCTGAACAAAACATATCCTCACCTAAAAATGCCCGTAGCACCAATGGATTTGGTGATTCCTCTCAGCAAAGCTGTCCCTCCCCCAGTATTTATGCATTTCCTGATTCTGAATTCCACAACTTCGAAGAAGGCCGCTCAAGTGAGAAGTT
The DNA here is from genome assembly GCA_036346405.1 of Phyllostachys edulis. NCBI lineage: Eukaryota > Viridiplantae > Streptophyta > Magnoliopsida > Poales > Poaceae > Phyllostachys > Phyllostachys edulis. The sequence continues at coordinate 12,826,839 of CM070553.1, read as the reverse complement.
TGAACGTGGACAAATTTGGGCTTTATACAGTGATGTTGATAAATTCCCCAAGTTCTATGGCTGGATAAGCAAAGTCGAGCTAGAACCATTCAGAGTGCAGTTGACCTGGCTTGAGGCTTGCCCTCAACAGGAGCAGGAGAAACGGTGGTTAGAGCAGGATATACCTGTCAGCTGTGGTAAATTTAAAATTCGAAGCTGGAAAACCAAGTACGACACAAATGACACTTTCTCTCATTTAGTAGACTCTGGACAAATTAGCACAAAATGGCAGATTGAAATTCTTCCGCAGGTAGGTGAGGTTTGGGCCATCTACATGAACTGGGCACCTGACTGGACTCCTTCCAGCATTGATGCTTGCGAATTTGCCATCGGCGAGATCATTGAGCGCACTGAAGCTAGCGCAAAAATTTCTTTTCTGACTCAAGTTAATGGTTACAGAGCGGTGTTCAAGCCCGACAAGCAAAATGGAGTTCTGGAGATACCTACAAGAGATCATTTGAAGTTTTCTCACCGAATTCCATCTTTCCGTCTGACAGAAGAAAGGGGTGGCAAGCTCCGTGGCTTCTATGAGCTTGATCCAGCTTCTGTTCCTGATGTTTTCCTGTACAGGGACACCCCATGACACGACGACTTCAAAGCAGACTCTGGAAATAGTTAAACTGAATTTGATTCTGATTAGAATTACGTCTTGGTATATTCTGCTATCAATTTTTTTGGTGTACATATATGCCAGTCAGCTTTAGTCTATTCAAAACCATGCTAACATTCTAATGCCGAGGCCTCTGTTACTTGTCAACTATCATATTGCACGGAAAGTGAACCTCTATTCAAGATCATGCTAATGTTTTCACGCACATGCCTCTATTACTGGCACCGGCTATTTCATCAGGTTATTACTAGTGCCTGTGGATGGGTTCTACCGTTCTACTGTTTACAGTAGGTTGCAATCAGTAATGCTTCTACCCAGCTCCTCACATTTTCTTGTGTTCAATGATTCAAGTCTCAGGTAGTATTGTGAAACTGCAGAACCTTACTGCTGCACTGTTGTTTACTATGTAACGGAGCTGTAACCTGGACATTTCAGCTTTGGCCTCCAAAAGTTATGTGACTTCTGTTGAAACTGTTATTCAACATTTGTATTCATGTGACCATATGCACGAGTTTTTGAGCCGGTACCATAAAATATCACAATTTTTGTTTTCGGAATTAATTTTGGTACCATCAACTTTTATCAGTTTTTTCATCCATAACACTAAGTTAATACAAGGATAAAAAAAATCGGCAGTTATCGGCCGGCAGGATTGATAAAAAAAGTCCATCTATGGTCTTTCAACTCATTCGGCTCTCTATTTTTTATCAATTATGTCTAATACCGTTTAGAACCCATCTCCCGACTGATATCAGACCAAATCACATCCTAAGGCTGGTTTCGTGGGTGGTTTTGAGTGATGTGGCTGATATGTCAGGAGTAATATTTTTCCAAGTAGAGGGATATTCCAGCAACACATTTTGTCGAAGGATATTTAGAATTAGCTGCTAAGAAATTTGCATTGCCTGATCTTGGTTCAGTGCGTTGGGTATGTATTTCTGTCTGGTAGGGGCATCTATTGCTCTGCTGTGGACTCTTTTCGGGCATGAATTTATGCATGCACGTTCTTTTTCTACTAATCTGTTTTGCAGACCTTTCATGATTCCTTTTGAACAGCGCCTGAACTTTTTTTGTGTGTGTGATCAGGTCACGTAACCTGCATTTTTTTTTATGATCTCACCGCACTCCCTCCCAAAAAACCTTATGCTTATAACGATCAGATCGTACAACACAAATCGGATGACAAGAGAAACATGAGTCTTTTGAACAAGTTCCTTTCCCGTCGCCTCGTGGGATCTATATCCTCTGCAAGAGAACCTGCACGATGGTGTACCACGGAAAAAGAGCGCTTCCATGTGCCGCCGCCGCGGCGGCGTCAATTGGCGCCGCTGCAGCCGCCATTGCTTGCTTGCGCGGCCATGAACCTGCCCTGACCTTCGCTGATCATGGCAAGAAGCGCCCCGCCGATCCTACGCTCCCGCCCGACCACCCCGACACGGTCCGGGTGCGCACCGTCGCCGCCGGCCTCGTCGCTGCGGCACGCTGTCAGGTTCTGAAGAAATTGAATCGGATTCAGAGAGAGGACTCAGGTTGGGGAAAACACTTGGACGGCTGAGATCTCGTGATACCCTTTCGTTATGTGTATCTGAAGGTAGGAATCGGAGGAGGAATGTTAATGAAGATCTGACGGCTGATGATAACGCGTACCCCTTCGATCAAGATCGTGTGGCTAGTAGTCATTGTAGTAATCACTGTTACTCGTAATATCTGTTATCTTGCCGCCAACTGTGACATCATGGCTCGCTCCGCACTCCATATAAGCAGCCTATTGTACTTTGCTTCATCATCAAAACATTGAAACCCTAGTTACTTCTGTGTTATTTACTCTCCCCATTTGCCTAGTACCTTTACTTGTGTTCTTCCAGTTTTCTTGCAATCGATTTAATTGAGAGATTCTTGTTAGGAATCGGATTCTATCCCCGGTCCTGACACACGCGACGACATGCTCTTTTGAGGGCGCAGGCTGTCGGAGAGAATCGTCCGCTGCCTCGACGATGACGACGTCAATGGCCTGAAGGTCAGCGTGGTTGAGGATAGGCGCGTGAATGCGCGCTCATCATCGGTAGTACCGGTGAGATCTAGGTGCGCACCAGGCTCCTCGAACGCCACCGGAAGGACGCCGGCATCGCCACGGTGCTCGGGCACGAGGTTGGCACATACATATATGTATATATGCACGCACGCATCTATGCATGCAAGGCTACTACTCCCACCGTTTTTTGTATTCTATGCTTTTTACTTCTCACAATCTCCAAGACGACCATTATTATTTAAAAACTTTACATTAATACGTAATGATAAAATCATAATATTATGTACAATATTTTTAATGCCATTTTAATAATATAATTTTCATATATCCAATCTGATAGTTTTAAACATATTGTTGATCATACTTAGACGGCACGAATAAGACTAGGACGTACGTGAGAATTCATTCATTCTTGGCATGCATGCAGGTTGGACATGTGATTCCGAGGCACTCCGTGGACAAGGAGCGGAAGCGCTTCTGTGCTGGCGTCCTCGCCAACTTCGTGGCGGAGCTCCTCGACGGCCGTCGAGATCCCTCGGGCCGCGTGGCTGTACCTCTTCATGCGGCTGTGCCACTTCAGGTAATTAACTTTGCAGCTAGTATATATACGCATCGATCATTCAGATCGATTGTTAGACGTGCATGCATGATCGATCGTCACTGCACTAGGCATTGATTAATTTGTGCGGTGAACGAATGAATGAATGGTTGCAGCGCGGAGCTGGAGGCGGATCGCGTCGGCCTCCTGCTGCAAGCGGCGGCCGGCTACGACCCGTGCGTCGGTCCCAGGGTTCAGATAGTATACCATCACCAATCCAGTTTAGTGGAACACTCTTCTTTTTTTTTGCTTTTTACTGAGATCAAGAAACACCTCAACCCCACCGAAACCTACGTGAAGATCCGGACCTGTATGGTTGGTGATTTTTCAAGATAAACTTTATGGGCTTTTGATCCTAGACCTCAGGCTATAGCTCGGACGAGCTGCAGGTCATGTACGGCAGCGGCATCTGGCTGGACGCGGCGTGCGGCGGCCTGAAGAAGGATTTCCGGGACGTGGCCGCCGGGTCCTACAAGGCCAAAGGCAAACGGTAGATTTTAGGAACGAGGTTAGTAGCGTTAACTTTGGTTTCTAGTTTCTTCTTTTATTTTTGTTTTTGTTAAAGTCTAACTGGTGCAGCATCCAAGGTGTATATATCTAACGTCCATCCGCTTTACCAACCAGCTTGTCGAGCAGATTACTTGTGTGGATTTTTCGAGAAATTTTATCTCGTAATCCTTCTACTGCCAGAGTAGCAAATACTAGAAATTTTCACAACCTTATTACTCCCTTCGTCACAAAATAGTTATGTTTCGTTACTTTTCAAAATCAAAAGATACCACCTTGACCACTAAATTTTATCCTCATATATTAGAAAAAAGTTATAAACGCCAGAGGAGGGAGGAATTAGATGGCATCAACGCCAGCTAGGCCCAGGATGTAGGCAAGATATCCGGTGGACAAGGGTTAATTGGTGGACATATGCATAAATTCACTCTCGGTTGTCAGATCCGAGATGGGTGCTCAAGATGGAGGCGGACAGCTCCCTTTTCCCACTTGCGCTCTTTTGCGTTTTACCCCCACCTAAGCACAGAGCATTTTACAAAAAAAAAACCAACCTATCCCTCTTCCCCAATCGAACTATTCCTCATCCATGGCACCTCCTCCCCTCTCCAATGGCGATTTTTTTAAAAAAATAATAATATTTTTTAAAATATAATTACAAAATATATAATCTCCCCAAAAAATTACAAAATTGTGTCCTGCTTGATTCAACTAGCGACAAGAACCTATCGCCAGTTGAACTGGCGACAGGGACCCTCTCCCCCTCTTGTCGCCGGTCCAACCACCTATCGTCAGTTCAACTGGCGACAGGAAGACTAACCTTATAAACCTCTCCAAAATTTAGCGCAGGACTCATTCTTATTCAGAAAAAAGAGAAGGGAGAAGAGTAGAGGGGAGGGGAGAAGCTAGCGAAGCACTGCCCGTCTGATTGCCTACATCTCGGGTAATTTTTTTAATTGAATGGATTACATAGTTTTAGATGTACGGTTACGCAATGAAGTATAGTTTTACATAATACTTTTCAGTGGGTAGTATAGTTTTAGATATGCGGTTAATCGTGGAAATGTTCTTTATGGTGCAGTGCGTCAAATATGTCCGACGTCGTCAATTTCAAAATTTACTATGGTCAAAGGACTATTCTAGAGGGTCCCGAGGGGATTGATTTGTGTTATTTCCAATCGGCGATCGTGCCCCTAGCAAGACCAGAGCAGCGTACATGGGGCGCTGTGATGCGGTGATTGTACCACACATTCTAAGTGGACTGCGATGTGTATGATCTGAGATTGAGTTGTCTTTCCCCACGGAGAGGACAACTCATATATTGGGAGTTAGTGGAGCTTAAGGGGCCAAATTCATGGTAGTCATATGTACACATCGCGAGGGAGGCAGGGTGAAAATTGGTCCTTCTGGTCCAAGCATATGCCAAACCCTCTCCTCCTGTAATTTGAACAAGAAGGGGTCTTGAGGTCAAGAGGAAGTCGGGGCTCGCAGACCACAAGACAACAAGCACACAATGGTCAAGCTCCGGAGTTCTTGATCTTGTCGATGAAGACCCTGCGGAAGTAGCTCCTACGGTCAGGCAAGCTAGTGGTCTTGCTGACGAGGGTGAGGATGTGGAAGCCGTAGTGCAAAGGATGGATCTCGAAGACCGAGACTACATGGCATTGTCTGAAGATGAAAGTTCCGACGACGAGGATGACGTGGACCAGCAGGCGATTCCATCCGACTGGAACACACACCAGTTCAACAACCTCGTCGTCAACGAAGGCTCCCGTGTGCCATGAGAGTACGATCAGAATGAGGTCAGGCTAGGAGCTATGTACAAATGCAAGGAGGCCGTGCAGGACGCGGTCAAATTCAGGGCCTTATCGGTGCAGCGCACATTCAAAGTCGTCAAGTCTACCCCAGGATTTTACGACGTGAAGTGCGGCATAGAGGGATACCCTTGGCGAGTGCATGCATTTCAGCCAAAGTGGGACACCTACTGGAAGTGCTCTATAATGGTCCCTCACACATGCGTCGTTTCTGAGTCAGTGCAGTCCCACCGAAACCTATCATCAAGCTTCATCGCCAATCTTATGTACAGTGAGATCGTGGATAATCTAGATTTTGAGCCACGATCCATCATTCGGGCGATTTAGACAAGGTTCCAATACACAATCAGCTATGCCAAGGCTTGGAGGGCAAAACAGAAGGCATTGAAATCAAGGTGGGCACGTTCGAGGATTCCTACCACAACCTCCCTAGGCAACTTCAAGTCATACAAGACAGAAATCCTGGCACCCATATCGACATTCAAGACGCCACGCACCCGAAGTGGACCAATAAGAGGGTATTGCAGCGAGCATTCTTTGCGTTTGGTCCATGCATCAATGCATTCCGGCACTGCCGTCCAATCTTGTGCGTAGATGGAACATTCTTGACTGGGAGGTACAAGGGCCAAATACTGACTGCAATAGCGACGGACGGGAACAATCAAGTTCTTCCCGTGGCATTCGCTTTCGTTGAAAGCAAGAACACGGACAGCTAGCAATAACCCAACGTATGCCTCATACATGATCGGCATGCAGGGCTGCTGTGTGCAATAACCCAACTGCAACAAGGAGAGAACGTACTAGTTGCATGGCCGGATCTACAGAGCAGGTGGTGCATGCGGCACTTGGGTGCAAACTTCTATATCTACAATCCGCCATATATTTTGGCCCATAGCCTTAAAATAACATGACATGCGGATTTTCCAATGTGCATAATTTGTGCCATCAAATTGAGGTGCTTCACCTAGATGCATTAAATCTCTAGTCGCCATCCTTTAACTCTCTAGACGGTTAAGTCTAATAAATGAGAGACCAAGCTCTGATACCACTTGTAAGATTGAGGAGGCCGACTAGAGGGGGGTGAATAGGCGTTTTAAAAACTTCTTTGGCTAAAACCGACTTCTAATGCGGAAGCTAATACAAATACGGTTTTGCACAATTAAAGCCTAAAACAACTAGGTTCAACTAAATGCACCAACAATACAAGTCTATTGATGAATATAGCAATTAAGCAAAACTTATAAGCAATTCAATTCAAACAATGTAAATTTCACAAGGTAAAGCAAGCATTCATACACAATTAATGTAGATGCAATAGTAAGGCACAAGAATGCAAGCCACAATTGACACGTCGATGTTTTACCGTGGTGTTCGGAGACTTACTGGTCTCCCCTAATCCACGTTGAGGTAAACCCAAACCAATTGGGTCGGCTCCACAAATTAAGCCTTCCTCCGAGGTAAGTCCAACCACTTGGACCGGTTCCAAACCGAACCAACACCCCGCTCCACTAGGGTTGCTCTTTCCTCTACTCCGGAGATGGCGAGCACCACACCACTCACCAACCGCCCGGGTCTTCTCACAATCTTCTTTGAGAAGCTCACCGACGCAACGACGCCACCACGCCGTCTAGGTGTCGGCAAACACCAAGAGTAACAAATCTTAGACTCTCACTTGAACTAATCAAGTGTCTAAGCTCAAGTGGATGCACAATCCACTACCTAAGGCAACACATGCACTTAGGATTTGCTCTCCAAACTCACTAAGTGCAACACATGCACACAAGAGAGTTGAGGACTTGCTCTTAGCTCAAGAGAATAGAATGAGGCACCAGCCACTAGCCCACACACGGCCAAGGTGGGTATTTATAGCCCATACACAAAAACTAGCCGTTGTGGAAAAGTCTGCTGAAAAATCAGCACATGCGGTACGACTGCCAACTAGGGTACGGTACGACCGCACTTCCTCCAACGGTTATAAAACTAGCCGCTGGGCACCGGTGCAGTATGACTGCCAACTAACATGCGGTACTATCACTTGGTCCGATCGTACCGCTCAAGGAGCGCGGTACTGCAGATTCTCAAGGGAGTCGCCGAACCAAAAAACACTGGTACTGTTTTAATTGAATCGCCAATTGGAAATCGGAACAACCGATGTGCGGTCATACTGCACCAAAATCAGGTCGAACCGCCCATAACACGTCGGTACAACCGATTTTCCTGAGAAAAACAGCAGTTTGCATCCAAAACAAATTCAATTGCAAAATACATTTGGCAATTGACAAGTGATGCAAACAAGGGTTCAAAGGCAAGATTCTCAACAAGTTGCAAAACACATTTGCCAACTTTTAGAATCACACCACAAATTGCACTCCGCTTCAACTCAAGTTGCAAAACACATTTGCCACCAAATTAACGCGCGATGCAAAAAAGGATTCACGTGAGATTCTCAACAAGTTGCAAAACACATTTGCCAACTTATAGAATCACACTACAAGGAATAAGGTATATGGACTTACACCGTTTGCAAAACACATTCGCAAACCAAAGTCACATGCTACAAGGATTATCCACGAGCCACAACTATTTGCAAAACACATTCGCAAATATTGGCAACATGTTAAGGTGAGCTAGAGCAAACACAATAAGCTATCAATACATGACTAACTCAAGCTACTAGTCAAGACCCCTCTTAATAGTACGGCAACCTATACTAGCAATCCGGTCTCCAACCAAACACCAAGACCGGTAAAAGACTAGGAACACATCCTTAGCCCTAGCTAGTCATACCTTTGCCTTGAGCAACCACTTGAATCTTGATGACGCACATCCTCACTTCAAGTCCGGGTTCTTGACTTGAATGCTCATCAACACATGATAAGTTCTTCACTTGACCTTCATCAACACATGATGAAGCTTTGCTTCGGGATCTTAACTTGACGCTCATCAACACATGATGACATCCTTCACTTGATCTCCATCAACACATGATGGGCTTTCTCTTTGACTTGATGATCAACTCATGATCATCTCCTCTTCTTGAACATCATCGACACATGATGATTCCCTTTTCTTGATATGCATCAACACATGATGCATTCTTCACTCGATCTTCATCAACACATGATGGACCTTCTCTTTACTTGATGATCAACTCATGATCATCTCTTTTTCTAGAACTTGACATGCATCAACACATGATGCATCCTTTACTTAAAGCTCTTGATCTTCAATATCATCAACACATGATGATTTCCTCTTCTTCAAAAATCTTGACTTCATGATCAACTCATGATCATCTCCTTTTCTTGAACATCATCGACACACGATGATTTCCTTCACTTGACTTCCATCAACACATGATAGAACTCCTCTTGACTTGATGACAATCCTCACATGATATCATCCCAAGTCTTCATTAGCATGGAACCTAACCTGCTTATTGAACTTATGGAAAAAGTTAGTTCCACAATATGATTATCATTAATTACCACAACATACCATTAACTCATAATGGTGGGACAAGATATCACAATCTTTCCCTCTTTGGTAATTGATGATAATCACTTCAATAACAAATAATTGAATATAGATTGGTATGAGTATATAAGCACTACACAAATTGTACATACTCATATGAATATATATAACTACACAAGTTATATATACTCAAAGGATATATGAGCACACATGTCTCATACACACACATGAATATATTAACTACGCAAGTTATATATATTCAAGGATATGTGAGTACACATGAACTACACAAGTTATGTTGTACTGCATATAAGTATATTTAGACTACACAAGTCTTATATACTCACATGAATATATTAACTACACAAGTTAAATATATTCAATGATATATGAACTACACAAGTTTCATATACTTATATGAGTATATTAACTACGCAAGTTAAATATATTCAAGGATATATGAACTACACAAGTTAAATATATTCAAGGATATGTGAACTACACAAGTTTCATATACTTATATGAATATATTAACTACATAAGTTAAATATATTCAAGGATATGTGAACTACACAAGTTTCATATACTTATATGAATATATTAACTACATAAGTTAAATATATTCAATGATATGTGAACTACACAAGTTTCATATACTTATATGAATATATTAACTACATAAGTTAAATATATTCAAGGATATATGAACTACAAAAGTTTCATATACTTATATGAATATATTAACTACGTAAGTTAAATATATTCAAGGATATGTTTCAAAATAAGGATCCTTAATGTATGTGGACAAAGGAATATGGATCAATACTAATGAAACCACAAAATATAGAATGAACTCCCCCTATATGTGTGCATACACGAATGTGTAATGGAAACATATGTACATATTCAAGATAACATTTTGGTGGAGTTCAACCTATATTTTGGATCCGAGGAATGCAACAAAGTATAAGAATACAAAGTAGAATGCATACCTCTTTTGTTCTTTATATCCAAATGAGACTAATCATAAGATAAGACAAATAGAAATATTAGTCTCACAAATAGATTCATCATTATGAATGCATACCTATTTGGATTTTTTCCTTTTGTTCATCCAATGAATTGGATTTGTCATTAATCACTTGCATGCCTTCATGATTTTCACCTTTTATATCCAAATAAGACTACACAATATGTATATCAATAAAAGTGTTAGTCTCACAATTAGATTTGTCATTAATCACCAAAACTCCATTAACACATAATGACAGGTCTAGATCCTTCAGCAAGGCCACCCCAACGTATGCCTCATACATGATCGGCATGCAGGGCTAATGTGTGCAATAATCCAGCTGCAACAAGGAGAGAACGTACCAGTTGTATGGCCGGATCTACAGAGCAGGTGGTGCATGCGGCACTTGGGTGCAAACTTCTACAAGCGCCCATAACAAAGACTTGATGAACTGTTCAGCGGTACAGGCAACCAAAACCGCCGGAAGTTCAAAACACTCTGGAAGATTCTGGATGAGCGGACCGAGACACACAGAAGGGAGACAGTGAGAAGGGTCGCCCTAAGCGCTGACCAGGCCCCCGAAGCATTGCTAGAGATACCCACAGATGCTCCCGGATTGACGAGGAGGACGGGGGGCGCAGGTGAGATGCTTCTCGGACTGGATTGAGCACGAGCCTAAGGAGAAGTCGTCGCTGCTCCATGACAGGGGTGACGCTCAATATGGTGTCATGACAACTAATCTAGCTGAGGTGTACAACTGGGTCATGTGCGGCGCAAGGTGCCTCCCTTTGGTGGGTATTGTGAAGGCAATTCTCCGCGGTACGACGAAGTACTTTGTTGACAGAAGCAACAACGCGTCGCTCGCCATGGCAAATGACAGAATACTCTACTCCGCCATGATCACCAAGTACATGGAAGAGAAAAGCAAGAAGGGTGAGATGCATCGGGCATTCAAGATGGGCATAAGGGAGCTTCGCTTCGAGGTAATGTGCAGGGATAAAGGACGCCGCGGGACGAACCACAAGAGGGTTACCCACGAGTGCACGCTACGCCGCGGTAGTTGCACATGCACTTGCAACAAGCCCCTTCTTCTACATAGGCCCTGCTCCCATGTCATAGCTGCATGTTCGACAGTGGCACAGCATCCTGGTCAGTACCTCTCTGTCTATTTCACCAAGGAGGCGGTGATGCAAACCTGGACCGCGGAGATGTATGGTTATGCTGTGGTTGGCCATTTCACTAGCCATCCGACCTGGGAGCAACTAATCTAGGCAGCGGACATTGATAGGTTCAAGGGAAAGGTTGGCCGGCGACAGGTATGGCACATTAGGAACGACATGGATGAAGCAGAAATTGGACATTGTACGAAGAAGTGCTCTATTTGCAGGGAGTCTGGGCACACCTTCAAGAAATGTCCCACGAGAAATCCTCAGGACGAAGGAGACATCGGCACTCCAGACGTCGCCGCGGGGACCTCATCCGGTCACCCAACTCGAGACAGTCCACATGGGGGACGTTGAGGCTGCGACCAATGTTATTGCCAATGTTCTGAATTATGTTATTGCAAGGACAATAGTAATATGTTATTGCCAATGTTCTGAATTATCATTTTAATTAAGTGTTATGATGTTTTGCTTAATGTTATGTAATATCAGTGTGATTTATCGTAGTTTTGATAGTAATGGCAAGTTCACATTTGTTTCCGTGCATAATATGCAATGCATGTACATGAGCAAGTGTATGAATTCTCAGGCACATCGCAATATCACTTAACTTCGTACTTACGAACCATTCATACCTCATTCTTCATAAATTCACCGCACTAGAATAACATACGACGATCACAAAATATTATTGCGAGTCTAACAGATTTTGTACCGTTCAAAACGTATGAAAACCAGAATGCGGCAAACCTGAATAGGGTTTGAGGTACCAGTCACTAGTTCAACTGGCGCCAGGAACCTATCGCCAGTTGAACTGGCGATAGGAACTTGTCGCCAGTTGAAATGGCGATAGGTGGCTAGACCGGCAACAGGAAGGGGAGAGGGTCCCTGTCGCCAGTTCAACTGGCGATAGTTCCTGTCGCTACTTGAACTGGCGACAGGGACACAGTTTTGTAATTTTTTGGGGAGACCATATATTTTTGTAATTATCTTTTAAAAAATTTATTATTTTTTTTAAAAAAAAATCCTCCAATGGCTAGGGTTAGGTTATCCGACTCCTCCCCATCAGTGCTGCCCCCTCCAGCGCCACGTCCACCACCTCCAACGCTGCCTCTCCACCAGAGACGCCTCCATAGCCAGCGTCAACTACCCCTCCTGGGCCTCCCCTCTAGTCACCGCCTCCCCCTCTAGCGAGTCACCGGCCTCCCCTCCAGCGCCACCACCATCTTTGCATGCAGGGATGTCATCCTTTCCACCCCTCAGCGACTCTCCTCGAAAGGTAGGGTTTGCGGCATCATCTTCAATGGATTGGCTATCCCAAGCTCAGTCAACTACGTCCCGATAAATTGAGTGCTTGTGTAGCAACAGATGCGAATGATTGTTTTTTTTTGCATGTAAATTTTCAGGCTATGGGCATGAATTCTGGATTGTGTCATTTGGACAAGTTAAGAATCGTAAAAGTTCATGTTGTGAGCGAACTGTACAATTTCAGGTTATGAATGTTTTTGTTTTATGAATGGAAACATGGACTCGAATGTGTGTATTGTGACACCCTAAATTTATTTTAGAATTCTTTCTGGAATTTTCGAAATAAAAAGAACCATTTTGTTTTGATGAGAATTCAAAGCTTAACTTGAAATTTCATAATGGCTTTAAGTTGACTAACTCAAACTACAACTACAGATCCTTGTTGGTTTGTCGAGTTATTGAAGCTTTGTTGGTCTTTCCTTCTCTATCCATCCTTTACCCATCTCTGGTCTAGACCTCCCTTTGTCTGAGATCTATTGGCCCAGACCTCTCCTTCGTTTGGATCCAAGGGCTCAGACCTCCTCTGTGCAGACCTCCTTAGGTCTAGACCTTCCAAACGCTTAGACCTCCCCGAGGCCCATTCCCCTCTCCCGGGTCCTCTCTGGCTCGCAACCTCCCTTAGTCCATGCCACCCTCTTGCGCAATTAAACTACTTTGGAATCCTATGTAGCTTTCCATGTTTTCTTGAGTATCATTCGTTGCTTGAAGCCTTGAAACCTTCTCTGGAGGTTCCCTTTGGTACCAGTCCGATAGTACCACTCGTACTTGGTGGTACCCCCCGCTTCTTAAGACCTCCTCTTTGTTCACTGGGACCTCTCCTTACCTTTATTTGACCTCCATGTGTCCTTCAGGACCTCTCCATGTCCTCTAGGACCTCCCTTTACCTTTATAGGACCTCCCTGTGTCCTACCGGACCTCCCACCTCCTCTGAGTCCTTAGATCTTCTTTGGATGGTCCGATTTGCTGTGGCGTTCGGGCGGTCCGAATGTCCCAATCATTGTGAGCAGTCCGATTGAAATTCAGCGGTTTCAGACCTCCTCCTTGTACATCTGGACTGTTAAGACCTCCCCCTGGAGATCTTAACCGTCCAGACCTCCCTCCTCGCACATCTTGGCCGTCCAGACCTCCCCTTTTGGGCAGATCTGATCGTTAGGATCTCCCCTTAGAAATCCTAACCGTTCAGACCTTCCCTGGATTGGATCCTACGGTTCTAGACCTCCCTGGCGGGTGAGGATTTCCTTTGACCTTTGCAGACCTCCCTACTTATAATCGATCTTGGCCGTTTGGACCTCCCCTTGGAGATCCAACCGTCAGGACCTCCCTTGCGGGTGAGGACCTCCTCCTTGTCCTTGCGGTCCTCCTCTGAAGCACTTGATATTGGCCGTTTGGACCTCCCCTTGGAGATCCAACCGTCAGGACCTCCTCCTTGCCCTTGCGGACCTCCTCTGAAGCACTTGATCTTGGCCGTTTGGACCTCCCATTGGGAGATCCAACCGTCAGGACCTCCCCGGTGGGTGAGGACCTCCCCTTGTTCACAGCAAGACCTCCTCGAGGCCCTTGCAGGACCTCCTTGGCGGGTCTTGGCTGCCCCACTGGGCAGTCAAGCACCCAGTTTTCTTTACCTTTGATCGAATCCTTTGGGCAAGGAAGTCTCCGCAGCATTTAATGCATGTTATATCACAATAAATGCCCCACCTTTTTCAGTACTCATGTCATACCGAATGTCACATTCCTTGCCTACTCCATTGTCCTATTTACCAACTCATGTTGACTCTAACCTGGGTCACGTGCACTTACCTCCTCTATATATAGTTTGGGAGAGCCCTCCTTTATCACTTTCTTCCTCATTTCTACTTTGTCTCAACCGAGCCATCATAGACCTCCTCACTCTTAGTCTCTGGACCTCCTCCAACTCGTGCTTGGACATCCTCTCTGGAGCTCCAGGACCTCTCCACAAAGCTCCTTGGACTTCCTCTTGACCTCCTAGATTCTCTGTTGGTTTTGTCTTTAAGTTTATTTGGAGCTCTTTGGATTTTGCTTGAGCCTTGTTTGAATATTTGGTTCTTCTCGTGTAGATTGCCCAGACCGTGGGGTGCCTGAGTTCAGTGAGAGAGAGGAAGCAGCTCGAGATCTTGAGCAAGGCAAGTTACACTTTTGAACATGTTGCACCCAATACTTCAAATTACATATGTTGTTTTTAAATATATATGCATGCCTACTTTACTAAGTATTTCAATGCCTATCTTTCAATTCCTAGTTAAACCTACTGCTTGGTATGACCCCCATCCATGTTGAAACAACCACATTGTCACACTAGGTAAATCGGGTTCTTGCATTAGTAGGGACTCGAAGCCTTAAAGAAAATAGAATGCTTAGTGATGCTTAGACCAAAATCTTGATTCGGGGAGTTTAGACCAAAAACATCAAATAATCACATGTTTTGAGCCATGGCATTTGTGTGCCATGGAGATTTCGGCCATGACATTGGTGTGTCATGGATGTTTTACTTGGCCTTGGCATTGGTATGCCATGGAGAATGGTAAAGCATAGTTAATGAAAAATGGTTTTGACTTGGGCGAAGCTGGTTGTATGGTTGGTGCATGTCTATGCACGGGGGTCGTGTGATCCGATGCCCCAGGGTTGAGGTTTGTCGCCCAAGTCGGTTAAGGACCGGTCTTTGAGACACCACTTGCTAAGCCTATAATGGGCTATGCCAAACTTGTGCAACCACATGTCTCCAGTATGGGGTGTGGGACCTGGCTAATTAATTTGCAAAGCTCTATCATGGTTTGCCCTGCGGACGCGGTGGGTTTGTCATGTTATGACTAGTTGTAGTCCCACCCGGCTCAAGAGGGGGCTTAAACCCGGCGGATGGTAAGTCCAATGGGAGCTAAACCTTATAGTGGGTAGACTGTGGTGGAGCAATACATTGTAAAGGCCTTGTCATGTGCTCTAGACCTCTCACCAAAGGAAGTGTGAGGTGGCATCGACGGATGCCAAGCAAACTAGAGAATTCATGCCATGTGGGTAAAGTGTGCAACCTCTGCAGAGTGTAAATCTATTCGAATAGCCGTGTCCACGGTCATGGACATGCTGGCAATGTCACTCAAAGTTAGCTCTTGGTTTCGGTTTTCCAAAGAAACATGAAAATGGTTTTGGTGGTTTAACCAAAATCGGGTTTGGGCGGGAAGCCTTGTGCAGGAGGGTATCCTTCACCATTTCAATGATGAAAGTATCCAACTGAAAATGGATTTGTAAAAATGAATTTTAATTATGGTAATCTGCCTTGAAACTTAATACTTGTAATTGAAATAAAATTGGCTTTATGCAAATCAACCCTACTATGCTGTCCTTTGATATACCCTTATGCATGTCATTCTGATAATTGACGGGTGTAACTTGCGAGCACGGTTGTTGTGCTCACTCTTGCTTGATTCATGAATTGAGCAGATGAAGACTCTTATGATGACGAAGACGACCAGCTCAATTAGGCCGTGCCCTCCAGCCAGTCACCTGTGGTGTAATGGGTGGTCCCTGTCTTTGTTTTCCGCTGCTTTTGTGTGCTCTCTGTTGCTGGAGCTTGTAAGCAACCCTTGTAATCAAACCTCCTTTTCTTGTTAATAAAGTCTGGTGGATGTTTATGTTATCACTTGTTGCTGTGAGAACCAGTCGAAGATCTCTGGGGGCTGGTTTGGATCACAGAGGACTTAGGCTTACCCTAAGCCCCACGACCTCCTCGGGGTGGTTCCCTTCAGACCTCCCTCGAGTGGAGACGTGGAGTTTGGGGAGGTCTGAGGTCCAGCGACCTCTGTGGGTCAGGACCTCCCAGACCTCCGAGTGGTCCTCTCGGACCTCTCGGGAGGTCTGTGCGGTCCCACCGAGATGTCCTCTCGGGACGTCCTTGGAAGTCCTTTGCGGACCTCCCAGGAGGTCCTGAGGGACCTCTCGGGACGTCCTGAGGGCTCCTCTCTGGACCTCCTAGGAGGTCCTGAGGGACCTCCCGGGTGTGCCCTAGACCGGATCGTTACATGTATGCATATTTATAACTCAAACTGTGGAAAACACCATGCAGCTTAGTTCTGATTGCTCAGTGCCTTACATCTTCTGAAGGAAATACTTTGGTTCAAGGGCACCGAGCCTAAAAGGCTAAACCAGCTCCATGAGTTTTCAGATAAGCTTAGGATCGGACTATTGTCTGTATATTGTTTTGGTAACTCCAAGCATGCAGAGTTTCATGTTTCAAGTCTTGCTGGACAGTCTAGAAGGCCTTCGTTGATTTTAACCTATGTCATTTAGGATTGACTTCTGGAGAACAAAAAACAAGATTGATGATTGAGCATATGTTTGTGGGACATCATAGCCGGTTTACTAATTCTACTAAGATTGTGTGATGCCTTTACTGGGTTTTTATCGTTGCTCTTACAGCAGCACTGCTATTGGAAGCGCAGTTAGCTACATGTTTTCATTGCGAGGTTCAGTACATGATTGGGAACTTCAGTGCTCCGGCTGCTTCTGCTTCTGGATGCCACAAAACATAAAATACAGGCATCCAGATGGTATGCTGCTACTGGAATTTTGCCAGGCAGAGCTTGCACTCTTTAAACCATCATCAGCAATACTACTGGACAATATCATGTTCAAATTCATGCATCAATTCAATTCCATTAACACTCATTATCATGCTCAATTTCCTAGCTCTCAAACAATAGAATCTTGTCCGTGCAAACCAAGAATCTTGACCTCCACCTGACGATTTTCCATCAAATTGATATTGTTCATGCTCTCAACAACGGAATTTCTCGTTGATAACCACATTGAGGCCCATGCTTCCATTCACATTCATACAATAAAAACATAGTCCATACAGCCGGGCAATGCAAATGAAAACTACAAGCTCATGAAACTAACCGAACACTACAAGGTAAATTTCTATCAATTTTTGGAATCACAATTTCACTTGAGAACACAAGTACACAACCATACAATCTGCAATGAAACATTCATGTAACACATAAAAAAAATCCACAAATGCTCCTCCAACGTTGCGGCTTCGAGCGAATTGGTGCAGGGGCAGGAGCAGTGGGCAACGCAGGGGGTGGGAGCAGGGGGCTGAGAGCACATAGGGCCGACGCGGGGGGGGCGGGAGGCGGGAGCAGGGGCGGCGCAGGGGGAGCATCGGGGGGCGGAGCGACGCAGGGGGCACATCATGGGGTGACGAGGATGACATCCCTGCGAAGATGGTGGTGGTGCTGGAGGGGGGCAGCTAGCTGGAGGGGGAGGCAGCGACTGGAGGGGAGACCAAGGGGTAGTTGACGCCGGCTATGGAGATGTCTCTGGTGGATAGGCGGCGTTGGAGGTGGTGGATGTGGCGCTGGAGGGGGCTGCGCCGGTGGGGAGGAGTCGCATGACCTAACCCTAACCATTGGAGAGGGGAGGAGGCGCCACGGATGAGGAATAGTCTGATTGGGGAAGAGAGATAGGTCGGTGTTTTTTTGTAAAATGTTCTGTGCTCAGGCGGGGGTTAAAACGCAAAAGAGTGCAAGTGGGAAGAGGGAGCCGCCCGCCTCCATCTTGAGCGCCCATCTCAGATCTGACGGTGTTTTAGCCAAATATATTACTGATTAGTCCCTCTCATTATCTTTTTTTATGGCTCCAATTAGCCTGCTGAATATGGTTGTACTCAAAATCATTTTGTGTGTGTTTGCATCCCGAAGCCGGAGGTGGCAGGACTCGTCAACTCGTGGGTCGAGCAGAAAAGGAACGACCTCATCGACTCCATCGTCTTGCCTAAAGCCATTGGCAAGGACATCGACGTCGTGCTCGGCAATTCAAGGGCCAGTAGCTCAAGCCGTTCGACCTGGCGCTCACGGCGTCCGGCGCGTTCCACCTCGGCGGTGGCGGCCACATGCTATTTTTCTTACTCGTTAATTCGTGTGCATAAGCTTTTTTTAGATAATGAAAGAGAAAAATATCTCCTAGTTTCTGTATCCAGGATACGCATAGTCCATTTTATTAAGAAAAAAGTATTACAAAGACCAAAGCTGTTTAAAAAGTGGATGAAAGCCTTCATAAGACTATTGGAAATTAAACTCCATCGTTGCAAATCCTGTGACTAAAACACCACCTATGAAAGCTTAAGATTTACTTCGCCACAAACTCCAATCTGGCACTTCCAGTTAGCATTGCCTCCTTCTGATCCACTTTCTGTAAAGTTGCCCAAACGCTCAGCCAATGCCCACTCAAAAAGATAGCCTACAATGGGTTAGTGATAGTCTTTTTGTCAAAAACAATATCATTCCAACATAACCAAATAAACCAACATAAAACACTAGCTCCCACTAGAAGTTGTGACTTTAACATATTTGGAATACCGGCTAACCAATTCCCAAGCATGTGAGCTATACTCACAGGAGGGGATAAGTTAAACGCATATTGAGTTGCCCACCATGCAAGACGCGCAAATGGACAATTAATAAAAAGATGATGAATTGTTTTCTCTTTAATACAAAAACAGCATTTTTTACGTCCCCTCCAATTTCTTTTATATAAGTTATCTTTAGTTAATATCACCCCTCTTTTGAGATACCAAAGCAATATTTTCACTTTTAATGGAATTTTAATAAACCAAAAAACATCCTTAGTGGGAGTTTGATTAGTGCCAATTAGTGCCCTATAGAAAGATGATACCGTGAAAAGTCCAGACTTATTAAGGTTCCATCTGAAGACATCATTTTGAGTGCTCAAAGTTAAATTAGCAAATCTCAAAATCAACTCATTCCAAGGATGTAACTTAGGTCCAATAATATGTCTCCGAAAAGAAATATGTAAAGAAGCTGATCTCAGAACATTTATTACTGTATCATCCTTTCTTGTCACCACATTATAAAGAATTGGGTATTGATTTTTCAGATGAGTGTCTTCTAACCATATCTCTTCCCAAAACCTGATTTGCATTCCATTCTTAACCTGGTGTGCACAAGCTAAAACGACTTATATTTGGAATTAGAGGGAGTAGAATTTTATCCTCACAATTTTGATTTCAGACTTGATAATCATGCTTACTTCCGTTACATTTATTTGTCACCGCTGGTTCCCCGAAATCATCGCAAGTAATTAGCAAGAAAATGGCACTGCTTCCGTTCTCTTTTATCTTACCAAAGGTTTGGATTCTTGCTATACAGAAGGGACATTTTGGAGTAAAGATATAAACATGCTCATTTTGCTAGAATTTAGATCCTTGTGTACCTGATCCTGACATAGGCAACCACTGTTGCTCACTGGATAATACTAAAAGTTTTAATAGGTGGCCTCAAATGGGAATCTATGCGCTAAACTACAAAAGCATTCTATTTGTTTGATAGTTGTTATATTAGTCAATCTAATGAAATTATACGCTCAAATAAATCGTTAAAACACATGAACTTGTTTATAATTGGTTTAAACGATAATGTACAACTAAGTTACCTTTGGGTGCGATCTCTATATGCAACCACTCGTTTTTCTCATTTCCTTCATTGCTCATATATTCATGACATATATTACCCTGTTAGATATCAGAAATATTGCCCGACTTTCACAAGAGATTGAATTATTAAGAGCATTACAGACATTATGGCCACGTAATTTGTTGGTAGCCTAAAGAACATTATTGGTTGACAAAATTGGAGTTGATATTCCTGATTATTTAGGAACTATAAATTTTTTTCATTAAAAACATTACTGTCATTCTAGGATGTTGCTCCTAATCCTATGTCATAGGGCAAACAATATAATTTCACTTTCTTCTGTTACTATACTCCCCTATTTCTTCATACTAGAAATTAGTACTCTCTTTTTTCTAATTGTTACTATAGTTGTTCTTCTATCACTATTCTAATCAAAGATAGCCCCTAAACGGAAATATTAAAGGTGTTAAACAAGAACAATACTTGCAAGAGCCCACAAGAAATCTTAAATTAACACCACAATCTTACACCAACCAAGATAGCTAAATCAATAAATCATTAAAAAAATCAACCAAAGGCACCGAGAGAAATTAAAAACCAATCGAGTTCATTTGATCCCTACCAATGCGCCGCGCACACACTTAGAATGCAACCATAACGACGAGGCATTTCTAATTAAAAAACCATAACAACCAACAACCTTAAACTCCAGCGTGCATCCAAGAAAGAACCCATTAAAGAAACAACGAAACAATCAAGCACATAGTCACAAGCGGGGTGTGGGTACCGAGGAGGGCGGGAGACAGATAAATCCTTAGGAAATGAGGCGATCAACGACCTCACCGGGGTCCATACAGGGGCCAAAGAGGAGAGTGAGACACATAGTCCTTGGGAAAGGAGGCGGTCGATGGACGCCCGGCTGTAGTCCATGCCATCCTACTAGGATCCACAAAACTTAATAAAAGAAATCAAACTTTTATTAAACACAAAAGGAGGAGCAACCGAAATGTAGGGAATCTAAACAAAAAAAAAACCTGAAGAATTCCTAAATCATCTAACACCACAATGGTAGGGGGTAGGCGGGGGAGAGAGAGGAAGAGGGTGAACCTTCAGAGTTCAGAGGGAAGGTGGCCGATGGCCTCGTCGGGCTCCATGCCGTAGTCGCACGCTGCCACCGTCACCGTCGCCGCCGCTCCTCGTCCCTGGGGTTTCCGCTGCTTCGATTTTCTCTCCCGCGCAACGAAAAATTGTTATGGGTGGCGAGGAGGGCCGGATGGAGGGGTGCCTCTCGAGCCAGGTTTGGGGGTGTAAGTCGGGCTGGGGTCTCCTGTAGTTGGGTCCAAAGTCCAAACCAACTAGGGATGAGGGGTTGGATCGTCTTTTCAAGTGGCTAGTATGCCATCAGTATCAGCCCGAAATAGAAATGTATAACTCCAAAAAAAATGTTAACTCTGCAATAAATAATTAAAACTACGTCAAAGTGTGTGAGTGCTGGATTCCATCTATTAATGACAAGCTTCCTTAGCAACATTGAAATTAACCTCAAGAACGCAGCCGATACATGTCCTCCAAAAAGAGGGATTTATAGCCTTATAGGACAGGGCACTCCCCTAAGTTTCAATATATGGCATTCCTATGTCTCACTAACATGATAGGATAGTGGCATATCCTGTAAAATCCTTTTTTCCAAGAGATGCGTGTTCGTGAAGTGTTGGAAGATGCGGGTTGCATACAGAGCAGCATTATATGATTTTTGTAATTCCAAATTGATGCTAAGAGAAATTCAGCATAACTCGATGGCCTTCTTTTGGAAAAAACGTAATGGCTTTAATTCGTAGCATCTATCCAGTAAGCAAAGGAAACAACTCATAAGCAGATTATGTCGGAATCAATTGGCTGTATGCTTTATACATCCGGATCAGATATTCCTGCATCATGCTACATCAGTTGAAGGTAAGAGGCAATTGACTATACATATACAACACCATAAGAGCATGGTCCATGACTCCATGGAGGTCCACAAGATTCAGGGTTGGCCTAGGGCGCCCTAGGCAGAACAATCGTGGATATGCTAGCTGCTCCTAGCCTCCTACTGCTTGTAGCGTTGCAAATCTTGTTCCAAACATGATGATGTTTCTGTCGTCCAAGGCAGCAAGGGAAGGGATCAGCAATGATAACTCACTTTGTTCTAGCAACTTGTTTTTTCTTTCAGGTATATCACCGGTTTTTGTATGATCTAGGCAGCTTCTAAGTATATATATCAAGGTTAGGAAGTATATATATCCTCGCAGAAAAAAAAAAAGGAATGGTTGTTGAACTTTGGGTTTTTTTCATTTGGAGGATGGTTTTGTAATCTTTGTTACTCTGCTGGAACTGATGTTGTAAAACTTTGCTTTCGTTAATGGAATTGGGGGACTTTCTTTCCCCTTTTGTTGAAAAAAAAATGAACTGGGCATACTGTTTTCTACATTAATTTTACAATATTAGACTGCTGCTTCGCAAATGTGGCATGGTGTGGTAAGCATCCTAACACTGTAGTCTATAATCACCGCATGATTTGTATCGGTCGTGCTCCTGTACTAGCCAATTCTGAACCTAAAGTGGTTCGCAGGGGGGAAAAATATACATTTCAAGAGGATAGCTTCCAAGAAGTGTGCAGTAAAAGTTAGATAGCAACATTCTTTTCTCTGCCAAATCCAAAAAAGAAAACCAGCCATTGCTCTCACCAAATGTGTCGATAAAATCAAGAAACCTCTTTCTCAATAACTGGAACAGATAGGACATGAATTCGGTCTTGTCAACACAATTCTTCTGTTGTTAGAAAAAAGGATCCTCTTTGCTTCTAACTGAAAACAACAAATTCCTCGTGCAACCTACTGCCAGGGTTACCACCAAACTGCTCACATCATCCAACAAAAGAACCCTACAACAGAAAAGGTTTACCACAAAAAGCAAGCACCGAGAAGACGACGAACAGCCTATGAGAACATAACATCCGGGAAGACCAAGGTCTAATATCTTCCAACGCGTCATCCACCACACCCTTGATCTGCAGCGCATCATCCACAACAGCTTAACTTCTTTTCTTTGCACACACTATAATGCTTCAATCTCGAGTCAGGCAATCTTAGTAGAGTCTTCCTTTGTGCCTCTGCACAATCTTGAGTCACTCTATAAAGATTTGTGCAGTATGATATATGCAACCGACGATCGTCACATTTTACACCTTTTATTTTATGGACACCATGGAAGTGAATGATCAACTGTAGATGAAAAATCAAAGTTAAATCTGAGAAGTTAGAAGCGACTATTATAAATGTGTTAGTGAGATCCGTACCTCACTACGAGGTATTTGTCCTCCCCCGTCTCTCCAACTTTCTTCCTGAGATTCCAATTCTAGCCTTGCAAAACTCTTCATATCTTGTTCTGTTTGGTATGGATCATCATCCATCATCTACAAATTTGGAAATTTGAGCACAGACCACCAAAGAGTTACAATGCGTTTTTAGACAATACAGCAGAAAGTACACTGAAATTGTGATGGAACTTGGGAATCTTAGATAGAAAGCTGGAAAGGTATGAGACCTGAGCACTGAAACTCACCTAAAGCAAGTAAGGGGTAAATTGTGATGGAAGGAGTACACAACAACAAATATTGAACCCACTAGTTAATAAATGCGCCAGGTCATTGCCTCCAATAACTATTTAGATGGTTCACCGGAGAGCAGTTTATCCACAATGACCAATATTGATGTTCTGAACTGTTTTTTGTAAAATCTTCACAGTGCTGCTCTTTTCTCATAGGTTTGTCTTCCTTTTGTAGGGGTGATTTGTCTAGGCCTCAATTTGGAACTCCATAATTGCTTTAAATCTTAATCTATCACCAAATAGCTAATTGACAGAAGGTATTCAGAGTCCTCACCAAAATGGCTAACCGACATGGAAGATTTGAAATCCTGCTATATCAACCACACTGACTGTTAAAATCTCAAATAGATTTATTTAGCTTTTTTAGTTAAGCACTTAAGCTAGCTTGTTAAGGCTCAGATAATCAATTTACCAAGGTAGGGATAAAAACTACATACTTCTTTACCACAACTTTATTTACCAAATGCGTCAGTTACATCAGCAAGAATTAACACCAATAGGAGAAGCAATAATGTGAGCAACAGAAACACTATGAATCAAGCAGGAGAGTGCAGAGGGTGGTGATGCTACCTCTTTGGGACGAGGCGGTGGAGACGGACCACCCTGCTTCTTTGGCGGTGGCGATGGAGATGAAGTCGCGACGGCTGCGGCGCTTGTTCACGGCACTCACTGCGTTACATTCCTACGTGGCCCGAATCACCCCGAAGCAGGGGCGGATCTAGCGTCCCTCCAGTGGCTTGCTGGAGACGCGACATGTTAGCCCTGGTGAAGTTCCACGGCGATCACGACAGAAAAATAGAGTTTTGTCCAGGCAAAACAAGACGACTAACTCCTCATGGGCTTGCCCAGGCTTGAAAAAAATTCTGGCTGCGCCACTGCCCGAAGTTCAATACCAAAGAAGCGTACCTCCTCTCCTTTTTCAGCACGAACCAGATGATCCCTTCGCCACTCATATCTGGGACAATCCGGCCCCCTCCTCGGTAGTCATATGCAAATTCCGGCACATGCCCGTTCTGCCATGAGATGGAGGACATCGAGCACCTCTTTCTTCGCTGGGGGAGAGCGCGGTCAATTTGGGTGGCAATTGGTCTTCAGCCTAGTGAACTAGCAGATGTTGTCGACATTGAACACCTGTGGGATGCAAACCCTTTTCAGACCTACGATGGCTCGAATCCGAAGCACTGTACCTACGACCGTGCTCTGGAACATTTGGAAATGCAGAAACAGCAAGGTCTTCAGGCAAGAAAACGAGACAAACTCTCAAGTCTTTCAAAGATGTTCAGATGATCTCAAACTCTGGGTACACAGGACCTCCAAAGTACCTCACAAGCAGCAACTTCTCTGACCTGGTGGGATAGATTTTTTGTTTTCTCGCAATTGTAATGTTAGTAGTCGTTTACTCTCTGTCGTTCTTATTGCAGTAAAAACTTTGTATCATCTTAACCTAGCAATAAAGTTCAGGCTAGCGTAAGGATATGTACAATGGTATAAACAGCTGCTGTCTATAGCAATTCTACATATCACATATAGACAGTACTAAAAACAGCTCATACAATGGGTTGTGATGATATAGTCGGCTACAGAATTGTAGATAACACATAATCTTTTAATGATTTTCGTAATTCTGATGCTACAGTCAGCTACAGGACTGTAGATAGCACATTTCTCTCTCTTTATTTTCTTTTATCCATATCAGCTTAAATCCTACGTGGCAGAGGCTATAGACAGCTAATGTAAGTCTATTGTACATGACCTAAGTTCATCATAGTTTCTCTCAAAAAAACGACACCGCCACCGGCGAGCACGAGAAGGAAAACAACATGGTGTGGCAAAGGGCGGCCACATGAAGGAGAAAGACCGAGTAGGCGCATCGGTGCCCCTGGGAAATAAATTCTATGGGGGAGGATTCATGACTCATGAGGCTTCTCTCCTGCAGCCATCCGATCTCCCACTCATATACACGCGTTACAATGATATCTCACGGTAGCCTTCCCTCCATAGAATTTATTTCCCTAGGGAGGAGGCCGAGGCGTGGATGAGGGAGATAGCAAGGGCATTTTGGTCGTTTTGCTCATTTTTAATGTTTAACTAATTATTAAGTATAATTAGATCCAACAAACCCCACTAACTAGCTTTTTTTTCCACCCTACTTTGACGAGGGATAGAGCAAGTCATTTGGCTCATTTCTGTGAGAAAAAATGAATCATATTTTTAATAGGTGCCGTGTCAACAAGCAAATAAACACCTTTTATAGCAAATGAACCCGTGGCTGACAAATGGCCCAGCGATTGCCGCCTTCAGTATAACCCACTGTCAGTTGAAAGCTTGTGGAAAAGATCCCAGAGGCATAGCGTTACAGTGAAGTCTCTTAATTAAATTTCCAAGCTACAGTAGTTCGAGAGAACCGCGACCACAACAGCCGTGCCTGATAATTACAACAGCAAGATTCTTACTCTACTGTTTTGAATGGATGTCTGGTTTAAAAATCAACTACCATAAAAGCGAAGTTTTTGTGATGGGGTGTGAGAGGAAAGAAGCTTCTAATGTGGCTGAGATTTTTGACTGTAAATTGGCTTCTCTGCCGCTAACATACCTTGGCATTTTACTTAGTGATCGACATGTGGGTAATAGAGCAGCAGAAAGTGTGATTGCGAAAATGGGGAAAAGGTTGGATAACTGGAAGAACAATCTTATGTCCTCAGGGGGGAGACTTGTGATGGTAAACAGTTGCTTGAGCAGTTTGCCTATCTATACGATGGCGTTTTATCGGTTCAACGGAGTGAGTCATCACAGAATGGATACAATTAGATCTCGTTTTTTCTGGAGAGGTCCTAGTGATAAATTCAAATATCATATGGTGAATTGGGAAGCAGTATGCAGACCAAAAGATTTTAGTGGCCTAGGGGTTATTAACACTAGAATCATGAATGACTGTTTGCTAGTTAAATGGATTTGGAAAATTTTCAATGGTAAGGATGAACTTTGGTTCAGGATCATCAAGGCTAAATACTTCCCTAAGGGCTATTTTAAAGATGCTAAACCTTTCAAAAGCTCTCAGTTTTGGAAATCTCTGCAGAAAGTTAAACATCTGTTCTATAAAGGGGTGTCTTTCCAGATTGGAGATGGTAGATCTACTTCTTTTTGGTCTGATGTTTGGATAGGGTGTTGCCCTTTGAATATTATGTTCAACAAACTTTCAAATCTGTCAAAACCCAAATGCCAGGGTTGCTGAGTACTGGTCTGCACATGGTTGGGCGATTCCTTTCAGCAGAACTTTTGGGGAGGAGGAGAAAAACCAATGGAACAATTTGAAAGATGCACTTTTGAACACCAACCCTGATGATGACAGAGACAAAACCTCCTGGTGTTTTGAGAAGAACGGTTCATATTCTGTCAAATCCCTTTATAATCAATTGGTTTTCGGGGGTGTCATATGCACTAAGCTACATCTCTTATGGAAAAGTAAGATCCCTAAAGGTTAAAATTTTTCTTTGGCAATGTTATCTAAATAGGATTCCTCTATTTGACAAATTGAAGAGAAAGGGGTGGAAAGGAGATACATCCTGTGTCCTTTGTGGGGGAATGGAAACTATGGATCATATTATCTTTTCTTGTGTTCTTGCTAAGTTTGCATGGTCCTGTGTGAAGGAAGCTTGTAATTGGGATAGATATCCCACCTCTCTTGATGATTTTCAGTTTAATTGGCTGGAAGGGAAGGGAGCTAACTTTTACAATGCTACTCTGTTTAGTTTTGCAGCTTTCGCTTGGAACCTTTGGAAAATTAGGAACAGTATGGCGATTGAGAGGAATTTGCCTAGAAATCCTATGGATGTAATTTTCAAATTCATATCTTGTTTGCAGCATTGGATGTTTCTCACCAAAAAGGTGGAGAGAGTGCTATTGGACGGCTTTCTGGCAAGATTTGAGATCTGGAGATCCTCAGTTCCGGGCGCCCATGTTGCGACTTAGCTTTTTTGTAACTAAGCTGGCTCACTTCACTTAGCTTTTTGTAACTAAGTCGCTCTCTTTACTTAGTTACATTATGAAGTTCGAACTTTTGGATAGTGTGCTTTGTTAGGTTCTTGGTAACCCCAAAGATGGTGTTTGTGTGAGTTTTGACTATTTGAACTTGTTAATGATGCTTTCTATAAAAGCAGGGACGAATGTCCTTTGATCAAAAAAAAAAATTACAACAGCAAGTCTAGCGGCTGTCCTCTAGCAGTTAGGGAAACTTTAGTACCCTTGCATCACAGCACAAATTAAGGGGCTGTTTAGAATGGCTAAGCTTTCTTAAAAAGCGGCTTTCAGTTATGTTGTAGGTCTTTTCGGCTATAGCCTGAAGAGATTTAATATTTAGTTGTCTGACTTTTAGGTAAGCTGGCTGCAGCTTCCAATATGGAAAATGTCTAAAATACCCCTGAGAACAGTAACGGCTTGTTTGATGTCGTTTAATGAAATTAACAACATTTAACACAAACTAACGACAGTTAACGATAATTAACGGCATTTAAAGACAATGAACAACTAACACAATTGACGATAACTACCGCAATTGACGATATTTAACAATAATTAACGCCGATTACCACAATTAGGACATTTGGTCGCATTTGACAACGACTATCGTAATATACCGTAATTTAGCACAATTAGCGCCATAAACCACAATTAACCTGTACAACTACCACAATTTACACAATTAACAACGTTTAACAACAATTGACAATTATTAACGATGACTAATAGTAGTTAACGACATTTGATGACAATGAGGGTATTTAACGACAAGTCACGATAACTAACGATATTTGACGACAATTAGTATATTTAACGATAATTATGAAGATAAATAATTATTACATAAATAATTCATGCCCCCTCCACTTTTTCTGAGCTTGGGACCGGCATCGACAGTGTTAGGCACCCACACCCTCACACATACCCCAAAAAAAATAAAAAGTAACAAAGAGAAATGCAGTAAATAACAATACGACCAACACTCTATGAGAATTTGGAAGAGCTCTCTAAAATCAAACAAGAGCAACCATAACCATTAAAAGCTATTGTCAGATATGAACAGCAGTACATCCCAAGTAAAACAACATTACATCCTTGCTACCAGATATACAAATTGCAGAGGTGAGTAATTTTGCATCAAGTAAAGGAATTAGATATTAAGTTACTAACAATCAAGTTCCGCAAGTTATTCCAAGTTAAGATTGTTTCTCAAAAAATTGCACAACTTCATGAGTCTAATCCCAAGTGCAACAAATAATAACACATCACAGATCACACAAGTTCTTCAAATTATCCATAAAGTACAGTAGGCAACCATAATCAAAATTGTCCAACGGACAAATTATTCAAGGAAAAAAGAGTAAGAAATTAAAGGTCTAACAACATGGAAGAACTCTTGCATATGCTCCGGTCCAAGTTGACTCCAACATGTAAGATATGACATATAATCGTGTATCATTGAATCACTGAGGCATGATACACAACATCAAGTCCACATACCACTAGTAATCAATAGCAGCATACCTTTACAGTAGTATCAAAAAAACAGACTTGTGCTTAACTGCTTATTGCTGAACTTCATAGTGTTCATAGTGTTTAACTACTAATAAACATCAAGTCTATTCATAGTGTTGGATTCTACTTTTAGCGTAGCATTATATACTTTGTTAACTTCAATCGACTGAAGAACCTCGTGACAGCAATATCTATGATCACTGATCAAACAAGCTTTTTAACACAAAAAGATGATATCTTCTTAGAAAGTGCCCCGTCAGTTTTCTGGAATCAAGCATGAAGCTTTCTTGACAAACCAAAGAGGAATCAATCAAGGGAACATTATATACTCTTCTCATATGAACAAGCATAAGCAATTCCCTACTAATGGTAACAGAAGGCGAAACATGAGAGCTAAATAGCTGGAGAACAATACAAGATACTAATCCTATTCTCCAATACAAGATATTAATCCTATCACATCGACAGTGGCAGAGAGGCAATCGGCAACAAGCGGCAT
This sequence comes from Phyllostachys edulis, assembly GCA_036346405.1. NCBI lineage: Eukaryota > Viridiplantae > Streptophyta > Magnoliopsida > Poales > Poaceae > Phyllostachys > Phyllostachys edulis. The sequence goes on along the minus strand of CM070553.1, from coordinate 12,797,158 downwards.
TGCAGTGATTTCCTATCTCTACCGAATCGAATCAGAGAGGAGAGGAGGATTACCATTGTGTCGGGGCAGCAGGAGGAGGAGGAGGTCAGCGTTAGGAGAGGAGGGAGGAGGGGGAGCTCAGCGGCGGTGGGGCGCCGCGCGCAGGGAAGAAAGGGGCTGGTATCGGGGGAGGATGGAAGGGGAGGAGGAGGGCGGCGAGGGAGGAGGAGGCGCGCGTGGGAGGACGGGCGCACGGGAGGAGGAGCAGGCGGGGAGAAGAAGGGGGCTGCTCGGGGGAGGTGGACAGTGGCAGCATGAGCCGACGGAGGAGGAGGCCAGTGGTGAGCCAAAGGAGCCAAGGTGAAGGCGCCCTGATCGGGATAGGGAGAAGACGACAACCGCTTGGGGGAGGAGGAGGACCAACACGGTGGGGGAGGAGGGGGGAGGGCGGCGACGCATCGGGGGCAGAGGGATGGGGAGGAGGAAGGCGGCACAACCTCACCGACGCAGGAGGAGAAGTGCGCGCGGGGGAGGATAGGCGCACGAGAGGAGCAGCGGGCGAGAGGACGAAGGTCACTAGATTTTATTGGATAGCATTCGGCAGGTAATTACCCCCGAAGTTCAGGGGAAATGCGGAATAGGGGTGGTAGGAAACTGCCCCGCGACAGCTTCTAGCTTCCGCACATTGAATGAGAAAGCGGCTTCAGCAAAAATCGGGTCATTTTTTTCGTCTTTCGGCTTTTTGGGCCTTAGTTCAGTCCAACAGCGACCACTTCAGTACCCCTGCGTTACAGTCGCTCACTCAGCCTCTAGGTGAGCGGACGCATGCAAATGCAATGGAGCCAGCAATCCAACGTTTTCCATGTAACCAAATCCATTCTTGGAACTTCGTATTGAAACCGATTACTCGATAAAAGAATTCTCAAAGCTCAACTCTGCGACCAAGTCTGATTATGACAAAAATATCAAATTTGGCTCTCGCCGTCCTGTTGCTGTCCACAAATTACCGGATTCATAACTTGACTGTAGCATACACAGCTCTAACAGGGTGGGTGCTAGTCAGATAGATCGAGCTCTTTTCTGCTCTTTATTACGGCATTTAGCTTCGACTCTGTATCGAGCACGTCCAGGTCCCATGCCGTGGCCAAGTAGCCGTAGAGGACCCATGTCCGCTCCCCCTTCTCGTTCACCTTCACCAGCATGGGGTTGCTGCCCCCATCAGCAGCGGCGGGGATGCTCCTGGCGCGAGTCCATCCTGCGCGCCCATGGCCTCCGGTCTCTAAGAACTCAGCAAGCCGCACAGCCTCGTTGAGACCAGCTAGGGTGCTAGCAAACTTCACTAGCATGGCTCTCTGTCCATCCTTTCCAAAGAGCGGCTTCACACTGGCACCAGCAAAGCCCATTTCTGGAAAAACATATGGTGATGGGTATACATGTCAGTGTTCAATTCATGTGTTTATGACTTCACGCACACACAAATTCATTGTAAATTCGTAAATATGTGAGTCTGAATGATAGATGTAAAGTCGTAAAGTACAACCTTGGAGAAAAAACAAACATGCATTTGATAAGAATTCAAAACCAGTAACATGCCTAAGGAAAATGTAAGTGAACTACTATAGTAAATATTCTTTGTAAGCTTATATATTAGTAATATATTAATACTGCCGTAGCAACAAAGACCAAACAGTGAGAAAAGGGGACCCCGGTATCCGTAAGAGGGACCTAGGGGATCCTCGGAGAAGGGACCGATTGTCAGGAGAAGTAAATGTGTATTAATTGTTCCAAAAAGGGTCTATCTTATTATATGAGGGGAGGAGGCTATTTATATCCTTCCGACAGATACAGGAGATTACAAATCTACCCCTAAAAAAGTCCTACGCCCATAGGGGTTGCAGCGGCTTTTCCTCTCCCTAGGCGTAGGCTTCGGCTCACGGTAGACCTCCTTGGTCTTGGTCCATTCGGTTGGTATGCTTGGAGTACCGACCGGCTCTTTCCACCCTTCTCCACGTGCAAGGTGTCCCCGGGCCGAGGAGGCCCCGAACACCCTTCGGCGTCCCGAGGTGGCCTCAGGGAACCCCTGGCTTCCGGGTTCATGGCGCTCAGACCACCCTCTAGGACCCTTCGCACTACCGCCGAGGCCTCCCCCAAGGTACATCGCTCCCTCGGGGAGGTCCCTAGAAGCATCTCTGGCCCCTGGTGGTTTTCGAGAGGGCTCCGAGCCACCCCCGAAGGCGCTCTTGGCTCCCCTCAAGGGGGAGGGGGCCTCGAGCCGCGCCTCGCAATCTTCGTCGGGTCGTTGGGGCCCCTCGCGGTCGAGGTCCTGCGCATCGTTGTTGGCCAGTACAGGCCTTGGCGGAAGGCCTTTGCTACGAGGCCCCTGGGAGCCTGGTGCGCGCCGCAGGGGCCCTCATGGATGTTGCGAAGGAGGACTAGCCCTCTGCTTGTGACACGCACCGCAACAGGGGAGCGTAGGCGCCTCCTTTGTAAAGCACTCCATTTATGATATGGTAGTTCCAGGCATGGTGCTGGAGGCGCCTGGCTTCGACAGGGTCCTCGGGTTCTTCGCATGTTAGGTATGTGGTGATGTCGTCTCGCCAGTCTGCTTCGCCGATGAGAAGTAAGGGGTTGGCCCCTCGTGCTTCGGGCGCAGCCGCTTGTGCTTCGGACGCAACCGAGGGCGCGCGCAGTATCTCATAGAAGATGTTCGGCAAGGGGCATTCTGCCGAGCTGGCCAGCTTTGCAAGTTTGTCCGCTCCCTCGTTGTTTCCCCTGGGGATGGTCCGAACGGTGATGCCGAGGAAGAGCTTCGCTGCTTCGCAGACCGTGACCTGTATCTGGCCATCTCAGGTTCTCTAGCCGTGAATGACTTGTCGAAGTGGCCCGCCATGAGGCGGGAGTCGTTTTCGATAACTGTGTTTGGCCCCTAGAGCTTTGGCCATGCGAAGGCCCAGCAGCAGAGCTTCGTATTCGGAGGCGTTGTTTGTTGTCAGAAGTGAGGCGGGCGACGGGCAACACGCTTTGCCCGTCCGGGGCAACCAGGACGGCCGCCGCGCCAGCCCCCGTGGCGCACCAAGATCTGTTGGTGTAGATTGTCCATGGGGCCTCGATCTTGCTTGGGAGTTGTTCTTCGAATCGGGGGGTCCACTCGGCGACGAAGTCAACGAGGGCCTGTGACTTGATGGTCGTGTGTGCCACGAAGGTGAGGTCGAAGAGTGCCAACTCGGCTGCCCACTTGCCTATTCGGCCTGAGGCGTCCTTGTTCCATAGCATCAGTGCTAGCGGGTAAGACGTCGGGACCGTGATGGCATGCACTAGGAAGTAATGTTGTAGCATACGCGAGGCCATGAGCAGGGAGTATGACAACTTTTCCAATTCTGTGTATCTGATCTTGGCCCCTTAGAGGACCTTCGAAACGTAATACACAGGGCGTTGTCTGTTGTTTTCTAGGACGAGGACCGCACTTACTGCTGACGAGGAGGCGGTGAGGTACAATAGGAGGTCCGCGTTGGGCTTCGAGGTGGTTAGGCTTAGTAGTTGGGCGAGATGTATTGTTTTAGCTCTTCGAACGCCCTCTGATAGTCTTCCGTCCACCGGAACAGCTCTCCTCCCCCAAAGTGTCTTTTAAAAGGGTAGGGTCTGCTCCGCAAAGCGGGATAGGAATCAACTGAAGGTTGCGAGGTGTCCCGTCAGTCTTGGCACCTCTCGGGCTCTGCGAGGGGGGCCCATTTCTTGAATGGCTTTTATTTTTTCGGGGTTGGCCTCGATACCTCTTTCGAATACGAGGAATGCCAGGAGCTTGCCCGTCTTTACGCCGAAGGCACATTTTTCAGGGTTGAGTTTGACCCCCTCCGCCTGTAGGCTGCTGAAGGTTTCCTGCAGGTCCTCCGTGTGGGAGCCTGCGAGCCTACTTTTGACTACTATGTCGTCGACGTACGCCTCGACGTTGCAGCCGAGTTGCCCTGCTAGCACCTTCGTGATGAGTCGGGTGAAAGTTGCACCCGCGTTCTTCAGGTCGAACGGCATACGGGTGAAGCAATAGATACCAATGGAGGTGATGAAGACGGTTTTTGGTTCGTCCTTCTTGGCCATGAATATTTGATGATACCCACAGTAGGCATTAAGGAAGTTCATCAGCTTGCAGCTCGCAGTGGCATCCACCAATTGGTCAATGCGAGGTAGAGGAAAATCATCCTTCAGTGATACTTTATTGAGGTCGGTAAAGTCGACGCACATGCGTCATTTGCCAGTGTTTTTCTGTACCAGAACGGGGTTGACCAGCCATTCAGAGTGCTTGATTTTGCGAATGACTCCCGCCTTTAGCAGCTTGGCTATCGCTTTCTTGGCTGCTTCCAGCCGCTCCGCCAACATACGACGCAATTTTTGCTTCTTGGGGGATGCGTTGCTTTTGATGGCCAGGCAGTGCTCGATGGTCTCCCGCGCTACCTCAGGGATGTCCTTCGGGCCCCATGCGAAGATATCTGCGTTGCTGCGAAGTACTTCGAGGATGGCTTCGTGTGCTTCTGTTGGGAGCTCTGCCCCGAGGGCCACCGTCTTCTCTGAGGAGGCTTCTCTCAGAGGGACTCTTCAAAGCTGCTCCTCTAGTTTGGCCTTCGGAGCCCATATTGCCGAAGGGATGTCCGCCCAGGCGTTTGCGTCCGCTTCGACCGCGTGGATGTGGCAGGCTAGCGAGATTGTCTCAAGCTTCGTTTGCCTCACCAGGTCCTGGCCCCGTACCGTAATTATACCCTCGGGCGCGGGGATCTTCATGCACAGGTAGTTGTGGTGTGCTATTGCGCCGAAGGTATTCAGTGTGGCCCGGCCGAGGATGGTGTTGTATTGGTAGATTATCTGGACGACGTCGAACGTGACGACCTCGGTCCAAGATGCGAAGTCGTCGTTGAACGTGATGGCCAAGTCAATTTGGCCCAAGGCCGTCACAGGCCTCCCCCACAGAAGCCAACTAAAGGTATGCCCGGGGGTGATAGACGATCCCTGGGGATCATCATCTTGTCGAAAGCGTCCGCGAAAAGCAGGTCCACAGAGCTTCCTCCGTCCACGAGGACACGTCTGACCTCGAAATCCGCGATATTGGCAGAAATGACGAGGGGTTATGAGGGAAGTACAGGCCCCTAGCATCCTCAGGACCGAAGGCGATTGGTATCTCAGCGTAGCGGGGTGGGCCGGTGGACGAGTATGTCGCGAACTGGTGTATTTGGCGGGCGTACGCGCGCCGCTGTCTCCTTGATGCCATGCCAAGAGAGGATCCCCCTGTGATCATGTTTATGATCCTTTGATGATGCTCCCTCAGCCTCCCTCTATGCGAGGCCTCGGTGGCGGAGCGAGCAGCTGGTTGCCCATTCACCGCCCATCTTCGCACTTGGCCGGTTGCTAACCTCGGCTCATGTAGTCCTGCATGGCCGCGATGGTGCGGCAATCTCTGGTGGTGTGTGATCCCTCGCCGTGGAGATCACAAAATAGCGGGATGCCTCCGGCGCCGACTCGGGTGTCAGGTTGCTTTGCATGTCGTTACGTCTGCGGCCTCGGCCACGGGCTCCTCGCCGTGGGGTTGCCTACTATCTACGTGGTACACGTTCCGCCCCTTTTGGCGGTAGTCATTGGCACCACGGGTCCCTCCTTCCTGGCGGCCTGCTTGGAGGCGGTGCCGGGGCGGCTGGCGCCCAGTCCTCCGCCCTTCGGGTGTTGTCTTCCTCCGCCCGAGCGTATTCTTCCATTTTGTCGAAAAGTTCCGCCACGGTGTGGATGGGCTTACGAGCCAACCTTTCCGACAGGGGGGCCCTATGAAGTTTGCATGTGGCCGCGTTTATGATGTGGTTTCATTGACCCCCTTTACTTGGCACTTCACCTCCACGAATTTTTTGAGGAAGCTGCGGGGGACTCGCCCGGGGCTTGCTTTATTGCGAACAGGTGCCTACGTCCTTTGCCTCGGCGTTATTTGCTTGAAAGTTGTTGCGTACGAGATCCTACAGCTGCTCGCATGCGTATATGGACCAGGGAGGGATAGTGAAGAACCATGCCAGCGCTACACCCCTGAGGGCGAGGGTGATGCTTTTTGCTTTAGTGGTGCCATCTCCTCCGGCCGCCTCGATGGCGATCTCGTACACCCGGAGGAACTCCAAGGAGGTCCATGCAGCCTTCGAAGGAACTGACGTCCGGCATTTTGAAACCCAGAGGCCATCGGGCCGTCTCGAGTCCCACACTCAACAGGGAGTTTGGATCCCCCCGGAGTAGCGGAGCCAGGGGTGTGGCCGCAAGTGCCGAAGGGGCGACCTCTACCCCTCTGATGGTTTGGCCTTGCGCGAGGACCGTGAGTCGAGTCGAGGCTGCGAGGGCCGCCTCCACCGGTTGTCAGAGACTCAGCATCTCCTGGCAGAGGTCCGCCAATTCCCGTTGGAGTGCTTCGTAGGCTTCCCAGGATACACTTGCTGCTCCGGGCGGAGACGGGCCTACCAGGTGGTTCCCAAGGAGAGATGCCTCGGTGGGCCAGGTGTCGCTTCCGACGATGTCCCCGTGTGTGGAATTGTTTGCTTCTTCCTCCATGGCCAGGTGACGGCCGCCGTGGAGGTCTGTTTAACTGCCCCTGTGTCTTGGTGTCATGACCTCTTAAGACCTTGGGTGTGACCTTTCGAGGGTCATCTTGATGTCTCATAAAGTAGCCGTGACTTTCTTGTCGATCCTCACTGAATCAGCGTCAATCGTCAGAACAAGAAAGACCAGACAATGAGAAAAGGGGATCACCGGTATCCGCGAGAGGGACTTGGGGGATCCTCGGAGAGGGGACCGATTGTCAGGAGAAGTAAATGTGTATTAATTGTCCCAAAAAGAGTCTATCTTGTTACATGAGGAGGGAGGCTATTTATAGCATACTTATCAATTCCATTCCGGTACCGGCCGGAATGACCGGAACAAGCCGTACCGGCACCCAAACCGACATATCGTAGCCTCAATCCCATACTGGCCTCAATACCGGTCATTCCGCCATTTCGGTAATTCCGGTACCAGTCAAAAAAAATCAAAATTGAAGTGACCACTTCTTTGAATCGGCTCAGAAGGCCGATTCCAATACTACTGCTTAGATAAGTGAAATTATGCTAGACTATTATGCTTGGTAAAATGTATGAAATTATGAACTCATGTTGTATTATTTAACTACGTACAACCTTTATATTTATGAAGTAATTGAATTATGTGTCATTTTTTCTATGGTTATGTACTTGAAGTGAGATTCCAAATGAAATTATGTGTGCATATAATTACATATATATTTATAAATAAATACATATTATTATATTAAAATCCGGAACGGTACGCTGGAATGGACCGGTACTGGCGTATTCCATACCAAGAGGCAAACCAGAACAGCCTCCGGAATGGAATTGATAACTATGATTTATAGTCTTCAAACATGGTACAGAAGATTACGAATCTACCCCTAAAAAGGTCCTACACCCATAGAGGGTTGCTGGGGCTTTTCCTCTCCCATAGGGGTTGCAGGGGCTCACGGTGGACCTCCCTAGTCTTTGTCCATTCAGTTGGTACGTTTGGAGTCTGCGGCTTCACCCCCTTCCACAGCGTCTGGTGTCCCTGACCGAGGAGGCCCCGTACACTCTTTGACGTCCCGAGGTGGCCCTGGGAACCCCTGACTTCCAGGTTCGTGGTGCTCCGGCCACCCTCCGAGAGCCTTCGCGCTACCCCCGAGGCCTCCCCGAAGATACGTCGCTCCCTCGGAGAGGTCCCTAGACCCTCGGAGAGGTCCCTAGCAGCATCTCTGGCCGCCCGCCGGGGCTTCAAGAGGGGCACCCCTACGACAAATACAGTAGAGCCTCTCCTACTGTTTTCCTTTTTTTAAAAAGAATAAGTGAACTATAGGTAAGCAACTGCAGGGAAACTATATACTAGTTAGCTTGAGTAGACTCAGGTAAGGTGACAAACAAGATCTAAGTGTTTTATGGAGTGTCACTGTAGTACAGGCATAATAAGGCATGACTCTTATTTCATCCCAGAAGCTATGACCTACCCAGGGTTGACACGAACTGCGGCCCACCTAAGTCTAATCTAGCGAAGGCCAACCCCCGGTTCTGCATGGCTTCAGTCTCATACAGAATGTGAATATATAGCATAAGTACAAATACAATGCACAAATATGAAATATAATTTATCAATTGATTTGTGAACAACTATTGGACCCACTTGAGCAGAGCTTTTAGCTCGCTTGAGTTTCTGCTGTTTGTACACACTAAGGTCATTTGAGCCGAGATCGAGCTGGTCTACCAAACTCATATACAAAATGCCCACAGCACTGAGCGAGCTGAGCTTAACCTAGCTAGGAACCCTTCCAACCCAACTTAATACTTTAATAAGTGCAACAATCATTCAATATCACTAAAAGAGATGACTTTAGCAAGAGAACAAGCACAGGCAGATCAATCCCCTTAACATCACCAAAGAAACCCAACTGTCAATTAATAATTCATTGTCATTATATTTTCCCAGTGATGGATTAGTGCCTGGAACTATTACTTCCAAAACCAATAACTGTCAATATTTTTGTTGGCGAATAAAGCAAATTTAGAAAATAGACAAATACAACATATAGACAATTGGATCAATGACAAATCAATTTTTAACTGAATATGAGATAAACAATATTTGAAGCCTTAACATACAGCCAAAAGAAGGCTGAACTAACTGAAAACCACATAAGACTCTAAATGCCAGCTTCAACAGCACGCAGTATCAAAATCTAGTATAACTTGCAAATACCTCAATATTAATACAGTTGAATTTCAAGTATAACCTGCAAAGACCTCAATATTAGTGCAGTCGAATTTCTACTATGGGAAAAAGACCACTAAAAGGTTCCTCCAACAGAATAGTAGGCCATACTTAGCATTAGTCATAGTTGGTAGCTGAACCTCTGTCACACTCATGACTTGTCAATGTATGAGAGAGAGAAAAAAGACTACAAAATGTTGAAATGCAATCCAACTTTTTGTAACTGAACAGTCCAGTCGACATATTATTAGCCATATCATGGAAGAAGCAGAAAAGAATTGCTAGCTTATCGAATACTATCTTCTGAAAAAAGGTGTAAAGAAAGATGGAGCAAAGGGGTGTAACAAATCCGACGGGCCAAAAGTCTTAGAACATTTTCAGTGGATATCCAACCCACTAGATCATGTTCTGCCATCACGAAAGAAGGGAGCAACAAACTCTGAATAAATTTATACTAGCATAGAGATATTGGTTGCAGCATCATAATGATAGCAAACCTGCTCTTTATGGAAATTTCCTCAAGGCAGGGTACAAAGAATTAAGAGAAAGAAAACTATCAAATACAATTTCTGCGGACTCAATTGTGCGATTAGTGCTTTAAAAAATATGTGATTAGGGTTCTGAACTTTTAACGTGCATCTCTGAAAAGGCTTCTGGCAGCTCTATGGCATATTTAAGGAAATCAATTTTACAAAATTTTTGCTTTGGTCCAAGAAATTGATTTGCAGCCCACCCCTCCCTCCGAACAAAAACAGAGAAGGGAAACATCATAATGTCTGCTCATTCGTAAAGTAATCAATCTGAACTACCAAACTCACAGTGACAGAGCAAACATTCGATAAGTACCTCTGAGCTTGCCCTCCATCTCTTTATTACTCATGCCATCCTTTTGTCCATCGTTCTTTGACTTGTATGTGTTCTCAATTATGATTGTTGGTGGCCATAAAATAAGATCTCCTTGATTGGCTTCAGCATCAGCAGTAGATAATGTTTGGTAAGCCTTTTTGTGTACAGGATCTACGGAGTAATTCCAACCCATAAGAACACATAAAGCTTTGTGCAACCCAAGATGATCAGCACGAAGCTCTGCATTCTTAGCATTGTATGAGTGATTGAGGAGTGCATGCAAATCTATATTATCCCTGTAATCAAATCATACATACAACCGTATTCAAAAAGAAATTATTCATAAAACTGTCTTCAAAAAAGTCATGCATATAACTGTCTTGAGAAAAACCATGCATATAAGTATAACTAGTTAATTTTGTGTGGACAAGAAAGTTTCTAAAATTCTCAGGGCAGTAATATAGGTCGAAAAACATAAGAACAAAAAATCAATATGCATTCATAATGAATGCTCAAAACAAGAAATGTAGATTCTGTCCTTGTGATGAAACAGTTTTTCTCTGCTGCAACTCAACATCAGAATTTCAGGCAATCATGACGAGGGGAGAAAACTAAAGACATAGGCACATGAGCACACACCCAGATAGTGAACCACACAAATGTGTTGTAGATTTTTTCCCCCGCGGGCAAGAGAAGTAAACCATGCAAACAAAATCATACAAGAAGAAAACAAAGGATAAGTCCAAAAATGCAAAACCACATGTACATGTGGGTGCATATACTATCTCTGCCCTCCAAAGTGCCTCAAGATTCGTGCAAGGGGTATGGCAATGATTAGAAGAAGGTATTGTGGTTTGAATTTTGAAAGTTTGCATCAATCTCGAGGCACATTTGATGGTGTTGATAGTACATGTACCCACATGTACGTGTGGAAAAACCGTATTCGGATAAGTCCTTTGTTCCCAAAACAAGAAAACCAAAAAGAAAAATAATTGCCATAAAACTGAACAGTGGGAAGAAACATGGGCTACATAAACTAGGGGCCATGACAGTAAAGCCCACAAAGTAATTAATGGAGGAGAAAAATACATGATAGCAAGTCCTTTGAGCCCAAAAACGCAAACCCAAAAGGCAAAATAACCTTTGAAATTATGTCTATTGTAGGCAGAAGTGTGCCTTACAAAAACCATTTGGTGAAAGGCTGAAAGCTTCATGCTGTAGTAACTACAAAAAAATAAACATGACAACAAATACTTGTGGCAGTTAGCTAACACTAACCCGCTTCTCTGCCACCTTCTCATCGATCCAAATGGATAAAACTAAAATTCTAAGCCCTCTCCAAAAGGAATGTTCCGCAACTACCACTTCCAGGTCCATATAGACATGTCACGTCAATCTGAAAGCTTTCCTCTTTCAGTTAATGAGCTAATGGCATTCATAGCTACTGATATCCTAGTAGTAGTGAAATACTACCAAAGCAAGTTGTGTTCAATTGTTCATTGTGATCACTTCCAGGAATGTGCTTTCGCCTTTCGTGCTAACTATCCACACCAAGATGGAAGTTTAACCTCTCTTGGCTATTTCATTCCAAGGTTCTAAAAATCGCTAGGCGCTAGTCGGGCAGTGAGGTGGCACCAAGCGCCTAGGAGGTGCCTAGGCAGAGGCTGGGCAGCTGACTAGCAGCAGGCAGCAGCAGCTAGCAACAGGCAGCGGCAGAAGGTGAAAGGAGCTTCCCGTGCACAAAAAATCTTACTGCGGCCAGCTGGAAATCACTAGCTACTGTGCTACTACTTTCAAATAAAAAAGAAGAGAAAAAGTAATAAAGGCTGCAGGCTCTCTGTCTTCTCCATGGAGCAGTCAAAGACTCGAAGCTCATCTTTCTCTCCTCTCTTTACTTTCATTCTCCATTCAAAAACCCAACACCTCAGCCAGCCCACCAAAATCCCAGCTTGCCTTCCTCCTTGATCGTTGTCGGTGTCGATTGGTGATAGGACAAGCGAGATCGACCGGCGGCGAGCTCGATTCAGTGGTGTGGGAGGCCGGAATGACTGTCGGCTCAATGCCCAGTGCCACCTCGGCAGCTGCCCAGGCCACTCGGTGTCCACCCAACATCGCGGCGCCTGCCCAAGCCCGCCGCGCCGAGCTCCGACCAGGCCGGCTTTGACCGACCAGGACTGACTAGGCGGCCTCCCCGCCTAGCTCGCCGACTTTGAAGAAATCGCGGCGGGAAGTCGCCGCCGAGCAACTAGGTGGCGTCTAGTTCCGATTTTTTGAACCTTGTTTCATTCAGTCAACTACATCCAAGCACAACATAAAATCAACAGGCAAAGCTTTCGCATTTAAGTGTTTTGAGAATAAACCTGCCACAGACGGCGCACTTCAGCTGGGAAATCTTCCCATTGGCCCGATAATTCTTCTTCTCCTCCGTACTGTCGTTTATGAACTTCACCATCTTAAGAAAGGAGCTCTTCAGCGTCTTCGCATCCACCTCCGGCATCTCCACCTTCACCTGCTTTGCAACACGCCTCTCCTCTGTCTTCTGCTGCTGCTGCTGCTGCAGCTCCTGGCGGGCCGAGGACTCCCCGGGGGCCCTACCATTGGCCTGATCCTCCCACTTCCGCTTCGGGGCCAGCCCGAGCAGCCCAGGAGCGGGCGCGGGCGGCGGGGGCCACCTGTCAGCGCCAGGACCGGGCCCGGTGGGCCAAGGTGGCGCGCGGGGAAGGGCGGCAGCGGCAGCGGCAGCGGCAGCGGCTGTCGGAGCTGCGGCGGGGGCTCGAGGGGAGAGCGAAGTAGGTGCGGACGGTGCCGTCGGAGAGCGGTACGGTGCGGCGGTCGAGGCACTCGAGGCCGTACTTCGGCGGGGGCGGGATGGAGGCCATGGCGGCCTCCACCGCCGCGACGGTGAGCAGCGGGCGCGGCGGGGGCAGGGGTGGCGGCGGCGAGAGGTGGGGGTGCGGGGAGGCGAGGAGCGGGGCGGGGTTGGACGCGCCGTTGGGGTTAGGGTTCGGCGGGGTGGAGTCGGCGGCGGCGGTCGAGCGGGTGCGCTTGGGGTTGGGATCGGCGGCGGAGGACGTGGAGGAGGAAGCCTGCTGCGGAGGCTTGGGCTTGGGCTTCGGGTTGGCGGGTTTCATGGCGGAAGATTTCTAGGGTTTCGTCGGGAAGATGCGATGGGAGCGAGGATTGGAGGGGGGGGGGGGGACGAGACGAGACGACGAGACTTGGAGATGCTGATGGACTTTTTTTAGGTGCTGTACTGTGGGTGACTTGTATTGGTGGGTCCATGTGTCATAGAGACACGAAGAGGAGAAACCGAGGAGGGGTAAGGATGACGTGGTGGATTGTTTTGGTGTATATTGTACGGTCTAGATTAAAATAAAAAGTATGTCAAGTACAATCTAAATTTCACTAAAATCTGAAATAAAAAATATAAGAAAATTAGTAATTTGATTTTCATACTAATTTATAATTAAATTTCTATTAAATATAACATATATATATATCTATCTTTAGATTATTAAAGCGACATAAAAAAATCATCACATTCGTCCTTAAAAGCTAGAAATCCCCACGTTAATTGGTGGAAAAAGAAAAAGATGTGCACCATCGATTATGTTAGGTCTAGATTATAACGGTTTAGATTAAACAATATAGTCTATGTCGGCTACCATCCAAATTTAACTGGAATTTGGAGAGAGAAAATAAAATAAAATTAGCAATTTGATTTTTATACGGATTCCTAAGTAAATTCCTATTAAATATAATTGGGAATAAAACAACTCTTGCGTTGCGCCGCTCTGACCCAAGAAATGCAAATAAACATCGATGCATGGATGCAAAGTATAGTCACACTGTAGATGGTTAGCGGCAGATGAGATAATTAACATCGATTGACATAGCGCTAGGAAGTTGAGAGAAGTTGAATCCATCTCATGGAACTTCACCTGCAAAACATCCGCACCGCTTGCTATATGGCATCATGCATCTTCATCCATGGAGTCGATCGAGAGAGGGATCCGCGCCTACAACCTTGCACGAAGATGTAAACATGTTCCATAATCATACATAAAATGGCATTTTCTTACCACAACCATGAGCTTGGCAGTATGCCTGTCCAAACGTTGGGCCGGGTTGGACTTCCAGTCTGGCTAACTTCGGGCTGGGCCAAGCTTCGGGGTAGACCTAAAAAATCTCGGTCCAAAAAATATTTTTCCCATTAAAAATTATTATTTTACTACCACTGTACTTGAATACATGACGTTTTCTAGGCTTCTATCTGTTTTCTAGGTGTCTAGTATTCAAATATGGAGGGAGTTTTTTTTTGAAACAAAAAATAATATTTAATTGGTTTTGAAAACAAAATAATAGTTTTTTATTATTTTTATTATATTTCAACGAACTTTCAGACCGAAAATGAAGTCCCAGCTCGACTCACACCGAACCACCAATGAATAGCTCTACTCGGCCGTGGCCTCATTCCAGCTGCATTGTTCTAGCTTTGCCCTTGTACTGGCTGGCGACACGTAGCGCATTTCGTGGACCGAGCGGGCTCGGGCTGGGCAGGAGGAAAGCACTGTTCTTCTTGGCCAGAATACATCGTTTAGTGTGGTATGATAATGTGACATATTTGACTTACTAGGGCATCTTCAATATTTAAAGCCTTCCAAGAACTATGGTCTCCGCACCAAGCCTATCCACCGTCTAATTCTATGGCATCATCACCCGAGTTTTTGGTTAACTATTTAGAAGCAAAATAGCAAAAATAGCGCTCTCTAAACGAATTGACAAAAATGACATCCATGTCGCGCTCAAACCCCACGGCATGGGGCTTACCACAACCCCACGGCATGGGGCTTACCACGCGCATGGGAGCTGACAGACCACCTACCGCGAACTGGACGCACGGCAAGTGGCCAGCGCAAGTGACCTGTCGCGCGCCCAGTTCGTGGTAGGTGACCTGACGGCTCCCGTGCGGTCGCCACGTGGCCTGGGCGCGAGGTAGGCCCCCTGCAATGTGTTTGAGCATAGCACGGGTGTTATTTTTGCCAATTCGTTTGAAAGAGACTAATTTTACTATTTCACCGTACAACAATGCCATTTTATCCATAAACTCTCTCCACTCGATTCCATCATGGTGTTGCCCTATTCCACCACAACATCCTCCTCTCCATGTAAAGCTTGATTCCACCGCTACAAAATGCCATATCCTCCTCTCCTCCCACCAAACCCCTTCAACTTGATGTCCGCAGCATCCCCTCCAAATTGCTCCTTAGGACGGATGTCATATGACCCACCGATGATGGAATGGCATATATCAGTGAATTCTTAGCTATAGTTTCCGAAGATGGTGGCATGCCATGGTGACATGAAAAAGCGGATGTGGACAAGCACGACGACAAACACCTGATGTGTCGACAACAATGACACCTAATCTGGATACTGTGCTATAATCAATTTTCTTTTTTTCGTAGAACATTTCCTCCAGATTAGGGGTGGAAGTAAGGGCCAGATGAGCCGGGCTGGCCTAATTCCGCTACCCTAGCACGATGGGCTAGCCCGACAACGCACAAACAGTGCTGGAAGAAGAGGGAGGAGGCGATGAGGCAGGCGTGGAGGGAGAAGATGAAGAAGGCGCCGATGTAGAAGGAGAAGATGGAGGAGGGGAACCGGAGAAGGCGTGCGGGGCGGGAAGGCGAAGGGGCACTGGCGTGCTATGCTGCGAGGGAGGGGTGAAGAATCTAGACCCGCCATTATGGGTTAATTGAGTATTTTGGTAATTAATGGCAATCATCATATGGATTAACATTTTCTATGAGTTGATGAAATATGTTGAGTCTCATGATGATGAAGACTTTAGGTGGCATCGTGAATTGATTGTCATCAAGTCAAGATTCGGGATGAATGATGTCATCATGTGTTGATGAGCATCAAGACAATATCCCCAAGTAAAGAAAACCATCATGTGTTGATGATATTGAAGACAAGATTCCGAAGTGAAGAAAATCATCATGTGTTGATGATATTCAAGTCAAGAATTTGGAGTAAAGGAAATCATCATGTGTTGATAATTATCAAGTCAAGACCCCGGACTTGGACTGGAGATGTTCGTCATCAAGTAATCACTCCAAGATGGATGCTAAAGACAAATGTATGACTAACATAGGCTAATGATGTGTTCTTAGTCTTTTACCGGTCTCGGTGTTTGGTTGGAAGATCAGACTGCTAGTATAGGTTGTCGTACTATTAAGAGGGGTCTTGTCTAGTAGCTTGAGTCTCATCATGTGTTAATAGCTCAATCCCGCTTACTCTAGCTCTTATAGGCATGATACTATTGTTTGAATTTGGAGTAAAGGAAATCATCATGTGTTGATAATTATCAAGTCAAGACCCCGGACTTGGACTGGAGATGTTCGTCATCAAGTAATCACTCCAAGATGGATGCTAAAGACAAATGTATGACTAACATAGGCTAATGATGTGTTCTTAGTCTTTTACCGGTCTCGGTGTTTGGTTGGAAGATCAGACTGCTAGTATAGGTTGTCGTACTATTAAGAGGGGTCTTGTCTAGTAGCTTGAGTCTCATCATGTGTTAATAGCTCAATCCCGCTTACTCTAGCTCTTATAGGCATGATACTATTGTTTGCGAATATATTTTGCAAATGGTTGAAGCTCATGCATTAACTATTTGTAGCATGAGACTGTAATTTGCAAATGGTTGAAGTCCATGCACCTACTCCTTGTGGCATGATACTAAAGTTTGCAAATTGTTGAAGTTCATACGTTATTCCTTGGCATGGTATAAGATTGCTTGTTATTCTTTTTCTTGGACTTAGGCCATGTGTTGGCTCTTTGAAGGTGTGCTTCTTGATTTGATGAAATATGTATGAGATCAATTAAATATATGAGTTGTGTTTCCCTCTAAATAAGCTTTCTGTAGAGTTCAAGATAACTCAATTCCGATATCGGAGTCAAAAGTTATGACCGTTTTTTCGAGTGTCGCTTGTGCTAAAATTCAGGCCCAGACTAACTGCCCTTATAAGGTCGGTCAACCTTTTTCAGATGGCATATTTTTTAGTTTTCTTCCTCCCGAAAGTTCGGTCTAAGCGGTCCGGACTGACCGGGGGTCTGGCCAGACTGAACCCTGTGAGGGAGGTCTGACCGAGAATTGTCTATAACGGCTAGTTTTATAGCTGTTGTATTGCAGCCCGATCTGACCGGATGTTGGTTGGCGATCAGACCAAGTTTCGCTGTTTTCAGCCCTTTTAGTCCTCAACGGTTAGCTTTTAGTGTGCGGGCTATACCATTTTACTTTCTTAAGCTAGTGTGAGCTTCTCCTCTCAATTGTGCATGTGTTGCACCTTGTGAGCAAATAGAGGGGTTCTAGTTGCATGTGTCGCAACTAGAATTGGATTGAGCGTTCGATTGTGCATGTGTTGCACTTGGTGAGAGTCAAGTAAGAGACTTGGCTTATTACTCTTGGTGTTTACTGACACCTAGACGGCGTGGAAGCGTCGTGGTTCGGTGATCTTCTCAAGAAGCTTATGAGAAGGCTCGGCGTGTTGTGAGTGGTTTGGTTGTCGTCATCTTTGGAGTGGAGGAAGAGTAACCCTGAGTGGATTGAGGTGTTGGTTCAAGTTGTGAGCCAGTCCAATTTGTTTGGGCTTACCTTGGAAGTGTTTGCTTAATTCGTAAAGCCGGTCTAATTCCGACCGTTTTTTCGACTCTTTGGGGCTTTAAAAATAGTAAAAAAAAAATCTCATTTTCCCCTATAAATAGGCACCATACCCCCCTTCAGCACCTATCCATTCCTCATTCTCTGTGTCAAATTCTGTTGTGCAAATTTAAATTCGTTGTGAGATAATTTGGCAAAATTCAAAAAAATGTGTCAAATTTATAGAAATTCAAATTCTAGGAACAAGTCATCAAAAAAGGGTACAATATATTTTTTTTGCATATTCTATTGTTATTATTTGTTATGCTAAGATGAAAATAATAATAGCGGCAGTTTCGATTTTTGCAGTTTTTGTTATGGAAAATTACAATATATTCGCTCTCACTGAGCACAGAATTTCACTAGAGGATGTTGCATCCATGGAGGAGGTTGCGGCTACCTTAAATTAACTGAAGGTTTTACCGGAAGGGCAAGACGAAGTTCCGTCATCAGGCTTTATGACAACATCTTCGTCGATGACCACCGGAGCAAAGAGGTCGAGACCGTCTACATTCGGAGTATGGGAGCATTTCAACAGGACAACCAAGCCAAACGCGCAAGGAAATGAGGTACCATATGCTGTTTACAAAATTTATCGCCAAAATTTGTCTGCAAAGTCTACAGGAGGGACAGGGCATTTGCAAAGACATACTACAAGATGTAACGCCAAGCAAGGATTGCTGATGAGGCAGACGCGACTACAGTACAACCCCCGACGGTACAGTACATAGCTAGGACAACAATCCTGAGGTAGCCCGTCAATCTCTCTATTGTTTAATTGCTTCTGATGATTTACCGTTAGGCTTTGGAGAGTCTAATGCTTTCCAAACTTACATTAGAACTGTACATAATCCTAAATTCTCTTCCGTTTCTAGACAGAAAATAACTAGGAATCTAGTAAAATACTACAATAAACGCCATGATAAATTTGCTATGTGCATATTTTCGGTGGCCCTGACCTCAGACATATGGAATGTGGCTGCGCTATGGAGGATTATTTTAGTGTAGTTGCTCATTATATTAATGATGACTGGGTAATGGAGAAAAAATTATAGGTTTCAAATTAATTGATGTAGCACATACGGCTGAGAATATTGCAGACTGTATTATCAAAGTCGTGGAACACTTTGGTCTTACAAACAAAATATTCTCAATTACTCTATACAATGCTGCTGTGAATTCTAAGGCTATGGATATTCTTACTCCAGTCTTCAGTACATATGCCGATTCTTTTTTGCTACACCAGTGATACGTTTGTCATATTATTAACCGTATAGTCAAATCTGGTTTGAAGAGATTGGATGCGTATCTTAAATCTTTTCGTGATGCAACATCTTTCTCGAATAATTCTAACGTTAGAATAGCAGCATATAAGAACTTCTGCAGGGTAATGGTTGTACGTCCAAAGAAGTTCGGTTTGGACATAACGGTAAGATGGAACTCTACTTACCAAGTCTTTTACTATATAAGAACACTTTTTCTGTTTTTATTCAAACGAACTATCATAGCACTGATGGTAGTATACTATTGACTGAGTAACATTGGTTCGTTGTTGAGAAAATATTACAGTTTTTAGAAAAAAATATTTTACGAGGCTAGCCTTCTCTCCTCCGTAGATCGTTCTTTAGATCAATACACCATGCCTCATAATACGGAAGGATACCAGTGCAAAGTTAAACAATTTGTAAAATTTAAAAATACGTTTCTTTTAACGCATAATCCGATTATCCGAAATGAGACTGAAAGTTGAACATATTCACAAGAAAAACTAACTCGTGTTACAATTCTCTAATCTTGTAGGTTGCATAACGCCACACTCTGTTTCCTCAAACTTCTAAATTACATGGTACAACCTTTGATGAACTCCTCGACGGGAAATGGATTTACGGTGCTCCGTATTATAAAACGATTTTTACCGTTCGATAAAAAAAAAACAAATGTCCATATCAATAGTAGGGGTGAAAACGGATCGGATAGTTTCCGACCGATCCGGACGGAAACGGATTCGGATTATCTCGGATCGGATTTTTCTCGGATAATTTTCGGATCGGAAACGAATTCGGATTTTTTTTGTCGGAAACGGAAACGAATACGGTAGCCATGCTCTCCGGCGGATACGGATACGAATACGGATTATCCGGATAAGATGATGTCCGGATATCCGGATTTCAGCCCATAAGAGAAAATGTGATTTTAATTGATTTTCGAATTTCAGAAAATGTAACAAATCAAATAGCCTTTTAGAAAATAACAAATAGAGCTAAAAAATTATAGAAAAAATCACAAAAATTCCTTATATTATTTTGAACTTAATAAAATTAATTCCAACTTAAATTTAGTTCTTATTTGTGCGATAAATTATTTTTAATTTCTGAAAATAGGAAAAACCTTTTAAAATCCGTAAAATTCAAGAAATTAATTAGAATTTCCTTTTTCACTTTAAATTCAATAAAATCCCAGAAAACTCAATAAATTTTATTTTTACATTAAAAACTAGGAAATTAAATAATTGACTTTATTTTATTATTATTTCTTTTAACCAAGAAAACTCTTTTAAATCTCATAAAATCCAATAAAATAATAATTTTATTAATTTTATTTTTGGTAACATACTTCGGGATGTTACAGTCATTTGTGTATAGATTAACCATCCAACCTGATCAATGTTAGTGTGAACTAAGTTTTATATATGTATGTGATGAACTAAGTGTGAATGCGTGATGACTTTTGACTTTGCGAGTTATGCCTTTTGAGCTAAATATGGTAAACTAAGTGTTATGTTTGTGATGAACTAGTTAATACAGCTTGCTAGTGCCAATATTATGTGTGGTTACTGAAAATATGAACAATTCATGAATGTTTGCATCAAATAAACTAGTTATATGTTTTCGTTAATTTACGGCATACAATTTAAGGGGTTTTCATGTTCCGAAAAATATCCGCGACCGTATTCGTTTTGATTCGTATTCGTATTCGACATTATTCAGATATCAGATTCAGTATCCGGTATTCAGATTCGATCCGGATTCGAAAAAAATATGAAAACAAATATGGCAGAGCCATTATCCGTCCGTATCCGATCCGTTTTCACCCCTAATCAATAGTGACAACGATCTGCTACAGTAAAACTACTAAAATATTTCTATTTCGATACATTGTTTGCCACCGTGTCACTGTCCGTATTCACCAATCTGGACGGTGGTTTCTACTTTCTCGTAGGAAGCTTGGCGTGACGGCAAAACAGACAACACAGAAAAACTCTTGGGATCGCATCACCGTCGTCCACTAGGGCCCTGCCTACCAGAAACAACGATCCAACGGCCAAGCCGTTCGCGACCACCCAAGGGCCCACCTGCCAGTCTCCCACGCCACCACACCAAAACCCCACGCCCTCCCCTCCCTAAAACCCTAGTTAACCCTCCTTCCCCACCTCCCTCCCACCGCCGCCTCCCGCGCCGAAACCCTCCTCCTCCCCAACCACCTCTCCCCCAAGAACCCACACACCCACACCATGCGGCCACCGAGAGGCGGCGGCGGCCGATTCGGCGGCGGCAGGAGCGGCGGGGGCCGCTTCGGCGGCGATGGAGGCAGGGGTCGTTTCGGCGGAGGCAGGGGCCGCTTCGGTGGCGGTGGGTACCGCGACGAGGGCCCTCCGGCCGAGGTCGTCGGTGAGTGCCTTCCTCCACCTCACAAGAACCCAAACTTTTGTGCCTCGGTTGCGAGATTTCGGTGGTTTTGATGTGGTTTTTGCTGGTTTTGCTCGTGCAGAGGTGTCGACGTTCCTGCACGCGTGCGAGGGGGACGCGGTGACGAAGCTGACGAACGAGAAGGTGCCCTACTTCAACGCGCCCATCTACCTCCAGAACAAGACCCAGATCGGCAAGGTCGACGAGATCTTCGGCCCCATCAACGAATCCGTGAGCGCTTCGTCTCCTAAGCTTCTAGGCAGCTCGAAAAAAAACTTAACCTTGTTCTTGCTCCTGGTGGCTTAAGGTTGGGGTGATAAAGTTGCAGACTTTAGAGGTGAAGTGTCCATGGATGTGGGTTCCCTGTGTAGGACTCTGGAATTGGGTTGTTTGTTTAGTTTTGGCTTGGTTGGAACTAGCAATTTATATTGTTCGATCTAGATTTTAGTGGTGAATTTACAAACGTTACTCTTGAAATTGAAGTATTTTGAGTTGCACTGAGCTAAAATTGGTTGAATAGCTTGGTCGTTTACAGTTACAAATGTTGTGGTGGAGCATGGTAATGCCTTTTAGAAAACTGTTGTTTAGAAATCAATGTTCCCCTAGGTGCGGCCTAGGCGCTAGGCTCAGCCCTCCCGCCTAGCCGATTTATCCTACCTAGGCGACCGCCTAGCTTCGCCTAGGCGGCGATTAGGCGCTGGGCTGCCGCCCGACTAGCACCTAGCGCTTAGGGGAACACTGTTGGTAATGAGGAGTTGCAATTTGTTAGATGTCTGATCTGGTTTTTAATACTTTCAGTTGTGGGGAACTCACAGTACTGTCCTGAATCCATTTTCTGTTTAGTTAGCTGAATTTGATTGCTTGTCTTAGATTTTTTTTGTGCTAAATTTTGTGACCTTTTTGTGCTGCATATCTTAGAAGTTTGCGTTGTCTGTAGTATTTCTCGGTCAAGATGATGGAGGGGATTATTGCAACATCTTACAATGAAGGTGACAAGTTCTACATCGACCCTATGAAGCTGCTGCCTCTCTCACGCTTCCTGACACAGCCAAAGTATGACTGTGATCTAACTGTTGGCTTATCATTTCTCGTGCATTATTTGCTTGTCATTTTTTACAATGGAATATAAATGTTTTCATTCACTGGTAACCTTTACTTTACATTTAGTTTTTACTGAACTGATAAGGTGCCTACTGCCAACTTTATTCGAACAAGTGCTGTCAAAACTCATTAAACTTCCATAAAATCTTTTTTAAAAACTTTTTATGTGTCTGAAGATCTTCTTTGTTCATGAGTCTTCACCTGGGTGTTATAAGTGATGTGGGAAATGCATATCAGAAACTAAAAAAAAGGTTCACCATTATCTAGTTATTTAACATTGCAAGGGATTATGTGATCCTGTTTTGCTTTGCTTGTTCTAAATCCTGCCTTGCTTTGCTTCTTCTCCGCAGGGGCCAAACTCAAGGAGGACCTAGAGGTGGTGGCCGTGGTGGAAGAGGAGGTCGTGGCCGTGGTTCATTCCGTGGTAGAGGTGCGCCAAGGGGTCGTGGTGGACCTCCAAGGGGCGGAGGTCGTGGTTTCAGAGGGCGAGGCAGATTCTAGGATCTAGTTTAAGTTCGATGTTTGTTGAAACATCATATCCTATATGCCCTTTACTCAGTTGGAAACTTTCATATTCTTGTAGACTGATGTTAAGTTTGCAGAGCACTTGCAACTGTTTCTGTGTGGAAGTCGGATTCTCTATTAAATGAACTTTCCATGTCTCTTATTATAAGCTATGCATTTACTGTTAATCCTTGTTCAAAAGTTGAATTTAACATGTGCTGATTCTTGAGGCCATAGCAGAGTATAAGTTTCCTGTGCTGATTCTCGAGGCCATAGCAGTATGTTTCCTGGCTTGCAATATTAGTTACTCTATGTAATATTGCCACAAATTACTGAAATGCACTATGTTGGGATGGTTCCTACAGTGAAATCCCATGGGTTTGTTGCAATTCTGTATCGGTATAGCCGGAATGGAACGACGTGTCGTCTGTTAGAACAGATTACACATTCACATATTGTACTGCACCGATTTGTTGTAACATGAACAGACGAACTTGATACTGTGCTCCACCAATTAGTATTGCAAGTCAATTCCTGAACTCTCGCACCTATTTCAAGCCTGGTAGGCTACTCCGTATTTCAAGTCGATTCCTGAATTCTCCCACCTTATTAAAGCCTGGTAAGCTACTCAAAGTTGAAAGGTGAACGAGCTTTATAAACGCCAGAATCTTGTTTTGAAACTTCGGATTACCTAAAAGATTTATAAATTCAAATGCCAATTGTAATTACGAGAAGAAATAGAAACTATTACATTTTTCTTAATAAGGGTACTGTAGAACTCAATATCTGCAAGAAGATATCTGTTTTCTTTGTTCGTGTTCACGTTATACCGTTTTGCATTCAGACTTAACTACATAGAGAACGTAACATCCAGAATATTCAACATTTGGCAAATAATACAACTCACCAGACAACTAGTTATTACAAAATGTTACTGATAAACTACAATTTTGCGGATACAACGAAGTACATGATTAATGACCAACCCAACAATACAACTCACGATTATTGACTTCCAATTCTACATGCGTAAATATACTAAAATGGCCCAGCCAAAAGCTTCCCTTCACCAAAATTCTCTTGGAAACAATAGATCCTCTTTCTCCTTCGGCTTACAAAGATGCGTGCCTATTTCTAATATCTGATTTTTCTATCACAGCATTGTACATTAGTGCTGTTCCTGATACAAGTTGCCTGAACTGCACCTTCTTTTCTGCAATCGCCAAATGACGGCTACAAGATGCCAAGTCGGAATTGTTTGTTCTTCAGGTATGTTCTTGACAGAACCCTTTTCCCAAACATGTTGCTTTGCAGTGCAGCAGCGTGCGGCCTAATAGCTTCGACAAAGGCAGTATGTAGTGCACCCTGCACAATTAAACATCCTTCAATAAGAATCACACAGGGAATTGTTTTGGTTGGGGATGCAGCACTATCTTTACCTTGGACTCTTTAAGTGCAGTTTGAATCACATAATTCCCATACTGATCTAGCATGATATGCGGTAACTTGGGATCATTCATAAGTTCATCAATGATTCTATCACGCTCGATCTGTGGTGCGAGCTTCAGACAATTTTCGACAACATGACTACCACACTTCTGCATTGATAGATATCCAAATTGACCCTTCAGTCCATCAACTATTTTGGCCGTTGCCCATTCAATGTTGAGGGTGAGAATAAACTGAATAACATAGTTCCTGCAAGAAATTACCTCATATAATATTCAAAAGGCATGACTGCAATATTATTCAGATTAGTTGAGGATATCTATTAAGGAGAAAGCAAAAAAGAATGGGCATACCCATACTGATCTTCTGAAAGGCTAAGGGCACTGGATGTAATATTGCTCAACAAGCTGTACTTCTGCTCATCATTTGAATGTTCAATACATTTTTGAATGATACAGCAGCCTTGGCGATCTTTTGCTAGTTTAAGATAGCACAATGTGGCAACATCAAGAAGGAACTGCAACAGTTACGTGCATCCACAACTCAGTGTAAAACGGAGGACAAGAAGTTTTATGCATCACAAAAAATCAAATTCACAATGCAAGATGCTGTTATCTTGGAGAACATTTAACTGTATCAAGCAGAATTACAACATTACACATACTAAGAAAAGACAAATGAGTACATAGTACGAACTGGTACCAATTTTTTTTTAATGATCACTTATCCATGGAAACAATATTTTGTACGCATAACAGTTTAATACAACCAACATGCTTAATGTGTGAAGGCACAAAAAATATCACAATTAAATCACATGATTAGCAGACACCTTACCGCTTTGTACTCAGGTGACAGTTTCTGCAAGCACCGGTGTGCAACATGACTGCCGTTAGTGTCTGTCATCAAACGCATTGCTCCAGGACTCAATGCAGACACAACCTTTGAAACTTGATCCGGGGTATTTATAGTTTCTATGACCTTTTGCACTGCACGAGTCCTGAATTTTTTTTCTAAAAGATAAGAAATAAAAGCAACGACTATTAAATATAAAAACAACCAAGATCGGATCATTGTTCATACCCATGCATGTTGCAAGAAACTGTAATAAGGTCTCCAGGTAATTTGGTAATTTCAGAAATTATACGCATCATTTGATCTTCGTTGCACTCTTCAAGCAGCTTCTGCACCAAATAATTGCCAAATGGATCCACCATAAGTTCACCAATATGATCAATTATTCCAGCAAAGACTTTTTCAACATCCTCTTCAGTGCCTTCGGTAAATACTTTTTGCAAAAAGCGGCAGCCATTCTGATCCTTTGCCAACATATAGATTCTTCCAGCAACTTCATCAACTGAATTATAATTCAACTGATGTGATTTCATGGCAAGTGCATACTCAGATTGTAAGGACACAAACTGTGAGTTCAGCCTGTCGAGGTGTAGGGAATCATTACTCTGAATATCAAGATGGTTATGTCCATAACCATCAATTCTTCGATCCATACCATTATATCCATTTATTGCAGGAGCAAACTTGGTAGTTCTTACTGAATTTACACCAGCAGACCGCATCAGGATCTTTTCTGGATAACTTATTTTGCTGAGATTATCTGAAATCTGATGCTGCAAGAAACCTTTAGAGAAAGAGTTTAGTTCATATGGATGGGCAAACCTTTCAGCTTGCTGACGAAAATTGCCACTGCCACATGAACTGTCAGGGTACAATGCACTAGGGGAACTGTTCACAAATGTACTATTCAGCTGGTTATTTCCCTTCCGAAAAGCATCACCATTCCAGTAAGGATCCTCACTTCCTTGCACCAGTCGACGAGTATTAGGTGTTCCAAGATATGTTGATGCGCCCTTTGCAGAAGTGCAAACTGCAGCCTGTTGATTGCTCCTAATTCGATGAACATCTGACCCGGCCAGTTGTTGCATTTGCGGATAAGCATAATGTGGCTGCATACCAGCGTATTTTTGTTCATTCATATCAAGCTGCCACATGAAGTTTGAACCAACCTGCTGATCATAAGGTGCACACATTTGAGATTGCCCATCGACATAAAACTGTGACTGGAAGGCTGAAGCTGATGGCTTGTAAGGAGTACTGGAAACACTATTCATGGTGTGCATTCCAGAGCTTCTTGGCAAATTCCCAAAGTACAGTGGAAAGCTGTGAGCTTGTTCTTGGTGTTCAACAGTTACTTCATTGGGCTTTTGCTTGACAAGTTCAGAACTGAACTGCAGAGGCATCGACTCATCTTGAACAAATGCAGGCAAAAGAGGTGGGTTCGGTGCGACAACCGCAGATGTAAGCCCTGAAGTAGACTTCACAGGGCCAGATGGATAGTGCCCATTTATCGGCACAACATTGAGGGGATTGGTAGGAGAATCAGCTGTGTGATTCTTGAAACTAAGAGCCATGTCCTCAAGAGCTGATGCCAACGACTGCTCGTCGGGTAGACCGTCACTGTGAGAGAAACCCACAGCACGCTGATTGCTTCCGGCCATCGATGCTTCATACATCGCAAATTGCGAAGGCAATGGCCTTCTCACCTTCCGAGAAACTCCTCCTGCATCAGAAGTAGAGCTCATATTGTGGAGCTCCATGTCACCAGCGCTACCCAATGCAGCACCAGGAATCCTGTCGACAAAAGCTCCAAACAAGGAACAGTCCTGGTTACTATTTGATTCCTCCATGTCAGAAACAGGATGATCTGCGAAACACCGGGCAGGCGACGGCTAGCGCCAACTCAATCACGCAATGCAGGTAGAGTCACTGGTCCTGCAACACCAGGAATTCCATGTTACAATCAGAGGCCACAAGATTTCTGTGAAACAGACATAAAGTCTCATATTTTCAGATACTTCGAACAGCCAATGAACCGGCAGAAAAGCAAAGGCAAACCCCACATGGAAACAGAACAAAGGGCTTTACACAGGACAGGTAGTCTTCACCAAACCACCAAAGAAAGATTTGGACGAACAATTGGGATCGAGACAACCAAGACGAGCCGCCACAGATTTTTTTCCCCCAGGTAAATTCTGAATCAAACGTTCTGCAGATCGCCAGATGGCGACAGAATTTTGGCAATCAAACAAAAGGTTAAAGGCCAAAAAATTTGATCCCCTCGCCCCCACAAAGATATCCCCAAGCAATGCATATGGATACCAAAATTAGAACTAGCAGGGAAGGAAATCAAAAGAATCCATAATTTCATCACATAATCCACGATCAGATTACACAAAGATCATAAAAATTATTATCCAATGCAGGAGAATTGTGCGCCAAGGACCCAACCATCGCCGCATCATCTCACACTCCAAGACCGATCAAGACCGCAAAACCCCCAGAAAACCCCCCGATCACCACGGAGCAGGGCCCAATCCCCACCAAGAACATGAAACAAAGGAAACCCACCTGGAAAAATCCAATCTTGGGAAGAACCAACCGAAGAAATCGATCGAGACAACCCGGCAACCGATCTAAACCGATCGAGAATTCCCCAAGAGAGATGAACAAAATTGCCAGTGAGGAAATACTATCAGGGGCAAACCTTAAGGCATGGATTACGGTGGAGAATTCCAGGAATCGTGGTGAGATTAGGACGAAACAACTAATCGTGAAGAATCGGGGTGGGGAGGATGGAGATATCTCGGAGATTTTGTTTAGGAGGCTTGGATGAGAAGGATATGAAAAGAGGGGCGTTTCCGCAGGTTCATTTCCTTGGACTCTTTGCTCGCCTTCTAGGCTTCAACACATGGATGGACTCTTCTCTCCCTGGCCTGCCTCTCGTTATAGCCTGTGGCCTGGTGTGATGGAAGTGAGAGAAGCAGGTGTAGAGAGAGAAACAGTGGCCCCACACTCCATCCATGCATGCGTGCGTGCATGGATTGAGCAGGAGATGGTGATTTGGGGATTTGCTCCCTGGCTATTCTGGATTTCTTTGCAATTAAGTTTTACAGATTTGGGTTCAAGATTAAGTGTGTAGATTACATGTTGCTTCTTTGCAGGGTAGAAGTCTAGATGAAAGTGTGTTTAATGGGTAATCAAAATTGACTAGGTAAGTTCCTTTTGTGTATTCTAAGCTAGACTATTGGCAAGATATCAAGATCAGAAATACTTCATATGCAAAGTTTCTGTATAAAGTTTGTACTTAAATCGATTAGAACACTCTTAATCTTACCTTTGATCATCATCCACCTGCCTCTCATCTCAATTCTCACTATTGTTGCGGGTAATATTTTTATTACAAATAATTCCGACAGCCTCCTCCATAGTTCATACATGGAATGCTAACAAAACATATCGAATTGGACAGAAAACCATATTAGAACCATGATTAAAACAAGTTGTTTTTGCGGTTCAGCAATTGCTACATGCCAACATAAAATTGTCACATTTAGATACACCCCAAGTCACAAAATGGTATTCTTGTGATCATCTGTATAACCCTGTCAATAAAGTACTAATACTAGAAGTACTTCTGTGCAAAAGTCACTATTGTTTGGGTTCTAAAAAAACTTTATTCTCTTTCTTCTCCACACCAAACTGATTCCATATATTCATTGACTCATCTGATTCTATGCGGCATGCGCTTTTGGACTACCCCACCAGCACAAGGTTTGAAGCCTTGCACGGCAGAATATATTAAAGAATGGCATCATGGGCTCCATTGGGTGAAATTACTGAAATTATTATTATTATTATTATTATTATTATTATTATTATTATTATTATTATTAATCCTAACAGATAAATAGCGAAAAAGGGAGCAAGAAGACATGGGCCACGTCTCTCCAAATTTGCTTGACCGCCGGATGCAGCGCGTCATGACTCTCCGGCCATCCGATTTTATTTTGAGCTTGCGTGCCTGCGTTTGCCTCCACTCTCTCGCGCTCGGTTGCTTAGACGTCATTCGATTTAGCGCGCTCGCTTGGCGCCCTTGGATCGAAGTGGTAGAGCCGGTCGTGTCGCACTTCTTCACCTTCGCGCGGGTGCGTTTTGATTGTGTGATGCGTGTTTGTACCCGCGATGATCTACTAGTAATAATAATAGCATGTCGCCAAATGAAATTAATTAGATTATGCTCAATTAAACTAAGAAAACGCAGACAGGAAGTTCGGATGAAGCTGTTACACGTGTCGGTGCCTAGATGCCTAGATGCAGGCCACGTGTCGGTATGGATGGCTACAATGGTTTGATACACTTTTTTTTGTGGGGTTGAGAGCTGAGACATTTTATTTCCCTGTCTTTTTGGATTTTGGAACATGATGAAGAGCACCAATAAACTAGGGCATGTGGGCTCTAATGGGAGCAAAATAATAATGTACATACTTGTAGAACAGAATTCTAAATAATTTTGCTCCTGTCATATCTATCTAGAGAGTAGTCGAGTACAATTTTATTTTATTTTATTTTGAACTTTGTTATTCGAACCACTTAGAGAAAGAAAAAAACAGCAAAACACCACCAGCGTGACAAAATGACACAAGGGGCCAGGCTGAACATGTCAATGACACAGCCAAAAGTGGTATTTTTGTAAATTTGCACTTTTGGCTATGATATGAGTCTTTTTTTTTCTTCATTTTTATGATTCTTGAAGGTATCCATGGATGGATTCAACTATGTTAGTACTAGTTGATTCTAAAAAAACTATGCCAGTAGTACAGATGTGTATCCTCTTTCTGTTAATGAAAAACGCATGAGACAATGAATTAATGATCATCAGTTTCACAAAAGAAACATCAATCTTCTGGTGCTGGAAATACAGTCATGAGTCATGACTTGGACCTTGACCAATCCCAGACTGGTCGTCTGGTCGATGTGTGTGCATGAATAGGACTAAGGAAGTATCCATGAAACTTCTCCCATCGACCCAGCATTGGGTAGCTTGCAATAGGGGTGAAAAGATGTGTTGTACTCCCATGAAGTCCATTACACTGCAAAGCAGGGTCAACAAAGGAGCAGACCCATCATCATCCCGCACCATGATAGGTTGGCCCAGATTTAGCCTGCCTGACACTGCCTTCTGTGCCCATCCCTAATCCCTTGGTGGTATGATCTTGATTTTCTTTAATAATATTAATTTAAAAAATAATTACAAAATTAAATAGTTAATTTTTTTTTACAAAAGTAGGTGTCTGTCGCCATTTGGAATGGCTACAGGTTCCTGTCGCCATTTTAATTGGTGACAGGGACATACTTACTGCCTGTCACCAGTCCACATTCTTGTCGCAATTTCAACTGTCAATTTGTAGTGAACAGTATTCTTGTCGTCAGTTGAAATGGCGATAGGAAACCGTGGGATAGGAACTAGCTATTTAAAACCTCCAAAATCGGTGGAAATGTCACTTTAATCCCTGGAAAAAGAGAAGAGAGAACAGAGAAAAGAGAGGAGGAGAGGGGAGAAGAGATGTAGCGAAGGAGAGAGAAAGACGGAGCGGCAGATATAGTCGGCCATTTTGTAAGTAAATATTTTTGCAACTTTATACGTTAATTCGAAACCTTGTAGGTTAGCAAATAAAAATAGTGACATAGAATTCAATAAATTAGATAATTTTAGTTGTTTTATGTAGTACATTATTTTAGCTATGTATAGTTTAGTTCATCGTGCAGATATTATTTATGTTGAAGTACCTGAATGATTTAGAATAAATTTCCAAAAATAGGAAGACACCTTGGAGAATAGTAAGGTACCTATTAAAAATCTGTAAAAATTACTGAGTAGCTAAGTAGGGTAGGTAGAGCTTAATCGAAAAAATCCCCACATAATTTTGATTTCCGTTTGTGCGCGGTAATTATTCTGTTAGTGAAGAAAATACCTTTTAAACTAGAAAAATAGCATGACACATCTTACAATTATGAACAAAATCCGAATTTGCTACATAGGTTACGTAGAGCTGAATTAAAATATTGTGAATATTATTTTTTTCCCATTTGCACACGGTAAATATTTTAAAAATGTTGGAGACACTTTTTAAATAAGAAAAGTAGCAAGATACCTATTAAAAATCTATTGAAATTGTAGAGTAGCTTAGTAGGATTTGTAGAGCCTAGTAGGAAAAAAATCCCAACATCATTTTGATTTCCGTTTGTGCATGGTGATTATTCTATTAGTACCGAAAATACTTTTTAAACTAGGAAAATAGCATGACACATCTTAAAATTGTGGAAAAAAAATCCGGAGAAGCTACACAGGTTACATAGAGTTGAATTAAAATATCATGAACTTTATTGTTTCCCATTTGCACATGGTAAATATTTAAAAAATACTGGAGACACTTTTTAAACAAGGAAAGTAATAAGATACCCATTTAAAATATGTAAAAATTGCAGTGCGACTTAGTAGAGTTTGTAGAACCTAATCAAACTAATCCCAACATAATTTTGATTTCTGTTTGTGCGCGGCAATTATTCTGTTAGTGCCAAAAATACTTTTTGAACTAGAAAAATAGCATGACACGTCTTAAAATTGTAAAAAAAAAATCGAGAGTTGCTACATAAGTTACGTAGAGCTTAATTAAAATATTGTGAACTTTAGAGAGTAGGTTGGTTGGGTTTGTAGTGCTTAATCAAAATATTCCCAACTTAAATTTAGTTTCCATTTGTGCAAGGTAATTGTTTTGTTAATGTCGCTTCTTTTTACTTTATGTATATGTTTCGTTGTATTTACAATGGAGGCACTAAATTTTTAGGTATGACGGACGTAGGAGACGCTGCGCATTGGCCATATAAGTGGCTTGACCCGGTCATTGATGCACATCACCGTAGCCGCCTCAGTACCATCCTCCCCTAAGAGGGGCAAGGCGGCGATTGAGCTTGGTGCGTTGCAGCTGCGCACGCCGATGAGGTTCCAAGGTACATGTAGTTGTGGCCTTTGTGTACTCAATTGCAGTATGACTACTATGGGTGGACTAACGTTTCTTCTCAATCCTTTCGACACAGTTTGCGAGAGACGGACCTCCTTCCACTGGCAAGGATGGTTGAGGCAATGCGGGAGGACGACCTGGACCGCGCGGGTGGTAGTTGTACATCGAGACGCTTTTCGTACGACCGGTGCCTCCTGACGGTGCTGGTTGACCGGTGGAGGCCAGAGACGCACACGTTTCACCTCTCACGCGGGAGATGGCGCCGACGCTTCAGGACGTGACCTTCCTGACCAGGTTGCCCTGTGTTGGCCTCCCCCTGGTGGCGAACGACATCCTGGTCACGTGGGAGGTGGATAACCACAACATCCAGTACGTATGCCAACTGGCGGACTGGGAGGTAGAGGACATCCAGCCGTTCACCTGAGGCCCGATGGTGTTGTGCGCGACGTACCGCAGACTGTGCGACGTGTGCCATCGGGTTTAGGACAACTCCGTCCTCTCTGGATGCCTACTGGTTCTTCAGCTGTGGTGCTTCGAGCGTTTCCAGGATAGCGATGTTCGATGAGTTGACGGATGACCACGTCATCTGGACACCGTACACTCCCGACAGGTTGTACGCGCGCGCACCTCGAGGGTTGTAGAGCCTTTGCACACAAGACCACGCATACTGGTACACGCGGAGGAGCTTGGTTCATGATGTCTTCGTAGAGGAGTAACACGTGCACCGGGTGATGCGCCGGTTCTGTCTGCGATAGGAGGTCCTAGCCCCCTGGGGGCAGCGGGTGGCGTCGAACGTCCATGGGTAAGTTCATGTTTTACTTCTGTTGTTCCATATGCCTTACGTATCTACGAAACAATCGGTTAGCCTTCCACAAGTACAATAAGAATTTTCTCTGGCAGGTCCTAAGGCATCGGAGGAGCCCGAGCGAGTGGCGCACAAGGGGAAGGCTCCTGCTAATGAGACCAGCGGCCGTCCTAGCGCTCCCCATTGCCCAGGAGCAGCCTGGATCGAAGAGGTAAGTTATGCTCAATTTGCATTACGGTTATTAATTTGGCCCTACGTTGTGCTATGCTAACATTATTCAATCGTCCAGCCCGCCTCATGGAACATGGTTGACTTCGAGACTATCCATCGCCGCGGACAGACTAGAGACAAGGGGAAGGGACCAATGGGCTGCCACGACTGATCAATTTCGTTCCAATTAACCTATTCTAGATTCCAAAAAGGCGCACATTGATTGTAAGTGTATTTCGGTTTGTTGATTCGTGCATGTTGGCATTTCAAATGTACGTAACCAAACCCTGCGCGCCATGTATTTCGTAATTAAATTATGAACTCTTTCAAACTTACATCTCTTTTTCCCAAATATTTCGATTATTAAATATACGTAATTTTTTTCCGAAGGAATCGGTTCCACAAACAATACAATCAGGACAACATCGCGCATGGCAACCCTAAACCCAATATTTTTTCATTCCGCTCCGAAGGGAATTGTTTGTGTCGTTGCACCGCCGATCTCGCATTCTCTACTTCACATTACATTGTTTTCTCAAATTTTGCATTTCGAACTACGCGGAGACTTCAAAATATTACCAATATTTTTTAGAAAAATAAAAAGATTCACTACACATAAATAAAAAAATAACAACAAGATCTCCTGTCGCTAGTTGAAATGACGATAAGGTCCAGTCGCCAATGGAACTGGCGACAGGAACCTCCCTCACTGTTCCAACTCACAATTCCAAATGGTGACAGACATCTACTTTTGTAAGAAAAAATTGACTATTTAATTTTGTAATTATTTTTTTTATTAATAATATTTTTTTTAAAATCGTGTGATCTTTGGGTCTCACAAGGTACACAAAAATCACTTGGAGATAGGCGTGGTACCCTGAAGACTCAGGTGACCGGCACAAGTTATTTACACAGAAATCACCTGAAGATAGCACCTGAGAGTCCCGTGGATTTGGCACAAATCATTCAGGGTCCGCTGGAAACATAGTAATTTTGCTAAAATTTTGTAGAAAACGGTATGATTCCCCCACAAGTCTTGTATAAAATCCTCGATTCTAGACAGAACCTTAGTTCAATAGCAACCACATAGATTAAACTTTACTGAACTAGAAACATTTTATTTGAACTTCCCCTAGATGCATAAAGAAGATTATGTTAATACAACTATACTAAATAAGTTTACACTCTAAAGGCTTGTTTAAAAAAAATTAGGAATTTCACATTTGCAGCAAAAATGCAACTTCTATAAAATTTCCATGTTCCAAACGAGCCAAGCTCCAGATGACCGACCTACGTTGCACGCTGGCTCCACATGAACCTGAAAATTCCTTGAAATTTCTGGGTTCCAAATGAGGCCTAAGCACGCTAGCTCCACATGAGCCTGGAAATTCCACAAAATTTCTGGTTTCCAAACAAGGCATATGGAACTTACCTAGGCTGCACACTGCTCCATGTGAGCGTGACATTGCCGCTCCTTTTTCAGTTCCAGTCCTCACAACTCGCCACAACCTTTCTTCAGAATTCAGAGCCCACATTTCCTCCTTGTTGCTGCACTGTTGGTCCAGTCATTGGCT
The DNA here is from genome assembly GCA_036346405.1 of Phyllostachys edulis. NCBI lineage: Eukaryota > Viridiplantae > Streptophyta > Magnoliopsida > Poales > Poaceae > Phyllostachys > Phyllostachys edulis. The sequence goes on along the minus strand of CM070553.1, from coordinate 12,762,623 downwards.
TGTGCAGACACTCAGCTTGTTGAATTCTTGCCGATTTGGTGATAGTATTGGTCCCTTTGTATTGGCACGTCGCGTTGAATGGATCGATGGGCAAGGTATCTAAAATGATGGCAAAGTTGACCCCTTTCACCTACTTGTATGGACCTGATGAGTCCGGGGGTTTTAGTGCTTGTAGATTGCAGCAGTAGTAGTCAGTAGCCGTAGACCAGGGGAACTCAAGAACCAAGCTACACTTGTTTTTAACCAGTGTCTTCTCTGTAGAATGGCATCCTTGCACAAGGAGATCAAAATTTTGATGCAGCAAAGAATTGATTTGATCGGATAGGCCTTTTTCACAAATCACCACAGCATTAGTCTTGGTGACAAGGTAGATCCTAATGTTTTTTCTCTGTTCCTGATTTATTTGTTGACTCCGATGTTGGAAGCACAGAGGCCCTAACAGAGAAATGAGAATAAAAATCTTGTTTGCAACACATGAATTTTGCATGAATTAGTATAATTAATTTGGAATTCCTACAAAGTTACAAATAAAGACAATAGGAAAAAAAGTACAACATAAAAGACGATGATTTTGTATAACATAGTCTATTAGGACAAGTGAAAGAATACTACCTCTCATCCAAATTACTTATGTTTCAACTTTTAATTTTTGGCATGCTATCAGTTGTTATTTGTACTTCTTATATGGTGTTACTCATTTTTTGAAAGTGCCCTTATAGCTAAAGGACTATAAATACGCTAAACTACATATGCGATTTATAATGTACAAGCATACTTAGAGAGATAGGCACTGAAATGATTAGTATAGAAATATCACATATTGCTACATTAATAATCACCTTGGTCCATATCTCACAGATAAAATGACAATCCAAACGCACATTACGTGGTATATAACCATGTAAGCCATCTCAACACACAAAAAGACTCTAGGATAAAGGTCCCACCTTAGAACCTTCTTTATTCAAGTTATAAAGCTAGCAAATGTGCTAAGGTGGTGGCCCCACAATTTCTACCTTTGTTAATACCTTTTACACCCAATCTAAACTCTAAGATGGAACACATAAATTAATTAAAGCAACAAGGTGTTGAGCACCTTCCAACCTTTAGCACTTATTCGGTCTTTAAGGTAGAGCCCACAATTAATTGAAAATTGAAACAAAGGAGGTGTCAAATACCTTCCACTCTCTTAGTACCTTTAGGTGGAGCCCACCATTAATTGAAACCAAGAAGGTGCTAATGTGGGCCCCCCATCATCCTTGGCCCTACTATCTTTTCCCTTAGCATCTTCTACACTTACTGAGACTCTAAGTTGGGGCCTCCAATTAATTAAAAAAAGAAGGTGCTAAGATAGGGCCACAATGTCTTTTCCCTTAGCACCTTAAACACTTATTTATGTTTCAAGGTGGTGCCTCGCCATTAATTGAACAGAGAAGGTGCCGTGGTGGGGTCACTGCCGTCCTCTCCCTTAGCACCTTGTTTGCTTAATTTCTAAATGTAATATTATGGTGATTTTGGAGGAAGGCAAGCATCCACCCTATTTTGAACATAAGATTTTCTTCTAAATTCAAGTGAGAATCTTACATTCCAAACGAACACTTACGTATGTTTTTTTTTCAGGCTTAAAGTTTGTGCTAAGCTAAAACATTTTGATTGAGATGTTATTATGATTTTTAAAAACGAAAGAGTTCCAGACCCAAGATTGCGTTTAGAACTTTAGCACAGACATCCATTAGCACTGGTATCTAAAGGCACTCCCAACAAGCAAATTTGCTTGATGTCATGTCAACTTTTTGGTGAGGTGGAAGAGAGAGAAGGAAGAAAGAGAGAAGTTTGATACTCATGCAAGTATCAATTTTTTTTAAGAAACCAATAAATTAGCGAGGTCATATCTCTACAAACTAGTCATTATCTTTCATCTAAATACAAACTTTAGTAACAAGCTATAGTATCAAACTATTAGAGTAGTTATATCCAAAATCTTATCTAACTATTCTCTCTCCTCTAGTGACAAGCTATAATAGCAAACTATTGAGAATGCCCTAATCTCCTTGACTCATCTGAAGCCCAAGAACCAAGATCTCAAGTATTCATTCATTAGTAAACAAAGAAAAAACGATTATCTGTATTAATTTTGTCTACTTCCAAGCTTCACGCTAGATACACCCAAGTAGGGCTTAAGAGTATCTTTAGTGTATTGAACTGATGTCGATTCAAAGTTATGCCATGTAAGCATTTTAAGAATTGAGCTTGTTTTTCTCCAATGTATTGAACCGATTCCTACTAATAACTGAGACCCACGTTACATTAAAAAACCACAAAATAATAATATCCTCTCTCAACCGCACTATCTCCTATGTAGTTGTTTAATGCTTTGAATCGACTCCTAAGTAGAGTCCGGTTCCATATATTTTTTTGTTGAAATTGATCCCTCCAATATATTGAATAAATTCAATACCTTCTCTATCCTTATTTGAACCAGATAAAACAGTACATTGGAGATGGTCTGAGGCCCAAGTCCAACTATACGGAGCACTACTTTCTCGTGATTGATTTTGCGATTTAGGCCGTACATCTCTACGCTCGAGCCCGGCTGACAAATATTCTAGACCTTCCATCCCGGCCCAAATACCAGCCCAGCCAAGCCCACGGCAAGCAGGGCAGGGGTAGCACGGTAATTTCGGAGCCCCAAATTTCAAACCCCGCGGTCGCTCCTCCGCCCGCGCTGTCCCCGAGCTCCCCTCCCCGTTCGAAACGCACGTTCGCCACGTACCAACGCACCGACCCAAGCCCATCACTGAAAGGTAGGCCCCACGCGGGTGCGACTCCCCCTCTCCCTCTTCGATTGGACGGACGCGAGTGCGAAAAGTAGGAGGCGGTGTGAAACGCAGCGCTTGGAAAACCCTTCCCCATTTTGACCCTCGCCGCGGCCGCGGATCTGAGCTGCTGCTGATACCTTCGTCTTCTCTTGCCATTTTTTCCGCGTCGCCCTCCAGCTCCAAGTTCAAATCTTTAAGAAGCAGGAGAGAGAGAGAGAGAGAGAGAGAGAGAGAGAGAGAGGAATGATTGGGTCGAGATTGTGACGCCTTCTGAGTTCTTAATTACAGGTCAGTTTAATTCAGGAGCATATCGCTTCTTGGCTAATCTTGTTTTGCTCCGATTCCTCTTTTTCTTTTCATGATTCTTGAATCTTGCGGATGAACACAGGAGCGAGCCAGACTAGAGTTCTTGAACGTGTAGTGTAATTGAGTTCTTGAACGTGTAGTGTAATTGTGATTTATGGCTGAACAATTGGGGATGGTTTATTCTTCGTTAGTCAAAATCCGAGGTCGATTTGTTTTTTGTTGGTATCATTCGGTTCTTGGTGCGCCAATAATCGAAATTTGTCTCCTCTTAGCCCGTTCCGCTCACAAAGCTCGTGCTTTTCTTGTGCCAAGATCCATTTTCTTTCAGTAGTAACTTTCTTGAGATGTGAACAAACATTGATTAATTTCTGGATCCGAGATATACTACTCAAATTTGATGCCGCCTGCTAGATTTGATGGGTAACTCGGACTAATTAGCCATTACTGCTGTTTAGCCTGGCAATTCCTTGTGCTTATTTGTGATGCAAGATGTCTAAAGAGTAAAGATGTGACCTTTTTCATCTGAATCTGTTGTTTGTTTCACCGGAGCAGCAGATTGATGTAGAGGAGAAGAAGCTGCATTTTATTGTTTCAAGACCACCAATGGGCCGGAGCCTGAGCCCGTTGCTCCGGCAGGAGCTGGAGAACCTCGACAAGGACGCCGACAGCCGCCGCTCCGCCATGAAGGCGCTCAAGTCGTACGCAAAGCAGCTGGATTCCAAGTCTATCCCCCACTTCCTCGCTGAGGTCTCGGACAACAAGGCCCCCGGGTCGCCCTCCGGGGAGTTCACCATTTCTCTGTACGAGGTCCTCGCCAGGGTCCATGGCCGGAACATCGTGCCACAGATTGGCAACATCATGTCCACCATCATGTGCACGCTGTCGTCGAGCGGCGGGTCCTCCCCCCTGCACCAGGCTTGCTCCAAGGTTGTGCCGGCCATTGCTCGGTACGGCATTGATCCCTCGACACCTGACGAGGAGAAGGCCAGCATCATTTCTTCTCTCTGCAAGCCCCTTTGCAGTGCGCTGATGGGTAATCAGGATGGTGCTGCATCTGGCGCGGCACTCTGCCTGAAGGCGCTTCTTGAGTCGAACAATTGGAGGTTCGCGTCAAGTGAGACAGTTAATGAGGTCTGCTTGAAGGTTGCTGGGGCGATGCATGATAAGACAACGCAGTCTAATGCTCACATGGGCCTGGCAATGGCGCTGGTGAAGCACAATGGCCTGATCGCTGAGGCTTATGCGAGGTCCCTTGTGCGGTCTGGCCTGCAGATTCTTGATGGTGATACTGCAGAGAGCAGCTCCCAGAAGCGGCTCTCGGCAATCCACATGATCAATTTCTTCATGAAGTTTGTCGATCCTAGGAGCATATCCTCTGAGCTTAGCAAGGTGGTTGATGTCATGGAGCAATGCCAGAATGACCGCATGCCATTTGTCCGAGGTGCTGCGTTTGAGGCATCACAGACTGCGAAGAGCATTGCTGCGCAGAAGGGGTCAAGGCATGAGGTCAGCACGAGCCCGATGGTTGGCTCCAACTTTGACAGGAGAAGAGAGAAGAGCCCATGCAGGAGCCTCTGGAGTGCAAAGGGCAGCCGTGCGAGCTCCAGCGTGGCTTCTTTTCCAGTTCAGTACCAATCCCCTGAATCGCATGTTGTGGATTCATCCATCATGTATGACAGTACGCTCACCGAGTCGCCAGTCTCAATTGGGCAGTCCTCTTGCAACTTTGATCAGAATCGGCGCACAAACAGGAGATTATGGAGCAATGATGGTGTGGATGTTTCTCTGAAGGATGGCTTGTTCATTAGATTTTGCTCAAATGGCAAGCACCTTGAAGATGACTTGGGCGAGGTCTATGACAGCGAAATAACTGATACCAATTTTGAGTGCACTGGCTCATTCACAGGATTTGTATCAGCTAGCCCCAATGGTAACAGATCAAGAGATATGACCCCCAGTCCCCAGGTATACATAATTACACGTCTACACTGTTTTTGTTTCTCAATGGTTGCTAGATGTTGTGCACCTCAGTTTAGCTGGTAACTGAATTTGCTATTTCATTGTTAACTAACTCTGACATTTCATTGTTATCCTAGGCTTCTGAAAGGCCAATCGGCATCGACAATGTGAAGGTATACACAACACCGAGGAAGCTTCTCCGATCGCTTCAGAGCTCGTATGACTTTGAGTCTGCTCGCCATGAGGAACAATGCATTGCCAGGAAGAACAGCTCATCTTCACCTGATGGGGAACATAAGGAACTAGTGGAATCATCTGAAGAGATGCAATCTCAGCATTCTGACAGCAATGCTGAAGAGGGGAAGGATGAGAATGAAACCGTCGATACGCAGAGCGGCAACGATAGGACTAAAATGTTTTCCAACGAAGATAAATCAGGATCCTCCACTACTGAGGTTGAGAATACATCCTGCAAAGCATCCTCTGAAGTTGAATTCCAAAAGCAAGATGTTTGTGTGACAAGAAGCAGAGGAAAGACCAGGAAGTATAACAGTTTCCTTTTGAGCATGATCATGATCGTTCTAGCAATAATTGTTGTGTTAATTAGGATAGACAGTTATGAGGATTCTGTTGGCCTTGTCCCCACTTGATTTCTGTAGGGTACAACCTTTACGCCTACTGTTCAAGTTGTTATATGATTCTACCACAGTAGAGTGGTTACTGGGCTTAACTAGTTTGCAGTCATGGATCTTTGTATGACAGCAAAAAACTTGATTATGTTTGTCAATTTTGTGTTTGCGATGGGCTTATATAGTGATCCTCTGTTGTATTGCTGTGTTGAAGTTACCGCTGAGCTTGGTTTGACTTCATTTTGTTGTTATTTTTATGATGGCAATGTGCTTTATATGGTGATCCCTTGTTTAACTGTTGCATTGATGTAATTCACTCGGAATGTGTTCTGGTCTGGCTTAGACCATAACGGGTAAATGCCGTCGAGAGAATGACCGGATGGGAGAGAGAGGAAACTGGAGATAGGATGAATTTTGTTGTTCTTTCTTACTTATAATGTATACATGTTATCTCTTTTATATGGATAATTTAACTTGAGCCCTAAGAAACAATATCTATTTATAAAAAAAATCTATCTCTATTAGATGAAATATATCTTAAAGGAAGAAAACCCAAATAACAACAAATTATTTTTGTCTCTATTTCCTAACTACTAGTGCACCGTGGATTCAGCACAAACAATGTGTGGATGCTACAGTATGTGTACTATTCACGCGTATGAACACCCAAAGGTCGTCAGAGATACCGGTGTGCCGTTAGGGATACCGTACATGTACGAGTCTACTCCGTATAGCATATTTAGGCTATTGTACCAAAATACTCTCTCTCTCTCTCTCTTAACATTGTGAGGACAAGAAAGTAAATGTCCATTCTTGCTATCCTATAAATGCCCCAAGGGCATGTACATGGGGTGAATCTCATTCTCTAACACACATGAGCAATACATACATATTTAATGTCTTTGGCTCCTCTCCCTCCGGTCCATTCCCAAGACAAAGGGTACCTGCACCTTGCCTAGTCTTTTACTACGACATGGTTGGCGTCCGTCGTGCGGACCAACAAAAGCTACATGCAACAGGAGCCGAAGACACCTCCACATCTTCAACCGAAGCTCATTTCTTCACCAAGCACACCAAGTGAGGCGCTTCATCACTTCAAGGCTCCCTCGCCCGTCACCGCTTATCGCCACCCTTCGCTCACCACCCGAGCTCCCCACCCTTCGTGCCAGAGCCGCCCACCCGTCGGAGGATCTCCCCCAGTCGAAGCACCATCCCTCCACCTTCGAAGCGGAGTAGCCCCCTCAAGCTCTGGGCCTTCGCCTATGCAGCCCCACCAGAGCAACCCGGAGATTCCTCCCCGCCTCCGCCGCACCATCCGCCTCCGGCGCGAAGGACCTGCGGAGCACCCCGGAGCCTCCTCCCCGCCTTCGGAGACCCTCCGGCCTCGCGGTCAATCCTCCAGAGTGAAGCACCCTCACCCCGAAGCACCCCGGGACCTCACTCCGTGCAGCCGCCTGCTGCGTCGGGCACCCTCGGAGCTCCTCCAGAACCGGCCTCCACCTCCGGAGCCCCACTTTCTGGACCTTGACCTCCGGCACTGGCACCGGGACCTCGCTCCGTCGGCCGCCTCTGCGTCAGGGCACCCTCGCTCCCCTTCGTCCCGGCACCACAGTTGTCACCGCCACGGTGAATCCCCACTTCGCGGGCCACCCGCGCCGGTGGTATCCCACCTCTCCCAAGAAGAAGGACCCTTTGGCACCGTCGTCACGGCTTCAGGCATTCTTAGGTCTTCGTCGGCTCCGGCCACCTCGGGGCCCCTCGGATGCCTTCGCCGGTGCAGGCCCAAGCCCCGCACCTGCTCCACCTCCGGCACCTGGCACCGGGACCTCGCCCGCGGCCACCTCCGCGTCGGGGCACCTCGCTCCCCCGCCCCACACTGCCGAGCCGCCGCCGCCTCGGTGAGTCCCCACTGCCCGGCCGCCACGGCCTTCGGGCCGTCCCACCTCTCCGCCAAGAAGAAGGACCTTTGCACCGCCTGCCGACGGCTTTGGACATCCTTGGGTCTGCTGCTCCGGCCACCTCGGGGCGCCCTCGACGCCTCGCCGGTGCAAGGCCTGGCCCCACGCCGCCTCGGCCTCGATCCGCTCGGTGTCGCTGACTCGCCGTCGCACCGCCTTGAGGGACCCTCGGCGCACTCCACCCCCGACTCAGGCTCGGGCCGCCCTCGTCACGCCCGCTTCAGCTTCGGCACGTCGCCTCACGACCACCAAAGTCTAGGCAGGCGATAGCTTCAAATTGAGGCAAGTACTACTGCATTTTGTGTTTTCAAAGAATAAGAAACCCGAGCTACACAGTTAGAGACAAAGTTATCTGTGCAAGCATTCATGAAAAAGTAGATGCTACATGCTAGAGCCAGTATGGTTTGCATCCTCCTGATTCTACAGAGTACAGGATAGCAGTGCATGGCCAGAGGGCCACCGCATTGATTACCAACAGCTGGTCTAGGCACCACTAGTAGCACTACTTGTCATTTCTCTGGTTTAGTACTACGTGTAAAAAGAATTGCATAGAGACTTGCAAGCATACATACACCGCACAACTAAAAATTGCAGTTATCCTAGACATAAATGTGCCCATCCTAACCATCACCAGCAAGCTGTATACATGCATGTGGCGGTCTTTCGATACTCCAAGCTGCTACAGAAAAAAGAACCAAATGAGTTTTGCCTAATCATTTTCTCGAAGGACCGTGGCGCTCGGCACACACCTCATAGGCTACGGCCTCGGTGAATAAGCCCACAAGGGTGACAGCATTAATAAACCCATCACCATGGCAACAAAGATGCCGCGCATGGCCCCGTGCCCCGGCGCACACCGATTCCCTCCACAGGCACGAGTGTATAAACAAGACACCGCGCATGGCCCCGAGCCCCGGCGCACACTGATGCCCTCCGCAGGCACGAGTGTATAAACAAAGACGCCGCACATGGCCCCGAGCCCCGGCGCACACCGATGCCCTCCGCAGGCACGAGTGTATAAACAAAGACGCCAAGATGGTCCCGAAGCCCCAAAGACACCGATGCCCTCCGCAGGCACGAGTGTATAAACAAAGACGCCGCGCATGGCCCCGAGCCCCGGCGCACACCGATGCCCTCTGCAGGCACGAGTGTATAAACAAAGATGCCACGCATGGCCCTGAGCCTCGGCGCACATTGATGCCCTCCGCAGGCACGAGTGTATAAACAAGACGCCGCGCATGGCCCTGAGCCCTGGTGCACACTAGCTCATCCTCGCGGGTGTGAAGTGTATAAATAAGCCCTAGTCGTTCCGACGGCAACGCCTCGACGACTAGGGAGTCTCCTGCCTCGAGTCCTTGCCTCGGCAGAGGGACCTCAGTATCGCGCCCAAACACGCAAAAGTTCCGGAGGCCCTGCCTCGGCGACTAGGGAGTCTTCCGCCTCAAAGACCTCCCCTCGGTGGAGACATTTTTCAATATCGCGCTCAAACGCACATGCCTAGTCGTTCTGGAGGCCCCGCCTCGGCGACTAGGGAGTCTTTTGCCTCGAGGACCGCCCCTCGGCGGAGACATTTTTCAATATCGCGCTCAAACGCGCATGCCTAGTCATTCTGGAGGCCCCGCCTCGGCGACTAGGGAGTCTTCCGCCTCAAGGACCTACCCTCGGTGGAGACATTTTTTAATATCGCGCCCAAACGCGCATGCCTAGTCGTTCCAGAGGCCCCGCCTCGGCGACTAGGGAGTCTTCTGCCTCAAGGACCTCCCCTCGGCGGAGATATTTTTTTCATATCGCGCTCAAACGCGCAAAACCCTAGTAGTTCCGGAGGCCCCGCCTCGGCGATTAGGGAGTCTTCCGCCTCGAGGACCTCCCCTCGGCGGAGACATTTTTTCAATATCGCGCTCAAACGCGCATGCCTAGTCATTCCGGAGGCCCCGCCTCGGCGACTAGGGAGTCTTCCGCCTCGAGGACCTCCCCTCGGCGGAGACATTTTTTTTTTCATATCGCGCTCAAACGCGCAAAACCCTAGTAGTTCCGGAGGCCCCGCCTCGGTGACTAGGGAGTCTTCCGCTTCGAGGACCTCCCCTCGGCGGAGACATTTTTTCAATATCGCGCTCAAACACACATGCCTAGTCGTTCTGGAGGCCCCGCCTTGGCGACTATGGAGTCTTCCGCCTCGAGGACCGCCCCTCGGCGGAGACATTTTTCAATATCGGGCTCAAACGCGCATGCCTAGTCGTTCCGGAGGCCCCACCTCAGCAACTAGGGAGTCTTCCGCCTCAAGGACCTCCCTCGACGGAGACATTTTTCAATATCGCGCTCAAACGCGCATGCCTAGTCGTTCCGGAGGCCCCGCCTCGGCGACTAGGGAGTCTTCCGCCTCAAGGACCTCCTCTTGGCGGAGACATTTTTTTCATATCGCGCTCAAATGCACAAAACCCTAGTAGTTCCGGAGGCCCCGCCTCGGCGACTAGGGAGTCTTCTACCTCGAGGATCTCCCCTCGGTGGAGACATTTTTTCAATATCGCGCTCAAACGCGCATGCCTAGTCATTCCGGAGGCCCCGCCTCAGCGACTAGGGAGTCTTCCGCCTCGAGGACCTCCCCTCGGCGGAAACATTTTTTTCATATCGCGCTCAAACACGCAAAACCCTAGTAGTTTCGGAGGCCCCGCCTCGGTGACTAGAGAGTCTTCCGCCTCAAGGACCTCCCATCGTCGGAGACATTTTTTTCAATATCGCGCTCAAACGCGCATGCCTAGTCGTTCCGGAGGCCCCGTCTCGGCGACTAGGGAGTCTTCCGCCTCAAGGACCTCCTCTCGGCGGAGACATTTTTTTCATATCGTGCTCAAACGTGCAAAACCCTAATAGTTCCGGAGGCCCCGCCTCGGCCACTAGGGAATCTTCCGCCTCGAGGACCTCCCTCGGTGGAGACATTTTTTCAATATCGTGCTCAAACGCGCATGCCTAGTCGTTTCGGAGGCCTCGCCTCGGCGACTAGGGAGTCTTCCGCCTCAAGGACCTCCCCTCAGCGGAGACATTTTTTTCATATCGCGCTCAAACGCGCAAAACCCTAGTAGTTCTGGAGGCCTCCCCTCGGCGACTAGGGAGTCTTTCGCCTCAAGGACCTCCCCTCGGCGGAGACATTTTTTCAATATCGCGCTCAAACGCGTATTCCTAGTCAATCCGGAGGCCCTACCTCGGCGACTAGGGAGTCTTCCGCCTCGGGGACCTCCCCTCGACGGAGACATTTTTTTTCATATTGTGCTCAAACGCGCAAAACCCTAGTAGTTCCAGAGGCCCCGTCTCGGCGACTAGGGAGTCTTCCGCCTCGAGGACCTCCCCTCGGCGGAGACATTTTTTCAAATATCGCGCTCAAACGCGCATGCCTAGTCGTTCCGGAGACCCCGCCTCGGCGACTAGGGAGTCTTCCGCCTCGAGGACCTCCCCTCGGCGGAGACATTTTTCATATCACGCTCAAACGCGCAAAACCCTAGTAGTTTCGGAGGCCCCGCCTCGGCGACTAGGGAGTCTTCCGCCTCGAGGACTGCCCCTCGGCGGAGACATTTTTCAATATCGCGCTCGAACGCGCATGCCTAGTCGTTCCGGAGGCCCCGCCTCGGCGACTAGGGAGTCTGTCGCCTCGAGGACCTCCCCTTGGTGGAGATATTTTTTACACCACGCTCAAATGCGCAACCCTAGTCGTCCCATAGGCCGCGCCTTGGTAACTAGAGCATCTCCCGCCTCGAGGCCCTCGCCTCGGCGGAGAGACGTTTCACATCACACTCAGGCGTGCCAGGACCCAGTTGCCACTCATATAAGACCTCGTCTCGACGAGGACACCTCGAATCACACATCAGCACTCCTAATCCTTGGGCGTGATATATATATATATATATATATATATATATATATATATATATATATATATATATATATATATATATATATATATATATATATATATATATATATATATATAGGCGCTCGACTTCGCCTCCTTCTCGCTAGCTTTGGACTCATAAATGAGCCTAATCAAAAAGTTGGGGGCGGCGCTCTCGGCCGCCTCCCCCTCGCTAGCTTTGGGCTCCGTAAATGAGCCCAATCAAAAGAAGTTGGGGGACGGCACTCTCGGCTTCGCCTCCCCCTTGCTACCTCTGGGCTCCGCAAACGAGCCCAATCAAAAAAAAAGTTGGGGGACGGCGCTCTCGGCTTCGCCTCCCCTCGCTACCTTTGGGCTCATAAGCGAGCCCAATCAAAAAAAGTTGAGGGACGGTGCTCTCGGCTTCGCCTCCCCCTCGCTAGCTTTGGGCACCGCAAACGAGCCCAATAAAAAAAAGTTGGGGGACAGCGCTCTCGGCTTCGCCCCCCCCTCGCTAGCTTTGGGTTCCGCAAACGAGCCCAATCAAAAAAAGTTGGGGGACGGCGCTCTCGGCTCCGCCTCCCCCTCGCCAGCTTTGGGCTCCGCAAACGAGCCCAATAAAAAAAACAAGTCCCATCACGAACAATGGCAACGTCAGCAAAAGGTCAGGTGGCAAGCTATCAAATGGCCCAATCGAAACAAAAAGAAGCACAACCCCTTCACACCGCTCCAAGTCGCGGGCACGCTTGACAAGGAGCGGACGAAGGGGGGGGGATGGTACTAGGCCCCCAGTAGGAGCATCGCGAACGATCACACCAAAGAGGCAATCAAATACGAGGGCAGCGACGACTGCCGTGGCACACCGCCCGCCTCGAGGCTATCGCCTCGGCGGGGCGACCCTGACGCGACCGCCCGCCTCGAAGGCTACACCTCGGCAGGGTGGCTCGCGTCGACTTCAGACTCGGGCTCATGGTGCTTACCGCCCGCCTCGAGGCTATCGCCTCGGCGGGGCGACCCTGACGCAACCGCCCGCCTCAAAGGCTATGCCTCGGCGTGGTGGCTCCGCGTCGACTTCGCACCCATGGGCTCACCACGCCATCGACCAGATCAAGGCTATCGCCTCGGGCGACCACGACGACCGATCACCACTCGAAGGCTATGCCTCGGCATGGTAGCTCCGCGTCGACCAGACCCTCGGGCTCACTTGCCATCACCACTTTGAGACTATCGCCTCGGTGGGGCAACCCTGACGCGACTGTCCGCCTTGAAGGCTATGCTTGAGCGTGGTGGCTCCGCATCAACTTCGCACCCTCGGCTCCACTTGCCATCACCACTTTGAGGCTATCGCCTCAATGGGCGACCTCGACGCGACCGCCACTCGAAGGCTATGCCTCGGCGTGGTGGCTCGCGTCGACCAGACTCTCGGGCTCACACGCCCATCACCGCTTTGAGGCTATCGCCTCAATGGGCGACTCGACGCGACCGCCCATCTCGAAGGCTATGCCTCGGCGTGGTGGCTCCACATCAACCAGACCTCGAGCTCACCACTGCCATCACTCGCCTCGAGGCTATCGCTTCTCGGGGCGACCACCTGACGCGACCGCCACGAAGGCTATGCCTTGGTGTGGTGGTCTCTGACTTCAGACCCTCGGGCCATTGCTGCACATCACCCGCCTCGAGGCTATCGCCTCGGGGGGGCGACCCTGACGCGACCGCTTGCCTCGAAGGCTATGCCTCGGCGTGGTGGCTCCACGTCGACCAGACCCTCGGGCCACACATTGCTTATCACCGCCTCGAGGCTATCGTCTCTACGGGCGACCTGACGCGATCGCTCCTCGAATGCTATGCCTCGGCGTGGTGGCTCTACACGACTTCAGACTCAGTTCACGGCGCTTACATCACCTCGAGGCTATCGCCTCGGTGGGGCGACCCTGACGCGACCGCCCGCCTCGAAGGCTATGCCTCGGCGTGGTGGCTCCGCGTCAACTTCGCACCCTCGGGCTCCGCTGCTGCTTACCGCCCGCCTCGAGGCTATCGCCTCGGCGGGGCGACCCGCCTCGAAGGCTATGCCTCGACGTGGTGGCTCCGCGTCGACTTCGCACCCTCGGGCTCCGCCACGCCATCACTTCATTCGAGGCTATCGCCTCGGCGAGCGACTCGACGACGACCGCCGCCTCGAAGGCTATGCCTCGGCATGGTGGCTCCGCGTCGATTTCGTACCCTCGGGCTCCGCCGATTCTTACCGCCCACCTCAAGGCTATCGCCTCGGCGGGCGACCCTGACGCGACCGCCCGCCTCGAAGGCTATGCCTCGGCGTGGTGGCCCCACGTAGATTTCGCACCCTCGGGCTCCGCCGCTGCTTACCGCCCGCCTTGAGGCTATCGCCTTGGCGGGGCGACCCTGACGCGACCGTCCGCCTCGAAGGCTATGCCTCGGCATGGTGGCTCCACGTCGACTTCGCACCCTCGGGCTCCGCCGCTGCTTACCGCCCGCCTCGAGGCTATCGCCTCGGCGAGGCGACCCTAACGCGACGCCCGCCTCGAAGGCCATGCCCCGGCTTGGCGGCTCCGCGTCGACTTGCCCCCTCGGGCTCATTGCTATCGTCGCCACCGAGGTCAGAGGCCTCACGGGCGGCCTTGACATAGATCTTCCTCTGGCACACCCTCGGCGCCCCGCCACCGACCGCCTCCGAAGCACCCTCAGCGCTCCACCTTCGACCGGTTCCAGGGCCCCTTCGCCGGTTCACCTACAACTCCCGGGGTATCCCGACTCCTGAGGGGCTGGGGGCAACGGGATTGCGTCCGCTCGCCCCTCGGGACCAACTCTCACAACCTCGAACCACGCAGACGAAGGAGTTGTCGTAGCAGGGCACCAGGGGGTGCCCCGCACCCTAAGGTCGTTAGAGATACCGGTGTGCCGTCAGGGATACCGTACATGTACGAGCCTACTCCGTATAGCATATTTAGGCCATTGTACCAAAATACCCTCTCTCTCTCTCTTAACATTGTGAGGGCAAGAAGGTAAATGTCCCTTCTTGCCCTACTATAAATATAGCCCCAAGGGCATGTACATGGGGTGAATCTCATTCTCTAACACGCATGAGCAATACATACATATTTAATGTCTTGGGCTCCTCTCCCTCCGGTCCACTCCTAACACAAAGGGTACCCTGTACCCACTATCTAGTCTTTTTACTATGATAGTATTGCTGTGTTGAAGTGATCGCTGAGCGTGGTTTGACTTCATTTTGTTGTTATTTTTATGATGGCAATGTGCTTTATATGGTGATCCCTTGTTTAACTGTTGCATTGATGTAATTCATCGAATGTGTTCAGTCTGGCTTAGACCATAACGGTAAACACCGCCGAGAGAATGACCGGATGGGAGAGAGAGGAGACTGGAGATAGGATGAATTTTGTTGTTCTTTCTTGCTTATAATGTATACATGTTATCTCTTTTATATGGATAATTTAACTTAAGCCCTAAGAAACAATATCTATTTATATAAAAAATCTATCTCTATTAGATAAAATATATCTTAAAGGAAGAAAACCCAAATAACAACAAATTATTTTTATCTCTATTCCCTAACTACTAGTACACTGCGGATCCAGCACAAACAACGTGCGGATGGTACAGTATGTGTACTATTCACGTGTATGAACAGTAGTTCGGTTTGTACTGCTGATGTGTTTATCAAAATTTTGGTGTGTCGTGTGTATTCTGATTTATCATGACAATGTGCATTCTATCTTTTCATAAGCATTTTTATTTGCACACTGATCTAGAAAGCCATTGGGAAAGGACTGTGCTAGCCCAATGAACTTCCCCGGTTAGTTGGAAAAGTACCGGAATGAAACTGAAATGTGAGCGCTTCCTGCAGAAGTATTGAATCTTCAGAACAAGGCTGGCCACATTATTCTGAAGAATACCGAGACAACCAAATCCAAATCTAAGAGAAGCAATCGCTAAAACACGTCCTGCCATTCGATAATGGAGTTTCCGCATATAGTACCGAAATTATCGCAAAAGTTACTGGATAGCTAGTAGAACAGGTAATATAATCGAAGAAGCAACAGTTTGCCACTTTGCAAAGCCTTTGCTAGGAGTGTCATGAATCTTGATGCTGGTCACTTGGTAGGATCGAGGACGTGCCCGGCGAACACGATCACCTCCGACCGCTCCTCCATGATGAAGAAAGTGAACGGATGGTCTGCAACGAACTCGACCATGTCCGGCGGCGGCACGCCGCCACCACGTAGGACCCCAATGACCGCGGCCGCCTCGGTCCCTGCCTCGTCCACCTTGACGACCGCCCTGTGGGCAACCTTGTTCAGGAACGTCGGCCTCCCCGTCTTCGTGGTCGTTCTCGCACATGCCACGCAGGTCGGCCACCTCCGGCGAGAACGGCAGCGAGAGCCTCAGCCGACGGAGATCGCTCTCGAGGTCCCAGTTGAAGTTTATTTCGAACTTGGGCAGCTGGAGGTGGACGAACTCGGTCTTCGCCTTGGGCAAGACGCTGTACAGGTACCCCCGCGCCGCAGTGATCACGTCCACCATGGTGGCGATGCTGCCGCGCTTGTCCGGGAGGAAGACGAACATGGAGTACTGCGTGTCATAGGCATCCGGCGACGTCTTGGCGGCCGCGTCTAGGCCGCGGCGGCGATAGGGTTGATAATGCCCTGCTCCTGCCTGAGCGTGCCCTTGCATGTAGGGGAGCTTGATGACCTTGAACCCGTCCATGCACGAGACGTACTGGTACTTGAACTTCCGCATGAACTCCGCCTTGAGCCCTTGACGCGGCTGCCGTCGAGCCGGTGGAACGTGCCCGGCGACGTGGAAAACGAGTTGAACGGCTCGAGCCACGCGCCTTTGAAGTAGACCGCGTTGGCGAGCACGAGGTCGGTCGCGGCGGTGATGTCGCTGGGGGAGATGACGGAGTCGATGAGGTTGCCCGTGGCCTTCTTCACCCAATTGTTGACCATCTCCACTGCTTCCTCCGGCTTCACATAATCACATATTATAATCGATTATCATATAGTCAAATGTAGTGAACTTGTAATGGATCATAAATGTGCAAAAATTCTAGTTGATTGCGAAAGTTTGGAACATGAACATAGATTTTTATTTATTTTCTCATGTCGATTAGGCGTTCAAGCCAAAATGGTTAGCACTATGATATCTCCACCGGATAGTTAGGCAAACATAGAATTAATTAAAAAGTTCTATCTTGCAGTACAAACCTAAAATTGAGATTTAAAGAAGGGAAATCTTGTCCAATACCGGCTTGGCGTTTTCATTGCTTCCACCTATTATACTCTATAAAATGGGAAATAGAACGCTAATTTTGGGGGAAATTGAGGAGACATTGATCATTTGAAATATCTATAGATAAAAAAAAACATTTGAAATCTCCTATCTAATCTTAAGATAATCTTTCCCTTTATTAAATATACTAGTTACATAATTAGAGGAGGTAAAGATCAGTACTAGTTTTAGTTTTAAAAGATTCTCCTCATAAAGATTAGAACATATCTTAAAAGATTTTCTAAAGAATTGTGACTCTAGGGACGAGATTGTTCAAAAAAATGTTAAACATCTATTCACCTATGTAATGATTATCCGCACATCCAAAAATATGGGATCCTCTAAAGAAAGTATACGGTCAGAGATCAAATTACAAGGACAAATTATATATTTTCTACTGCACATTAGAGTACTAACTAAGATTAGATTTGCAGAGCAGAAGAATTTGTTCCAAAATGGACTTAAAAACAAAACTTTTCTACGCTGGAATTAACAGAAGGAATAATCTACCAACCTTTGTAGTGAAGCTCACGGTGCGCGCCTCGGACTTGTAGGACTCGGCGGCAACGTCGCGGAACGCCTTCCTGAGCCCACCGCGCTCGGCGTCGATCCACACGCCGCCGCCGAAGAGCACGCGTGGTCCGCCGGAGTCCGCCCGATCAGCGAGGACGCGGTCGGCGACGAGGCGCCCGAAGTCGGCAAGTCCAGGGGCGGAGGGCGCACCGAGGAAGGCGAGCAGCTGGGCGAGCGTGGCGCCGCGCGCGCCCGCGGCCACCAGTGACAGCGCCGCGTGGACGGAAACCGGCGAGAATGCGACGTTGCCGTCGGTGGCGTCGCCCTCCGGCGCGAGGAGCTTGGCGAGGCGGAGCGCGAGGGCCGTCTGCCCATCGCGGGCTGCGTCGGCGGCCATGAGGAGGTAGGTGGGTACGTGGAACGGTGCAAGCAGAACGCGCTCGCGGGTATATATAAAAGAAAATTTCGGTCAACCGAAAATTAGCAAACCTGTTAAAGAGGGTATATCTCGTGTACTTAGGTATATTGATGAATATATGGACATAATACATCTGAACCGTCTAACACAAAATGGATAACCCAGATTCAGTGAGTCAAATCTAACCTTCTACTTAATGTGGTTTTACGAAAACCACCTGCACTTAAGTGAGAGAAAGGATTTGACTCACTGGATCTGAACCTCCATTTCATATTAGACGGTCCGAATACGTCATGTCCATATATTCACTAATACATCTATACGGATGAGATATCCCCTCCCGTTGAGTTAACACTACTTCCCCTTATAACTCTTCTTTTTTTAATGAAACCTTGTAACTCAATTTTGTTTACTAATATCTTCTAAGTGAAATTATCCTCTAATCCTACCGGGTAAAGGGGCGCCGGCCAGGGTGCCACGTCGCCTTTTTTGGTGTACCGTTAGATTGTGCTCGGCTCGTTTGTCCGCCATTCGATTTCTCAGGCCATTTTGTGTTTCGCGCTTGCTGCTTCGATTAGCGGTCTGCTTGTCGTCCGTCGCCTCGCCTAGGTTGTGCCATCCGATTTCCTTTGCTTTTTGATCAGTCGTCCTCTCGGTCCGTGCATTCCTCTCGATCCGCTCGGCACGAATTTCTAGCCGCGCCGTCGCTTCGGCTGCTGTGCGGTGCTTTCATTGCGCGCGCGCGCGCGCTTCGTGCCGTCCGACTCTCTCTGCCCCGTCGTTTCGGTTGCCGTGCGCTGCTTTTATTGTGGGTCGTTTCGTTGCCGACTCTCCCGCATGTCTTGTTCCTCTAGCTGTTCTCCACCGTGAGATTATGCTTCTGCGCTGCCTCTGCCTCCGCACCGTCGTCCTTCTGGCTGCTTCGTTTCACACTTCTGTCGCCGCTCGTTGCCCTTCTTCCGTGTGTTTCCACGTTCCTCCTCCTAATCCGTCTTCACGCTGCGGAAGCGTTTCCGCTACCCCATTCACTCCATTCCACATTCCATACAGCTGCGGCGATGGTGTGGCTGCAGTACGCGGCGAAGCGATCGCGGCGCGCGGCCACCGCCTGCCTCTTCCTCACCGGCACCGCTCTCATCGCCGCCGCCGCACGCCTCTCCTACGCCAACATCGAGCCCCAGCGCGCCAAGGCGGCCGAACGACGCCGCGTCCTCGAGGCCTTCATCCGCCGCAAGCTCGCCGACTCCCAGGATCCCCCAGACCCTAAACCCTAGCGCTGCGCCACCGCACCGCACCGCATCGCAAGCCAGGGATCGACTCGAGCTCATCAAGCCAGGCATTCGTCAACTATCCCAACAAGCCTGGGATTGATTACCTGACGGCTGAGATGGGCGTCACCGGTGTTCTCTGAGAGGACGTCTTCGAGGGGAGCGTCATGCCTAGATGAGTTCAACTGTGACACTGAATTGTGATGCTAATCTGGTTACTGTGTGTAATTTTTCGTCCAGTTCCCGGTTGCAACTTAAGTAGTTTTGCCAAATGCCAAGTCTTGTATGCCTCACTTCATTTCCTAGATGGCAATTATAGACTGACACTGTTGTGTTCTTCTTCTTGATTATGCAATTCACATCCTTTGCATAGGTTCTGGAATTGGGGTATCAAATTTGTTACAGTGCCTGCCGAAACCATGCGCCTCTGTGCACTATAAAATTTTGTCGTGCTTAATTTGTTTTGCAAATCTCCATGTCATGCACTTGAAATTCAAGAATCGTGGTAACTAACTGCTGTTTTATTCTCTGTAAAGCTCGAAGCCTTTTTCCTCCTGTCAAATTATTCGTATTGGGATAAAGCAGCAAATGCTGAAGAACTGAAACTCGGGAGCTATTTTTTGTTGGACTCGCTGAAGGTGGCGTAGTAGATGGTCAGCACAAGCAAGCCGTGTATATTGTCGGCCTCCTTGTTCTCACAGAGTCACAGGAATAGGATGCATGACTGAGGTGTGTCCGGCCGGGGACGTACATGACGAAAATCACCTAAATATTACAAATCCGTGAAAATCATGTCTTTGAAGATTTCAAAAACTCTTTTAAAAAACAGATGTAGAAAAGGGGATGTTTTTAACCATGGAAAATTTCAGGATCGAACTATTCTTAGTGAGCGCGTGCATGTGTGCTTTGGCTCATGTGATGCGATTTGGTGACAGCCTGTCGATTATTTCCGCATTTTCTCGTTACTTGAAAGGTTAAATCGAACGACATGTAATTAAGAACAGGCCGGAATCGTCTATGAGACTATGAGCACAATTAAAACATAGTAATATGTTGCAAATACGAGTGACCGGTGTAACTCGCAGTAACCAGGCTGCAAATTAGAGTTAAAAACAAGCCGGGATACAGGGGCTGTTTGGTTCATTGTCCGAAGGTGTCAAACCAAAATTTTGGTAGTGCCATGATATTTTAACTAGCGTTTGAATTATTATCAATTTTTTAGCGTGCTTAGAAAAATTTGGTAGAGCTAATGACTCCCAGTTCAACTGCGCTCAACTGCGCTGGCCATTCTTGGCGAGCAAATCGCTCGCCCCAAATTTGGCTCGCCACCAGTTATTCATGCGATGAGGTGGCAGTAGCCAATAGACTGCATTTAATGCAGATCTTTTTGGTTAATCAGTTTCAAATGATTACATTTTCTAAACCGAGTATCTGATTTGTGATCCGTTTGAACTATTGTGTTCCTTATCATTTTATCAACAGAACAGGATCACTGTTGGCATATTTTAGGGCAAAAAAAATATGTCAAGTGAGACCCGCGTGTCATACTCATAATTTTGGTAAATTTTGGCATGGCTACAATCCAAACACATCAATTTCGATATTGCTTGTGAAGGTATGGCTACGATCCAAACACTATTTTTTTTGCCCTGGTTTTAGTACTACCCCAGTTTTTGTATTACCAAAATTTTGATATGACTACCTAGGGTTACAAACCAAACAGACCCATATTCCCCACCAAGGTTGTTGGGACCATATGCCAGTGACCGAATTGAAGGAACTGACATCGGCGGCATATGATATGATGCGCTGTTTCGGGCATATACAGATACAGGGGCGGATCCGATATGTTAGTATTGGGGTCACGTGACTCTAATAACTTCTTGCTAAGGCTAGTATAAATACTCTTTGAAGATAACAAATAACACTTATAAACAGACAATGACACCATTATGCTTTGAAGAGTGACCCTGGTGATATATTTTCCTCGATCTGCCCCTAGGTATAGGGTTGAAAACGGATCGAATACGAATCGAATAGTGGTCATGCCACATTTGTATTCATATATTTTTTTAAACAAATACGAATGTAAATACGCATACAAATCAAATGTTGTAACAAATACGAATGCGAATCGAATACTTGCAGAATTCGGTCGAATTGAATATCCTAAAATATATTGAAGTTTCACACAAGAAGTTCAAATTCCAAACATCTACAAAAGGAGTTCCAATATATGAAGTTACATATCAAATTCCCACAACCAACATGGTAACACAACACACACAAAAATATTAGAGTAGATGACAAGGGAAATAAAACTGTCGGATCTGGATATTATCCGTATCCGTATTCTCATTTGACAATATTTTTTCATACCACATTCGTATTCGTATCCGACAAAAAAATCCGGATACTATCCAGATTCGTATTCGTTTTGCGATACGAATGCTATTTTATTTACGACATTCACTACCATCTAGATACGGATGCAGGATAAAACAGGTTATGCGGATTCGTTTTACACCCCTACCTGAAGAGTACACTGACAATGAAGCCTTTGGGGGTAGTCAAGATTACAGTCGGTGGCCGGCGTGTTCTAGTTACTAGTTAGTCTCATGGTCGCAGCCCGGCAAGGCGAGACGGCGTTCCAACCCCAGCCTCGCGCGCGCGCGCGGCCAAATGGCCTGGCCGGCCAGTGCATGCCGTCGAGTTTCCGTGATCGATGCTGCCCCCAGCGCGCGCGCGGTCCGTGCCCAGCCGCTCGATCGATCGTCTTCACTCCTCACTTCCTCAGCGCGCGTGCCATGAGGCCTGAGGCAGCGGATCGATCCACCTAGCTCAGCTTGCCCGCGCCGCGCGCGCGCGTGTGGGCGGAAGCCCATTCCGCGGCGCCCTTCGTGTCGTGACGATCGACCCACCAGCACGTCGCACGTACAAATCTTGCTTCCGCGACGCGCGCGGCCCGCGACGCCACCACCACCAAATCTGGTTGGGCGAAGGCGCGGGTGCGGCGCCACTCTCTCGCACGCGCGCGTCCTGCCGAACCGGCTAACCATCGGGCCGCGCCCGCCCGGGTTGTGTTCGGCTTCGGCGGATCGGATGGGTGGCCGTAGCGTCCTTCGTGCGGAGCGACCGGCACGTTACGTACGTTGCGGTTGCGTAGTGATCTTGCTGAACCACTGTCACGCTATATGGGTCTAGCTCCCATCCCACCAGATTAACCACTGCGTGCAGTGGCGGACCCAGGATTGAAGTTTAGGTTGGACGGCGGCGGCGTCGAGCCCGTCTTTCTGACACATGACCGCAGCGCATGTGTGTAGTCGAGCGAGGAGCTGTGACGCCAGCTACGGGAGGAGCGCAAGCGAGGAGCCTGAGAGGACGCCATGGGAGGAGTTGTGATGGCGGTGGCGGTCGGCGGCGGCGCGGATCGGGCGGCGGTGGCGGGCGTCGCCGGATCGGGAGGCGATGGCTCCATGGGAGCAAAGCAATGGGGATGGAGAGAGAAGGAGCACGGGAGGACAAAGAATGCAAGAAGTTAGTAGCACCGGCGGCCGGCTGGCGGCGGCGGTGGCAAACCCTAATCCTAACCTTGCTCTGATACCATATTAGAATAAGGCTTTATGTCTATTCCAATGGGCGAAAGGGCCAATATATAACATGTACATAGTTGACAATATGCAAAGAACACCCTAGGCTATATACATATCTAACAATTATAACTTCATACCTTTTATTCAAACTATTCCATCATTGCTGTACAACTTGAATTTGCATATATACGACTAGAGCAATAGCGGATTCTCACCTCACACCCTCGGCCCTCACGGCTCCTCCAGTCCTCCTCCTCGCCACACCCGGCACCCGCCCCATGCACAAGGCTTTCGTGCCTTCTACTCCCCTGCCTCCCAGTAGCAGCGGCTGGTGGAGCTCCTCCCGGCGCCACCTCCGGCCCGGCGCCGTGCGCTCTTGGCTCCGGCTCAAGCTCCTCCTGGCGCCAAGCTCTCCAGGCCGGTTGGAGCTCCTCCCGGTTCCCGGCCACCCGCTCGGCTCGGCTCATTGGAGCTCCTCCGGCTGCAAGCGCTCTGCTCCTCCCGGCTTGGTTCCCCTCCTCCGACGCTGTCCCCCACCCCACGGACACGCCAGGCCCATCGCCCGTGCCTTCACCTGCAGCCCTGCCCTGCCGGCTGTTGGAGTGCAAGGAGTGCCGGGTGCCCCTAACCGCCTAGAGTTGCAGATAGGCTTAGCTGGGCGGGTATGGGCTATAAGCCTTTTGGGCTGTGGCCTCCTCCTCGGCTCCTCGGCCTCTGGCCGTCTGTCGGGAAGAAGGATGCAAGAGAGTAGCAATGGCCGGCGAGGGAGGAGGCGCGGCGCCCGGCTACTGGGCGGCCGCCCAGCCTTGCCCTATTGCTGGGGCCGCCCAGTGCGACCTGCATATCCGGGATTATCTTGGCAATTCAGCACCTAGATTTTTTATCTGGCGCGAATTACCATCTGTACTCTAGCAATTCGCCACCTATGCCATTTCAATTGGAGAGCAAACCAACATGTATCATCACCAGGAGAGTTCTTCACTTGCATGAAACATTGGAAAATTAATGCAAGATAATGTGCCGATACGAGCATTGTACTCTGTGGACGTATCATTTCGTATCAGTAAATAATCTAATCAATAAAACAAGTGATTTAGTGTAATGAATCTAAATATATACGTACTAAATAGCACTAATTTAAAAGTATGGGTGGCAATTCGACAAAATTAAAAGTAGGGGTTGTAATTTGCACCAATTCAAATGTATAAGTGGTGAATTCCCAAATATATTCCTAAAAAAAACTGTCAAATTTAAAGTACGGGTGGGGATTTGCAACTGCACCGTGACCCCTTGGATGATCGGGTTTGCTAATTTTCAGTTGCCTAAAATTTTCTTATCCCTAGTCATCTACAATTGCACAGTACTAAATCTAAAATTGCATTGTCAAGTGATGTGCAATTTTTGCACAGTTTTACTGTAACTTTTAGTTCTATTTATTTTTGTATTTATAGGGTTCACCTAGATTTACTTTTGTTTAATTTGTATATATTTTTTGTTTTAGTACAATTTTACTGTAACTTTTAGTTCTATTTGTTTTTGTATTTGCAGGGCTCATCTAGATTTACTTTTGTCTAGTTTAGAATTTTTTTTGTCTTTCTATTTTGTAGTTGTCGTACCCGAATTTCGAAGTTCCAAATCCTCTGTGAGAAACATTGTGCTATTCACTGGATCAGTAGATAATACTCACAGATACATCACTAAATCATTTCGTACATGATGTAAACTAAACTATACATTAATTGACAAACATAAGAGTCAAATAGACCGCATTGGGTCAGGTTTTACAATAAGGGCCGAACAAGATAAATTGATTACAACACAAAAGTAGCGGAAACAACAACAGAAACAAAAGGGGTAGAGCACATCTCTCCACAGGCAAACAATTGGGGTAGCTCGTGTACGACCGATATTACCCAAGGACTTGGATAATATTGGTTGTACGCCAGCACCGACATGGTCAGCTAGACTGGGGCGAGATCTAAACTAATCTTCATCATCGCCTTGGCCTTCAAAGTCTGGATCCCCGTAGTAGGCAAAAAGTCCTTGATCCACGGGTTCTGAAGGTTTAGGGAAAGAGTGAGGATGAGCACAACTTCCATGCTCGCGAGCCAACACACAAGATGCAATATTATACATGCAAGGTTTAACAAGGATGACTCGGGTTCTTTTATTTGCTAAAACAATGTTTTCAATTATCAATATTAGTCATTCTTATCACTTAGCATTTTAACCCAATTGCATTTTATTAAAGAGAATAATTGCGCAATATTAAATACAGCGAAGGTTACCTCCACCTTATACTTAATTTTAACTATGGTTACATTCACCTATTAACAACACTGGGTACGACTACCTAGGAAAAATCCAAATTTAGGGTTACTTCAGCCCGACGAGTTTTTCATCACATCCATAAAGTTTTATAAATAGAACTAACCCTAGTAAGTTCCCATGCCCGCCTTTGACTGTATGCGTGATTGTTTAAACAGTTTATATTCTGCAGAGGTTGTACACTGTACCTACAAGAGACAATCAACTCGTTGCTCCGCATGATTCCTTGGTTATGCAGACGAGAGATTATCATAGTAACCTTTCAAATTACCTTGCCCCTTCCGTCATTTCACCCATATGGGCTGCTCTCACTTGCGGTGGGTTCCATAAGTTGTGCGGGATGTTCACCACAACACTAGTGCAGATGGACTACAACTTTCCACAACGTCTAGCGCAGCTGGCAACTTCACCTTCGGTGTCCCATTCAAGCCGGAACGTATCTCATGCTTGCACTACTTCACTCCCCCACTAGCGAGATGACTTTCAGGGTCCGATAAATTTACTAAGCCAAGTTGTACTTTATAGATTTGTGGTTGTACTAGTTTTACAATGGGATGTCATGACAAAATTAAGTCCTTAAAGTCATCTGGACGGTTCAAACCACATTCCACACATTCTCGTGATACGTCAGCACCCACCATCATACCATCCGACCAGATATGGTAATAGCAGTTTAATGTGGGTTTTGGGAAGGAAAATACATTATCTCAATATTCCAGTCATTTACCCACAATGACTGCCCAAAACCACTTTCATGATTAAAAGATGATGATTATGGCATTTAATGCCCCGGTACTTAAGCAAGACTAGCATGCCGCTTAAGTATAACCTATAACTAGTAATTTACCACTTTAGTATCTAGGGTGACAAGGATTAAAGAATTCAAGTTGCCAAGGATGGTATAATAATTATTTAATTACCAAGTAGGTATGTAACTAACTCTTAAAGATTTGACATACATTTGCATAATGAATTAAGCATGCACTTTGCTAATTTAAAATAATATAATTTGCATAAAATGTAGGCTCAACATGATCAAACTATTGACTCACTTGGGTCAATTTACCGTGGTCTTGATCTTACTCAAAGCCTTCTCAGTCAGTGGTCTTGAATTCTTTGTCTTCGTCTTTATCCGAATCTTGATCCCGCTCGAGTCGTTGTTTCTTCGGGACTCCAACTTCTAATTACACGATAAACGATCGAGAAGCCAAATAAATCCAAGGAAGTTAAAAAGTCCAAATAAATTCAATTGCGTTTATTTAAGTTTTGTGATGAACGAGAATATGAGAGAAGATTTGGCGAATGTGGGATGTTTGACAAGGCCAAACGATATTTGAGCGAAAAGGGGAAACGATGGAGTAAATCTGTTCGGAGGAAAAGTAAGGAATGATCAATGTTGAAGGAACATTTATAGGAACATTCCACTTTGGACTGGAAGGTGGCATGATATCGCCGATCGGGGAATGTCATGGCTCGATCTTTGGATTCAAGAGCTTCTTTAATTATTGGATAGTTATTAAGGAAGTTCCATGAGTTGAGTTAGATTTATGATAGATATGAGTCTAAAAAAACACTGAGCATTATTTGAGGAGCGTTAACCATTCGAGATTAGGGTGCAAGTTCAACATGTGATGGGAATAATTTACTTCGTCGATTCAATCTTGGAGTTCATATATTACCAGAGTTCTTTCTTAAGGTTATGCCTCGAATTGTTGATACATTAGTTATTCTTAAATACCCCTAGCGATTAAATCTAGACATAAAGATAGGACGACTGATATTTGGACAAGATTATATTTTTGGGTAATACTTGTAATTTAAGTTTGCATTTTAAATTAGATGGCAAAGACATATTGGTTAATTACTTCATTTTTGACTTAATTGGCATTTACACAAGAATGTGCATATGCCCATAAATATGTAATGGATGAGATAAATATCAAGGACTAAAGATTTAAATGATCCTTTTTCCTTAATTATTAAATCACCATGTTAAAGATCTTCATGATTTTTTTGGGTGTGAAGATGATACTAGATATTTTTGTCGGGCTTATCTGTACACTAATTATTTTTAATTATCATTGATAATTTTAGATATGGGGATAAAGATGTGATAGTTATTATTTAGATCACAAACATTTTGATGGGACCCACAATTAAAATTTAAGTTTATAGAGCAGGATATTGAGATCATCATAAATATCCTTGAGTAGTTTTAAGTTCTATTTCCAGCAATTTGTAATTTTAAGTTCATTCATCTTACAGATTTAAACACTAGTGGATAATTATTTAGATTAACTTCATCAATTAAATAATCATTAGCTACAGAGAGTTTGCTATTTAACAAATAAGTTTTTGCATGAATTCCAATTGACAGATGAATTAATGAAACTTAACTTCCTCTACTTAACTCTTAAAGGGAGTGGGCCCACATGACATTGAGGGAGGGAGAGGGATAAAGAGTGAACACAACACATAGGGGGAACATAGGAGCTAGGGGGCGCAGTTGCGGCTAGTCAAGCGGCGAGCTGGATCGGCAGGCAAAGGAACTAGTAGCATGGGTCGCCCGAGAGTGGAAGAGGCCCATGGAGGTGATGTTGCAGCCGGGACGGCGCCAAGGAGGAACTGGTGGCGGCGGGAGCGGCC
Organism: Phyllostachys edulis; assembly: GCA_036346405.1. Classification (NCBI taxonomy): domain Eukaryota; kingdom Viridiplantae; phylum Streptophyta; class Magnoliopsida; order Poales; family Poaceae; genus Phyllostachys; species Phyllostachys edulis. Next base: position 12,735,023 of record CM070553.1, on the reverse strand, counting down.
AGGCATAGGGGCCGAATGGTGGCGACGGTGGCCGGAGGGAGAGAAGGGGAGGTGAGCACGGGCACAAGAGAGGGAAGAGGAAGCTCACTGTGCGGTTCGTGGAGGCAGAGGAGCTCCAGAGTGGCGGGGCGGGGGGCCTTGGCCGGTGGTTGGGGAAGCTTGGATGAGATCACCGGAGCGAAGAAATGAGCAAAGGTGGGGCGGCGGCGAACTTGGGAGCTTGAGCGTTCTTCGATGCTTCTTAGCGACAGAAGCAAGAGGCAAGGCACAGGAGGGGAAGGGAGGTAGGGGGGCTGGGGCTCCTTATAGCCCAGGGAGGAGAGGATGGAGAGAGGCGTTGGGCGCTGAGGGCGCAAGGTCCCGAGGCGGCACGACACGGGCAATCGAGGCGCTGTCGTCACGGCGGCGACCGTGGAGGCCCGGGGCAGGTGAGAGCAGGTGGGAGCGCAGGCGTGGGCGCATGCGCGTGTGCACAAGCGCAACACACTGGAGCAGGGCGTGGACCGGGCGCTGGTGCGGCGGTGACACGCTAGAGTCAAGGGCAGGTGGGGGTTGCAGGGGAGTGGTTCGATATAGTTCTTTTGTGATAATCTAAATACACCTTGAGAGCGATCTCGGCATATTTGAATTCCTAATACAAAAGAAGCATCACCAAGATCCTTCATCTCGAAATTTTTAGCGAGAAATCTCATCTCAAAATTTTTAGCGAGAAATCTCATCTCGAAATTTTTAGCGAGAAATCTCTTGGTTTCATGCAACAAGCTTATATCGTTACAAGCAAGCAATATGTCATCAACATACAGAACCACAAATATGAACTTACTCCCACTGAATTTATGATACACACAATCCTCAACTGTATTTACCTCAAAACCAAAAGAGATAATAACCTCATGAAATTTGTGGTACCATTGCTGGGAAACCTGTTTGAGCCCATAGATGGATTTCTTTAATTTGCATACCATTTGTTTTAGGTCATTGACCACAAAGTTTTCTGGTTGCACCATATAAATCGTCTCATTAATGTTTCCATTTAGAAACACTGTTTTTACATCCATCTGATGAAGCTCAAGATCAAAAAATACCACAAGTGCCATAATGACCCTAAAAGAGTCTTTTGAAGAAACCGGAGAGAAAGTCTCTTTATAGTCTATGCCTTCCTTTTGAGTGTATCTTTTAGCAACAAGATGAGCCTTATATCTTTCCATATTGCCTTTCGAATCTCGTTTGGTCTTAAATATCCATTTGCAACCAATGAGTTTCTTTCTTTCTGGCAATAGGACGAGATCCCAAACGTCATTGTCCTTCATGGATTTTAACTCTTCATTCATGGCACTGATCCAATTAATTGAATTTGGGCTTTGTAGGGCTTTTTGGAAATTGATAGGATCTTCTCCTAAAATTTCACTGCAAGCCTCATTCTCCTGAAGAAAGATAATGTAATCATCGAGATTGCACTTCTTCTTTCTCTAGTGGATCTCCTTAATGGCATCGGTTCTTGAGGTCGATGAGTTTGTTCTTCAGAGGAACATCATCTGGCGGAGGAACCTCATGGACATTATTTTGAATTGTATTTTCCTCAATAATACCGGGTAAAATAATCGATCCCGATCATTATTGGGAATAACCAAAGGAAGAGGAAATAAATCCCCTTCAAAAACTTCTTCAAAAAATAATGTTCCTAACCATATCTCCCCTTCAAACTCAACATCCTTAAAAAAACTGGGCATTTCCCGTTTCAAAAATTGTCTTAGTAGTGGTATCATAGAATTTGTAACCCCTTGATCTTTTAGAATATTCAACAAAATAGCTACTAACAATTCTTGAGTCCAATTTTCTTTCGTTAGGCCTGTACGGCCTTGCCTCAGATGGACATCCCCACGTACATACATGCCTGATGCTAGGCTTTTTGCCTATCCAATTTTCATACGGGGTTTTGTTAGTTGCCTTAGTTGGTACTCTGTTGAGTAAATAAGTTGCAGTTTTCAATGTCTCTCCCCAGAGAGACTCTGGTAAGGTAGAATGAGTAATCATACTCCTCACCATATCCTGATGTCGTGCTCGACGCTTGCGCGGACAGGTGCGGCGGCGGTGCGAACAGGTGCGACGACATTGTTAGACAAGATTAGCATTCCTGTCTTGTGGGTGATGCTACTCAGGTTTGGGGACACCGGCCGCCCCTGTGGCCTTTCTGTATGGTGCTCCGCCAGGTCCGCGCCGTTGCCCTGAACGCAGCAGTCGGTGCCCCAATCGCCAAGGACCTGTTAGCACCAAGCACGAAGAACACACACGTGAAAACTCAACGCGAACACACGCACACGTTCACGTTTGGAAACTCCAATCAGCAAATCAAAGTTAGAGGTTTTGTGCTGCACTTGATACTTTGCAGTTTTTCGGTTTTCTTCATATTTAAATGCAAAGGAAGGTTACAATCAGGATGGCTATCAAATCAGGAAGGTTACAACACTACTACAAAAAGGCTAATATTGGACGCCTCATCACAGACGGTTGACCAAAACCATCTGTATTACATGCAATCACAGACGGTTTTGGTTTAGAGACCGTCTGTGAAGAGGTAATATCATAGGCGGTTCATAGCTAAAACCGTCTGTGAATTATCACAGACGGTTTTCAACAAAGAACTGTCTGTGAAACATCACGGACGGTTATTAACAATAACCGTCTGTGATATGTAGTAATATCACAGACGGTTTTTTTGTTATAAGTCTTTGTGATAATATCGCTACAGCTCCCAGTTGAAGCCCGATGAGTTTCTTCGTCGCCGATGCGCGCGTCTCTTTGTCGCATCCGCTTCGACTCCCCGATGCGTCTCTTTGTCTCACACTTCGAATTTATTCCTTGTTTTATAAAAAGGATCATTCGCCATCGAAGATGATCATCCCCACATATAGATGATCCAGTACTTATAAAAAAATAGAAATGGTTGCCTCTTCTGTTTCCTTGTCGCCGGCATTGATGGCCTACACCGGCCGTGACCGCACGAGCACCTCTCTCACAGACATTGAACTGTGTTATGAAGAACACTGCTTCAACAGTGTCTTCACTCTCTGTCTCGAGAATTTGCTTGAGCAGTGGCGGCCACCTTCCGCCGCCTTGACATCCTCCTCCGCCGCGTCTTCGGGTGATCTCCCACTTTCGGCGAAGTTCTGCATTATCGATGTGGTCCTCCAAACGACGTTGCACGCCTCTGTGAGGCTTGCCATCACTTGGGTCATGAATCGAGGCGCAGACGACCGAGTCGACGTGCCGAGACCCCAAGCAAGGAAGAGAGCCTATGGCCTCAATTCTTCTTGGTTCAACAATCAGGGTATTCGGAGACACTCGAACGAGCGTCACGGTAGACGATTTCAGAGCTTCGTTCGATCCCGAACTGTCTGCCTTGACACCGCCACCTCACGAAGTATTGAAGACGGAGATATAACCTACCTCGCCACTAGAAAAACTTTGTTTTATGTTGAAAATTCCAAAATGTAAAAACAAAATCTAGTTTGGAGGTGAAGTTACAATATTAATTATATGTTGAATTATTACTCTCTCTCTCTCTAGAGACGGCTTAGTGGAACAAATTATATATATATATATATATATATATATATATATATATATATATATATATATATATACGTGTGTGTGTGTGTGTGTGTGTGTCTATATATATGTATGTATGTATGTATAGTTAAAGCAATTTTTTAGCAGTATTTAAATGAAAAAATTGACATATAAACATGTAATTTCTTCATGTCATGTAAGTGTATATACAAGATAAATATACTTGAGAAAAAACTATTTCACAGACGGTTCCATAATGGAACCGTCCGTGATATGGGACATATCACAGACGGTTCTATTATGGATCCATCTGTGATAATTATCACCGACGGTTCTATAATAAAACCGTCTGTGATAAGTCTCTTTATTAGTAGGAGCCCGGCCGCTAGGTTTGCACCCGTCCTAACTCATCACTCCCTAGTGCACTTACTCTAGGAGCCCGTCCGCTAGGGTTTGCGCCCACCCTAACTCGTCACTCCCCAGCGCACTTACTCTCGTTCGTTCCCCTCCACACCTCGATGCCGCCGCCCGACCCCGTCGCCGTCGCCGCCCTTCTTCCCGTCGTTGTCGGTTGTGACACCACTCTGCAGTGCACAAGACACTCGTACGATAGTAGTGTCTTGTGCAGTATTAGGGTCGTGCCACAACTATGGTGACACCGCCACCCAAGCCACTGGACTTGGCCCCGCGTGTCGCCTGCGCCGCCATGGCTTGGTTCTCTGCTTTCGACCTCTTGCGCTCGGGCCTGCCCCGGCTTTGTTTTCCCATCCTCCTCTATTCTCCTCTAGATCTGTTAGCTTAATGTCTTTTGTTGAGTTTGATTTTTATGCTTGAGCCTTAAGTTGTGTCCTGATATTTGTGTGATTTATGCAAGGCGAAGGAGATGGATGAGGGTTGTGCTGGTGGTGGGTCATTGCCATGGTTGCACTGTACTGATGTATCACCCTACCTTACTCCCTCTCTGTCTCTACCCCCCTTGCTCTGTGATGAAAATGGCTAGTGCTTTGCGATGGATGTCGATGGCTACTACTAGTGTGGTGGGTTTGGACACCTTGGTCTTGCTATCTTGCTGTTGAACCGCTCAATGATGTTAATAGTCTTATCTTTGAAATTGAATTGATAATTAGTTCATATTAATAGTCCCTATCATTCCATTCATAATCTATTCTCTATAAAGTCTCCAAGCGTTGGTGCTTGTGCCATTAAAATATATATATATATATATATATATATATATATATATATATATATATATATATATTCAGTAGTCCCCAACCACTTTCAGGGGGTCGTCCACACAATATGAGAAGGATGAGACAGTAGCCACGGGCAACCTCATTGAGCCCCTGCAAGTTTAAAAAGTATAGATGCAAGGAGAGCGTCAGGACATCCAATTACCTGGATGTTGTCGATAGATGTAATTGGACGTCGCTATGTTCAAAAAGTGATGTTGACGTCACGATCTCGACCGGAAGTGACATCATCTATCAGCAGCCAACAATTCTTGAGCATGTAATTGTCTTTAAACCCAATAAGAACACCAAGCAACCGTCTGTGATGACTTCATGTCATCACTGACCTATAAACTCAGACAACTCATAAACCCGTCTGTGATGACGTTTTGGAACCGTCTGTGAATACTTTTTCTGTAGTAGTGCAATCCCTATTGCTACGCTAGCGACATGAAAGAAATAAGAAGAAAGGGAAAAAAAAATCTAAACACATTAATACTAATTACTCAATCAACCAGACACGTGATTGATCTGTTTTCTAAACCAAAACTAACGTGAATGGGCATGTAGTTACGCTACGAATTCAAGTCCGTGCAGTGGAAAGAAAAAACTAAACAATCAACGGGACCTTCGCGAGCTTCCGGTCGTCCGATGCCGTCAGCCTGGGCCGACGACGCCTAACCCTGGCGAGGACCATCGGCACCTCGGCGTACGCGCAGGACGCCCAGCCGGGTGCGCGCTCTCCGCCGCGCCGCCTGCTGGTGCTCCCTCTCCCGTCGCGCCGCAGCCCGCGCGTCGCCGCCGCCTCGTTCTCCCGCCGCACCGCAGCCCGCGCCGCCTGGCGCTCCTCTCCCGCCGCGTCGCCGTCGCCGTCGCCGCCGCCTCGTCCTGCCGCAAGGATTTGGGGATTTTTGTTGGTTAGGCGCTAGGGCAAACCGGCAATAGGGGGATAGAACCCGGGGGGGATGGTGGGCTTTGGGCCAGTGGGGAGAAAACGCAGCAGGCTGTGGGCCAAATTCAAACAGGCTCGAATTTTTTTGACCGAAACGTGTAAAATTCGGTTGTGAGCGAAATGCGCGAAATTTCGCGAAATTATGACGAAATTTGGAACCCTGCGTACGTTTGGGCCACTGCCATATGCACTACTTCCATATATGGGTGGTGGTTGTTGATGGCTTGATGTAAACTGTAGGCAACAGTGTGTGCTCGTGCAGCGAACGGCCCAAACTCATGTAGAGCGATATATCGTAGCATCACGTGTGAATATATTTTTCTGGAGAAACCTGCAGTGAAGTGACACTGTTTACTGGAATGGAAGCATTAGCCTGTCAGGTATCTTAATCCGTAGCACAGTACCACCTAGTTATCTGAACTTGCAAATTAGGTTATTTAAATCACTGTGGCTTTTTAATTAATTTCATAACAGTCCCGACCTAAGACATTGATATGGGTGATTCACGCTGTAACTTAGGGGTGAGTATTACGATTCTAATTAGATGAAAATGCCCACATGGTAATTGAAAGGTGTGAAACCAATGTCAATTACTCAGTCTAGCTACAAAAGAGTGACGCTCTAAAATATGTACAGTCAAACTCTATTAATTTTGACTAAATATATTATTTAAAACATATGGTTTATGGTTTGGACGTACAAAAATAATACGAGTGAATTTATCATAAAAATACTTTCACAATATTGCACTTTTACAACCTTGCGTGAATATATGATAAGAGAATTTAGTGGTCAACGGCGCAACTTTTTGACTTGGAAAAGTAAAAAAGCCACTCCTTTGTGATTGGAGGGAGTATTAAAATGGACGTTTCATGCTGCGATTTTGGGGTATTGTGATTATCTATATAAACTCGGTATCTTCCAATATTACCTTAGCACTTTGGCTAATTGAAAATCCAAAACGACCTAGTGGCACAATTTACAAGGCTTGAGGCTTACCAAGCTAATCTTTCAAGTTTAGAGATCTAAGAGATATTTACTAGTCATCACAAATTTAGATGGCCTCAAATCCTCGATGCCTCATAAGGCAGTACACTGCCAAGTTTCGAGAACTTTATGTGAAAAAATGATGAAAGTAGAGGAGGTTTAGGAAAAGGAGGCTATCTTTGCAACGTTCTTAACAAGAAAACCCAAAAAGGGCAGAATATCTGTGCTGTTAATTTTGCCAGAAATTTACCAAGTTATGATTGATGTCATACTACTTTGCAAACATCACTTGTCAATTATCGTAAGTTACCCTGTTTCAACGTTCAAAAATGCGTGTATTTTCTATTACTACTTCAGGTTAGAACAGTGCTTCCTATCATTTCTGTAAAAGGGGAAAAATAGTAAAACCAGCCCAAATGTATCCTCAAAGTTGTCAGCATGTCAGCAATACCATGGATGGCCGGATTGAGCTCCTTAAGCCAGTGCCGCACTTCCTCTTCTCCCAGGGATCGTGTATCGGCATAACAGAGCTTGGCATGCATATGCTCTTCATGTGCCAGAGATGAGAGATCACTCTCCAGGTTATGTGCAACCTGAGGTCATCCCAAACAGCTGCATCATACTGGGCACTTTGTGGCGCACAGCCAATGCATGCATCTCATTCTCCTCAAACGCCAGCAGCTGCCATGCCAAATGGTGATATCTATTGAGAGCTTAGCCATTTCTTTTTCTGATTTGTCAGTCTGCTTTGTGTGGGTCCTAATTATTTTGAGTAGGATAAGCTTTGATCTTCTCCTTGCAGTCAGAGTAGCGGAGCAGAATAATGACATTTGGCCAGCCTGGCTATTTTCAACAGATCCCGTATTTTCCATGTTTGATGCCATAATCCCTGCACAGACTAAACAACCAAAAATATTAAATGGATATAAATAGTTGAGAAATATTATACTTACAAACATCTGAGATATATAAATTATAAATCTAAAGAGTATAAACAGGAGGACTTACAATGCACTACTACAAATAAACCATTTCGCTAACTATTGTTAAAGAAATGCTGTAACAAGTTCATTTCCGTAAGCAAAATCTTAGCAAAGTATTATGTGAAGAAAATTGGATGGAAAGTAAAGTTGCTATCTAGAGAAAGTCCTCAATTTGATTCAGTAAACATAATTTTGAATGAACCACCAATACGGGTAACAAAATGTTTTGCAATTTTCCAATTAGTAATGCTGTTCAAAGAATCTGTCAAAGCAGTACTCGTACTGCTGTAATTATAATAGTAGCATGTTCTTTTGGAATGCGCATATGATAGCTTTCTGCTGCAGACCTGCAATAATCTATCTAAATAGTAGAACGCTTACCATAGTTCAAATGACTTCTACTAATTTGAAGGTTCGGTTTTGACTAAATGTAATCGCTAAAGAAGTAAACTAAGGGGAAAATTTTGTTTCGCAAAACAATTTAGAATATGGTAGAAACAACTATCGCACGGGAGCTAAAGCTACATACCTTCATCAATTTTGCAGATGGTTAGAGATGCCAAAAGAATATGCATCAGCGGATCCTGTGATAAAACTTTCACCAATAATCCCTGCATGAACACTCATAATGTTTGAAGTGATGAAATCTATTGTTGTCCCTCACAATTATCTCCCTACCAACAATACCAGATATGAACTTGAAAGCACGGTGACAATCCACACATATTCTCAAGTTCTTCATGATCCTTATAGGTACACCTGGTGGTATGCAAATCAGCCCAAAGGCCAGAGCAAGCTTCTCACTGTGTTGAAACACCTCTGACTCTTTCTCTTCTTCCTCAAGATCATAGAGGGAATACTGTGTGTCTGGCATGTACCCAGCAGCTTTCATTTGCTTTTTGAGCTTGGCCAGTAATGCCTGGATCTCATTATTCATCTCATGTTTGGTGTCCTTGGCTTGGAAAACATGAACAACATTTTTCCAGGTGATCCAGCTGCACCCTGGGTCTTTCTTGATTCCGACATTCTTCATCTCCTTCCTTACATCTGTTGCTTCTGCCCACCTGGACAAGTTCAGAAGATACATTAAGTCGACAGCATGAATTGTGAACGGGTGCAATTAACTGTAAGGCTATGTTAAGTTTTAAGAAAACGGCATTAGCCTACTTAAAGATTTGAACAAGCACCTCCTTAATTATTGATTCAGAGTTAAACAATCAACTGATCATATATATGGAATCCATGTTCTTTTTTGTTTATCTAATATGCAACATAGTCTAGCAGATATTTCATCAAATGTCTTCTATAATAAAATTAAGATATTCTTTTGTTATTTATGCAACAAAGTGCTTTAGTTTGGTCTTTTGTTTTAATTTACCCTGATTCAGGAACAATGGAGGATCTTTAGAAACATAAAGCGTAGGCACATTCCACGAGGAAAAGAATCCAATAGATATGAACAAATACTTAAATATGTTCTAGAGCTATGCTAACTCGAATGCCATACAGAATATGCGCAATTTACTGAGAGTTTATCATACAAATATGTTGGGAGTGGCAAATCCATGTTGTGTAGTACCTGGAGCCGAGCTGAAGTCTTATATATAGATCCAATGGAAATATTTCTCAAAAGAGAAAATTGCACTGTAGATTCCTAAACTTGTAAAGTTGTGCCACTTAGCTCACTGAATTTGCATTTCACTTTTTTAGCCGCCCCAACTTGCGAGATTGTGTCACTTAACTCCCCAAACTTGCATTGAAGCGAAGTTCGTCGGATGCGATGCCGATGACTTCGTCCCCTCCGAGTCCGGTGGACTTGTCGCCGCCCCGTTCCGGCCGTGTTCATCATCGCCGTCACCTCACGCCGACAAAAACAGATTCTTCAGGTCCGAGAACGCACCATGCTCGCGTCTTCGCCGAAGCTCCACTGTCGCAGCTTGCCGCCGCCCTCGCCCTTGCCTCCTCTGAGTCGGCCGTGAGAGAGAGAGAAGTACATTCTCAGTGCCAAAGCAGAAGCTACCCACCTTGCACGAAGTCCATTTGGCCGTTTGCTAACAGAAAAGGTTGAGCTGGCGAATCACCGTGAGAGAGAATGAAGTACTGTGCCCCTGCTCTGGTACTGGGAATGTATTTATCTCTCTCAGGACTGACTCAAAGGAGGCAAGGGCGAGGGCGGCGGCAAGCTCCGACGATGACGACAAATCCACCGGACTTAGAGGGAACGAAATCGCCGGCATTGCATCTGACGAAATTCGCTTCAACGCAAGTTCAGGGAGCTAAGTGCCAGTGTGCCACAACCTCGCAAGTTCAAGAGGCTGAGAAAGTAAAATGCAAGTTCAGGAAGCTAAGTGACACAACCTCGCAAGTTCAGAGGGCTGAGAAAGTAAAATACAAGTTCAGAGGGCTAAGTGACATAACCTCACAAGTTTAGAGAACTACAATACAATTTTCTCTTCTCGAAACATTTACCTATCCTAAGGAAGACCTCAAGAGAAACTTCAGTGTAAATAAGATAGTTAATTTACCTGCCAGCGGACGCAAACATGTTTGAGAGCAGCACATGATTGCCAGAGTCCTGAGGGTCAAGTTCAAACAACTTTTCGGCTGCAATCCTTCCCAACTCTGTCTTCCCATGCATCTTGCACGCCCCAAGTAGTGCTCCCCAGACAGAAATGGAAGGCCTCATTGGCATCCCTTGTATAATCTCATAAGCTCGCTCTTCCATTCCCGCACGCCCAAGCAAGTCCACCACACAAGCATAGTGCTCAGTCCGCGGCTCTATCCCAAACCTCTCCCTCATTGTCTCAAACAATTCATAACCTTCCTTTGTCAAACCTCCTCTACTGCATGCTGTGATCACATTGACAAGTGTGATGTAATTAGGTGCTGTCTCTCCACTCCTTATCATATCATCGAACCCCGCAAGTGCATTCCGAGCATCACCAATGTGAGCATACCCTCCAATCATCGCGTTCCATGTGACAAGATTCCGCTGTGGCATCTCCAAAAAGACTTGTTCAGCATCTTTGACACCCCCGCACTTCCCGTACATGTCAACCAATGCACTTGCAACAAAAATGTTTGCATCAATGCAAGAGCGCACAGCAACTGCATGCAGAGCGTGCCCAAGGTCAAGGCCTAGGAGGCCAGCACACGTGGTGAGAACACTGGAGACCATGAAGTCAGTTGGCTCTTCCCCAGCACTCCTCGCACCCAGGTACACTGCGAAAGCCTCCTCCTCTGCCCCATTCTGCGCATACGCAACGAGAATAGAGCACCAGGACACGCTGTTCCTAACCCCCATCCCATCAAACACCGCCCTTGCCTTCCCCGCGCATCGGCACTTCCCATAGAAATCAACCATCGCATTGGACACTGACACATCCATCTCGAACCCGCACTTCACCACGAACCCATGGAACTGCTCCCCGAGCGACAGGCATATCGCTCCAGCGCACGCATTGAAGAATGCACAGACTGAGACCACGTTCGGCATCCCGCCAGCGTCACGGAGCCCAAAGTACGCCTCGACTGTCTCAAGGGGCCGCCCGTCGAGCACGGCGTTCGTCATGACCGCGTTCCACGCGACCACGTTCCGGTTCGGCATTTCGTCGAACAGGCGACGCGCCAGCGCGAGGCGGCCGGTCTTGAAGTACATGTCCAACGCCGCGCAGGAGACGAAGGGGTCGTCGGGGAGGTACCCGAACCTGAGGGCGAGCGCGTGGAGCTGGGGCCCGACGGCGGATCTGGTCGGAGGCGCGGAGGCGGCGGCCTTGAAGGCGGAGGGGAAGGTGAAGTCGTTTGGGCGGAGGCCGAGGCGGAGCATGGCGGCGAAGGCAGAGAGCGCCGGGAGCGGGCGCGCGTGCTGCGTGGCGCCGGAGATGAAAGCGGTGAAGGATACCACGGTGGGGCTCGGGTCGGAGGCGAGCGCGGCGGCCGCGGCCGCGGGGAGGTCGAGCTTGGAGTAGAGGTTGACGAGGTGAGCGCGGATGAAAGGCGGGAGGGTCGGGGAGGAAAGCAGCCTCAGCGCCCGCGCGTGCGCGGCGCGGCCGAGGCGCGGAGAGCGCGACGCGATCGCCGCCTCGACCGCCGCCGCCAGGAGCTGCGGGTCGGCCGCCGCGGCGGAGGCGGCGCCGCGCATTTGAGGGGTTCGGGCGTGAAGGGCACGGTTGCTTTGCGCTTTTGTTTTGTTTTGGCGCGTGCGCTCACGGAGACGGTACTTATAGAGAAAAAAACGTTTTCGAAACGTGGGCCGTGCTGCTGATTCTGGGGCAGGATTTGGCTTAGCGTCCGAACATTTGGGCCCAATTGCTCATGTGCGAACTTCCTCACGAAAGCTTGGGCATTCTGCTGCGCGGAGTTTTACCAAGGGCATGTACAGTGCTAAAAAACTGCTATCTATCTCATCTATAGACAAAGTATTAAAGATAACTCTTACAATGATTTGTCTTTTTATATGTCTCTATAGACAACTTCTCCATATAGAAAATATCTTGTTTTTTGTTATTAAATTGACTCTTTGCATTTACGCATTTACCTAATTCTCTTCTCTCTTATTCACATCATCTCTTGTCCTACGTGATAAGTCTTACAGACAGCTAACGTCATACTATTATACATAGTCTAAGTTTAGTTTAGGTTAAACCTATTCAAATGCCGAAACAGATCGGGCTTCAGGCCTGAAAAGCCCGGTCTCAAACGGACAAGCCCAGCCCCTACCAAGCCCCAAAAATACATTTTCTATTTAAACATATTTATTTTAATTCTTTTTTGAAATAAAATTCAACATTTTATTTATTTTAAGAAAAAACTATTTAAATATTTTAATTGTATTTCACCAGACTTTCAGACCAGAATTCAAGTCTCGAGCCCGGCCCAGCGGGCAGGCCACCCCTGAACAGGTTAGTTCAGGTAGAACTCCACCCGACGCGGAGTGAACCTGTTTGCTCCCTGCACGATGCAATGTCGTCTTGTTCTTCCAAGTTTCAAGAATGCGTCTATAAATAGGCGTCGCACCCTTCCGTCTCCCATGCAAACGTATCCTCTCCCTGATCTACTACTAATCAACTTGTTGGATAGATCTCTAGCTTCCGATGGCCATGGCGTCTTCACGGCTTCCGCTCCTCCTCCTGGCCGTCCTGGCGGCGGCGGCGGCGCAGCTCCCCTCCACGGCCTCGGCGGCCGACGAGTACTGCCGGGACTCGCTGCACGGCCTGCTCACCTGCCATGACTTCATGTTCGGCGGCGCGCCGGCCGCCTCGCCCGCGTGCTGCGACGCGTACGGCGCCGCCTTCAACGCCGACCCGTTCTGCCTCTGCTACGTCGCCAACGGCGAGTTCGGCCGCTCCACCGGATACGACGTCGACGTCACCCGCGCCCTCGAGATCCCTACCAGCTGCGGCCAGGTCGCGCCGCCGATCGAGCTCTGCAACAGTAAGCCGTAGCCTCATCGTCGATCTCCATGCACGGACGCATCTGTAATTCTAGCTAGTAGTTGCTTAATGGTGTTGCTCTGTTGGATCATGCAGTGCAAGGGCTGGTGCTTCCACCCTACGAGCCGCAGTCTCCGGCTGCCGCGCCTTCGCCGCCTGCGGCATCGTCTCCGACGGCGCAGCCACCTTCAGGTAACCGAGATCGACGCAGTTGCATGCGTATGCGTCGTTGTCTCCATGCATATGCACTGTGTACGTCTGCGGAAACGTACTGATGTCTGAGAGCTTTGGTTTGACATTGCAGGATCAGTAGCAGCACCGTTCAAGGCGCCGTCGTTCCCTTCGCCGCCGCCGCCGCCGCCAACCTCCGATGGAAATCGTGATTCGTCGGTACAGTTGATGCTCATGTACATCACCATCGCTGCTTGCATGGCCGCAGCCGTGGTCTGAAGTTGGGAGTCACCATATTACTACGATCATAAGAGAGACATGCAGATAAGGGTGCTCAGGGTATTAAGGCTATTAGCTGCAGATTGGTAGGAATTAATCGTGTTGAAGCATGTTGTTCGCAACATGTAAAACCGAATTAATGCCAATTTCGTTTTGTTGCAAAGCTTGTGGACTTTTATGCTTTTTATCATGTATATTTTCAGTGCTCTGCTTTCCTATGTGACAGTTTTTTTAACTCTCACAAATTCGACACATAACCTGCCTATATATATTTTATATATTCAAGTGCATAAGAACAAAAGGCTCTAAAAAAGTACATCATAATATATATCAATCGTGTTCAGGTTATATGTAGATGTGAAAGTACATCCGAACATATAATCAAGTATATTGACATATTACGGATAAGTATTTTTCGATGCATCTCCATCTTAGCATGCGTTGCATAAACAGATGTTCAAATTTACAGTAGTAGATTATCGGAAATATGTTCAGATTTACAGTAGTAGATTATCGGAAATACTTCGCGTCCCCCGCGCCGGCGCCACGCCCGGACTCCTCCTCCGCACCTAGCCACGCCTCCTCCTCCCGCGTCGGCCGCCCCTTCCTCCTCCCACACCGCTCGCGCCTCCGACGAGCGTCCACCGACTCCCACCGGCCCACGCCGCCCCCGGCCGGCTGCTTGCGCCTCCGCCCGACCGCGGCCCTGCGCGCAACGCCCGTCCGACTATCACGTGCATGTACGACGATTTTATCGTCGTGTGTTGTGTGTATGTGTATAGCAGGACTCGTAGATTATATAGCTCTGTTTTAGGTACACTATTATATATGTAAAGAAATGTGTAAGAGTTCTGTTGCATACTTTACAAATCAAGTAAATACTAAACTAGTAAGCGAGTGTTTTCCTTCCCCATGTCCCCCAAAGACCAACTAGGCATTAGTGAGACCTCTAGTCCTTGCAAGAAGAAAAATTCAGGATATGCCTCTGCCTCACAAATAAGAACATTATGCAGTGTCTTCAGTAAGTGAAGGCCACTGTAATCTCTCCAAATCTTCGTCCATATTTCAGGCACTCCGCCAGCAGCTCCCTGGCTAGACAAACCAGAATAAGATCCATCGAAACTGACTACAACATATCTCAAGTTCTCTACCGGCTACGGGTCTTCCTGATTTCTGCCGTGAAGATTGAGCGGGATCCTTCCCTGAACTTTGGCCTCAACTTCTTTTGCGAAAATCTGAAAGATGTGTACAACTTCATTCAGCATTTTCGTGGAATCTGCATGTGCCACCCTGCTTCGTTCAGCCAGTACATAGCGTCCAGTCGTCCACAGCGCATGCGGTTCAGAAGTGAGTGTTGCCAGAATAAATTATCATGCTGGGGAACTGTGAAATGTCGTCTGACTACTGCTGCCCCCATCAAATACCTGCGGTGTTGGAATTGAAGTCTTCAACAGAGCACTCGCAGTTCCTACAACTGCAAGACCCATTAGGCCATTACCAATGACATTGCATAAAACTTCAGCTTCTACGGCATGGTGAATCATCTTCAGTCTGAAAGACTACACTAATTTCATGCAGCGCCACACCAAATGTCACCTCAATAGGTACTGCGAGGAAAAGGAGATGGCATGCTCGATAATAATTTCTTCAAAGCTTGCCTGGGTCTTCCGTTAACAAAAAATGAAGACATTGCCAGCCTTTTATGATCCATGCAGAATAGCTTGCTCTTAAGCTTGATTAAATACATAATTCATACCAATGGCGCAGCCATAAATATAATATTAATGCTGTCCATGCATGGACCTCTGATGTGATGGTTCCTGTGAATGAAACGTAATAACCATCGTGATGTGATTTTTATTGCAACAGAGTTCAAAAGACAATAAAATTCAGACAACACGTACAGAAAGAGTGGAAAGTAAAAAATTACCTGAAGCTGTTAAAGAGGATGTTTTCTATAAGTTGGTAATGTTAATTGCCCAAGACAATGGTGGTCCTTTAAAACAGATTAGACAATCAGTTGTAAGATTATGACATTATTACATGAAGATTCTAAACTTGACGATATTGCTTATAGAGTGAAAGAAATAAAAGAAGTAACCTATACATTTGAGCTCAACAACCCAGTATAGGAAGTACTTTGTGGGATTATCAAATAATAAAGTGAGAACAAAAGGGAAGATAAGGTTCAGCTGGTGAAAGCGAGCTACCTTGAAGTCAAGATAAATTTGTGGCTTAAAGTTGAATAAAGTTGAATATCACCTCATCGTAGAACTGCATACGGAGAACAGATAAGATGAACCTCAGTAAGATATCGAAGAGAACACCAAATTACTTCTCTTATATGCTTACATCAAAAGAATTGTGAAAAGTCAATCGAGACTAAGGAAATTTGAATTTCATACTCCCTCTTTATGGAATAAAATAATAATAATAAATATCTATACCTTCTACAACATTACCATGTATACAAAATTATGTATGATATGATTATATCAAAATTATTACATTTTTTCATACCTAACATGGAAGATTAACTTATTTTAACTAAATTATCTTCAATCTTGGCAATAAATTCCACATAATTTAACAGTTACAAAAAAAAAACTCTACAGGAGATATTCCCATTTTTGAAATGGTGAAAAAGAATCCTATCTCGCAAGTCGCAACACAATCACTTATTGTACAACTGCAAGACTAACTTCATAAAAGAGTGGCATTCCTCGCAAATACCTGTTACTCTTTGCAATATAGATGCAAGATCTCCTTTCTGAAATTATCAGGCTAAAAGAAAGGGCAAGCTTCTTGCTGTGCAGCATAACAGCATCTCTCTTATCTTCCTTGCCCAAATCAACTCAAACATTGTTGACAACTCGACATCCGGAGCATAGCCATGAATCATCAACTTGCAACTATCTCATCAAGCTATAGAAGGATCTTGTCATTTTCCAAACGTTTCTCGCCTCCAGCTGTGAACTCGTGAACAGTGTCATTCAGCTCCATCCAACTGCAGTCTGTTTCTTTCGAAATCCCATGGACTTCCATTGCTCCCCTCACCTCCCGAGCATCATTCCAATTACCAGGATTTGCGTGTATCTTTGATAAAAGCACGAATGCTCCATCATATTTAGGATCCAACTCCAAAATTTTCTCTGCAGAAAATGCACTGAGCTCAAGATCACCATGCATCCAGCAGGCTTCTAACAGAGATCCCCAAACGGCCACATTAGGTCTTAAGTGCATTGACTCTATGAGCTCAACTGCTTCTTGCAGAAGTTTAGCCCTTCCCAGAAGATCCACCATACAACCGTAATGCTCATACTTGGGTTCAATCCTGTATTCCTTAACCATACATTTAAACAAGGAATGGCCTTCATCAACTAAACCAGCATGACAGCAAGCATACAGCAAACCAAGAAATGTCACTCCATTGGGTTCAACCACTTCACTTTTCATCTGCTCAAATAGGGTTAAGGCGGATCTGCCATCACCATGCATAGCAAATACAGTAATCATACTTGTCCATGTGATAACATTCTTTCGAGGCATTGCATTGAAGATATTAAAGGCAAGAGTTAAACTCCTACATTTGGAGAACATGTCAATAAGAGCATTGCAAATGGACAATATCTTACATAACCCATGATTCTCAATGAAGGTATGGATCCATCTGGCTTTATCAAGGGCACCGATATTAGCACAAGCAGATATGATGCACAACATGGTAATTTCATCGGGACTGACACCACACACTTGCATATCGTTGAACAAATTTAACGCTTCATCGGGTTGGTTACTTTCAGCATATCCTGATATCATAGCACTCCAAGATACCACGTCCTTCTTTGGCATTCCATTGAATATGGAGCGAGCAATCTCAACTTTTCCGTTCTTGGCATATCCAGAGACCATGGCAGTTGATGACACCAAGTCCTTTCTTGGCATTCCATGGTATAACTTCTCGGCCATCTCCATGTCCACACAGCTGGCATACATGTTTATGATAGCACTATTGAGGTGGGCATCAATAAGAATGTCTGAAACCAACATGTATGAGTGGATGGCTTTTCCAGATCTTAAATGTCTTGTATAGCCACAAGTTGATAGAATAGTAGCAAGGATCACTTGGTCAGGTACAACTTTTGATGTCTTCATATTATCGAAGAGAAGCAAGGCTTCTTTGTAGTTTTGAGTCTGACAATAACTGTCATTTGATGTTAGAGAGGTCTATCATAGCAATAACTGTCATTTGATGTTAGAGAGGTCTATCATAGCAATAACTGTCATTTGATGTTAGAGAGGTCTATCATAGTTTACAGTGAAAAGTGCAATTGCGAAGTAATAAAGAACCACCCAAACTGGATACTAGCAGAAAATCAACAAACAAAATTGGATATTATTTTGCTGAACTACTTTAAAGGGGAATTGTACTAGAAAGAAAATTGTTTTCCTCAAGCACCTAAAATTTCTGTACACAGAGATCATGAAGAAACCTAAATATTGGGCGTATGAATTTCCAATATCTCAAGTAGATCAAATGAATTATGAACATAGTAAATTCTACCCTCTACCAAGGTCCTCTAATTGCATCTCCTTGCAACTTAAAAAGTTATGCTAATGAAAACTTAGAAAATTTCATAACTCAATGCAACTTTAGTAAAGATTTGAGACTCTACATTATTGCCAAGTCATGAATACATATGGCTACAATTTTGTCAAACAGATTCCTTCGTAATTTTTTTTTCAAACAGGATCTTGAAATGTCAATCTTGCTCAGTGCTGATCTGATTAAGCATGGTTCCAACCTTAGAATATACCAGCTCCAAGTCTCCGACTGACAAAGCAGGCCAACAATCTTTTATGAATTATGTGCGTAAATTAATTCAGTTCTTGGTAAATCATTTTGCAAGAGAAGCAAAGAAAAATGATATGAGCTAGAATGGTAGATCAACTATTACCAAAACACCCAGATTGCAGCAAGGTGCATTGAGCAGAATGACAACAGTTCCAAGTTGGATTCCAAACAAATCCATAAACCACTGAAACTAGGACAGGCGCATTACCCGTCAAGCATGACGCCCCAGGCAACGAGGTCCCGACTGGGCATCCCATCGAACACCCTGCGCGCGTCGGGCGCGCGACCGCACGCCGTGTACGCCCCGACCAGCGCGGTCCCGACGAACCTATCATCCTCAGCCCGACCCGGACAGCCAGGCCATGCACGCGCGTGGTGGTGTCGCAGCGCGCGCGGGCGGCGGCGCGGAGCAGGGCAGGGAGCGCGCGGCGTCCCGGCGCGGGCAGGCCGGCGCGGCGGAGGCAGGCGCAGGCGGCGAGCGCGAGGGACGGCGCGTATCTCGGAGAGGTAGGCGCGGTCGGGGTCGGGGTGGGTCGCCGCCAGCTGGGAGGGGTGGGTGTGGAGCTGCGGAGCTGCTGCCTGAGGTGGCGGGAGAAGAGGCTTCGGGGAGGCGGCTCTCGCACCTCCATTGGAAAGGAGTTGGGCTGCGCAGCCAAAAGTTGAGATCCTAGCGTACGCACTAGCGTCTACTTGAGCAGTCTCTGAGCCGTCCGATCGGGTCTCGGATGGTCGATATTGATTGAACCGTTAGTAGCTGATTGATGGTTCGACCATTGTTGATTGGCGATTACACGGCATATTGGCACGAGGTTCTCTATCTAACAATTGTCAATTGAGTTTAAAAAACTTGTATAAATTGATATGTATCGATAAGACACACTTGATGCCAAACTGTCATGTATGTATTCGTACAACGCTAGTTCTCTTCGAAAAAGACAAAGCTAGTTCTCTTCGAGAAAGTTAAGTATAACTAAAGAAGTCTCTCAGGTTAGTTGGTTAACACAATAGTTCATGTGTGGTGGGCTAGCCAACCCAGGTTTAAATGATCTATTTTTAAATATGTTGTTATGTAGTGAATAAGTTATATCTCTTCAAGTCTTATCCCTCCATACCAACGTTAAGGATAACCGTGTTGGTATGCCTATTTTAGTTTAATAAGAGTATGCATGTGTTTCCGGTAAAATCAGTGTGGATGCAATGACGAGGATCGAGTGAGTCAACTGATGAATATATAGATATCATGTATATACTTAGTCCTAACTAGAAAAATCAAGATCTCAACGTCAAAAAGGAGGAGAGTTTTGTGTGATAGTTAACGTGATAACGTAGGATTGTTTTTATTGGTTGTGAATGGCAACAGTACGTACATCGACCTGTCGTGTTATACAATATTGATCGGGTTCCATCGATGATAGATCGTGTTACACAATATGTAATAGTATTAGCTTGCATTCATATATGCGTCCGACGTACGCCTTCGTCGACTCCACAGAGGCTGTAATTGATGTCGAAATCCTCCCTTCTCGACGATTATTTTTCTAATTCATCTCCTGCACGAATTAAAGCGACTTTCCATCAGAATTAAAACTACCGAATTATAAGTGTATCGCATCATATATGCCAAAAATGCAGACAATTAAACTACTGAATTAAACATATACATGCGATGATGATGATGATAATGACGATGATGATGAGTTAATTACCTCAAGCCGACGGAGCCGGGCAAGCGTAGAGTGGCGGCACCCCACCTATACAGTAAGGCATAACCATTAGCCGGTTAACACTAATCAACCATGCATTTTTACCTTAATTTTACAGTGTCTAATCAAGAAAATTTTGAGCATTATTTTTGCGGTCTAGGTAAATCTACTAATGTCACTTACGATAACTAGGTAAATCTACTAATGTCAAGCATAACCATTAGCACTAATCAACTGTATTGTCATTTCCACCTTTGTTGGTGCAGCTGGTGATGATGTCCTGCGGCGGCGCGAGGCGGCAGAGGTCCCCGAGGAGGGAGAAGGCGCGGTCGACGGGGATGTCGACGCCGATGGCGCGCTCGAGGGTGTGGTTCACGATGTGGCACAGGCACACCGCCTGCGCGTCGATGATGGAGCGCAGCCCCGCGCAGCAGCCCTCCGGCGCGGCCGTCGCCCGCGCGTCCTTGAAGAAGGGCAGGCACGGGCTCAGCTCCAGCAGCGAGCTCACGCACGTCGCCGTAGCCGACGACGGCACGGGCACCGACGCTGCGTCGACTGTGGCCGTGGCGGCGATGACGGCGAGCATGAGAAGGACGGTGGCCTTGAACGCCATGGCTAAGTTAGAAGCTAGCTTAAGTAGAAATGATTAAGCTCGATGAGTAAATTAGCTTTGTCAGATTTGGGTGAGTTTAGAGTGGCTAATTCATCGATCTATTTATAAGAGGTCACAAGTAGTAGAGTTTTGAGTTATTTGGACGGTTCGTGCGCATGACATGAAGATGGTGTGAGGTGCCGGAATCACGCATGGCTCTATTCATTTCAGATTAACAACAGCAATATATACTCTCTACAAATGCTTTCTCATATGTTTAACACCTTAAATAGGTTATCACGCATGTTAACCTGTACCTCTTACCATCAAGAGTTAGAATGACTTATGTTGTGAAACGAATGGAGTAGTATTTTGTAACTCGCTTGCCACTGGCCGAGTGCTAATAATATTTTTTACATGATAATTTTTCTTCCAAGTCAATGTCCAGTTAAGCGTACATATACGGGATTTGCTATTTGTCAGTTGTTTGACTATTATTTTGGATTGGCTCTGATACCTGTGTGTGTCTAATTCTAGATCGATCCAATAAATCGAAAATGTGACTTAGTGCTTAAGAAATCGTAAGTCACCTTGTCCTTTCTGGACATACCCGTGCTGACTCTCTTGGTGTGCATCATGCGTATGTACTCCTAGAAATTGCAGGTTAGTTGTTTTGTGTAGTGAGAATTAGAAAGGGCTTGAATAAGTATATACTTCTAGAAATTAAGTGGAAATGTGTATGTAGTTAAAACTTACTAGAAAGTGTATAACGTCCTTGCATACTAGTCTAGTCTAGTGCATGCGGTCTGCATGTGTGCAGTTTTAGGGGATGCTATTGCGGAGCAGAAAGAAAATGGTACGGACGTGTTGGTTTCACCAGAAACTGTGCAATGCAACGTACTTGGGTTGTTGGGTTGTTCTATTCTTCTAGATTTCATTTGCAAGGAAGGCAACGGCTCAACCCTTTTTATTATATAGTGTACGTGCGTAAAAATGGCAATCTCGACTGACGAATTAAATTAAATAACATTGTCTAAGATCATACTTGTACGATTTCCACACCAAAAAACAGTTTAAGAGAAAATATATTTGCAGAATAATAAGGGGCAAAAAAGAATTATTTAGACACATGTCACTCTAAAGTTCTCATTTTTAAGATATGTCACTACAATGTTCATTATTATAAATATATCACTGCCAAGTCTCTAAAATTAGAGATATACCATTATAGACAAAAATATCATTGTCTTCTTCCTTTCTCCTCCTCCCCCTCACATTCCCTGTTACCTCCACCACCTCCCATGGCTAGTCACCCCTACCTCTCCCTCCACCCCACCTCCTCCCCATCACCTCTACTCATCTTCTGTATTGGATCCGGTGACACCACCTCGAATCTGGCGGCATCAGCTTGTCTTCATCACCGTCGAGCTCCATCCCATCAACCCCATGGATGGAGTCATCCTAGAGCTCATCTCTGACTAGATCTGGTGACCTCTTGCGTCTCCGCCATCAGTTTCGACATCCAAGTTTGATCCTCGTAGCCGGAGATCCTCTACGTCATTGCCATCGCCGAATTCGGTCCTCCCCTTCATCTCCTTGTCTTCGTCACCACCGGGGCCGGATCCACTAGGCCTCGTCACCATCGAGACTCGGCTCCAGCGTCGAGCTTCATGTTGAGCACTGACGGAAGAGGGCACCAATAGTGTGGAGGAGAAGAGGAGGCGGCGGCGTAGGAGGGGAGAAGGGTGGATGAGGAAGGAGAAGGCGAGGTTAGGGAGACCCCACTAACTCTAACAATGGTGGAGGCCATGGGAGGGGTGAAGGAGGTGGGGATGGAGGTATTGTTGTCCAGTTTTTTCCATAATGGCGTATTTCAAAGAATGGGCACTCTGTAGTAGCATATTTAGCATAATGAACTTTGTAGTGGCATATCTAAAAAATGAGAACTTTATAGTGATATGTATCTAAATAACAAAAAAAATCAATGACCCCTGGCCATAACCTGGTGCTCCTAGCTAGTTGTAGTAGGCCCATGGATGGCCTCTCCCCCATCAGTGTAGCTCCATTTCACCCCATGCATGCACTTCGATTTATGCACATAATCCTAGCTAGCTGCATTTGCAATGGCCAATTGGATGATGCTATGATTGATGATTCTAAGTCCACCACTACTCTGCCTCACTGCCAGCAATAGTCGCAGCTTCGGATCGCCACCCCCACCCTTCTCTCGCCGTCGGCTATCGAATATCAATCACGCACTATCATCTTTGGCAGGGCAAAGAGAAGGGGGTTGGTTGGTTGCTTTTTCTATCGAATAAAACAAACTAATATTTATAAAAGGAATAAGTCTAGTTTACTCCCTCCAACTATTAGAAAAGTCTAGTTTACCCATGCAATTAGTTGCGCTGTTAGCTTTAACATAATTTATTACAGAAAATTTAAGTAGTTATGCTATATTCTTATATTGCGGGGGAGGGATATTGTATGTATATCACTCAACTAAATTTTTGTGGGATTTCAGTTAAATTTTGGACCATTAGATAAAATCCACACCTATGCTGATGGTTGACATGTGTCCCGCTTGCCAACTACTGTTTCCCCCGCCTTCCCATTCGCTCCAATCGCGCATCCACCTTGCCTCCCTCCTACATCCGCTCGCCCCCACCGCCCCAACGCGTAGGTGCCCAACTGCCTTTCCTGTGCTGGCGAGGCCTCTCCACAAGCATCTCTACCTCTTCCTTCCTTGGCTAGATATGGCGCTGCCCAACCGCCTCTTACTCCCGTGCCTGGATTTGTCGCCACCAACCATCTCACCTGTGTGCTCCTTTAATTTCCTTGCCGAAGCCTCTACATCTCCTTAATATCACGAAAAGAAAGAGGACATTGGGCGAGAAAAAGTAGGGCAACACACGAATTCGTTAAGCACGATCAAGAGGCCAGAATATCGACTCATTTCAACCAAAAAAAGTCGAATGTTGTATAGCGATTTTGACTTTTTAAATGAATTTTCGCGCACACGACAACAACAATCGCATATATAGCTATCCACAGCTCGGCCGGAGTCCCCAAGGTGATACATATCCATCCATCCTCATGACCAAAAACACGACAAGCTCTGCTTACTAAGCTACAGCACGGACAAACCGAACCCCTTGTCGTGAACACAGTCCAACTATCCAAGCAATCACCTACTCAGTTCTTTTTTTAGAACACGCAAAAGCTTTGCATGTCATTCATTAAAAAGAAAGAATGACCCAAGAAAGGGTCTACAACAACGACATGGTACTTTAAGTTATCCGCCAAAGTCTTACAATGACTCGGTACTTACATTAGGGCACTCGCCAACACAAAAATCAGAAAAGAAAAGACATAGTCTAAAACAACACTACGAGAGCCATAAACTCAAACATGTCGTTCCTGCCTTAGCCCATAACATGCCTTCTTGTTTGATCACTTCCACCATGTCTTGCAAGGTACGATATTTATTATTAAAGACCCTGGCATTCCTCTCTCCTTCCACAGCTGCCACATGCTCAAAATTATATGTTTTGAGACAACTTTCTTTCTTGAATAAATCCACTTATCTGTTAAGCTAACAGTTCCATCCAGTGTGAGCAGACCATGATTTGATATAGAAAGAATTTCATACCAAACTTGTTTGTCCACCATGCAATCCATTACAAGACGTTGTATTGTCTCATCCTCTTGATCACGTAACACACAAGATTCTAGATGTTGTATCCCTCTTCGTCTCAAATGATCTGATGTACAAGATCTTTTTTGTATCACCGACCAAGCGAAAAACTTACATTTTAGCGGTGCTCTTGACTTCCAGAGTTGCTTGCTGCAAGACACTTTAAAGCTCCATTAAAAAGGCTTTATAAGCAAAGTTTGCAGTGTATGATAATGAAGACGACACTTCCAACAAATGATGTCTTCTCGACCTTGTAGCTGAAACTATGACACCTTGTTCAACAACAACAACAATTCTCTCAAGGCTATAATCGATAGATCTCCCTTGATGTCTCTGATCCATTCATTGTTGGCTAGAGCATCCTTCACCGAGCGATTTTGTCTTACTTTCCTAGCTGACTAAATGCCACAGATTTGGTGCGACAATTTTCACTAAAGCTTCCAACATAGCTTGCATTGTCCTCTCTTGTTGCATATAAATATCTGACCAAGCCCTTGTGTTGTCACCTCTTTTCAACAATAACCATCTCAACCTCAATGCATATCCCATTATTTTTAGATCTAACAAACCAAGTCCACCATATTCCAATGGCCGACAAACTTTGCTCCAACCGACTAGGCATTTTCCTCCTTTAATTGCTTCCTCTCCCGACCATAAAAAACTTCTCCTTATCTTGTCTATTTCTTTAATCAACCATTTCGGGATTTCCATCGCCATGAGTTGATAAATAGGTATGGCTGTCAAAACATGCTTAACAACTATCAATCTGCCTCCTGGACTCAACAATGAACTTTTCATTTGGGCAGCTTGGCAATCACCTTGTCGGCGATTGGTTGGAGATAAGCTCGTCGCAGCCACTTGATGGATAGTGGAAGTCCTAAATAGGAGCATGGAAAATCCTTGATCTGACAATGAAAACTATCCTTTGTTATTTCCAGTTCTTCCTCATAACAACAAATGGGCATGGCTGAGCACTTCTCCAAACTTGTGTGTAAACTAGAGGTTTCACCAAAATATTCGCGTAACTTTTTCACTATTTCAAACTCAGTCAAAGAAGGGGTGACCAGCATCATTACATCATCTGCATAAAAGGATGCATGATATTTTATACATCTATGACATGTGGGCTGCAACAAATTCCTTCCACCGACTTTCTGAACCATCTTGTTAAGAACTTCCATGATAAGAAGGAACAACAATGGTGACAAAGGGTCACCCTATCTCAATCCACGCTCATGACGAAACAGTTGTCCCGGCTACCCAATCAACAAAACTATAGTGCTTGCCAATGATAGTTACAAAGAGACCCAATCTCTCCAATGCACACCAAAACCTCTGAGCAGCACAACCTCAAGTAAGAAAGGTCACGAGACTGTATCAAAAGCTTTTGCAATATCTAACTTGAGGAGCATCTTAGTATTCTTTTTTTGCTGACATAGCTTGGCCGCACGTTGGACATATTTGAAATTATCAAGAATAGAACGTCCTTTTATAAAAAGTACTCTGATTCAAATCTACTAGTTTCTAGAGATGCCAAGATAGATGTGTTGCTAGGAGTTTCGACACCAATTTTTGCAAAACTATGAATAAGACATATTGGCCAGAAATCCTTTGGTGTCATAGCCTCTATCTTTTTTGGAATTAATGTGATAAGTGCTCCATTCATCCTAAAAAAGCTTCTACCCTGCAAGTTGAAAACTGCTTCCATAGCCTTGACCACATCCTCTTTAATCACCTGCCAAGCTACCTTGTAAAAAAGGCCAGTAAATCCATCAGGACCCTGACACTTTTTCCGATGGTTGATTCTTGATCACATCCCAAATTTCTTCTTCAGAAAAAGCTTCCTCAAGATCAGTAAGGTCTTCTTGTTGCCAATCAAAGGCTTGCTGATTTAGAGTGTATTGCCTATCCCAAGAAGTCCACATGATTTGCTGAAAATGATCGTGCAACAGTTGCTGCTTACTATCCTTATCAAATAACAACTTTTCACCATTCTTCAAATAAGGTATGAAAATTTTCCTACGACGCGAGCTTGCATGGAGATGAAGGAATCGGGTGTTAGCATCACCATCTTTTAGCCAGGTCAAACGGGATCTTTGCCGAGCAATAGTGTGCTCCAAAGATGCCAGCCCGAGGCATGTTTTCTTTAGATCCTTTCGCAGCCATGATTCCATATCTAAGAGTACACGGTTTTCTGAAGCTTTGTCTAGATGAAATATCACCTCTTTGGCCACCCAAAGTTGCAACTTGATATTACCAACCTTTTTCTGATTCCAACTTTGCTGAGCTTTTGAATTATTCCTGAAAAGAAAATCTAGACGCTTGAGAGGATCTAGTACATCCCGCAGACAGACCCAGGCTTCCTTCACAATATCCAGGAATCCCTCCAACTTTGTCCACTAAGTTTCAAACTGAAACCGCCTTTTAAAATGGAATGCACAACTTGTGGATAGAAGGAGGGGGCAATGCTCTAAGAAGGAAGATGAAAGAGCTTGTAAGAAGGAAGATGAAAGAGCTTCTTCCCAATCAACTGAAATCAATACACGATCCAATCTCATGAGTGTTGGTCTTTCCCGTTCACTCCAAGTAAATTTTCTGCCATGTAGGTGGACATCTCTCATATCCAACTCATCAATAAACCTCCCCATGTTTCTGTGATTTAGGTTCAAATTGTTTTTATCCTCTACCGAGTACATCATATTGAAATCCCTGACAATAGCCCATGGCCCTTAACAACTCAGTTTGATTGCCCGAAGTTCATCACTTTATCTACATCCTCTTGAGGTCCATATACAGAAGTTAGCCACCAAGATTCCATCAAGCCATGGAAAACAAACTTCACGGTAACTGAAAAGGTGTCAACAAAAATATTCGAACCCAAAACAACACTATATCTCCAAGCAATGAGAATACCTCCACAGGTTTGGGATGCAGGCAAGTAAGCAAAAGACAAATATTCTTGTCCAAGAGTTTGTAATATAATGGAATTGGAAATGACTTCCAATTTAGTCCCCTGAAGACACACGATAGAAGCCTTCACACTTTTAACCTACTCATAAACGACATCTCTACGGGCTTTAGAATTGAGCCCCCTTACATTCCACACCAAAATGCTATAATTCATTTGAAAAGAATAAACCAGAAAACAACGAAGAAGACTCCTTGACAGCTAAGACCACCTGAACTTGATAAAGCAGATGCCCCACTACGATCTTCTCCGGCAATTTCTTGCCAAAGAGTTTCGTGATTGCCTCTATCTCAGACTTTGAAAGTGGTCTGTCAAAGATTTCTGAATATGCCTGTCGAGCTTTTTCATATATGTTAGATGTGTTAGATGTATATGTATTTTCCCCGTTATATAAGGGGTTCCTTGCATATATGTCACCCTATACTTGTATATATATTGGCCTATTGGCCTTATAATGAATATAAGCGCTATTCATAACATGGTATCAAAGCAAAATTAGGGTTCGGGTTTTCTCATGTGTTTTCTCATGTGGCCGGCGTCGGCCTCCTCAGCCGTCGGTTGCCTCTCGCCACCCCTATTGCCTCTTCTCCTCGTGCTCCCGACGCTTCGTCTTCGCTCGAGGTCGCCTGGGCTCGAGCCCGCTCGCTTGTGCCCTGCGTCGCCTTCTCCGAGCGCCGCCTGCGATTCGTGCTTCATCTTCATTGCCGACCGCCCACGTTCGAGCCGCCGGGCCCACTACAGACCTCGCGCCCGAGCCCGAGCCGCCTGGTCACCAACCTGTAGATCTGTCACTGGACTCGCCATCGGCGATGGAGCCACCCGTCGTCGGTCCGCCGCCGCTCGCCACCGCCTCCTCGGCCGGGGAGCCGCTGCCGCCTCGCCCCGGGGGAGCCGCCACCGCCGCCAAGGAGAAACCCTACACGTGTGCGTGCTTATTTGGTTATGCCGGTTGGGCCGAAGGCCTTCGACCAAAGGCCTTTTAAGTAGTTTTAGCCTGCTCGAGAAAAAAAAGGAAAAAAAACGTGCGTCGTTCTAACCGCCGCGCTGTTCAGCGCCGCCTGTTAGAATTCGTTGCCTTGGTCGTCGCGCCGTCCAGCGCCGCCTACCAATGTGCATTGTTTCCATTTCTCGCTACCCGGTGATCTTAAATAGTCTCAATTATCGGAACTGGTTTCAGCATATACGCCTCCACATGCGTGGTCAGCGCCTTTGGGAATTTCTTACTGCGAGTTGCCTTGTCCGCATGCTGAGCCTGTACTCCCAAAGGATGCTTCTGAAGATGCTCATACAAAGGCATCTAAGGATTTTGAGTATTCCATGGAGACTTTTCAGACTTGTGCCTCTGTTATTCTAGTTGCTAGCATGGAGGTGCAATTCACTGGGGATGTGGTTGGTTTGGCTTCAGCACAGTTGATGTATCCACATCTGCGCAGCCGCTACGAGCCGTCTGGTGATTCGTTGTATCTTTCTGTTGTGCGTCAGGGTCAGTCACTGTAGAAGGGAGATGCCACTATGGATGAGTTCTATACCCAATTGTCTGTGGTATAGCATCAGATTGACTCTTTGGGACCGAATGTTTGCCACACGTGTCAGTGCTATCAGCGTCAGTAGTCTTACTTAGAGCTTCGTCGTATCTACGACTTCTTGACCCGTCTCCGGACTGAGTATGAGCAGACTTGTGCTCAGTTGCTAGCACACCACCCTTGTGTGACCTTGTTGGAGGCCCTTGCCGTTGTTCGTGCTAAGGAGATTCGCCTTCGTGTTGCGGGTCTGCTGTTGTCACTGTCGTTTCCTTTGATTCTGGCAGCTCCTCTAGTTTCTATACCCACTACGTCTCCAGCTACTCCTTCACCAGTGATGCCTTCACCAGTGACAGTTGCTGTTGGTAGGGGACTACACTGCACTTACCGCAACAAGAATGGACATGTACTGTCACGACCCGAGCCTCAGAGAGGTCCGATGCCTGTCCCAGGAGCACCCTGAAGGGAGGTTCTGTGATAGTCCGGACCTCAGGGAGGTCGAAAGCCTGACCTGGGAGCACTCTGAAGGAGGTCCCGAAATCCCTGTGCGCAACCGACCTAGTCCCAAGGACTAACAGCTAGCTCACACAGTTAACAAAAGTGGTACCATCTATCAACACAACTTTATTAAAATAACAACAGAGTTGATTACAAGGGTGGCTTAACAGCCGACAAACAAAACACAGCGGAAAAAAAGCGGAGCGGTCCACACGATCCACCACAGTAATTGTCCGGAGGTCGCAGCCTTAGTCGTCTTGGAGGTCCTCTGCTCATCGAAGACGCCCTCTCCGCTCAAACATGTTAAGTAAGAGTGAGCACAACAACCGTGCTCGCAAGTCACACCCGTCAAGTAACAGATTGAATGCATGCATACAGGGATAACTCAAAGGAGGTCTTATAGGGTTGTCTTTGCATAAAGCCAAGTTTTGTTTCCAAATACATGTACTAAGTTCCAAAGCAGTTATACAATAACTAAAATTCATTTTCTAAATCAGTTTTATAGTTGGATAACATTCATCAACAAGTGGTGAAGGATACCCTCCTATCACAAGGCTACTAGCCCGAACCCATTTGGATAGACATCCAAAAACCATTTCGTAAAGTATTTTGAAAACAAAACCAAAATCTAACTTAGAGTGGCTTTGCTAGTATGTTTATGACCATAGACACGGCTATTCGAATAGTTTTACACTCTGCAGAGGTGTAAAGCTTTACCTACAAGACACAACTTCTCTAGTTTGCTTGGCATCCGTTGATACCACCACTCACTACCAAAGGTAAGTGGTCTAGAGCACGTAATAAGGCCTTTATAATGCGTCATTCCACCGCAGTCCCCCCTCGCTAAGGTTTCACCCCTGTAGATACAAACCCACAGAGTTCATAGCCCCATCTTGTGCCAGTGGGAATGCATGTACGTAGGTCGTGAAAGACCACCCACACAATCGGATGGAACGACCACGGTGGAACATTGCAAATTAATTGGCCAGGTCCACCCCACCTTGGACATGTGGTTGCACGATGGGGCTAGCAAGATGCGGCTTGAAGACCAGTCCTTAATTGACTTGGGCGACTTCCCCAGAACCCTGGGTATCGATTATAGAAATGGATCGATCACATGCATGAACATGCACCCATCCAAACAACCAATTCATCCAAGTCCAAACCAATTTTCCTTTTTGCTTTGCTTTTCAAAAATATTTTTGCAAACTACCACGACAACCCAATGTCATGGATTAAAATATTTAGGCAACAATGGTTTTGGTTTAAACTTGACTAAGCACAAAGTTTTGAAACATGCTAGTTCATACTAATGTACCAACTAGCTCTTTACTATGGCGATAAGGGATGATTGGATCAATAATCAAGTTCGGTTGTACAAAGGAATCAGGAATAACTATAAGGTTAAAACATGGATTAAAATTACTTGAATTGAAATAAGCATGCAATAGTAATTTGAAACAGAACTTATATAATTTGAAATATTGGGTTCAATATGATCAAGGGTGTAACTTGCCTTGCTCGAAAGCTTAGGGGTCTTCTTCCTCAAAGTACTTAGGCTCTTCAGGGTCTTCGTAATCTACACAAGAGAACGAAGTTAAATCAAACAAAGACTAAACAAAAAAAGGAACTCCAAAACAAACCAAACCAAACTAAAACCAACAGCAAGGAACGGAACTAGGAAAGGGGCTCTCAGGAGGAGGCTCGACTAGTTGGAAAGAGGTCCAACTGGTCGGGAGGAGGTCCTGGGAAAACGACAAAAGGATACAGGAGGTCCTGAGGAGATCCTGGGAAAACGACAAAAGGATACATGAGGTCCTGAGGACAATACGACTACTCAAAGTGGTTGCACGGAGAATACAAGGGATACGACTATGCAGCGTAGTCGTAGGAAGAATGCAACAGGATACGACTTACGCAACGTGGTCATAGAAACGAATACGACTACGCAAAGTAGTCGTAGGAACAAGGGAAAGAACAGGGCGCGGAGAGACTCACCAAGGCCGAGAAGGAGAGAGAGGGGGAGAAAGAGGCCAGAGAAGGCTGGAGGAGGACGGTGACGGCGGCGACGGCGATGACGACGATCGAAGACGGCACGGTGCTCCGGCGAACTTCTTGGCGACGAGGTGGTTGAGGGTGGAGCAAGCTTCAGCAGACTCCTTGGCGATGAAGCTTGAAGCACGGAAGAACTGGCGAGAGTAAGAGAATTGGTAAAAAAAAGGTGATGATAGAGGGCTGCTCGGGCTTATATAGCCAGGGGAGAGTCACTGGAGGACTCAGAGGTGCATACGATCAAGGATACATGTGACAGGACAAAGCATGCCGAGCAGGTGAAGGAGATGATGGGAGCAGGTGTTATAGAAGTGACAACATTAAATGCGACACAACAGTATTTAATGTGCAAGGACAAATACGTCAACAATGACACGAGAGGAGGAAGGAGAAGGTGAGCAAGACTGACAGATGGGGCCGGTCAATACTCAAGAGAGTTGGTCAAAACAAAGGGAAGGTCGCGACCAAAGAGGAGGTCGTGACCCAATAGGTGCATATGCCCAAGGGATGCACGTGACCAAGGAGAGGTCATGACCACAAGGGGTGGTTGTGACAAAACGACAAAAGGGGAGGTCGCGGCTAAAGGACAAAAAGAGGAGGTCGTGACTCCAAGGGGAGGTCGCGACCCAAGAGGGTGGTTTTTGCAAAAAGGCCAGGAGGGTGGTCTTTACAAAAAGACCAAGGGGGTGGTTGTGACTAAAAGAAAGCCACGACAAAAGGAGGAGGTCGTGACCAAAGAGGAGGTCGCTGTCCAAGGGGGTGTCACGTGACCAGGGGGTCATGACCCAAAGGGAGGGCGTGACCAAGGGGTGGTCGTGACAAAACGACAAAAGTGGAGATCGCCAGGACCACCCAGGAGGTCTCCATTGAGAGGGAGGTCCAAACGCAAGGGAGGTCTGAACCCTCAGATACAAACGAAGGGAGGTCTGGACCCTCAGATCCAAACGAAGGGAGGTCTGAACCCTCGGATACAAATGAAGGGAGGTTTGGACCCTCAGATCCAAACGAAGGGAGGTCCAAAGAAGAAAGAGCTGGGCCGAGGGGAACACGGAGCGAACAGAGGAAAGAGAGAACTCCAACAAACTCGAAAGAAACCGAACTGATTTAGTTGAAGTTTGATTTAGTCATTTAAAGCTCTTTTTAAAATCTCAAGTTAAGCTTTGAACTTTCATCAAAACCAAATGGTTCTTTTTATTTTGAAAATTTCAAAAAGGCTCAGAAAAACCGGGATGTTACATGTACAGCAGACCTGCTACAAGAAGAAGAAGGATTTACGTCGTGGTAGCCGTACTTCACAGGGAACTGGTGGTTCCTCCTCTCAGAGGAGCTTTGGTGCTTCTGATTCTCAGGAGTTTTTCACACTGCTGCGTCGCATGGCTGCTCTTGCACCGCCTGGTTCTGTTGGTTCTGTTGCACAGTCTTTTGCTGAGAGACCACCTTCTACTTCTTCCTCAGGTATATCACCTTAGATCCTTGACTCTGGTGCTTCCTTTCATATGACACCTGATTCCCCAGTCTTACTTCCATTCGTCCTTTAGCTGCTCCTATCACTGTTCAGAAAATAGATGGTACCTCTCTGTCTGTCACAGGACGAGTCACTCTTTTGAATTCCTCTTTTCATATTCCTGTTGTTTCTCATGTTTCCAAACTAACCATGCAGCTCATATCTGCCGGTCAGCTCACTGATCATGGTTGTCGTGTTATTCTCGATTCTGATTCTTACTGTGTTCAGAATCGATGCACGGGGACTCTGGTTGGTACTGGCCCTCGCCGTCGTGACTCACATTGTCTCTGGAAGCTTGACTGGCTTCATCTTCCTTCTGCTGCCCCTGCCAGTCTTGTCGCCTCCACCGTCCCCGCCGTTCTGCCAGATCCTCCATCGCGTCTTTTGCTCGATGGCATCATCGTTGGGACATCTTTGTGGGTCGTGTCTATCTTTCTTTACTTCGCCGTGGTATTTTAGGGTTCGTAATTCGGTGATGTTTCTCTAAACTGTCAGGGTTGTAAGCTTGGTAAACAGCTTCAACTTCCTTATCCTTCCAGTGAGTTAGTGTCACATCGTCCTTTTGATCTTGTTCATTCTGATGTATAGGGTCCGGCTCCTTTCGTTTCGAAAGGAGGTCATCGATATTATATAATTTTTATTGATGATTTTTCTTGCTACACATGGATATACTTTATGTCATCTCGTAGTAAGGTTTTATCCATCTACAAGACTTTTGCCATTATGATCCGTACTCAGTTTGATTCTCCTATTCGTGTCTTTCGTGCTGACTCTGCTGGGGAATACTTGTCAGGAGTCCTTCGTGGTTTTCTTGCTGAGCAAGGCACTCTCTCTTAGTTTTCTTGCCCTGGTGCTCATGCCCGGAATGGTGTGACTGAACGGAAGCATCGTCATCTTCTTAAGATAGCATGTGCTCTTATGCTTGCTTCTGCTGCCCCACTACACTTCTGGGCTGTGGTTGTTTCTACTGCCACTTTCCTGATTAATATTTAGCTTTCTACTGTTCTTCAGGGTGGGATCCCAGTTGAATGTCTCTGTGGTAAGACTCCTGACTATTCTAGTCTTTGCCTCTTTGGATGTGTGTGTTGTGTTCTTCTTGCCCCTCGTGAGCGCACCAAGCTGACCGCTTAGTCCATGGAGTGCCTTTTTTTGGGCTATAGCGCTGAGCATAAGGGATATCGTTGTTGGGATCCTGTTGGCCGACGGATGCGGGTTTCTCGGGATATCACTTTTGATGAGTCTCATCCTTTCTACCCTCGTCCTTCTCCTTCCACCACTCCAGCATCTCTTGTCGAGCCGCTTTCTTTCCTGACTTTTCCTGCCACCCCCATAGTCACCACACCTCCATCACAGCCTTTGGCCTCTTCGATTCCTCCTTCACTGTCTCCTTTGCCACCGCCACCCTCTCCAAAGGCTCCTTCCGGCCTTCATCCTTCTTATCCTCTTTATTACACTCGTCGTCCGCGAGTTGAGGATTCTTCTGACGCGCCATCATTTTCTGATGGTTCATCTTCTTTGGCCTCTCCTCGATATGCTCTTCGTAGCCGCCAGTCTATCCGGCCTCCTATGCGCTTTTGTTTAGCGGCTCTTGCCGAACCGACTTCTTATCGTGATGCTGTTGTTCATCAGGAGTGACGGCATAAAATGGCTGAGGAGATTGCTGCCCTTGAGCATACTGGCACATGGGATCTTGTCCATCTTCTCGTGCATGTTACTCCTATCACGTGCAATTGGGTCTACAAGATTAAGACCCGCTCTGATGGTTCTCTTGAGCGCTACAAGGCTCATCTTGTGGCACGTGGTTTTCAGCAGGAGCATGGTCGTGATTATGATGAGACATTTGCTTCTGTGGCTCACATGACCACAGTTCGCACTCTTCTTGCTGTGGCGTCTGTTCGGGCATGGTCCATCTCTCTGCTTGATGTCAAGAATGTCTTTCTCGATGGTAAGCTATTGAAGAGGTTTATATGCAGCCACCATCGGGGTATTCTGTTCCTGAGGTTATGGTTTGTCGCCTTCGCCGATCTCTTTACGACCTCAAGCAAGCTCCTCGTGCTTGGTTTGATCGTTTCTCTTCTGTTGTCACTGCAGCTAGTTTCTCTGCCAGTGCTCATGATCCTGCTCTCTTTATTCACACTTCGCCTCTTAGTCGGACACTTCTCCTTTTATATGTTGATGATATGATCATTACTAGAGATGATTCTCAGTACATCACCTTTGTAAAGGAGCGTCTTAATGAGCAGTTTCTCATGTCTGATCTGGGTCCTCTTCGATATTTTTTTTGGGGTTGAGGTTACTTCTACACCCAAGGGCTTCTATCTGTCCCAAGAAAAGTATATTCAAGATCTACTTGATTGTGCTTCTCTTACTGATCAGCACACCGCTAAGACTCCTATGGAGCTTAATGTTCATCTTCGGCCCACCGATGGTGAGCCTCTTGCTGATTCTACTCGCTATCGTCACCTTGTTGGGAGTTTTGTTTATCTGGGTGTCACTCGTCTTGATATTTCGTACCCTGTGCATATCTTGAGTTTGTTTGTTTCTACTCCCACTCAGCTCCACTATAGTCATCTTCTTCGTGTTCTACGATATCTTCGTGGAACCATCACTCGTCGTCTGTTTTTCTCTCGCTCTAGCTCTTTACAGCTCCAAGTATGTTCTGATGCCACCTGGGCTAGTGATCATTCTGATCGCCGGTCTCTCTTTGCTTATTGTGTTTTTTTGTGGTTCTCTCATTGCTTGGAAGACTAAGAAGCAGACAACAGTTTTTCGTTCGAGTGCTGAGGCTGAGTTGTGAGCTATGGCTTTGTTGACTGCGGAGGTCACTTGGCTACGGTGGTTACTTGAGAATTTTAGTGTTTCGCTTCAAGACCCACTCTCTTCGTCCTAACAAAGACAGGGCTATTAGCATTGCTACAAATCTGGTGAAGCATGAGCTTACAAAGCATATTGGTGTTGATGTTTCCTACATGCGAACACAGGTACAAGACTAGATTTTTGCTCTTCAGTATATGTTTTCGAAACTTGGTGTGAGACTTCTTCACAAAGCGTGAACCGTAGTTCAAAGATGTTTTCTATCTCTCCAAACTTAGTGTTGTTGATCCACCATAAGTTTAAGGGGGGGTGTTAGATGTATATGTATTTTTTCCGTTATATAAGAAGTTCCTTATATATATACCACTCTGTTCTTATATATATTGGTCCATTAACCTTATAACGAATACAATCGTTATTCATGACTGTCTACAGCTTCGTCTTCCTTGATGATGCCCCACTTAATCATTAAGACTCTGCTTTCTCAGTCGTGGTCAATTGTTTTGTAGATTGTTTCCCTGTCAGGCGTCGGCTTCTTCTAGGAGTGAAGTCTTCCGCTTGCGGTTTGGATTTGGGTGTTTTCGCCTGCTTGGGAGTGGGACCTAGAGTGGCGAGGGTTTCTTTATGTATATCAGCAAAAAAAAGGCCTGGCCTTCCTCCCCTTGAAACTGGTTCGATTGCCAATCTGGCCTCCACTGTCGCCAAACCCAGATGCTCAACTTCTTGGGCTTGTATTGCCTCCTGGGTTTTCTCAACTATCAATCCTGTATCGGCCTCATCTGTTAATTCAACTTCTTGATCCTTAGTTGCTTCCCCTTCTACTGCAAGCCCACCTTGGGCCTCAACCGCCGCCGGCTCAAATTGAGCATTGACTGCTGCTTGATCGTCAGATTGGACCTCATTTGCTGCTAGCATAGCCTGGCCCATATCACCCATCAAACCCAATTGTGTAACAAAATCGTCGACAACGCCAACCAACGGTTGGCCTGCGCCCTGCTGTCTCGAGGACACTTGATGCTGCTGACGAACTGTCGGCGAGTGTAGTTCGAACGATTAATAAACTCAAAATCGTAAGAATAATATAATATAAGAACATAAAAATAAAATAATAGATTGAGCATAGAGATATAAGGAGACTTCAGATTTCTCTTTATTGTTCTTCTCAAAACTATTTACAGTGTTAGGGTCCTCTCTCCTTTATATAGGCTACTAGATAGATGAGAAGACCACCATAAAACCAAGGCTGTCAGCTTGGACCTGGTTTCTTAACAGATGCATCGGGGGTAGGTAACAAAAATGTATTATCCTCAACAACTGGAACACGCTCTTCGGATTCTGCTAGCACGCGGTAAAAACACTTCTTGGTAATCTGCACCGTTTGCATGGAACTGTTGGGATCACGTCGATCTGCTCCCTCGTTAGCTGCTGGAATAAGAACAGCCGCGTCGTCCTCCGCGCGGTCGGCACTGGTCGCTACTTGCATGGCATTGAAACTTATTTCACGAGGCGTCATCTTCTCGCTAACCACCCTCTCTCTGACCAAAGTTGAACTGATGGACAAGGAGCAAGGTACTGAGGAGACGGTAGGAAGCTTCCAACCTACCACGGCGACCTGCACCTGTCTTCCCCGCAGACGGTGGCCAGCTTCTCTCTGCTTCCTTGATGGCGCATTCCCAGCAGGAACACTATCATGAAAACGAAAATAACGACAACGCGAATTACCCACGCCGTAGGATCCAATAGGACCCTTCGCCGGTCTGCCTCCATGACCACTATCTCCATCACTTGAAGGTGGTGCTCTACTATCCTAAGACGAACCTGACTTGAAATTAAAATCTTCTATGAACACGATATGAATCAACACATTAATTATACTGTAACATCACCTTCCTTGTGAGTAGAGTTGGTACACGCCCAAGCACAGGATCAAAATCGTAACCTTCAGATTCTGGCTCCGGGATTAACATTAACTTTTCTTTAGGGATCAAGTTCGGATTCATAGACCACGCTGTAAGCCTGAACCGAGACATATCAGAACGATCTGCCGTTGAAGCATCTAGCCTTTCAGTCCAACAGGAATTTGAAAGAATGGAAGCTGCCGTCGAATCACTACCAGAAACAGGATGTTTCCGGAGTGCCAAAAACACTCGGGAAACGGGGCCAAACACTCGGGAAAAACCACTCGGGATATATTAGTCGGGATAAAAACAGTTTCCCGAGTGTGATACTCAGGAAATATTACTTTCCCGAGTGTATATGTATACACTCGGGAAACTCACACACTCGGGAGAAAACCCTGCTGAACGGCTTCTGTGCCCATAACGGGAATTTTTCCCGAGTGTTGACACTGCATATATCTTGAAAAAACACTCGGAATGTTTCCAACGTTTGACCGATTTAAATCGAGGAAAATTGACACTGGCCGTGTTTCCGAGTGCACAGCAAAACGACCCTCGGAAAGCTTCCGCGAATCCGACAGAAAATACCACGGGTCAATTGTTCCCGAGTGTCGACACTCGGGAAACTTTTGGTCGATTTCCCGAGTGTCGACACTCGGGAAATATTTGGTCGCTTTCCCGAGTGCCACAAACACTCGGGAAAGCGACAAACACTCGGGAAATCGACATTCCAGCAGAACCCCATTTTCCACAAATTCATTTAAAATCCATTTCACAGCAATCAAATAATCCATCCATCCATTCCACAATATATATGTATGTATGTATGTATGTATAGATCGAACAAAAGACATCATAACAGTTCCCGAGCTCACAACATTCAAGTTCAAGTTGGATAAGCATAAGGCATTATACATATGACAGCTTCCAAATAGTAATTTCATAGTCTTATATACATAAAACAAAAGCAAGTATCACTACAACCATTTGCATGCATGCATTTCTGCTTCAATCTTACGTGCACAAAAGCATCATTTTGGGAGTTCTGCAGATAGAGCAAAACTTAATATTAGTGCCATCTTACAACAAAAGTTAGGAATTGATATTACATGAAAAAATAATTAACCAAAGTATTGACAAAGCAAGGGAAATGACAGTAAGCAAGGGAAATGAGTAATGACTATTGAGTAGTGACCAAGAAAATGCTATGTCTGACAGAGCAACACAACATCATGAATCTGAACATAGACTGGTTGACCATCATTAAGAAATATAA
Source organism: Phyllostachys edulis (assembly GCA_036346405.1). Lineage (NCBI taxonomy): Eukaryota > Viridiplantae > Streptophyta > Magnoliopsida > Poales > Poaceae > Phyllostachys > Phyllostachys edulis. The sequence goes on along the minus strand of CM070553.1, from coordinate 12,696,043 downwards.
TGACATGACTGTGGTTTTAGAAGTCAAACCCAAGTACCCAACATCCAGGAAAAGGGTGGGAGGTTAAGGCGAATGACAAACACAGGCCAACAGCTGTATGGCGCAGCCCCCATACCAAATGGGTTAGACCCATCAGTTGCAATTGCAATTGAACGTTAAAGCTCATGACAAACTCTACATAGTCTCGGTCAAATTGCTTCCATGCTTCACCATCGATGGGTGGACCATCTTGTCATTATGGTACCGCAAAGCGACCATACTTGTGCCATACCATTTGTTTGGCGAAACCTCGACATGTATATCCGTTGGATTCGTGGCACAAATGGTAGATAGCGAAGTATTTTTACGCCAATAGGAAGTCGCCTCTTGACCATCACTTTGAGTCAACCTCAACAAACCTAGACTCACCACACTTATCACAAGTGATCTTTGTCACTACTACAAAAGGCTATCTTGGACACCTCATCACGCACGGTTGACCAAAACCGCTCAGATATTCAATCACGACGGTTTTGGTTTAGAGACCGCTCACTCATCGGGTCTAGCGCTTAAAACCGCTCAGTGAAGAGGTAATATCACGAGCGGTTCATGTTGAAAACCATCGTGAAGTATCACGCAGGCGGTTACGAACAAGAACCGTCTATGATATTTATTAGTATCACGAGCGGTTTTAAAACACAACCGCTCAGGTAAATGCACGACGGTTCAACAAGAACCGCTCGTGATATTAATTAGTATCACTGAGCGGTTCTTAACAATAACCGCTCGTGATAATATCGCTCTGACTCCACGGTGAGTTTCTTCATCACCGATCGTCGCTCGTTCATTGCCATCCGCCCGGCTCCCGATCCGCGCTCTCTTCATCGCATCGATCCGCTTCGGCTCCCGTCGTCTCTTAAATCTCACGCTCGAATTTATTCCTTGTTTTATAAAAAGGATCATCCGCCATCCAAGATGATCATCCCCACATACTTATAAAAAATGTAAATGGTCGCCTCTTCCTTGTCGCCGGCATTGATGGCCTTCACGCCGCCTTTGTCACGAGCACCTCTCTCGGTGTAAGTTGAACTGTCTTCGCGGAAGAACACCTGCTTGATCAACAGTGTCTTCACTCCTCTGCCGGCGGAGAATTTGCCGGAGCAGGTGATGGCCACCTTCCGCCGTCTTGACATCCTCCTCCGACGTTTCTTCCGGGTGATCTCCCACTTTCGGCGAGTTTACCGCGTCATCGATGTAGTCCTCCAAAACGACGTTGCGTCTCCGTGAGGCTTGCCGTCACTTGACTGTAATCGAGGCAAGAGAGCGACGAGTCGACGGCCGAGACCCTCAAGCAAGGAAGAGAGCCTATGGGCTCAATTCTTCTTGGTTCAACAGTCTGAGGGTCTTCGGGAGACACTCGAACATGCGCGTCAGCGGGTGGGCGCATTTCGAGCTTCGTTCATCGATGATCGAGAACCGTCCGATGCCGAAACACGATGCGCCTATGAAGTATTGCAGATGGAGATAGCAGCCTACCTCCGCCACTAGAAAAACCTTGTTTAATTATAGGTTTCTGCTTTTTTTAATATAAACATGTAATTTCTTCATGTCATGTAAGTGTATATACAAGATAAATATACTTGAGAAAAAACCATTTCACAGACGGTTCCATTATGGAACCGTCTGTGATAATTATCACTGACGGTTCCATAATAGAACCGTCTGTGATAAGTCTCTTTATAAGTAGGAGCTACCCAGCCGGCCGCTAGGGTTTGCGCTCTAACTCGTCACTCCCGCCGCCTTACTCTCGTCCGTTCCTCCCGTCGCCGCCGACGTCGCCATTCTTCCGTAAATCGACGGTTGTAGCATCTGGTGGCGCAAAAAAGACACTCAATGCGATAAGAGTGTCTTTTGCGGCACCACCGCCTAACCACTCTGACGCCGCCCTAACTCTCGTCACTCCTCACTCAGCTAGGGTTTGCGCCCGCCTAACTCGTTCCTCCCCCCTCGACGCCGCCGCTCGACCTGCGTCGCCGTCACCGCCTGACCCCCGTTGCGCCCGCTAGGGCTCTCTGGCCGGCTTTGCTTTCCCCATCCTCCTCTATTCTCCTCTAGATCTGTTAGCTTAATGTCTTTTGTTGAGTTTGATTTTTATGCATGAGCCTTAAGTTGTGTCCTCGATGTTTGTGTGATTTATGCAAGGTAAAGGAAATGGATGAGGGTTGTCTTTGGTGGTGGGTCGCCACCGTGGTTGCGCTGCACTAAGGTCGACTGCTGTCTCTACCCCCTTGCTCTGTGATGAAAATGGCTAGCTAGTGCTCTGCGATGGATGCTAAAATTGAATTGATAATTAGTTCATATTAATAGTCCCTTGCTCTGTGATGTAATGATGTCAATAGTTTTATGTTGAAATTGAATTGATAATTAGTTCATATTAATAGTCCCTTTGCTCTGTGATGTAATGGTGTCAATAATCTTATGCTGAAATTGAATTGATAATTAGTTCATATTAATAGTCCCCTTGTTCATGCTTGGTCAAGTTCTCCTACCTCTTGCGTGCAGTGCGTCCTACCATTCCATTCATAATCTCTTCTCTATAAAGTCTCCAAGCGGTGGTTTGCTTGTGCCATTAAAACCGGCATGATATATATATATATATATATATATATATATATATATATATATATATATATATATATATATATATATATATATATATATATATATATATATAGATCTGACCACTTTAGGAGGTAGTCCCATGACATGAGAAGAATGAGGCAGTATCCACGGGCAACCTCATTGAGCCCTGTAAGTTTAAAAGTATGGATGCAAGGAGGCGTCGGGACATCCAATTACAGGATTGGGCGTCGCTACGTTGAAAAGTGGCGTTGATCGCCTACTCCGGCGGGGCGTGGCATCATCTATCGACAACCAACAATTCTTGAGCATGTAATTGTCTTTAAAGCCAACAAGAACACCCAGCAACAAGTTGAGAATTCTTTTGAAATATAAGAATGGTTGTTTGGTGTTCTTGTTGGGTTTAAAGACGATTACATGCTCCAGAATGGTTAGTTTGCTAATACATGGTGCCACTTCCCATCGGAGTACTACCAAGATCAACGACACTTTCTAAACATAACGACGCCCAATCCGTAATTGGATATCCCGACGGTCTCCTTGCATCCATACTTTTTAAACTTGCAGGGCTCAATGAGGTTGCCCGTGGCTACCGCCTCATCCTTCTCATGTCAAGGACGATCCCCCAAAGTGGCCGAGAGACTACTTAACAATATATATATATATATATATATATATATATATATATATATATATATATATGATGCCGATTTAATGGTACAAGCGACCACCGCTGGGGCTTTATAGAAAAGTCATCAGCAGTTTGCCCTGGCAAACCGTCAGGATAGTACATATCACGAGCGGTTTCATCCACAAACCGTCAGTGATAAGTACATATCACGAGACGGTTTGTGGTGAAACCGTCTGTGATATGTACTTATCACGACGGTTTGTTGATGAAACCATCTCGTGATATTACTTATCGCAGCGGTTTGAACCACAAACCGCTGCGGAAAGTATACATCACGAGCGGTTCAAAACCGCTCGTGATGACCTCATGTCATCATCGACCCATAAACTCAAACGGCTCACGAAACCGCTCGTGATGACGTTTTTGAACCGTCTGTGAAAGCCTTTTCTGTAGTAGTGTGTCCACATTCTCATTCCTAAATAGCATGCAATGATTTGGACAAACATCTATCTTCTCATATGGCATATTTAGTGCGCTTATCAATTTCTTGGCCTCATACAAGTTAGCGGGCGGTTTGTGACCATCTCGGGAGAAGGGTGCTAAACACGCTTAAGAATGCATCAAAGCAAGCAATGCTTGTATTGAATCGAGACTTGACAAAGAAGTAGTCGGTGTGATGGCATCTAGTTGGGACACTGTGTTTGCCTATGAAGTGGTTGACTCATTGCGGACAACATATCAAAGAAAGCCCTTGTTGCGAGCTCCGGTTCTTCCTCGGCCAGTGGCCCATATGCATGACGACATCATCTAGCATGTCTTCTATCCTACTCTCATTGTGGCCGCCATCGTCCGCTTTCTTCCCTTAGCACATCCGATCGCTATGTTGTGACTCGCCGTGATACACCCACACGGTATAGTCTCGCCTAAATCCGTGATTGCACAGTGTGCGATCATTGTTGCCCTCATTTGTGGCCGTGTGTTGAACAACGAGAACAAGGGCACAACACACCCGGCCCATTACTCCTAGCAAATGCTTGATCCACAAAATCATCGACTTTTCCATCCATTCTTGGGTACAGTCACCCATCGCTCTCGCCCAAAGGTACATTCAACTACGATCCTCACCATCCTAGTGTGCAAAACATAATGCATATTTTAATCCAACTTTTATTTATGTCAAAAATTACAACTACTGAGCTAGCTAGAAGCTACCCTATGATGCATGCCCTATATATGTACACTAAAAGCAGTGACATGAAGACAATATACATGATCAACAGAGCATAAAAACACTTTCTTTCAATATATATGAATATCTTTATTTATTAACACGTTAATGTAGCATTGTAATGACAAAGATATCAATCCACCATAAATGGACAACACAAAAGAAAATAAGCAAACTTTATTTCTTTTCAACTTATCCATTACCTTACAAGACTTCTTGGAGCCGAGGGAGCCGAGGAGTCTGCGGTGGAGAAGATGGTCAGCAATGTTGTGTGTCGGTGGAGGCAATGAGGGAGGCGGCAAAGATCAGAGGCAAGTGCCAAAACAATCAAGCCTCAAGATGTATTGATTTTCACAAGAATAAACTAACAATCTCTTCTCACAGATCAAGAAACTTCAACAACATATTTGACTCTGCTCGACTTGAGTACAAAAATGTTTCCAATTTACAATCATGAAATGATAAATGCATGATGGAACAAAATCACAAATCCTTTAGCATGTTACACCGAGTAGTTACAAAGCTCGCCATTAATTTGTTAGAGATGCCATGCAAAGCAATCATTTTGGAGAACCGGAGTAGTTACAAAGCTCGTCTGTTAATTTGTTAGAAATGCCATGCAAAGCAATCATTTTGGAGAACTACATCAGCCATTGGCCTATAAGTGATTCGTGGTCTAGCCCCAAGGTGTAATTTGGAAGTCACAATACCAACCAGGTAACCACACATACAGACCAACACATAATGATAGACACATGCTTTTGCCTCAAATTAAAGACACATGCTTTCACACTTCATCTAGGAGAATAGCCTGAAGGATCCTTCCTTTCTCTAGCTACTGGGATCAATCGACTCATCAAACCAAATAGTGGACATTGTCTCACTATATATTACTCTGTTTTCATATTTAACTTTCGGTAATGAAATGAAATTTAGGGGAAGTTTGAGCTGACCTAAATTACTAAAGCTTAGTGGGGCCAATTGACCACGATGCTTATGGCACGCCCCTGTTTTTTTTGCTACTTAACTTCATATAGATACATGTCTAGTTATTCTTGGACATGATCAACCAACATAAGAGATGGATACACATAGGCATCTTTTGTCAACACCCGTCAATGTAGTCATAAATATAAGGCAAGCATCTGTCAGTTATCACTAGACCTTTCAATTCCAATTCAACCTAATTGATGTCGCCTAACTATGTAAGGGCGCGCTCTATATTTTACAAGTTGTCAATTGTCATCCCATCAAATTTGGAATAGAAAAAACCTCCTGTTCTTCATCCTTGAAAAAAGAAAGATATTCAGTGGTGTTACTAACTTGCAAATGTAAGTGATTTAACTAGAGCAACATGTTTTTATTTCTAGTCAGTATTAATATCAACCATCGCTCAATAATAATAATAATTTATAGTCGAATACAATTCCTTTTCGCACAAAACGAGTTGGTTAGTAATAGTATTCGAGAAACATATGCACAAGAGACCATTGGATCAGATCCTATAATAAACCTAGAGATAATCGCATGCTATGAAGGAGCAAAGTTGGCGTATGATGGGAGCTAAGGAACATTATCACGTAAACCGATTGCCAAATGTTGATGAACCAAAGGAGGTCCCGTAGGAGAACAGATCGGAGATTGCTTGCATTCTTGTTGAAATCTAGGAGATTAGTAATATGTGTTGATAATTTTGAGTTGGTTTTTGTTAGGAGGAGACTAATTTTGCGACACAAGACATATGTTCTCAAAGAAGCGTCCCAGTGTAACCGATGTATGTGGCTTAATCGGACATCGACTTTTTGTTATCATGTTTCAACCATGATTGTAGCTCTCTTGATGAGTAATATGATCTCTGGTTGAGTCTCAAAACAAAAAAACTACAACAATCCTTAAATCATGAAGGCCTGGATTTGCATATTGCTAAGACAAATTAACCAGATCTGCACTAATAAGACCAAGATGCGCAGAGCAATGGGAGGGGTTGGCGCCGGTCGGGAGGGAGCCGGGAGGCGGAGTCGGGCGGCGCCGGGAGGAGGGAGCCGGGAGGCGGAGTGGGCGGCGCCGGCCGGGAGGGAGCCGGGAGGCGGAGTCGGGCGGCGCCGACGAGGAGGAGTCGGGAGGCGGAGTCGGGCGGCCGATCGAGGAGGTCGGGCGGCGGTGTCGAGGAGGTGGGGAGGAGACGAGGGGAGGCGGCGGTGGCGGCAGGCGACGAGGGGTGACGGCAAGGCATGGAGGCGGGAGGCGGCGGAGGACGGGAGGGAGCGGCACGGTTGGGGATTGGGAGAGGGAGCAGCGTGGGGAAAAAAATGGTGCGGGGGGGTTGGGGAGAACGGTATAGTTAGAAACGAACGGGCGCGCGGCGTGGGGAAAAAATGGCGCGGCTGATGTTTTAGCTCCTGAGTGTCTGTAACGAATGACACTCGGGAAAAAAAATTTCCCTGTTGCTCCCGTCAAAGTTTCCCGAGTGTCCAATCGGACACTCAGGAAATGTTAATTTCCCGAGTGTTGTCTTCGATTCCCGAGTGTTTCGTAAGGCGCTCGGGAAGTTCCCGAGTGTATTATTCAAAACACTCGGGAAACTTCTGAACACTCGGGAAATTAGACGATTCTGGTAGTGAATGTTCCCAAGCATGTGCAGGAATTCCTTCCATCTCAATACCTACTTTGAACAGCAATGTCTTACTTGCGCCTGAGCATGCCTGTTCCAGGGTTTAAACCCTAGCTCGAAGAAGCTACCTTCAATCGGGCCATGAACCAGGACCCTCCTCTTCAGCTCTGGCTAGGAGAGGACAACCGAAAATCTCAGGTTGGAAGTTGTGGATCGAGAACTCATCACTAGTAACTTGAAAGACATCCATGATAGCCTTCTCAGCTTCATCCCGAGAAACCAATGGCTGGGTACCTAGCACCGTGGTCAAATCATTGGTTGGAGTAATCATACATATCTCCTACTGAGGACGCAGTGACGGATCCCCTGGGCACCTCTCTGTCGATGGTAGTTGTGGCGTCCCGTATCATTACTCGGAAGGTAATCACACTTAAGCAAATGTATTACTATTTATTTGCCCGGTAGAACACCGCTTCAATAAATAGTAAGTCTTACTAGAGTTGACGCAGCAGAACAATAAGATAGAAACGGTTCTTTATTACAACAGTTAGTCACGTAAGGCTAAGATCTTACATTACAAGTATTAATTTACAACTATAAAATTGGACTAAGTCCCTCGCTTGTCTGTCATGCTCTCTTGGTCTCCTACTCGTCCCATGTGCCGCATAGGGCGTCCACCTTGCCCTGCTCCTCGTAGTAAGGGTCATCATCTCTTGCGATCTCATCTACACCTGTGTGTGACCTTCGTCCCACGCGGTATAATTTCTGGCCCGACTAGGATCTACAAAGGAGGATAATAGTAAGGTTGAGTACAAAGATACTTAGCAAGCATTAATAGCAAAAGATGCACTGTATGACTTATCTCTGTTCGTTATCACGTTTTCTATATCATCTCTTTTCTGAAAATAAACAACTCGTTAAAACATTAAGTAACAGATTTTAATACTGAAAAGACTACTTATCACTCGGAGAGAAGATAGACCCCTAGTGGTTCCCGTAGACTCTAATCCAGGAGACTGGTATGAATTCATGATTTTATTTAACATTGTGCAGGCTTTGTACCATTTTACCCATAGCTACTCTGAGCTTTCTTTGAACTGGGTTCCCCTGCATTTCCTTTGATGCAAGTTCGAGATCAGAATATAGAACGTTTTCCAAGTTATGTGATTAAGTCTCCACCTATTACTTTCCGTCGGTGCTGACCTCGTCATGCTGCTGACCCAGTCATCCACCGAGTTCCAGTAATGTTGGTTGGGCCAGCTATCCCTCCAGACCCAACACTCCATTGTGTGGTACTATAGCGCTTTGGTTGGGTCGGCTTTCCCTCCAGACCCACACCACTCACACATATTACTTACCCGATGTGGAGAGCATAATTACGTAACAAGGTAGCATTTTCTGCCCGCCGAAACGGAAAAATAGTTGGTACTTAAATACGACCTCTGACCGAGTAAGAGTTTTGTTGGTCCTTATATATTAACCATATGTAAAGAGGTCCCACATCTTCCCTTATCTCTATCCTGTCACAGGCTCTCTTTACCATCCTAATAACTCTCTTTCTTCATCTCATTCTCATTTCTTATCTTCAGCTCATTCTCATCTTTAGTCCGAATTGATTTTTAAGACATAGTTATCATGCACATATGTATAATAATACATCAAAGTATGGTTTACATTTAATATAACTATGTTGGTGATTAAGAGATAAGCTTGCCTTCGTAGTCGTAGAAAGGATCGGCGTCGAAGAATTCTGGATCAGCTACTCTGGTCTGCGTTGGTTCGTCCTCTGTAATTATACGGCAGCACGAATAATAAATAAATATTTAGTTTATTTTGGGTGATATTATGCTTACATAAATTATTTTATTTCCTTTGTCGGTGGATTTTAATTAAATAACATTTTCGAGTCCCCCATTAAGTTAACACTCCCTAACAACGGTCGTTTTACGGTCTACTGGCTTTAGGATCGAGGCTGCTAAAACTCATGTTTTTAACGTGTGGGGAATAAAATACTACTCGTACTTGCATTTCACTAAGTCTATTAACCTTACTCGCAAGAAATACGCCTAATTGATTTTATTTAAGCAATGCATTTATTTTATTCACTTCTTTAAATAGACTCGTAGTTGATTATTTTAATTAATCTATCATGATTAAATCATTTCTGACGTACCAGAATTGTTTGTCTAACATAGTGAGTGTTATCGGCGATTAATTTTATTAATAAAGTTTTAGGTTTATTTTATGATTTTTCCTATTTTTATTGTCTACCGGTCTGGCTACCATTATTTACCTGTACGGAGCTTATAAATCTATTTTTCTGGCGATTTGACTGAAACTTGTAGGTATGCTACATATGCGTTCTCTCTTTTTATTAATAATTTTATTTTATCTTATTTCATTTTATTATTTACCTTTAGTGTCGTTAAACCTACGCAGCCGCTTCTCCACTACGAATGTTGGCACAAGCTCTGGATCACTCACGCTATCTTATGGACTCAGCACACAAGATTATTATGCAACAGGATTAATATCTAACATGGGGGGCAAGGTGAGGAGGAGGGTGGCGACGGAGGCAGGCATAGCACTGGGAAGGAGTGTAGCCGCGAGTACCGACGCTACCGCGATCAACCGTGATGGAAGCAGGAGGGCGGCGCTGGCTCCTCCTACCACTTCACGGTGGACTGTCGGAGGGAGTGCGAGGCGCGCAGCTACGACTGGAGGCAAAATCAACTCTGCCTGACAAAGTGCCGTCGCCGGTAGGAGGAGCAGCAGCAGGGCAGTGGCCGCAGCTACAAGGGCAAAGATGTCAACAGGGAGGACAATAGACGCGACCACAGGGGCGGACCTAAAGAAGGTTGAGTAGGGGCAGACCCAACTCCAATTTCAGTTTTTTTTTGTAGAGTAGCCGAATATTTAACCACTTGTGTCCACGCTTAGCCTAGCATAGATGCTCCGACAGCCTACTTGTTAGGACTGAAAATGAGTCGAGCCGAGCCAAGCTCGGTCTGACAGGCAGCTCGACTCGTTTGAAAAACGAGCTGAAACTTGCTCGGCTCGGCTCGGCTCGGCTTGAAGCTTGAGCCGGCTTGCGTGTTCGTTCAGCCAAGACAGCCTGAGCCCAGAAACAAAACGGCAGATCGATTGGGTTCTCAGTGTAAGATTTATTCACGCGGTCTCCTAAGATCTGAAATGCTCCCCCTTGTTCTTGATCCCGTTGCTCTTGTCGATTTCATCCCCGCTTGCTTTTTCCCCCGTAAATTTCATGCTGCGGATCACAGCAAGGAGATTGGCAAGCAAGCAATTTTATCTATTTGGATCAATATCAGAAGAGGAGGGAACAAAGCAGCAAGAAACCAATAAACTCGGTGCAAGGGAGAGAGAGGCATGATGCTGGAAGGCAAATATTGTCTCGTCTCGCGCTCCCTGCCGAGCTCCTGCGAGCCGGAGTCTGAGTGGGCTTACCTCGCGCAGTTGACAGCGGCTGCGGGAAGCGCAGTAAGCCTCCGTCTCCGCAACCGCATACGCCGGACATCTCTGAGAGCCACGGCTCCAGTCGCCATGCCTCCTTCGTGGGGCGCAGTGGAGGATGGGGGACGGGCCGCCGCTTCAGGATGGATTTGGGGGCAGAGACGTAGACTGCTTCGGGATTGATTTGGCACTGCTCTGTTGACTGTTATGTTTGGTTTTGTGGGACGAGCGGCTCGCATTTTTTTGTGAGCTAGAAAGGAGACCCTGCTCAGTTTGAAAAGGTGGCGAGCTCGAGCTATTTTTTCAGCCCTACTACTTGTGTCCGTCCCTAGCTTATTTTTTTTACCTAGGTTTGCCCCTAGCGGCCACCGCGGCAAGGAAGAGCTCTGTCGGCAGAAATGCCAGCAGCGCTACCAGGATTGGTCACAGAGGGCGCAGTGCCAGATGCAGTGTCGGCACCATCGCCTGCTGGAGCAGGAGGCCAACTACAGCGGCCATGGAGACCGCTGCCACAAGCAGTGCCAAGGCTACCACGACCAGTGGCAATGCTGTAGCATTGCAGGCAGCGGCACGGGGAGGATAGCGCCGACGAGGACAACTACAACGGCTATGGAGACCGCTGCCAAAAGCAGTGCCAGCACCACCGCGACTGGTGGAAGAAGCAGTTTCAATAAATGAATCTGGGGTTTTCTTCCCTTCCTACTTTCAAAAAAAACAATATTAGCAATTAGCAATTAGCATATCTAGGTTGGACCAAGGTCAGGGTTTTGAAAACCGGTATCAAAATTTTAACGGAGTCTGGTAGGGCCAGTTTGGCCGAAAATTGGAATTTTTCGGCGAATTTTGTCCGAAATTTTTAAATCAAAATTTGAATTTTAGAAAATCAGCCAAAAATCGGTTGAAAACATCAAATTTCTTCTATATTTGACAAAATTCATGCAAACCAAAATTTTCGAATCAATTTGGGTTTCTACCAAGGTCCGATAGAAACGATTCACTTGTTTCCATGAAAATAGGCGAAATTTTTAACCATGACATAGGTACATATCCATTCTTACATACATACATACATACACACACACACACATATATATATATATATATATATATATATATATATATATATATATATATATATATATGGTATTTCTGAGAGTACGTACTCCCACTTCTTATATACCATTTACATAGATACGTAATAGCATACATACTGTAATCTCTCTTGTTCACCTGGGTCGAGTTTTTTTCCATCCTTTCTTGCTAACTCCTATTCAGTGTTCACATTGAGTTTACACAGGAACTCACTGCCGCTCGGCTATCGGCAACTTTACAGCTGATCTTACAGTTCATTTACACATCAAGTCAGAGCACATCACTGAGTTTTTTTCTCAACAAATTGTCCCTAAAGATTGAAGTGCTTCTACCATAAGACGTTTTTGACGGCTTCAAGATTCATCACCACTGTTTGAGTCCACCGAGGATGAGGACGGTGAGTCAGGAGCCTGATACTGCACTTGAGCCTGCCTCCGCGTCTGGTTCCTGAAGCTTTGAGCATAGAGCAGCGGGGGACGGCGAGGCGGGTGCGAAGAATGCTTCTTCTTGTGGCTCATGGTGATGATTGCCGTTAAGATGTCCATGATTGTGGGAAGAAGAGTCGATAAAATATTGAGAAGAGCAGATAGCTGCACATGACAGAACTCCTTTTGAGATCAATTGGAAATTACGTTTAGCAAGTTTCGGTTGCACTGAAAATGCACTAGACAGAAACACAAGGACAAAATTATGTCTGATGAAAAAAGATGAGCAATGCTTGAACTTCTCTCTGGCAGCAGCAACTTTGCTTCAAAGCAATTAAAGGAACTCTGTGATCTAATTTATGTGAAAAGAGATCTGTGGATTCTTACCGTGCCATGGCGAAAATAAGCAGTGATGTCGTACTGCAACCATACAGCGTAGGACAGTACAAAGGCGAGAAAGAGCCCCAGAAGATATAAAGGGTTTCTGTTCACGAACAAAAGAAAATGAGCCTGTTACATTTGTCAACTGTGAATTTTGATGTCTCAAAATCATGCATTAATTAGAAATACAATGGTGAATCATAAGTTAAAAGAATAATTCAATTCTTCAAGCATAAAAAAGTTACTTCAGTGAGATTACCTAAGAAGAAACATAAATTCATTGAAACCTAGTATTGCGAGAAGCAGGATAGTCCATGCAGGCGGCAACCAATTATAACTACGTCTGTGTGCTTCCTGGTGAAAAGGAATTTGGATTGCGATAATTTGATCAGCACAGCTCATGGATATTAAGATAGATAGACCATAAAAATAACTCCACATAATGCACAAAAAACAAATGATCCATCAAAACAAGCATAAAATGGTGAAAAAGAAGCGCTGAGGACTTCCAGGATTAACATTCAGAATTTCCTCATAAGAAATCAAGAAAATCATAGGTCACGGTTATCCTAGTATAAATTAGAACATAGATCTCAAGTTATGCAGGCACTGGTCCCAATTGGATGAGCAGCAAATGACCCAGGAAAATATATACCTGCGTAGACATTGCTTGTGCAACAGCATACTCTGTCTCTGCTTTGAATTGCCTCCAAATGGATTTACACTGCACTGGTGTGATCATTGTATCCTTTGGCGACACCTGTACAAACATAAAAATGTTCCAACTTATTTATAATTTTTGTTCCTCGCAAACCAAAAAGATCCAAGTGTAAGTGGCAGCACCTCTTCCCACGTGCTTGAAGCAAGTGGATCGGAAGTAAACTCGATACTCCTCTTCTGGGAAAGTGGCCCTCCATCTAAAAGAGCAGTCATCAGAGCCCGATCTATTTTATCTGCTTTATCATCCAACCGTATAGCTGCCATCATAGACAGAAGTCTTAAAGCCTGCAGCGTGAAAATGATACCCAGAATATGTTTATTGTGCATGAACATCATCGATCAGGACTTTAAGCTAGAAATGTTGCTACTGATCAAATCAAAATATCTAAGTATCCATACCGCTAAGCGTGCTTCTCTAGTGATTGCACGGACATCTTCATTTCCTGTCCATGTCCTTGGCATCGAATCCTCTTCATGGCTCAACACAGTAGAAAACCTACAAATAATCCAATAGAACAGGTAGCAAAGAGATGAAAGCTACAAACATGGTAGTGTGATACACGAAAACTAAAGCTACATTTCACTAATATTCCCTTCAGCGAACAAACGAAACAAATTCTACCTTTCTTTCATACGCATCAGAACATTTCCAGCTCCTTCTCTAGCTTTCTGTTCCACTATACTTCTCGCGTGTTCCCTTAATTCTAAGACCATCTTATTGGAAGTTCTCTTGTCTAGTTCAAACTCAGAAAGGGAATCTGAGAATGCCGAAACAGCATTTTTAGTCTCGCACCTATATAGTCCCCTAATAGATGCCCAAGAGTCTCTCTTGCCGGTTTCCAGGATTGATTGTACAGGTCCAGCAAGTGCGTCCAAGAGCTTCTTCTGAAAAATGCAATGGCAAAAGGTCCAAGCATGAGGATGTAATGTTTTGAAAACAATCACCAATGTAAAAACTTAAAAATGAAGGATCCCTTCCCAGGAATGTGCTGCCACCTCAAGACGTTAAGTGTGCAGTGAGTTGGAAATAACCTCATAAGTAGATTTTAGTTCAGACAATTTTGTGCTCCTAACAGATGCTGCATGAACTTCCATATGGTGCAGCAATTTGTTCCTAACATTTGAAGCATCCCACTTCACATGTTTAACCACAGCGTCTGTATAAAAACGAAGAAGGAATTGACATTAGTGTACTGTACATTCGCCAAACATATAAGGTACCTACTAATGAGTACAGGACCAATATCCCATCAAAGGAGACTATTTACATCTACTAGGGATTCACTTTTGTTGATACAGAATCTTGTATTTCCGGTATCAAATGGACCATCATATAAGCATCAACCATTTCAAAAACAGATACAATATTATAAAGATGCCAGGAGCAAGCATAAGTACTGGTGCTTAGTGCTTACAATCAGACACAAACAAGCAAAAGCTCATAGAAGTGAAAGTGTGAAATTAGTTGTCGAAAACAATCTAACAATTGCTATTGTGAAACTAGTACCTACAACATGGCAAATTAGCTTTCACAGTACTGCATAGGGAATTTACATGGTTATGATAAGGTGTCATTGCCATACACCTAAATTCATCACTAACCACAGCACTAATTGAAGGAGTAAACACATGACAACTGATATGGCGTTGGAAAAGATGGAGGTGGAAGATTGAACGGAAGGGATAATTGGCGAAGCGAAGAACGCCCCTTGGCGCGACGGCGCGACGGCACTGTGCTGGCGGCACAAGGGCTCTATCCCTGCCGAAACTAGGTGGAGGAAGACTTTTTGTTTATTGATTGATTGATTCTCTCTCCTTTACATCCGCTGCTTTTATAGACTAAGCATGCAGAATTTTCAGAAATAACCATAATGAATGTACTAGCCGAATCGAATACGGAAACTAACCTATTCTCTAATTCAATCTCTTAAGGAGAAACTAATTCTATCTCATCTATTTAAGATACTATCTATTAATCAACTGGATCTTCTCCCCTTGCTGAACTCCCCTCTCCTCCTTTCGAAACCCCTGCTGCCATATCGGCAACAGTAGCCGTGTTGGTTACTGTTCCCGAGTCCGACATGACTACACCTCCTCCGATCGAAAGTGCTGCAACAGCTTTGCGTCTCCTCCTCTGATACGTTTTACCAACAAAAGCGTCCACAACATTACCGCCCTCTCCATGAAACAGCTCGTCCTCGAGCTAGAATAAAGGATATTTCTTCTTGAACTACTCCAACTGTTCCCATGTAGCATCTGCAGAAGAACAACCGATCCATTGAATCAATAATTCCCATATGCCCCGATTCAAGCGCGCCCTTACAATGGCCAAAGGAGATGGAACCACACGGCCATGGACAATCTTCGGAAGAGTACCAGGGACCGTAGGGATGGGACCGATTCGAGCCGCCGGCTTTCTAGTCGGCGATGATGTGGTCGTGCGCCGCTTGTTGTGCCTTGATGCCGCTGATTTCTGTCATCATTACAGCGGGTTGCTGGAGCACATCGTCAATGGTTTTGTTGCTTTCCATGGTGAAGGGTGGTGGTGAAGGCTCTGATACCAAATAATATGGCGTTGGAAAAGATGGAGGTGGAAGATCAAACAGAAAGGATAATTGGCGAAGTGAAGAACGCCCCTTGGCGCGACGACACTGTGCCGGCGGCGCAAGGGCTCTGTCCCTGCCGAAACTAGGTGGAGGAAGACTTTTTTGTTTATTGATTGATGGAGTCTCTCTCCTTTACATCCGCTGCTTTTATAGACTAAGTATGCAGAATTTTCAGAAATAACAATAAGGAATGTACTAGCCGAATCGAATACGGAAACTAACCTATTCTCTAATTCAATCTCTTAAGGAGAAACTAATTCTATCTCATCTCTTTAGCAGACTACTCTATCTATTAATCAACTGGGTCTTCTCCCCTTGCCGAACTCCCCTCTCCTCCTTCTGAAACCCCTGCTGCCATTTCGGCAACAATAGCCATGTCAGTTACTGTTCCCGAGTCTGACACGGCTACAGCTCCTCCAGCCAAAAGTTCTGTAGCAGCTTTGCGTCTCCTCCACTGATACGTTTTACCAACAAAAGCATCCACAACAACAACAAAATGCTGGTCGATATCGTATATGTTGTTTGACTAAATAGCTAAATATTTTTGTCCCAAGATATCTAGCGGCAGTTGTTTGCTTACCTCTAAAGCCAGCATCAAACTCTGCTATTGAAGACTGGGCACAGTCACTAACTGATGATGCAAATCCCTCGCCGTTCCTTAGTGATTGTTCTAGATCACTTTTGAATTTATCGAGGGCCACAAGATGCAAGTGTTCTACCACTGCCTCGAATGCAGGATATGTGTGCTGCAAAACCACAAGATTTACATGAGACCATAAGACCAAGGGACCAACTACAAGGACAAATGAAAAAATCCATAGACATTTTTTAACGGGAGATTCAAGGATTTGCCATCAGACTTTCATGTGAAATTCAGGATTTGCCACTATTGTGAGGATGACATGTGGTCTCAGGACCCACATGTCATCCTCACATAGAGTGGCAAATCCTGAATTTCATATTATGTTCTAAATATATATATATATATATATATATATATATATATATATATATATACCATTTTTCATATTATGCAGCCATAAATATGCATGAAACCGTGCAGCTGAACTTAATAGGACTCAAGAAAGATCGTACCACACAAAGTGTCTACGATATTGCAAAACAATGCTTGTTGTTGGAATATATGCATACACATTACATTAGTGAGCAAAGATTTAAAACGTCATGGGCCTAGCACTGGTTCTTAACCAAACATATTCACCTAGCTTAACTACGGTCCTCCTCATAAGCAAACATCATCAGTTGGTTAAACTGCCTTCTCTATGTCAGAAAAGGAATCGGTCACTTGGAGATGAGTTACTCACATTAAGGATTTGAGATTCTAACTGTTGGCGCTTAGCAGTTCTCACACCTTCATCAAAGTAAATGGCTTCCATGTCATACCTGCAAGAAAATGTACAAAGTTTAGACTGTCGGAAATAAAATTCAAGATCAGTTGTTTTATGTGCTCACATGCAATTATCCAAATAACCCAAATATACAGTGTACAGCCTAAATATGAAAAACGATCTAACATTCTGCTCGAAATGTTGAGTTTGCAATTTGCATGTTCCTGTTTATAGGTCAAATTGGTTTAAGAGGATACGGAATCTTGTCCTACTTGCGGTGATCCACTAACATCCAGTAGACATAGGAGCGAGGGAGAAAAGAATGACATGGCACGGAGGACAAACTTAATTTCCGTATAAGCAGTCCATGAGAGGAATCACACCATAAAAAATATCAGAATTAGAAGAAAAAAATAATTAGAAAAAACAAAGACTAAACATGCTGCATGCAAGGAAAATGCTTTAGCATTACGTCTTAAATGAATGAACAGCTATATTAAGAGAGAGCAGAAGCATTACTAATTACTAGTTAAGTCTTTGTTTAGATTGATAATGAATATATGCTATCCCTTTCATAGGGATAACCTAACATGACGCCTAAGAAATAATCTATAAGGAAATCTGTCGATCTAATATAATATTTTCAACTATTAACAATAACATTCCTAATAGATAAGATCCTACCCCTAATAATAACTTGATAGATAAGGAATCCCAAATAACCTACCTAACTAGCTATTTTTTATCCTAGGAAATCCATCAGGCATGCATAGAAAATAACGTGCTACAGCACTAGTGGGCACTATTCACGCGGCACTACAGTATGTGTACTGTTCAAGCATCGTTCCAGTACCATGGCACTGTTCACGCCCTGCTACAGACACTGCTCACGCGTCTGCTGCAGTCGCCACACCTTGCTATAACATTACACCCTCGCGGCGAGACAGCTCGTCCTTGAGCTGCAGTGGTGGCCACGGTTGAAGTCTTTGGTGGAACCATGTTGACAAGAGTATTTGGTACTGGTGTCGGTTTACTTGAGAGTAAATCAACGACACTCCAACGTATGGCGTCCAAGGAAGAAGCGCCTTAGCATGTCGTGGCGTTGAGGAAGATGTCAGCAGCTTAGGCAACCGACATGGGGGAGTAGTTACGCCCTTACTGCCATGGAGTGTGACGATGGCAGGAAGGACACGACGGAGGCGTTGTCTCCTCAGTCGCTGCCCTCTGTATTGCCTATGGCGCAGCATCGACCAGTCATGTGGAAAAGATCGCCGCTGGACAGTAGCATCCTTCCTCCAGCGGCGCCACACAATGGGTGCAACCAAGGGCAGCGCCCACTGAGGTGGCGTTGGTGGCGACGTTGAGGAAGGTCATGGTAGCGTCGCCATTGCAATAGCACATGACGCCTCCTCTTGCTCCTTCAACTTGACCATCAATGTCCATGTTTCTTCGAGAATGGCCATCATGTTGTCAATTGAGGCTATTATCTTTTCGTTGCCAGCCTTCAACATGGTGAAAGGAGATAGTTCGGCACCGAAAACCATGGTGGGTGGCTCTGATACCAAATGTTGCGGTTGTTGGTTGGCTACGGATCCGAGAACCGAGGGTAGGACACTCGTCCTCATCTAACCACCGACAGTACTCTTGCCTATCGAGGTAGCGAGGTTCTGAGGCTTAGTTGAACTTTTGATTTCTCATTACTTAGATTGATAATGGATACATGCTATCCATTTTATAGGGACAACCCGACTTGACGCCTAAGAAATAATATATAAAGAAATATATCAATCCAATCTAATCTTTTCAACTATTAACAATAACATTCCTAATAGATAAGATCCTACCCCTAATAATAACTCGATAGATAAAGAATCCCAGAATAACCTAACTAACCAGCTATTTTGTTATCCTAGGAAATCCATCAGCCATGCACAGACAGAAAATAACGCACCACAGCACCGATGGGCACTATTATGCGGTACTACAGTACCACGTGTTCAGGCCTCTGCTACAGTTACGCTGCTCAAGCGCGGTTGTATTAACTTTTTAGAAAGAACGTTGTTTGGGTAATTAGTCAGATCACTCACTCTGCTAGATAAAAATCAACAATAGCACTGATCTTCGTTCCAAAGCCTGGTACATAACCGCATTTTACAGCTGCCTCTAGCTCCAACCAACCCTGCAGAGCAGAATAATTATTTTCCATGACACTAACTAAACAAAATACATAGAACTACAACATAAGAACAATGCCACCTTATCAGACATAAATTGTCTGAGCTTTTCATTTGCAATCTCTTCGCATCGAACAGTAGCAACCATGACCTAGGAAATGTATGAAAGAGAAAAAAAACGAATATATAATATATTTATGCTTTAAAACTAAATTGACAGCATGCTTATGTGTTTAATGCAAGTTTTTTGTTGCATCACTGGCAACATAAGGCACAATAACCTCGTTTGCAGGAAGGTTGAGGTCCTTATTTTCCCGTAATACTTTCCAGATCTGCAGTGCACTAAGACAGAAACCTGAAGCAGGTATCACGCCTCTCCTATCAGCTGCTAGACCGCCTGGAGAGATTGAATGAAGAAACCTCTGCCTGAGTTGTCCAACCTGCAAGAAGGTCTTCTCTGTCAAAAAAAAGTGACAAGCTTGCAATTTTCATTCCACAGATAAAACTTCTAGGGTAAAATGTGGTTACAACCAGCGGAAAAAACCTTGTGCTGTATAGGAGAAAAGCTAAGTATTTGAGCTTCTAATATACCTGTTCCTTAAATAGTTCTTCTTTCTCTTCATAACTTGGCAAAGCAGTGACCTCCACCTTTATATTGAAGAAAACATATGTCAGTTGATATACGCAAGTCCCACTTTCAGAAAACTCATGCACTGACATTGAAGAATTCACTTAGTGCAGCTTCCTTGTAGACTTCTGGTTTGCAAACAGAATCCCATATCTGGTACGAACAGAAGAAATGATGAAGACTGCAGTATGACAAATGGGAAAAGGAAGGTGCGCAGAAAATAAGACATGAGCACCTTCTGGATATCCTCCTTCAGAGCTTGGACTAGATACTCTAGTGGAGTCTGCAAAGACGAGCAAAATAAAGCACAACAAAAGTCACTCCAACTAAGCATATCTGGATACAGAAATAGAACAACAAAATTGTGCATCTCAGTCTCTGGAACTGTACGAACCTTTGTTTTATCGCGAATAACAATCAGCAGTGCAGTTTTACGAGGACTGAATAAACGCGTCAAAACCTCAAATAGAAAACAAAAATCGTAACTCATATGAAACTACAACGCATAAGTGGCCACAAGAAATACTTTTGAGTCCCATCATAACAGAGATTACCTCAAATATTGTTTTCAAAAGAGGCCTGTTAGCAGCATGGTCTCGACCTATATCATGACACCACCTACAGAAGGTTGAAAAAAATTAAAGTGCTCTCTACTAAGCATAGTTTTAATTCACCGATATAAAATTACTCACGAAATAGTAACTCACACATTTATCATTACAATATCTGAAACTGCAAGAGCAAAAAGGGCACTCTGCTTCTCAAAGGCTGTATCATCCTGCACGAACAACAAATGGCAGTTAAATAAAATAAAAATATCATCATTGGAATGTATCTTAATAGATAATTAACACTACCAATCAGTGAGAAATTGAAAGTAAGACATAAAGAGCATCACTTCAACAAAAGAAATGTCAAAGTCACGTTGACAGAATGTGTATGTTTTAACTTGATGCTAGAAATCCTAGCTCAAACTATCGAAGATGAAGGGATAAAGAACAAGTGTGGATGTGTGAGTGGATTACAATTCTAAATAGATGCTCAAATGAATCGCTTGTATTTAGAATGCACAAGATGGTTAACTAGTTGTACTACAGTGGCAAAATAACATTTATACCTCAATGCAACCACGAGTACATACTAATGACCTCCATGGCAATTTCGTTGGAAACAAGACCCCTGCAGCATAAGTACTAAAGATCCTTGTAGGAAAGTTAATAAGGGAACTAATGCCACATGTGAATCAAGTCGAGTACTACCGAAAACAGCCATTTTCTTCTCAATAGGCTAAATAATTGCGTACATAGGAAAGCAGCTAACCAGCTACTAGTACTAGTACTAGTTTTGTGTACACCCATCAACAGGTAGGACGACAAGGAAATCAAGACAACGCTAACGAATGAGTAACAGACGAAGCTAAAATAAAATGACACGATAGCACAATTCTATTCAGAAATAGTTAAACACAGAACACATTTGGAGGTAGAAATTTTCACCTCCCCTCTTTCCCTCCCGTCCGTCCCCTCCAAATCCATCACAACAGTGAAGGGCTCAATGCCAACAGCCTTGGCAATCCAAATGCCCTTGGTGGTCTGACTCCTGGCAACAACAACCAAAACAGCATCTATCATCCACAATTCGACAAGCCGCGACGAATCGAATGCCAACGAACAAAGAAGAAGAAAGGAATATTTTACCTTCCTTTCAAAGCATCCATCTCTCTAAAGTTTGTCCCGAAGAGATGATTGAGCAGGGTGCTTTTCCCTGGCATGGGAACAAAGTAGCCATCAGGATTCAGAACATCTCCCGAATTCAACCACCTAAACAAAATTTGCTACTACACGACGCAAACGCAGTAAACGAGACGCAACAATTGTACACAACTAGAGGATGAAATCAATTAGAGTAAACTGCAATCTACTCAATTAACTACATAAACACACGACGAAAATAAGCATACATTTTTTTAGATAATGGAAGAGCAAAAAAACTCTCCGGCCTCTGCATGAAACTGCTTCATCGCACTCATCACCGTAAAAACCCAACAAACGTAGCTTGACTATGACGGGTGCGTGGCGTCTCACCGCTGCCCTGGGGCCCGAATATGGAGACGACGGCGTAGGAGAGGCCGCGCCTGGCGAGCCCCGTTGCCGCCGCGAACCGCTCCATCGCCGCGGCGTCCATCTCGCCGTTCGCGCCCACCACCTGAGTCGCGTGGCACTCCCCCCCGCCGGAGCCCGCCGTGGCCATCGCCGGAGGAGGAAGCAAAGGATCGAGACACTTCGCGCGCGGTGGAGTGAAGGGGGAAGAGGGACAGGTGGCCGCGAGGGGAGCGGGGGTTTTATAGGCGGTGGTTTTAAGGGAAAGGAAAATGTGGCGTGTCAAGCCACTGCAGCAACAACAACGGCGTAGGCCTTCCAGGGTTTCTATTTCGCTTTTCGCAACAGCTCTCCCTGTGGCGCAGTAATCCTTTGTATTGCTATTTCGATTCAAAGGCCGTGAGCAGTGGACGATTAGTATTTTTGTTGATGATGTATACCGACTAAGATTTATTTAATTTAGTTATTAACGATAGAAGTAAGTGTAGGAGTCGTTGGATGTGTCGTGGACTTGTGGTACAAGTCGGTGACCGTAAAGAAATTTCCGGTTGTGTGAGATGGCAGATTTCAACTTGCCATGAATCTAAGCTGGTAGGCTTAATTGTGTTTTTGAGTTGAGCTAGGTTTGAGCGAAGAGAAAGTGAAATATCATATGACTTCTTTCCCTTCATCTTGTTAGAGTATAATAGGTGAAGGAATTTATATTTTCTACTTGTGTAAAAACAGTGGCAGAGCCAGGAATTTTACAAAACCTGGGTAAACCGCAAGCTAAGTACCGATAGCCTTGTTTTGCCTGGACAAGCCGCAAGCTAAGTACCGGTCGCCTTATTTTGCCTGGACAGGACATCATTTTTCGGTCGTGGTCGTCGTGGAACTTCATCGAGGCTACCATGACGCGCTGAATTGTAAGCCTAGGCAACTGCTCAGGCTAGAGGGACGGTGGATCCGCCCATGTGTAAAAATAAGGTGCGGCGTTACGATACCATGTCTTGCGCTTAGGTTAATGCCATCGAATTGAAAAACAGTGGGGGGTATATATTTGCTTAAACTAAAATAATGCATAGTGCATACAATTTTTTTTCTTCTAAAAGTCGTATTTTTTATAATGAAATCTTAGTAAAATATGATTTTTTGGTATTACTAAAATTTTAGCTTACGATTGTGGGGAAACACTTTTCTGTTTTTGTTTGGTTTGAGAACTGGGACAGAGGCCTCAACCTCAAGGTTTTTTGTTTTTTTCAGGAGGAACCTCAAGGTTTTGTTAATAGGAGGAAGCAGCTCATTCACCGTTCATGGCCGACGACTTGTAATGGCAGCCCGTGAGGCCGTGACCGTGGTCCGTGGGCCGTTCTACGGACTAGCATTAGGTGGTGTCATCAATTCTCTAGTGCTTATACTTAAAACTCCCTGACTAGTGTAGTTAACTGTTGTAAAAAATTGCTGTAGTGATAACTACACAATCCCATACTATGTGCTGACGGAATGTTTTTTTCTACGGTATTTAATGACATCAAATTGACCTCCGGTAGTGCTACTTAGGGGCGGATATCGAGGTGCTCGTCTTACCAAGTTTTTTTTAAAAAAAATTGAGATAGTTTGATTTAATATTATTTTATTTATAGTTTGAAAGTATTTTTTAGAACCGGACTAACGAGCCGAGTCGAGTCAGAGCGAAATTCAATCTCATTCAAAATCGACTCTTTTCAATGTTTAAACAATTAATGAACGTAATTAGAGTAATTTTAAACCGAGCCAATAAGCCTACTAGCGAGATTCTTTCCACCCCAAACTACTACTACGTACATAACCTGGTCTCTTTTCTTTGTGAACTCCGTGTTTAATCTTAGAATTGCTTCTCCTAGAGTGTGAGAGCCGACGGTGATTTTTGGTACGCTAGTACATTCCTAATAAAGAGAGAAAATCATTATTTAGCACCAATTTGGCGTGTAATAATTGCTCGAGCTAGCAACAGAAAACCCACGGTCACGTTAGAGCATGTACAATGAGCTTATGTCAGCCGTCTATACTCATTGCCACGTAGGATTTTTGCTGACGTAGATGAAAGAGAATGAAGAGAGAGAAAGATGATGTCTACAATTCTGTAGCCGACTATAGCACAAGAAACAAGAAAAGCATTAAAAGATTGTGCGTTCTATAAAGACAACTAAAAAGACAGCAACCGTTTGTACCATTGTATGAGTTGTCTTTAGTGCTGTCTATAGGTGATATGGAGAGTTGCTATAGACAGCAGCTGTCTATACCATTGTACATGTCCTAACCATTCGGTGAGGCTGATGATACGTGCCACTCTCGACTTCCGTGCCAGTTCTTTCATATGACAAGATACAAGAGAGTGATAGCGCGATTGAGATCCTTGTTGAAGACAAAGGAGGAAGCTACCGTGCACTTAACCCGAGTGGACCGATGGTGTACACAAAAATAGTGGCGGAGCCGAAATTAGATACGAGAGGAGTCGAACAATCTATGTACTGAAATTGAAATTGTATTCTATATGAGCGGCTAAATATCAGGAACATAGATAAATTTATATGGATCATAACGTAATGTAGTAGCAAAATTTAGATTATAGAGGGAGCTCTGGCCCTGCCGGTCCCCCTCTCTCTGGCTCTGCACGGACGAAAATATTCTTGTACGAAGAGGTATTTCAAAGGGATCTAGATCCTCCGCATTTACTGTATTGGGTTGCTATGTGAAGTGTGAACAACACTCAGCAGTGATACCGTAGAAACAACGTAGCAAAAACAAAAAACTTACTGTGGTGGTTTACTGTAGAAAAACATTGTAACAAAAAACCACTGTGTCTGCTGATATCGAATTTGATTTTCAATCGAACGATGAAGATCGATCCCTAATGCCGTAGGATCCATTTCCATTTCAAGGACCCTTTGCTCTATAAACAACGTATATATCACAGCCGTAGGTAAGGTCCGTGTTCTAGTGATCGTGTAGCAGCGCTCTCTGTGTTGTTAATTAACCACTTTTGCCCCTTTCGAAGAAGCGGTGTTGCTAGCCACTTTGATCGTGCAGTTGGGTATACGGTGATTTGCCTTAAGTTTAGTATCCACCAAGATATCATCATCAGGTCAGGGTATCATCGGCTGAGGTGTGTAGCTTTGGTTTCGCACCCTGTTAAACCTGGGGTCTCGTCGAGCTGGGGTGGTGTTGGGCTCGGCGACAGAGTTTTTTTAATGGCACTGTTTGTCAAAATAGTAATTTAGCCTCTTTCAAAGATCAAAGTTAAAAATGATACCGTAGTCTCGTCAGCAGGTGACTCGTGTCCTCATTCGTACCAGGGATACGCGGACGCTCTCATCCCCACTCCTGGAGAAGGGACTTCTGACACGTGTCCCTATTACCTGTCCTCGAGAGGGACGGCCCTCGTCTACGCGTCACGCAAGGGGATTTCCCTCATACTGTTAATTAATTATGACTAATTAACCACGACTAATTAACTATAACTAAATAATTATGACCAATTAATTACAACTAATTAATTACGACTAAATAATCAAAACTAGTTCATTGCAAGGGTTAATTAATTAACCCCGTGTAATTATTTAGTTGTAATTAATTAACCACCACGGGGTAATTATTTAGTCGTGTAATTAACCCCCATCGTGTAAGTAATTACATAAGTTTAATTAATTAATCCTCGTCTGCGCCACGGTGGGATTTCCTCGCATCGCTAATTAATTAATTAATTAATTAATTACACGAGTTTAATTAATCCTACACAAACAAGTTAATTACATGAGTAAATAATTACACGGTAGTGGTTAATTAATTTTGACTAATTAATTACAACTAAATAGTATTAATCAATTTAGTCGTGGTTAATTAGCCATAATTAATTTAGTCATAACTAATTATTCATAATTAATTAGTCGTAGTTAGTTTGTCGTTATTAATTAGTTAGTCTTAATTATTTAGTCATAATCCATTTAATTGTAATTAATTAGCAGCACGAGGGAAGTCCCCTCGCCTGGCATGTGGACAAGGGAATTCCCCTCCCTAGGAACATGGACGAGGGAAGTCCCCTCTCCAGGAGAGGAGATAAGGACATGTGTCGGGAGAGGGGACGGGGACGTCCATGCACCCATAGCACGAAGGAGGATACATGTCACCTGTCGGCGAGTCTGCGGTGCTTTTTTTGGTTTTAATCTTCGGAGAAAGTTAGATTTTGTGGATATCATGGGGATATGCTCACGATCTTAATGTGATGGTACAATTGGCAATAGCTCTTTGGGTTTGTCGAAACGATCGTTTTCGGTTTTGTTGAAATCCTGTTTTCAACAAGTGTCGATATAATCGGTAGTACCGTGTAATCTTGCGTAGTACCGCTGATCTTGAGTAATCTTAGGCTTGTGTTTGACGGTAGTACATTGGTCGGTATTACCGCAAGCAAAGCGGTATGGTTTTTCCGCGAGTGTATTTTGTGTTTTGGATTTCTCGAGGAGCGGTAGTACTGCGCTTTGGTTGCTTGTGTAGTACCAAGATGATTTGAACGACCGCGTGAGCGGTATGGTTTTTCCGAACAAGTGTTTTTGGAAGTTTTGGATTTCTTGAGGAGCGATGACGATCAAGATTATGGAGTCTTGATACTATCAAGATCTTGATAGTACCGCCATAACATGGCGGTAGTACCGATTTGGTTTCGAGTTTCGTTTAACTTGGAGAATTGTTTTTGGGTTATGTCATTTCCATGTTTGTTAATGCATATATGTTGCATATTGCATGTTTTGAGCTAACGTGGGTCAAGTTGTGAAGAACTTGTTCCGGAGCGATTTCTTGGTCTATTCTTTGTGCGGTGGCTTGCGTGTCAATGACGGTCAACGGCGAGGAGGATCGGGACTAAGCTAGGAGAGCCGAGGTCCGAACGATCATGGATGCCGGTGGTCGTGACTCAAGCATGGCATGAATGGGACGAGGTGGATCGAACCGCGATTCGATCTACCGGTTGGATCAAGCGGCGGGGGTCGGTGCAAGTGCCTTGGAGGTTCCGATGGGATTCGGACGGAGAGACTTGCCGACATGATGAGAGCCGTTGATGAACCTACACGCGTGGCGGAAGGCGATTGCTTGACAGATTGGACTCGGTCCATGGAGAAGGATCGAGAAGGGTATTTTGGTAATTTCACCAAATACCACCTTGGTGACCTAATGCCAACCACGCGCAAGACGGTGGCCAAGAAGTGGTTTAGGTCAAGAAAAGTGAAGACGGCGCTTTAAAATACGTGCGTGTGTGTCCTGTTTGTTATTGGGCCTAACGGAGCCCATTAGGGTTAAGTCTTCTAGAAGCTCTAGGCCTCATATAAATAGAGAGGTGCTGTGTTCAGCAGCCTCAAGCACTTCATTTGCAAACCCTAGTTTGGTTTTTAGGGTTTAGGGAAGAAAAGAGAGGCATAGGCTCTAGAGAGATGGATTGATGTGTATGCTCTTGGATGGAGCTCTTGTCCTCCTTGAGGGAGTGGTCAGAATCAAAGAACATCATGAATCAATCTATGGATGTTCTTCCAAAGATGAGCTCCCTCTTGTGTTCTTCCTTCTCTTTTGATGATTTTGGGTGCTTCCTTGATCCATTGGTTTTGGTTGTTCTTGTGCACTCTTACTCCTTGCTGTGACATGTGGGAACGTATCTAAGGTCACCTAGATCATCAATCTCCCACGAGCAAGAGTTGGATCAAGTTTTTCGTTTTGCTCGGCTTCTTTGCCCTTCTTAGGTAAAACTGAAAAAGATCGAAACTTTGACGAGATCTGGACGATCGCCACTTGGAATAGGTTCTTAATACCCATAGGAAGGTGTGTTCCAAATTTGGTGGAGTTTGGCCTTACGGTTTAAAAGTTACGCCGATTTTCGATTTTGTTTTCAGTCGTTTCATTCATCGTCAGACAATCGGTAGTATCAAGACATTTGCTCGCGTAGTACCGCTGATCTTGATAGTACCGCGACTTACAATGGTAGTACCTTTATCCCCGATTTTTCGTGATTTCTTGAGGAGTTTGTCTTTGTGCTTTGGGGGTTTAGGAGTGGATTCATTACAAGTCTTCCACTGTGCTTAAGCATTCATCTTCATAGCTCTCATAACTATTGGAGTGATTTGCGATTTGCGAGTTGAATCCATTATCTTTGCAAAAAAGATTTGGTGCTCCTATTCAGCCCCCCTCAAGTCGCCTTTCCGGTCCTACATTTGGTATCAGAGCCGGTTAGCTCTTCTCATAGATCTTAACCGTTCTTTGGAGCCATGGCGACTGACAAGTATTCACTCAAACCTCATATTTTCGATGGAGTTGATTTTGCTTACTGGAAGGCTCGCATGCAAGCCTACATCGAGGCTCAAGGGCACGCAATTTGGCTTAAGGTCAAAAATGCTTATGTCGTGCCGGCCGATGAAGATGTAATCAACCCTGATGTAGAGGCTAACAGCAAGGCTCGGAACTTCTTGATTCAAGGGCTTAGTCGATCTGAGTTTGAGCGTGTGTCTCATCTGAAGTCTGCTCATGAGATCTGGAAGACCCTCTGTGATTACCACGAGGGCTCTACAGCTATCAAGGAAGTGAGATGAACCAACTCAAGAAAGAATACTCAAAGATCGAACAAAAGCCCGTGAATTTTGGATGAGTTATTGGGAAGGTTTTCCAAGATTCTTCATAATTTACGTCTTCGTTGGTCTCACATTTATCGAGTCCGAGAATGCACGCCAGCTTCTTGGGTGCTCTTGATGTGAGAGTCCGGGAATGAAGATCACATCCATCAATGACAACATCATCATGAGTGAGCTTACCATGGATAAGCTTTACTCGAGGTTGAAGTCGCATGAGATTGATTTCATCTCGCGACTCCCCAAGACAGAGTCGATGGCTTTAGTGGTTGACCCATCTCGGGTAGCTCTTCCGATTCTTTGGACTTTGGCTTATCTAGTCTTTCATTGTCCGCTTTGCATTCTTTGAGCGATGAGCGCTAGAGAAAATACCGAGGATGATTTAGCCCTCCTAACCACCAAATTCTCGAGAGTCTTCAACAAAGTGAGGAATGTATGAGAGGTGGCCTCACATTTGCTTTGAGTGTGGTGAGCCAAACCACATTCGCCTCCAGCTTGCCCCAAGTCAAGGGCAAGATGGAGAAGGACTTTGAGGCGCCCTCAAGCTAAGGATGCGAAGCCCAAGAAGCCGAACTATCGCAAGTTCGTCAGCAAGGTCCTTACCGCTCTTGAGTCTGTTGACATGAGTGATGTGGACTTGGGGACGGAGGACGACGACGACTCTCATGGCAAGAAGAAGGATCAAGACTTCACCGGCATGTGCTTCATGGCCAGGGACAGCCACGACGTCGACTCCTCCAACGACGCATTTACCTTTTCAAATGATCCCGATGAGGTATGTCCTCACCGCTCAAATGAAACGTGCTTTGGTCATTTCGAACGAAAATTAGATAAGCAAGCTAGAATGCTTAAGAATCGTGACATCATGATTGATAACTTGAAACTAGAAGTTGCTACACTCAAATCAATTAGTCCTCAAGATGCTTATGATGCTTGTTCGGAATGTATGATGAATTGGTAACTCTAAGACTTGCTCATTCCTCTCATACAAATCAATTGAAAGATGCTCGGATGAACTAGAAACTCTCAAGTCTAGTCCTCGCTTGCATGAATGCCATTGCTTTAGATGTGACTATCGTTGATGCTATCCCTTTGCCTTGTTCAAATTGTGCTTTGCTTGAACTAAAATTGATAGTGCTACAAAAGAATTGAGTAAATTTGATGCTAGTCACACTGCTCTCATTGTGAGAAAAATAAGATTAAAATGAAGGAGATGTCGGAAATGATTACAGACTCTAAAATTGCTTCATGTGAAAACTGTGTTAAACTCACACTTGAGAATGATGCTTTAAACAAGACACTAGAAGAAAAGGCTAAAATTGAACAATCCATGTCCATGACCGCTTCCAAGAAAGTTGTTGATTCGATTCTTGTACTCTTTGTATTGAACTTGGGCATAGTGTAGATAAGATACAAGAAGCATTTAGAGTTAAGTTCAAAGAGCAGTTGGATAAGATTAGGGATAACTATTGTGTGTCTTGTGAGGCTTTGAAAGCCGAGGTAGCTCACTATAAGGAAAAGTCTGATAGGGCTAGCAAGTCAAATAAGTGTGCTTCTTGTTATGAACTAGCCATACAAAATGATTACCTCAAAGGACTCTTGAGAGATTTGTTGGTGGGAGGAAGAAACTCAACATGATTCTAGACAAATCTAAGGTGAGTGTGAATAATAGTGGCCTAGGTTTTGATTCCTAGAGCATTCCAAGAATCATCCTCCTAAGGTTGTTAGAGTCATTGAGAGTGGCTTTGATTGAGGTAGAACCACCTAAGTCATCCAAGATAGTCTTTAAATCTGCTGGTTTTGCTCAAACCCTTTCTAGCAAGATAGGTGCTTCTGCTTCATCAGGTCAGACCCCTCAAAAGGTCAAGTACCATTGCACCTTCTGCAAGAAGAATGGCCATATTGTTGAGTTCTCTTTAGAGAGCCAAGTTTGAGAGAAAGGAGAGGATGAGTTCTTTAAGGTCCATTAGAGGAGTTTTTGCACCTCATCAGTAGTCTCTAGAGCCAGGCAGCCTGTCCTTCCTTCTAGACACGGGCCTAGGTTTGTAGATGACTTCTTTGACTCTTTTGGTGGCTCTAGGCAGCTTTCTGGTTTAGGATATCATGAGGAGAGACCACGGGTAGCATCTAGACAGGGGAGTACCGATCTTGTGGTAGATCGTTTGGAGAGGTCTAGGTGGTTCACGTGTGCATTCTTATGATTTTGTTCCTAACCGCTTTTATCTTTGCTTCTCTTGTTTTGCCTAAGCATCATGTGACTCAAGATCGATTCCCAAGTCCTTTATCACTAACCCCATCTTCGAGGCACATATGTTTCTGCTCAGTACTCATTAGGTTCGGCGTATGAGGAAGGAGGACATATGGATTGTTGACTCGGTGTTCTCGACATATGACCGGGATTCTAGATGGTTCTCCTCCTCACACGTGCATCCGCAATGAATTGATCACATTTGGGGATGCTTCTACCGGGACCGTGATGACAAAAGGGCACAAAGGCGTCAACAACAAATTCATGCTCAAGGACGCCGCTTTGGTAAGTAAGTCAAATATAATCGCTTTCTGCTTTCACCGCTTGATGAGGGTCTAGAGGTGAGATTTAAGAGTGGTGAGTGCAGGTTTTAGATTCCTCTGGTGAGCTTGTCTTTAAGATTTCGAGTGTTTGAGAGGATCTTTTGTGCCGATTTCAGATCTCTTCTCGCTTCTAGCCCTAGGTGTCTTGTTGCTTCGATTCCCATGATCTAGTTTTGTGGCATCGTAGGCTTGGTCACATAGGCTTCGACCACTTGGCTAGAGTCAGTAGCAAGGACTTGATTAGAGGTTTGCCTAGGCTGAAGGCTGTTAGAGACCTTGTGTGCACACCCTGTAGACATGGTAAGATGGTTTCTGCTTCTCATCCACCTCTTACTTTAGTGATGACCGATGGACCAGGTCAGCTCTTGCACTTAGACACTGTTGGTCCTTCTAGAGTCCAGTCTGCTGGTGGTAAGTGGTATGTGCTTGTGATTGTAGATGATTACTCCAGGTATTCATGGGTTTATTTTCTGGTTTCTAAGGACGAGGCATTTGGTTTCTTTAGAGATTTGGTCCTTAGACTTGCTGTTGATCTTCCTGGAGCTTTGAGAGCCATTAGGAGTGACAATGGGACAGAATTCAAGAATTCTTCCTTTGCCACCTTCGTTTCTGATAGGGGCTAGATCACCAGTTTTCTTCACCTAGAGTTCCCCAGCAGAATGGTGTTGTAGAGAGGAAGAATAGGACCCTTGTAGAGATGGCCAGGACCATGCTAGATGAGCATTCCACACCTAGGAGGTTTTGGGCTGAGGCTATCTTTACTGCTTGTTATATTTCTAATAGGGTGTTCTTGAGATCTGTTATTGGTAAGACTTCCTATGAGCTCAGATTTGGTCATAAGCCCAAAGTTTCTCATTTCAAGATTTTTGGTTGTAAGTGCTTCATTCTTAAACATGGCAACCTTGATAAATTTGAATCTAGATGTTCTGATGGCATATTTCTTGGATATCCTGCTCATTCTCGTGGCTATCGTGTATTTAATTTTGACACTAACAAAATTGTTGAGACTTGCGGTCACTTTTGATGAGGCTAGTCCAGTACTAGACCCGATGCTTTCAGTACATGTGTTTCGATATTCGAGAAAGCATCTTCGTCGACGATGACTCTGAGGATGAGGACCCAATCCATCCTCCAGTCATTTCTGAGAGGGTTGGGGAGCCTGCTTCTACTACACCAGCTTCAGATGAGCAGCCTCTTCCTACCTTCACCGACGATCAGAGTGGCTCTGTTCCTACCTCCACAGCCCATGAGGTAGAGGCCACTTCTGCTCCAGGAGCTCCTCTTCATATTCAAATGACAAAGATCCACCGAAAGCAGATTATTGGGGATATTCATGAGCGAGTCACTCGCTCGTGTTCATTTCTTCGATTCTCATGCACATTCTCGCTTTTGTCGCTTCTTTTGAACCCCGAGATATCACCCATGCTCTTTCTGATGCCTCTTGGGTCAATGCCATGCATGAAGAACTTGAAAACTTTGAAAGAAACCAAGTCTGACCTTAGTTGAACCTCCACCTAATCAACATGTAATTGGAACAAAATGGATTTTCAAAAATAAGCAAAGTGAGGATGGGTTGGTAGTTCGCAACAAGGCTAGGCTTGTAGCTCAAGGTTATTCCTGTGCAGAGGGCTTAGACTTTGAAGAGACTTTTGCTCCTGAGCTAGATTGGAAGCCATTCAGATTTTGCTAGCATTTGCGACATCTAAGGGCTTCAAGCTTTTTCAAATGGATGTCAAAAGTGCTTTTCTGAATGGTTTCATAGAAGAAGAGGTCTTTGTCAAGCAACCACCGGTTTCAAAATCCCAAATTCCCAAACCGTGTTTTTAAACTCTCCAAAGCCTTGTATGGTCCAAGCAAGCCCTAGAGCTTGGTATGATAGGCTTAAGAGTTTTCTTCTTAGTAATGATTTCAAAATGGGAATGGTTGATAAAACCTTGTTCACTCTTAAGCATGGCAGTGACTTCTTATTGGTTCAGATTTATGTGGATGATATCATATTCGGTGGTTCCTCTCATGCTTTGGTGTCTAGATTTTCAGATTCTATGAGCAGGAGTTTGAGATGAGCATGATGGGCTTAATTGACCTTCTTCCTTGGTCTTCAAGTCAAGCAACTGAAAGAAGGCACCTTCATTCATCAAAGTAAGTATACAAAGGACCTTCTTCGTCGCTTCGACATGGGAAGCAGTAGACCAATGTCTACTCCCATTGCCACGACCACCGTGCTGGACCCAGATGAGGATGGAGAGCCCGTGGACCAGAAGGAGTACCGTAGCATGATTGGCTCCCTCCTCTACCTCACAAATACGAGGCCGACATACAATTATTTGTGTGTCTGTGGCGCCGATTTCAAGCTTCCTCGAGCTTCTCATCGTCAAGCGGTCGTCGATATTCAGTACCTCCGGACACTCTTGACTTTGGACTTTGGTATTCTTCTTCTTCGCTCTCTCTATTCGGGCCTTTTCGATGCTGATTTTGGGTGTAGAGTAGATAGGAAGAGTACTTCAGCACTTGTCATTTCTTAGGCACATCTCTCATCTCGTGGTCATCTAGGAAACAGTCCTCTGTTGCCCATCCTTCGAGGCCGAGTATGTAGTCACACGATGAGTTGCTCTCGTGTTCTCTGGATCTTATCTACTCTTCGGACTATGGGTTGTTTTTGGGTAGTGTTCCTCTTTTACGTGACAACACTAGCGCCATTAATATTGCAAAAACCCAAAGGCAACATTCTAGGTCTAAGCATATTGACATTCGTTACTATTTCCTTAGAGACCATGTTGAGAAGGGTGATGTTGTGCTTCATTTTGTTGAGTCTGAGCAACAAAGTTGTTGACATTTTCACTAAAGCTCTTGATTCTTCTCGTTTTGCTTTTCTGCGGGGAGAATTGGGGGTTGTTAGTCCTCTTGGCCTGTTTTGAGGGGGAGTTCTGCTCTTTTTGCATTCATTGTACCATAATGCTTTTTTAAACTTCAACAACTTGCATTGTAATATAACCGTATGGAGCTTTGATTATTATCCTTGTATGACATGCTTTCATACTTTATACCTTGCCATGTCTTGTGCTAGCTTGCTAGATGTCTTTTATGGCTTTTTATGTATAGCTTAGCTTTTGTCATGCTAGCTTTATTATCTGTGAGCAAACTGAATCATAATATGACTTGTTGGATCTGGTGACTAGTTTTGCTTTAGTGATCCTCTTATGATTCATGCCATGTCATATAGGCTTAATTGAGTCCTGAACTTAAACTGAGTTTTAAATTGAGCTATGCTAATTCTCAAGTCAAGCAAATGAAAAATGAGCTCTTTGTGTGAAAAAAACTGATCTCATCAATTCTTTATTATGAGACTGCTTGCCATTGCACTAGGCATGAACTCAGGGGGAGTTTTGGATGATCCAGACTATTCTCTTAAGCTTGTGCTGCTTGGGATGGTCGTAGTGAGGCTTGAGATCTAGCACAATGCTAAGAAAACAAATTGGCAATTGGTTGAAGCTTAGAAGACAGTTGTGGATGGCTCCTAGTCCAGGACTTGCTTTACTAAGATAAAATCAATCATTTTCAGCAAAGTACTCAATGTGCTAAATTCTAAATGCTTGAACAAATTGATTCAAAATTGATCTCAAAGTGCTCAAAAGCGACTCATTTTCTAGCTTCGCTCCGCTTTTGCTTATAGACATGGCTGACTCATTTTGGATACCTTTAGTTAAACTGTGATCTTGAGCACCTTGTCATGCCTTCAATTCATTTAATCTCAGATTGTTGCTATTTTGGCCTTAGCTTTGCTGTACATGTCTTGCCATACTTGCTTATAGCTTCTTCACATAATATGGCTTGGTGTAATACTTGTACAGTCTTCATGGATAATCTTCATGGCTCCTTTTGCTTAAATTACAAACAAGCAAACAAAAAAATTGAAAAAAAAAATGAAAAATTACAAAAATTACAGCCATTCCATTACTTTCATGCTCTATCTTCTTCCATGCACCTTGATGAATTCATTGTCAAAGGGGGAGAAAGATTGGTAAAAATGTTGTTTTAGAGCTTTTTGGAGTCATAGGGTTTTTATTGATCATAGTGAGTGGGATCATTTCTATTGCATTCTTTTGGTCTTGTTAGCCTTTTCTGAAGTTGATTTGCAATTCTTGAAGACTCACAATGATCAAAGGTCATTTCGAACAATTGTTCTTTCATATGGACCTTAAGTGAGATTTTGACTCGTTTCTGGAAAATAAAGCTTTCTTGCCTTCTTTTGCCGTATCTCACTTGTTGATACTATTCTGGAGCTAGCTTGGTCATTTTCTTTGCTTTTTCTTGCATTTGGCCCAAGTTGTGCCTTTGATCGAAAACGTCGAGTTCTTACTCTTTCAAATCTCAAAACATTCATTTGTGGAAAATTGCCAATGTGTTCATCAAGGGGGAGATTGTGGATATCATGGGGATATGCTCACGATCTTAATGTGATGGTACAATTGGCAATAGCTCTTTGGGTTTGTCGAAACGATCGTTTTCGGTTTTGTTGAAATCTGTTTTCACAAGTGTCGGGATAATCGGTAGTACCGGCGTAATCTGGCGGTACTACCGCGATCTTGTAGTACCGGCTTGTGTTTGACGGTAGTACCATTGGTCGGTATACCGCAAGCAAAGCGGTATGGTTTTTCCGAACGAGTGTATTTTGTGTTTTGGATTTCTCGAGGAGCGGTAGTACCGTGCTTTGGTTGTTTGGTAGTACCGCGATGATTTTAACGACCGCGTGTGGCGGCGTATGGTTTTTCCGAACAAGTGTTTTTGGAAGTTTTGGATTTCCTTGAGGAGCGATGCGATCAAGAAGATGGAGCTTGATTATCATGATCTTGATAATAGTACCGCCATAACATGGCGGTAGTACCGATTTGGTTTCTGAGTTTCGTTTAACTTGGAGAATTGTTTTTGGGTTATGTCATTTCCATGTTTGTTAATGCATATATGTTGCATATTGCATGTTTTGAGCTAACGTGGGTCAAGTTGTGAAGAACTTGTTCCGGAGACGATTTCTTGGTCTATTGTTGTGCAGTCGTAGGTGGCTTGCAGGTCAATGACGGTCAACGGCGAGGAGGATCGGGACTAAGCTAGGAGAGCTGAGGTCCAGAACGATCATGGATGCCGGGTGAGGTCAGGTGACTCAAGCATGGCACAGAATGGACGAGGTGGATCGAACCGGCAGTTCGATGCAGCTGGTTGGATCAAGCGGCGCGGGGGTCGGTGCAAGTGCCTTGGAGGTTCCGATGGGATTCGGACGGGAGAGACTTGCCGACATGATGAGAGCCGTTGATCAACCTACACGTGGCGGAGCAGGCGATTGCTTCGACAGGATTGGACTCGGTCCATGGAGAAGGATCGAGAAGGGGTATTTTGGTAATTTCACCAAATACCACCTTGGTGACCTAATGCCAACCCGCGGCGCAAGACGGTGCGTCAAGAAGTGGTTTAGGTCAAGAAAAGTGAAGACGGCGCTTTAAAATACGTGCGTGTGTGTCCCGTTTGTTATTGGGCCTAACGGGAGCCCATTAGGGTTAAGTCTTCTAGAAGCTCTAGGCCTCATATAAATAGAGAGGGTGCTGTTCACAGCAGCCCAAGCACTTCATTTGCAAACCCTAGTTTGGTTTTCCACTGTGCTTAAGCATTCATCTTCATAGCTCTCATAACTATTGGAGTGATTTGCGATTTGCGAGTTGAATCCATTATCTTTGCAAAAAAGATTTGGTGCTCCTATTCACCCCCCTCTAGTCGCCTT
Source organism: Phyllostachys edulis (assembly GCA_036346405.1). Taxonomy (NCBI): domain Eukaryota; kingdom Viridiplantae; phylum Streptophyta; class Magnoliopsida; order Poales; family Poaceae; genus Phyllostachys; species Phyllostachys edulis. The sequence goes on along the minus strand of CM070553.1, from coordinate 12,659,051 downwards.
TCCGGTCCTACAGATTTGCTATTTCGTATATAAATGGTGACATTTGTTGTAAAATGTGCAGTTTTAGCAAATAATCATAATTAACTCTAGCATAATTATGAAACAATAAAGTAATAAACCACCAGCATTTAAATGATCAAATAAACATATACAAATGTAAATCTTTCATGTCATTTAAACTGAATAAAATGCTAAACATATACCACATGTATATGTAAGAAACCAGCATAGAGCATAAATATTTGAAGTTAATGAGAGCTCTCACATGGCGAGTTGCACAAGATACAAACTTGGTCATCTCAGCACTAAAGTCTATTCTCTTCACAAAATGGCTTAAATAACTAGCATACAGATTTTGAGTTCTAAACTAAGCTTTGCTATACTGACAATATTATTCTCATGCCCAAATGAAAACAATAATTCTATCTGTCAACAGATCACTTTAAATGAATCAAGAAATTCAATACTTCAATCCTTTAAGTCAGCAGATTACTAGTGAACTCACAAAAGAATACAACATTCAGCTAAAAGCCTTTCAGCTGATAGAAGAACTAGCAGAATTTCTAATCAAGTGATCAGACGAAGCATCACCAAATGACAGAACATCTGGAGACAATATGTCAACACCAAGCTATTATATTAGAGCTCAAAACTGAACAAGTTATCAAGACAATTTCATAACTAGACCATTCTCATCACAGAGCAAATTATCCAAGCCCACATAATAACTTTGTGTATTATCTCTTGCTGAACAGCCAACAAGACAAGTACTGATTAAATGAGTATAAGATAACCAGATATACTCACAAATTCGGTGATAATCAAAATCACCAAGATGCAACCGGCAAGGCACGTCAACAAGACGCTGACCCAGAAAAACTACCGCCTCGCTACTCCGAGCAAAGGCAAAGTATTCGAAGATACAATGCCACTCTTTTTCTTTGGAATCACACCAAAGAAATGAAGTCAAGGGACTGGATATATGTCGCACAAGCCCAATGCGATGCTTTGGCCGGAAGCACCAACACAGCACCAAAACAGAGACTGATAACCTTCTTCCCACTCCAAGATCAATCCAAGACCGACAGGAGAAATCTCCAATTTCACACACACTAAACTTCTTCCCTGAGCACCCAACAGAGAAGGGCACATGAAAAAACCTTTGGAATGCGAAAAAGGAAAAATCCTAACCTTCCACCGATGGCGTCGGAATGCTCACAATGATGCAAGATCTCCCAGTAACCCACCACTGAAGATCAATCCAGGAAGAAGATGAACACCAGATTTTGGGGGAGGGGAACTTCACTGTTGTTCAAGATACCAGATCCAAGATAGGAGAGAAGAGCATGAATATCAAGAGGAGGAGTCGCTGCTAACCAACCACCCGACGCTGCACAACCCGGCAGGTCCGGCTGGCCTCCATCACCCGGGTCGCCCACCACCAATTTTGGCCGAGAGCCAAAACTCCCTAGCGCCCAACTGCCGAAGCAGTTCTTCTGTTGTTGGAGAAATGGTTGCAAGACCTTATCTTCCCCTCCATCTTATGACCAATGGGCCCCCTTCTAAATTCCCGTCTTTTCTTTTTAATCTTTTCTCAAAAGGAGAAATTACCAAAAAGCCCTTACAAAAACAACAACATTCTCTGCAGGGGAAAGAAACCCAGGAAATATTTCCCCTAAGGGGGATTTTGAGGGCACATGGAATCCCCCTCAACCCTAAGGGGAAATTTTCCCGCTCGGGAACAAAATCCCTACTGCTGTTTGGAAACAACAGGGATAAAAATCCCAGCCATGGAAAAAATTCAAAAAAATAGAAAAAAATGTAAAATTCAGAAACAACATAATTGTTTCCAGGATTCAGAAACAATTAGTTTCCAGCATTGAAGAAGTGATGTTTAATTAGTTTCCAACAGATAAAAAAATCCATCATTTTTTTGAAAGTCATAACAGCATTGCAAACTAAAAGGCAAACATATCATACTCTGATAGGTTGAAGTGTGCATCATCTCCTAATAAACCACTGGCAGCCATCAAATCAAATCCCTAAAGGCTCCTTAACTTGAATATTCAATTTGCAATCACTACAGAGTACATATATGAGATAACTTGATTCCTACGGTTCAATGAAACAAAGATCATCCTGATGCTACGTCTGATCATCCTAGCCAAGTCTTCTATTCATTCAGCTGAACAACCTAGCCTTAATTTTGTTGCATCACACATCTCTTCTTCGAGTCCCTTGCCCCTGCTAGACAAATCACTCGTCAGCCAAGCATAAATTCAGGAATTAGGGAAGCAAACACACTAAAAAACGATGCTTTGATTTGATGCAACGACAATATGACATCTTAAGCTCTGATATTGTTATCACACAACCAGGCAGTGACAAAAACATATATATAAAAAAACTAGACAATGATTGATCGATCATGTGTGGAAACATACAAAACAAGGTTATAACATAATGATAAAGTGAGCAGATCAAGCGAAGCTCAAAAAACACAACAGCACATAGAGCATTCAGAAACAATTAGTTTCCATCATTTTTTCAGCATTGAAGAAGTGATGTTTAATTAGTTTCCAGCATTGAACAACAAGGATAAAACAACAGAATTCAGAAACAACAGAATTGTTTCTAGCATGGAACAACAGGGATAAAACAACAGAATTCAGAAACAACAGAATGCACTGATTAGCTTTGAAAACTCAAATCTTCCTATATCTGGTGGTGATTTCACATTTAATATTGTCATCAAACATAAATTAGCACAATGGGATAGCAGCATGAATTGTGAAACATGAGAATGCAACCAACAAAATGACCAAAATATGTCACATGATAGCTGAGTCTGAGAAGACATCAGAGACCATCAATATGAAGTAACGAGATCATTTTCGCTGACCAATAAAGAGTTCTATGAAGACATTCATGCAGTAATAGAACTATTTCTCTCATACATAGTGTCTGATATGAGCACAATATGTCTCATTACCCCGAAAGCACCTTTCTCACACTTGCTGATGCACTGATGACTGAACTCACAGTACGGACACACATTTAGCAAACATGTATCAAACTATACTGAAAGTCTGAAACTAAAAAAAGCCACCAATACTCCTGAATGCAGTGGAAGAAAAGATTTATTATCACAATACCTGTCTAACATGTATCAAACTAGCCAATAAACTAGTCAATGCCTTAAAGAAACTTCCGAACAGATTTACGGGTGTGTGTGCTCCTCCTGGTCCCCTGCCAGCTCCGTAGCCACCCTAGAACAGTTTTTTACTATACTTTTGAAAGCAAAGTAGGAACCAAGACAAGAAACAACTCATCGTCGTCCTCTTCTTCCTCAAGCATAAATTTTCTAATGAGATCCTTTATAGTGTCCATTTGCTAATACATGCAGATTAGTAGTAAATAAGCATATTAGTAGTAAGAAATGGTAAGACAGTCAGGAAGAGGCACTACTATGTGTATGGCTTGTTTTATTAAATAACATATTTTGAGATTAGATGCCAAAATAACATATTTGAAATGGTAAGACAGTCAGGAAGAGTACCATTCAGGAAGAGGCACTACTATGAGTCAAGCATTATCGCCATTACAAAACATCAAGAGCAACAATGATTAATGAAGTCCAACAACATAGGTCATTCTCTGCAGACAACTATATACAGTAATATGGTGCACATCAAGAGGCTAACAATAGACAACAGCAGCAACAAGAACGAACACCGTTCTTTTTCCTTTAGGCCAAACAATTTTTAGGCAATAAAATCCAAGAACTACCACAGCTATCGTATTGAATCTATCTACAAACTTCTGCACAAACTAGATAATTGTCATGTTCTATGGGCAAATTAGCTATCTACTAACAAATAATACACAACAAGCAGGTACCAAAGAAAAGGCTCTAATTCAAGATATTCCAACTGTCGAACACATTCTTACGTACTTGAAATGTCACTACATTAGACATAAAGCAATATGTTTTCCCCTTTCACAACATATCAATAGACAAAACCTATTCCCCTCAGCATATCCTAAGCGTTCAGTTCAACACTTTACAACTAACAGCATCAGTAGGGACAACCCTATCAAATTTATGAAGAACAAACCATCAATTTAACCAAATCTACAACTAACAACGAAGGAAACTAGAATCATTTCAGCTTTTATACAATGACATGTCTAGCTTTCTGTAAGTACAGCGATAGCATATAGCATCCACAACATTCATCATTTTTATTAACAGATGACAACAAATATCATAACGAAAGAAGCAGACACAAATCACCAAGAATGAAAGAACGTTAATACTCAAAATTGACCGTACAGAATCATACTCTATGGATACTATATCGTTCCTTATGACATCCAAGGAGAACAAATCACCAAGAAAATAACCACATACCTAACACGCAGTAGTCCAATCCAACTGATACACAAAATCTTGTTGATGGAGAGTGTTGGCAATCTTTTGAGGTAAATGGTATTAAGATCTCTAATCTGACCCAAAACCACAACCCATCCAGATGCACCACGCAAATCCATGGATGGAAGAGGGATGGGGTTTCTCACCTTGGATGTGGAGGGAGGGAGGCGCCGACGCGGAGGGAGCGAGGCCCGTGGCGGCGCCGATGCGGAGGGAGGGAGGCGCCAATGCGGAGGGAGCGAGGCCCGTGGCGGCACCGATGCGGAGGGAGGGAGGCGCGCGGCTGCACCGATGCGAAGGGAGGGAAGAACTCGGGAGCGAGGGGCGGCGACAAGGACAACTTCCCGACCTTCGCTGCTGAGGATTACTTCCCTGTGGAAATGGCGTGGTTCGGGGCTAGAGAACCCTGTCGCATGGGCTTCCAAACGTTCGTTCAAGTTGGGCCGTGGAAGTCCGCTCAGTGGATTTCGGCCCCTGGAAATGGACCGGGATCCTGGCCGGGTTTGATACATCCAAACGCCCCTGGAAATGGACCGGGATCCTGGCCGGGTTTGATACATCCAAACAAGGCCTTACGAGGGAAAAAAACTCCTCGGGGTAGAGGGCAAATCACGCGCGCAGCGGCGAAGCTGCGTGCGGGACGGCGCCGAAGTTGCGTTGTCGCGAAGCCCTGCCCATGATTCTCTGCGTTAGAACCGTTTTACCCCTTGGATCGGGTTGTGTGTGCGCATCTGTGTGGATACTTTTTGGGTAGAGGTTGGATTTTTTGGAATCCCGTGAACACTGTCGCTACTGTGTACATATCAAACATCTTTTTATAGAAAGATTTGTAGAGTGGAGATTTATGACTGAGGAATCATCTCTTAGTGCAGAATAGTAGAGTTACGAGTGTATGACTCTATTAACCAGGATATAAATCTTAATATCATCTGTTACTTATACGTGAGTGCGCTTGAGTAGAAATTTTGTGAGGTCGTAAATTTACTCCCAACTAGTGGTGGCCACATGGGTGGTCAGTACGCAGACGCCCTATTTAGGTCGAAGAAATAATCGGCCGACCGTAGGGAACCAAAGACATAAGGCCCATTGGCACTTCGTGTCATGTCAGCTTCGACCCAATGTGTTCAAATGACGGCCCAAAGACTACACACACGGCACACGCACAGAGCAGCTTCATGCCTGACACCGCCGCTGCCACCTTTGTCACGCCGGACCCGCACCGCTGTCGCCGCCTCCACCTCTGTCTCCGCGCCCGGCCGCCGCCACCACCTCCTCCTCCGCGCTCGACGCCGCTCCCAGCCTCCTCCTCCCCCTCTGTCTCCGAGCCCGACCGCCGCGCCGAGCCCGAACGCGCCACCTCCTCCTTCGTCGCCACCGTGCCACCTCCTCCTCCTCCGCACCGGCCTCCTCTGCTGCCGCCCCTGGTCCTGTCCTTGCCGGGCTCATGTCGTGTCTGGTACGATCCGATACTGTTTGTGCTGTGCTGGGCTGACCTATCATGATATGGATCCAATCACAGCCCGAGCATTTGTATCGTGTCAGCTCAGCACAGCTACAATATGGACCGTGCTGTTCTTGGGCTAAGCTAACACAGCCGGACCAACGGTGCCGTAGTTCGAGCCTGCCCATCTGGCCATTTCTGCCCCCGACGTCAGTGGAATTTTGCGCTGCGATGGTGTTGGCCTCGGCGACAAGGACAAACCACGCGCGCCTCGCTCGTGCGAGCAGCAATATCTCAACTTTGAGACTCGAGAGAGAGTCTTCCTGGTAATTTCCCTCCGCTCTAAAACGCCACGCCAGCGTCCATTCCCGCACCACGTCGTCTTCCTCCGCTTGTCCTCTCCTCCCCACTTTTCCCCGCCACTTTAAAACCGACCTCCAAACCCAACAAGCCACCGCCGAGGAGGAGGAGGAGCAAAGCAAGCGACGAGCCAAGAACTCGCATCCCCGGTACAGAAGAAGAGAGGGCCATGCTTCCGGGCGTGGAGCTCGCGCGGCGGCGGCGCGTGCACTACCACGGGGACGTCGTGGCGGGGGCCGGGGAGCACCACCATCAGCTGGGAGCCGCAGCGCAGGCGGGCACCGGCGTGGTGGGGGCCGTGCTGGCGGCCCGCATCCGACTCGAGGAGAAGCTCCGCGGCGCCGCGGCGCCTTCGTCATCGCCGTCCAGGTCAGCTCCTCCTCCCCTCCCCTCCTCTGTTAATAAGAGATGGAAGAAAAATTACGTAGGGGGGAGCTTGCGATTCCAGCCTTCGATTCCACGCGCGAAAAGTGATTGTGTTTTTTTTTTAGATCTTGCTTTGCTTTCATCTGCGTGCTGATCGTTCGTAGCCAGGGTTGGGAAAGAAAAGGAAAGAAAAAAAAGGTTCTTGTATTCGATCGTTTCGATGGTTGAGCACTAGGATCTGATAATTTCCTGATTCCATCAGGATTTCACAATGTTCTTTTTTTGTGAAAGCGCGCTGTTTAATTCCTCATACTTCGTACTGCAATTGAATTATGAAGATAGAGAATTGGAGCTTGTCGATTCTCTATTTGAAAAATAAGATTCCATTCATGTGAAGCAATCTCTTGGCTATTTTTCCATCCAACTTTGAAATGCTCTCTGTTCACTTCAGTAATCTGTTTCGGAAATGCAACCAATCTATCTCGCATAGTAATTGAATCACACAGTCAAATGTTCTATCTACGTCTACCGCGCCGGTTTTCCGCACCGCACCCCAATATGCCACCATTGCTAGCTAAACTCAAGAACATGTGGAACCAAAGTTAAGAACCACTACGTTTAGGGAATAAACGTCTAGTAAACCGCTGAAAATGACGTCGCTTGTCAGAGACATGGTTTCGCTGAAACGGAGAATCCATGCGATTTAGCTTAGCTATAGCTATAGGCCAAACCAGCTGGATGACGGCATCTGTAGTTCCAACTTTTCTGAAACTTGCCATGTTAGATTGCAAACCTTACAGCGATATGTGTGGAGAATTTTGCCGATTTATGCGTTCCTTGTTGTTGCGGTTTGATTTGCGTGATTCCCAGAAAGTAGGACAACAGCATCCACATTACGAAAGGCGTGTCCCCTTTTTCCGGGTTTTGTGACTTACACATCACATCATTTGGAGGGACTATACCTACACATTCTTTGATGCATTCTAGACAGTGGCGGAGCTAGGAATCAGAGACTTGTGGTGCTGAACAAGCTATGTAGTGAAATTATATTCTATAAGGGGGCAAATAGCAAGAAAACAGATAAAATTCCATGGATTACAAAAAAGATGTAGTGACAATTTAGATCATAGGGGGAGCTAGAGGATTCTAGTGCTGTCTAGACATGGGTGGATTACTGTAATCTCCATTCTACAGTTCATGATGGAATCTTGCAAGTGTGGCATGACTTTAAAAATGGTAACTGCAGGAGCTTCTGAAGTTCCCCTAAAAAATGTGCAGGGGGTTCTTGCCATATAATGAGAGAAACTTTGCACCATTTCGATTATGTAAAAAATAGATAAGAGAGATAATCCAATCCTATATTAGATAATTTTGCATCTGAACTCTGGAGATGTTAACCACAAAATGTTTTGAGATAGTTGCCTGTTAATGGTTACACTCGCACATTGCCTGTATGCATCAGTGTGTATTCTCCCTTTGCCATGATGCATTATTTTTTAATTAAAAATAGCAAAATGACCTAAACTGCAGATTTGTGTTCTACAAGCTTACTCCATTTTCATGGCTGGATCAACGGCAGGTGGGGCAGGCGATTGCGGGAGCGAGACGGGAGAGCAATCTCCAGACAGCAGAACGTGCAGCAAGAAGAACAGCAGCAGCAAATCCTGACAGCCGGCGCTGAGCCCAGGCCAGCGACGCTGGAGGCGTCGTCGACGAGGAGGACGCCGTCTAGGGCCGACCTCTGTGCGGTCTGCCTCGACGAGGTGCGGGAGCGGCACCAGAGGATCACGAGGCTGCCGTGCTCTCACAAGTACCACTCCGACTGCGTCCTCCCGTGGCTGGCCATCCAGCCGGACTGCCCCTGCTGCAGGACGCTCGTGCCGTCAGTGGACACCCTCTCCTAGTCTCCTAGCTTGAAATCGTTTCTTCTTCTGCTAACATAGTAGCATAGACTAACTTGGAACCTTGGAAGCCATGACAGAGTTTTCCCTTTCCTTTTCTTTCGGTTTTCCTGTTTAGACTGCAAGTTTGCAGCATCAGAGGACAGAGGGTTTGGTAATTAGTGCTGAAAACTATGGGCTTGAGTCAGAAGCCGGTCTATATATAGACTCCTAATTCCAAACCTTAGCAGAGTCTCTAGCCTGTAAATAGAGGGTGCTATTCATTGTAAACGATTAATCGATTGATGAAGGAATAAAGTGAAGCAAGAAGCCCCTTGTATCTCTGTGTTCAATCTACTATTATGTTCTTGCATTGTTCTTACGATTCTAAATTTGTCTACGAGGTAATCACTTGAACTGGATTCGTCAGCGACGGTTCTCCAACATATTATCAGCACGATCGACTCTCCTCGAATCGAAAGGTAGCCATCGATAAACGACACTCGTAGATCGAATCGTTTTTCTAGATTGCTTTCAACTATGCAAATTTGGCTTTCTAGATTGTGACCTACGGTGCAAATCCGCTCTAACCTATCACGAGTCGACTTGAAGTCGCTGACACAATGTCGATCGGTGGATTGCATGAAAAGGTGGATGTCGATTGTACCGTAGATTGGAAATCATAAATTCGTTCTAAATCTACCGTGAGCCGACTTGAAATCTCCGGCTAAGCCAATCGGTAATTGCATGAGCGATAAATTTCACCGTACGAACAGTAATTGCATGGCATGAACAGTACGCATCTCTTGAACAAGAATGCGAAGAAAAAAAAAAAAAGCCGCGCGCAAGCATGGGTGCCCTCCGCCTAATCGTCAGCCAGAGCGAGCCATCGCTAGTCAGATCTCCACCGCCTGCGCACCGCAAAAGTCTGCCGACGGCGCCGCCAAGCATGGTCGCCATATTGGTCGCCCCATGCGCCGCAAGATGCATGCCGCACGAGAGCGCCAAGACAGCGCCTCATCTCGGCCGCCGCACCACGACCATGAGCCATACACATCAAGCAAAAAAAAAAAAAAGGGAGAGGCGCCGCCGCCTCCCCGCCAGATTGCCGGAATCCGCATGGCGCCGCCACCAAACCACCGCCTCGCAGAGCGCGCCGCCAAGGCCAGAAGGCCACCACATGTGGTCGCGCCCGTGGCCGCCGTCGCCGCCACCTCCTCACGGCGACCAAGGCCGCCGCCCGCCCACGCCTTCCCGCCACTCGCTGAAGCCGCCAGATGGCTATGCTTGAAGCCACCGTCGGCCGTCGGCTTGAAGCCAACACCGCTTGCCTCCACCCGCCGATCCGCCAACAGATCCCGCCCATGCGCCGATGAAGTCGCCATCGAGCAGAGTCGCTTAGCACGGCCAAGACCGCCGCCCGCAAGATGGCTAATACGCGCAGTCGCGCTTGGAACTGCTCCCACCTCTAGCACCAGCAACGCACGCGTGGCCCACCTCTAGCGTCGGCACCGCATGCCCTCGCGCTACCGCCTCGAAGTGCGTTCGCCAGCTCTCCAGCTCCCGGTCGCCTCCTTCGGCGCTTGGAGCGCCACCTCCTTCCGGGCTTAGAGCTCCGTCGCCGTTTTTGGGAAGAAAGGGAAACCCTTTGGGTCCCTTTTGCTCAAGCGTCATGGGCCAAGAAGGCCGGCGGGCCGGCTTGGTTTGGTTTTTTTGGGATAGAGAAAAAAGGGCAAACCGGGGGGAAAAGGGGGGAAGAAAAATGGTAGAAAATCCAAAAATTTGCATATAAAACCTCAAAATTCTGAAAATTACGAGGAAGCTTTCGCGAATAAGAAAATTTTGCGAAACCCCCTCTGAAAATTTGGAAATTAAGCGAAAAGTTTTCTCAGAACTAAAATTTCACGATTTAACCCTGAAAATTGCAGAATTCGTCGAAAATTCATTTTCCAGCAGAAAAGGGCCTCGGGAATTCATTTTTTGAATCAAATTTTGCATTTGAAGCATATTTAACTTTGTTATTATTATTTCTATGCAATTTATTTTTTTATTTACTATTTTGATTATCTGTGATTGTTTATATTGCTTTTAATCACTGAAAATAGTAGTAAATCATGAAAAATGCATAGAAAAATAGGGGATCACGAACCAGGAGTTCGAATAACATTATGAGAATGTTGCAACCATTTTATGAAAATTACCAGCAGTAATCTTATGAACACTTTGCATGAATATGAAAATGATTGGCACCACGAACCAGGAGTTCGAAGAACTGACCCAACATGACTAGAATTTGTACAGAATTTGTACAAGTCTTCAACTCTGTGATAATGTAATCACAGATGAGCAGAAGATTGAGAATACACTCTCTACCTTCCACCCAAATGCGGTGCAATCCGCACGCAACTATCGTCAAGATGGCTACATGGAGTATGCCGCATTAATTGACATCATGCAAGTTGCAGAAGCTCAAGATGATGTTCTTAGGAAGAACTACATCTCACAGCCACCTAGTAGCACTATTGGCCGTAAAGTCAATGCTAGCAGCTACAAGGTGATGAATCCTCTCACGAAAGAGAGGGGCAAGAAGGGTAAGGTCATGGGTCGCACGTTGTTGATGCTTTCCAGTCTAAGAAAAAGGGCAAAGGATAGCATGAGGCACACCTCACCATTGCAGGCACGGAGGATCCACACCCATTAGTTGCACTCATGGATGTGGACAGCCTAGTAGCAACCCCCATTATCCCTCCTTTGAACATCGCAGCGGTCGCAGTTGTAATTGCCCAAGAGGAGAAGATCGCCATGGAGCAGATTGAGGCAAAAGTTTTTGAATACTTTGCCGATTCGATCTAGTGCACGCTTTGCACTTGGATCTTTTATAATAACTTGCAGTTTGGAATTGAAGGAGAACATTGAATTATTTTATTATTTGAATCATGGTTGTAAGCTCTAGGAGAGAAAAGCATCAAATTCTTATGATGAATCCTGCAAGGCTTATATTCTCGTATTTATAATAGCAAGTTATGTTATGATATCTGAAGTATTTTATTTATGTGTTGCTTGCTTTCTGCTGCATATTAATAAAGTACATTATATTAGAACACGTGTGGCGCCCTATTGGAGGAAGTGTGCTTAACCGATAGCAGCACAACAAATACCATCTTGAGAGAGACGAAAATCTTTTAGTCGATCAGCAAGAATGCTGGTAGTCTTACAACAATCGCAGGTAGCGATACTTGTATAATAGGTCCAGGAAGGGCCTCAATTATACCCCTAATGGGCACAACTTTGGTCATTGAAGAAGCCTTGTTGTACCCAGAATCGACTAGAACTCTCAAGAATATTCGCGCAAATGGTTTCCATGTAGAGACTGAAGAAGAGTATGGTAAGAAATACCTGCTCATTATAAAGCGTGAAGAAAATAGAAAAATGGTATCAGAACGACTTCCTTCATTTGAAACTAGGCTATACTACACTAATAATAAGGTATCTGCAGCCTATACTGCCCTGAAAACCATATTTAGAAGCTCTGAATCTTTTCTATCTCTGGCATGATAGATAGTGCCACCTAGGTCTTAGAATGATGAGAAATGTAATTAACAATTCATAGGGACATAATGTGAATGTAAAGAATTTTCCGAATCAAAAAAATTTTGTGTGCCCCGCATGTGCCACCGGGAATTTAATTACTAAATCTTCTACTCTGAAAGTGAATGATGAAGTCTCTACATTACTGGACCGTATCTAGGGAAACTTTTTGCTGTCCTCTACAGCCCCTGTAAGGGCCATTTAGGTATTTTATGGTGCTCATCGATGCTTCCTCGAAATGGTCGCATGTATGTTTATTGTCTACGAGAAACTACGCTTTGGCAAAGCTAAATCTCGCAGATAATTAAAATTAGAAATATTTTTCATGATCATCATGTGAAGTCTACAAGAATGGACAACGCTGGAGAATTTACTTCAAAAGGCATTTGATGATTATTGTATAGCAATAGGAATTAAAGTTGAGCACCCCGTAACGTATGTCCACACCCAGAATGGACTAGCAGAGGCATTAATTACAAGAATTAAATTTATTGCCCGACCACATTTGAAGAATTGTAATTTATCAACCGCATGTTGGGGACACGCAGTCCTGCTCACAGCAACTCTCATCAATTTAGACCACTGGCATATAACATCTATTCACCTATGCAACTAGCGCAAGGGTCAGCACTGAAAATTTCTCATCTTTAAAGATTTGGTTGCAAGAGTTATATACCTATACCACCACCATAGTGAACTGCAATAGGCCTTCTCCGAAAGTCTGGAATATACTCTGGTTATGAGACAGCATCCAAAATCAGGTATTTGGACCCTATGACGAGAGATTTGCATACTACCCGATTCGTTGAAAGTATATTAGATGAGGCTAGTTTCTCGTCATTAGGGGGAGGAAATCAACCCCTTGATAAAAATGTCAGAAAATAGGGAAGTCCAGAAGATAATTGAAATCCATGCACATGACCAGCGCACTAGTGAAGCAAATAGAGAAGTCCAGAAGATAATTGAAGTCGAGAAGACAATTGCAGTACATAAGATAATTGATTTGCAAGCATTAGCAAATCATCTGCCTGACCACTTTAGTGATTTGAAGAGCGTGACCAAGTCGCATGTGCCTGCACGCAATGCACCAGAGAGGGTTGAAATACTGATGAAGGTATCCCTAATCCCGTCCTAAGGCCTCTGAAAGGACGAGAACTCCGGTCCCTCGAATCCGATGTAACCGGAGATGCCTGGTGAAAAAGGATAAGATGGACTTGACACAGCCGATCACCGAAATTCCGTGGATCCAGAAGGGGAGCCAGTTGAGACCTGGAACTAGTATGACACCTTCAGAAAGGCATACCAGAATTGAACATCCCCATGAAGGGAGACATCAGCATGGATGTGTGTGCACACATCGGAGCTGAAAAACTAAAGGGACTTGCCTCTGTAATTGAAAGCAGTGGTGAGCAAGTAGAAGCATTAGAAGAATCGCCCCTTGAAGAAATAACTATAAACTTTGTGACCTTGGGAGAATCTATGAATAAGACAACATCCAATGTCGACATTGATTTTGCAAAGAAAATTACCACAATCCTTGATCTTGATCCAGAGATTGTATCGCTCGCTGAATGAAAGAAAAGATCAGATTGGGAAGATTGAAAGAAGGCAGTAGAAGCAGAATTATTATCTCTGAATAAAAGAAATGTGTTTGGGCCTGTAAGTCGTTCGTCTCCCCATGTTCACCCCGTAGGGCATAAGTGGGTATGAAAGAGAAATGAAAATAATGAAGTAAAGAAAGGCTTGTTGCACAAGGTTTCACTCAAGATCCAGGAGTTGTTTATGAAGAAACCTATTCCCCGGTCATGGGCGGAACCACTACTTAGATATTTAATCTTAATGACAGTAAACTTGAAGTTAAAAGTGAAATTGATGGATGTGGTAACTGCATACCTTTATGAAAATTTGGATTCGGACATTTATATGAAGATACATGAATATATCCCTGTCCCAAAAAAAGATAGAGCAAATAGAAATCTGTATAGTGTGAAACTCATAAAGTCACCGTACGGACTTAAGCAATCAGGCAGGATGTGGCATAATCGCTTGAAGCGACTTTCTATGCAAGAAAGGCTACACAAACAATGAGAATAATCCCTGTGTATTTATACGACGATCCCATGATGGATTTTGTATAATCTCAGTGTATGAAGATGATCTGAATATCATCAAAACCTTGAAGGATCCAACAACTAGCATGTTCCTTGGTGCTGGGGGTAGCTGGGCTCGATGTGTTCAAATCTGGTGGTGCCGAAGGCTTTGCGAGGCAACTCAACAGCGGCTCCTACTCTGGCGACAGGGCAGCAGGATTGCGATTTATCCCAGCAACATCGTAGGAGATCACTGCTGCACTGCTACGCACTAGATCCAACGGGGCGGGGGTTGTTGAATAATCCTGTGCGTTTCTTTGTGAATTGATTTCACATTGAGTATCTCTGTTTCTTTTGTTTTGGTTGACTTGCAGCCATGCTTTGATGCCGCACTAATGCTACATGTTGCGGATGCTTTGATGCTGCACTAAGCGCATCATGAAGTGCATTAATGCTGCACGTTTTGGCCGTTGAGGCGTTACTAGTAGTCCGTTAGCGTTAGCGTTAGCAGTGCATGAGCACACTATTTGTTAGCGTTGATAGTATAAATAAGAGAAGAAAATGCAGAAAAGCTATGGCAGTTCAGTAGCACCAAATATTGTTGTCTTCTGTTTGTTGTCCAGAGTGCGTGTGTGTGTTTGTCCAGGCGTTCGAGTGTTCGTGTGTGTAGACACCGGCGAGCGGACTGACAATTGGTATCAGAGCTCCGTGCTCTCCTTCCTATGAAGATGTCGCACGACGGTTCACGCTCTCCTTCCCAAGATGGGGTGCAAGGTGACGGTAGCACTACTCGCACGATCAATCTCGGCGGCAATGGCGATCGCGAGATTGGATCCGGCAGCAATGGTGGCCAAGAGCGTGTGGTGCGGCGGGTGGTAAGGGAGATGACGAGATCAGTGGTCTACCCAACACTAACACGGACGAACTACACTGACTGGGCCCTCAAAATGAGGGTGAACTTGCAGGCACAAGGCCTGTGAGAGGCGATCGAACCTGGCAACGCTAACTACCGCGACGACAGATTGGCGTTGTCCGCCATCCTCCGTGCGGTGTCGCTGGACATGTTGTCCACACTAACGGTGAAGGACACGGCCAAGCAGGTGTGGGATGCCGGGAAGACGATGCGGATGGGCGTCGAGCGTGTTCGCGAGGCGAATGCACAAAAGCTTCGCAAGGAGTTCGAGGATATCAAATTCAAGGATGGTGAGTCGGTGGACGACTTCTCCATGAGGATCACGGGACTCGTCAATAATATTCGGATCCTAGGCGACACGTTGAAAGAAGAAAAAGTAGTCAAGAAATTCCTTCGTGTTGTGCCACCCAGGTATACATAGGTGGCAATCTCGACCGAGACACTGCTTAACTTGAGCACATTGTCGATCGAAGAGCTCACCAGCCGGCTTCGATCGGTGGAGCAGCGCTACAAACGCGATGACTCGGGCAGCTCCGATGGCTTTTTGCTCCTCACTGAAGAGGAGTGGCTCGCACGTGCCAAGAAGAGGGAGCAAGGCAATAGCTCTTTCAGCGGTGATAACCGTTATCGCGGCAAGCCGCATGGCCGTGGGCGCAGCAAAGGCGGGCGCAATGGCAAGGACGGTGGATCATCCATTGTGCGCAGACATGTCGCAGTTCATGCATATAATCTGCGACAAGTACAGCATTATCAGAATGATGCTTTTTCTCGAGCCTTTTGGAATTTCCAAAATAAAAAGAACCATTTGGTTTTGTTGAGATCCTAAAGCTTAACATGAGATATTCGAAATTTGAGTGCTTTAAAATGACTAAGTCAAACCTCAACTAATCAAAAGTTTGGTCTCCTCGGAGTTGTTCGGGCTCTGGAATTGTCCGTCCCCTTGTGTCCAGACCTCCCTCCCAGTCCAAACCACCCTTCGATTTTGACCTCTCCTTGGGTCACAACCACCCCCGAGGTGCTCCAAGCCCGGGTTTGTGTTTCAAACATCCTTAAATTGAATCTCCCCCTTTTGGACCTCTTTTGAGTCAATCTTGACTGACAGGACCTCCTTTGATTTCATCTTGACTGTCAGGACCTCCTTTGAGTCCATCTTGACCATTAGGACCTCATTTGGTTCCATCTTGACCGTTATGACCTCCCTGTCCTTTTGACCTTCTTGCCCGTAGGACCTCATTGTCCCTTGGACCTCCTTTGTCCTCAGGACCTCCTCGTCCTTAGGACCTCCGCGTGGTCTTTTGCAAAGACCTCCTGACTTGGTTTTTTGTAAAGATCACCCTTGTTGGTCATGACCTCTCCCTCTTTGGTCATGACCACCCCTCTGGTCGCGATCACCTCCTTTGACTGGACCGTTCTCCCAAGTTTGACTGGCCCCACTGCTCAGTTCTGCTCACCCTCTTTCTTTCTCCGTCACATAAGCCTTTTGTGCATTTAATGCCGGTTATGTCGCATTAAATGCGATCACTTGCGTGGCACCTTGTTCTCCCTCCTTGTCTCCTTCCTTCTCAGCATATCCTGTCATGTTTGTCCTTCACCAGATCGGTTGTGACACTTGACCTGTCTTCTACCTACCTTTGACTTATGCGTCTGTGAGTTTTTCAATGACTCTCTTTCTCCTCCTTCTCAGGCTATGAATAGCTTGAGTAGCCCTCTATCATCACCTTTTCCACACTTATCTTTTTTTGCTCTTGCCCAGTTGCACTGTGTTGAAGCTTCGTCGCCGAGAACTCCACCGGAGCCTCCTTCGTCACCTTCTCGCCGTCGGAGGACCCACCGGAGCGTCTGTGCCGGCCTCAACCGCCACCATCGTCCATCGACCTCCCCTCCTTCCTCCGTCTCGTTCTTAGCCTTGGTGACTTTCCTTGTGCCCTGTTCTCTCCCTTGTTCTTACGACCACGTTGAAGTAGTCGTAACTTCCTCAGGATCTCCTCCCCAGGATTTCCTTAGGACCTCCTCCCCAGGATCTCCTCAGGACCTCCTTGGTCTTTTTGCAAAGACCACCTTCCTGGTCTTTTGCAAAGACCACCCTCTTAGGTCTTTTCGCAAAGACCACCCTCTCCGTTGGACCTCCTCCCAGCGAGTCAAGCCTCCTTTTGAAGAGCCTGCTTCTAGTACAATGTTTTTCTGATCTTAATCTAATCTTACCTTACTTCCTTTCTTTTACCGATTTACAAAGTCAAAAGGATCCCCTTACCCTTGGAAGTTCTATATATGGGCCCTCGGTTAGGCCCTAGTATTCAAGACCTCCCCAAAGCTGTAAGTATCGAGTAGAACGTGGTATCGCTATTATAGTTTTTGAAAAGCTTTTTGTGTTGGTTGTTGTGTTGGGTTGGTTGTTTTGCCTGTCCCCCTTAGTCTCTTCTTTTCTTTTCTCAGCCTCTGGGTTCGAGTAAGATGGTGACCACCCGTAATGGCAGTGGCAACTCAAGTAATCAACACAGAGGAGCCGAGAATGTACCGGAGAACCCAACTCCATAGCCACCTCCTCCTCCAGCTGAAGGACCTAGCTAGACACAGATGATGGCCAACCAAGCCCAGCTGATTCACTTGCTTTCCCAGTCGATTGCCAACACCCAGTCATTGCAAGCCGCAGCCGCAGCTCAGCCACAAGTTTCGGCTCCACCTCCTCCAAGGGCCAACATTGCAGAGTTTATGAGGCTGCGCCCTCCGACCTTTTCCAGTAGCACCGAGCTTATGGAAGCCGATGACTGGCTCAGGGCAGTGGGCAGAAAACTAGGCATAGTCCAGTGTATAGATCGTGAGAGGGTCTTATTTGCCTTTCACCAGCTCAGTGGACCAGCTTCTGAGTGGTAAAACAACTTCAGCCAGTCTCATGCTGATGCTCAGACCATCACGTGGGACGAGTTTGTGCAGGCTTTTTGTTGTGCGCATATTCCACCGGGCATGATGTCCTTGAAAAGGAAACAGTTCCATTCATTGCGTCAGGGCAGCCGCTCCGTCAATGAATACTTGCACAAGTTCAACTAATTGGCCCGGTATGCTCTAGAGGATGTTGCATCGGATGAAGCCAAGCAAGAGCGCTTCCTGGAGGGGCTCAATGATGAGATCTCAATCCTTCTTATTGCCCAGGATCACTCAAACTTCCAGCAACTTGTAAGCAAGTCCATTCGGCAAGAGGGCAAGCACCTGGAGATGGAGAACTGTAAGAGGAAGAATGCAGCTCAGAAGTTCAACTCTGGGAGTTTTCCTAAGCCCAGGACCTCCCAGTCCCAGACCTTCCAGCGCAGAACCTCCTAGACCTCCTCATCCAAGGCACCTGGGCCAGCTCAGCGCCAAAGAACCCTAGCTTCCACAAGACCTCCCCTGGGAGCCAGTTCCAGAAGAAGTCACCCACGACCCCCTCTGTTGGTGTGACTTGTTTCTATTGCGATGAGGTGGGACACTATACCAACAAGTATCCTAAGAAACAGCAAGCCTCTACCCCAGCTCGATCAAGTCAGGAGCACTAATACCGGCAAAGACATCAAGTGTGAAGCCATCAAGTCAGTAGCTATGAAGGGCGTGTTACTCACGCCACACCGAGGAGGCACAGCCGCACCAGATGTGGTCCTTGGTACGCCTTGTCAACTCAAGATCAAATTTCAGCTTTTATTTGACTCAGGAGCTTCTTATTCTTTCGTTTCAAGCAAGTTTGTGGGGGAAATGTGGGTTATTTATATCTCCTTTAGTTAACCCTATGTTAATCTATGCTCCGGGCTCGGAAATGAGGACTAGTTCCCTTTGCCCAAACCTTACCTTAAAGATCTCGGGAGTACCCTTTATAACAGACTTAATAGTTTTGCACTCCCAAGGTCTGAATGTGATCCTTGGAATGGATTGGCTAGCCAAGAATCAAGGTCGGATAGATTGTGCCAATAAGTCCATCACACTCACCAATAATCAAGGAACTCAAGTGGAATTTAGGCCAAGACCTCACCTAGAGCAAGACCTCTCCTGACCAGTTTCAAGGATGTGAAGTTGGAAGACCTCCCAGTGGTTAATGAGTACCATGATGTATTTCCTGAAGAATTACATGGTATGCCACCAGATAGAGACATCTTGTTCTAATTGACCTAGTCCCAAGGACTGCTCCTATATTAAAGAGACCTTACAGGATGCTAGCAAATGAGTTAGCAGAGTTGAAGAAACATATTAAAGAGCTGCAAGACAAAGGATTTATCCAACCAAGTTCTTCACCATATGGAGCATCAGTGTTGTTTGTCAAGAAGAAAGACAACAATTTGAGGTCACAATTAAGAACAAGTATCCATTACCTAGGATAGATGACCTCTTTGACCAGCTAAAAGGAGCAAGAGTCTTCTCCAAAATTGATTTAAGGTTTGGTTACTGACAAGGATCTAATAATCCTCATTTTATCTTTTATCTATAATTCTTATTATGGATAAATATGATGTCATGTGGTCCCTAGGTATACCCCTTATAGTCGTAAGTCTTATATTTATAAGGGAGAAGCCTACCAGGTGGTCGTAAGTTCTTCTACGACCACCCCCATAGTCGTAAGTCTTGCTACGACTACCTTATGGTCGTAAGTTCTTCTACGATCACTATCTAGTCGTAAGTTATTCTACGACTACCTCATAGTCGTAAGCTCTTCTACAACCAGATCAGCCACGACTACCTTATGATCAATAAAACCTACAGACGAGTGGGTCCAATTGATTATGAATCCAAGCAACAAGATATCTGTTATTTCTACAAAGTAATAGCACATAATACCCCATTATCTCTGACAAGTAACTGCCAGGCGGCGTGAAGGGGTTACCACTTCGATGATTACTGCAAACATGCGCCCGTTACTGGATTTGATAAGGCGCCTCTTCACCAGGGGAAAACGGCTATTCCTTTATGACTATATAAAGGCAGTGATCGGAGGGGACAACAGGCAATGAGGGAGATAGTTAGACACTATCTTCTGTAATAGCCTTAGTCTTTTCTCCCAATTGTACGAAACACACTCAATACCATGCACACACAGGAGTAGGGTTGTTATTCTCTCCGGAGAAGGCCTGAACCTGTATAAAAATACCCGTGTCAATCTCTCTACATGATTTCATTCTAGGAGATCCCCCGAATCAAACAATCTTTACGTAAGATCGGTTCTAAAACACCGATAGTTACCATCAGTTGAAGATTAGACCAAAAGACATTCCCAAGACTGCATTCACCACAAGGTATGGGCTATACGAGTTCATTGTGACGTCATTTAGGTTGACAAATGCACCAACCTACTTCATGAATATGATGAACAAAGTATTCATGGACTTTTTGGATAAGTTTGTGGTCGTGTTCATTGACAACATTCCTATCTACTCAAAGAATGAAGAAGAGCATGAAGACCACCTCAGGGTTGTTTTGGGAAGGCTCAAAGAGCAACAGCTCTATGCCAAGTTCAGTAAGTGTGAATTTTGGCTGAGCCAATTAGCTTTCCTTGGTCATATTGTGTCGGCAAAAGGAGTGGCAGTGGATCCTTCAAAGGTTGAAGCTGTCTTGGAGTGGAGACCACCCAAGACCGTGGCCGAAGTAAGAAGCTTCTTTGGTCTGGCCGGTTATTACAGAAGGTCCATTGAAGGTTTCTCCAGAGTTGCAAGACCTCTCACTCAGCTTTTGAAGAAGGAGAAGAGGTTTGAATTGACCACAACCTGTGAGCGAAGCTTTGAAGAATTGAAGAAAAGGTTGGTATCAGCCCCTGTGTTAGTCTTGCCAGACATTCACAAGGACTTTGAGGTCTTTTGTGATGCTAGTCGTCAAGGCATTGGATGTGTACTAATGAAAGAAGGAAAAGTGGTAGCTTATGCATCTCGGCAGTTGAGACCTCATGAAGAGAACTACCCAACACATGACCTAGAGCTCGCTGCAATTGTGCATGCTTTGAAATTTTGGTAGCATTACCTCATTGGTAATCGCTGTGAGATCTTCACGGACCACAAGAGCTTGAAGTATATCTTCACCCAATCAGAACTCAATCTCAGGCATAGAAGATGGCTAGAGTTGATAAAGGACTATGACCTTGGAATTCATTACCACCCAGGCAAAGCCAATGTGGTGGCAGACGCTCTAAGTCGGAAAGGGTATTGCAATACTATGATGGTTCAAGAGCAACAACCAAAATTGTATGAAAAGTTAAGACATCTCAACTTGGAGATTGTGGATCAAGATTGTGTGAACACCTTAGAAGTGCACCCAACTGTCCAGGACCAGATCAGCGAACATCAGAGAGGAGATGAAGACATCCAAGAGATCAAGAGGAACATAATAAGAGGCAAAGCCCCAGGCTTCTCCGAAGATGAGCAAAGGTTAGTGTGGTTCGGCAACCGTATCTGTGTGCCAGATCATCAAGACACCAAACAACTGATCTTAAAGGAAGTTTATGGATCACCTTACTCCATTTATCCGAGCAACACCAAGATGTACCAGGACCTCAAGGAGAAGTTTTGGTGGGTTAGTATGAAGCAGGAGATTGCTGATTTTGTTGCTCAGTGTGATGTATGCCAGAGAGTCAAAGCCGAACACCAAAGACCAGCTGGGATGTTGCAACCTTTGCCTATTCCCGAGTGGAAGTGGGAGTAAGTGGGCATGGACTTCATCACTAGATTGCCCAGGACCCAATTGGTCTATGACTCCATATAGGTTGTGATCGCTCGTTTGATGAAAGTAACACACTTCATACCAGTCAAGACCACTTACCCAAGTAGCAAATTGACAGACTTGTACATGGCCAGGGTTATCTGTTTACATGGAGTGCCCAAGAGGATAGTGTCAGACAGAGGGTCTCAGTTCACCTCAAGGTTTTCGAAGAGCTTACATAAAGCTTTGGGAACCAAACTCAACTTCAGAACAGCTTATCATCCCTAAACAGATGGGCAGACAGAGAGAGTGAACTATATCCTTGAAGACATGCTTCGAGTTTGCGCTCTAGATTTTGGAAAGAGCTGGGATCAGAACCTCCCTTATGTCAAGTTCTCTTACAACAATAGCTACCAAGCCAGCTTGCAAATGTCACCCTTTGAGGCTTTGTATGGCAGACCTTGTAGAACACCCCTCCTCTAGGATCAAGTAGGAGAACATCAATTCTATGGGCTGGACTTGATCAAGGATGCTGAAAGCAAAGTGAAGTTGATAAGGGAATGATTGAGGGTGGCTCAATCCCGACAAAAGAGCTATGCTGACGACCGTCGCAGGGAGCTATCCTTTGAGGTTGGAGACTTTGTGTACCTCAGAGTAACTCCACTCAGAGGAGTAAGGAGATTTCAGGTCGGGGGAAAATATGCACCGAGATTTGTTGGACCATATAAGATTGTGGATAGAAAAGGTGAAGTGGCCTATCAGCTAGAGCTACCATCATCTTTGTCGGCAGTTCACAATGTCTTCCACGTCTCCCAGCTGAAAAAGTGTCTTCGGGTTCCATCAGAGCAGACCACTCTGGAGAGCATCGATCTTCCAGAGGACCTCACTTATGCGGAGTAGCCAATAAAGGCCCTTGAAGTTACAGAGTGCATCACCAGAAGCAGTGTCCTCTGATCGTGCAAAGTCCAGTGGAGTAACCACTCAAAGGAAGAAGCTACCTAAGAACGAGAAGAAGACCTCAAGGCTGAGTATCCCACCTCTTTGCTAACCCAGGCAGAATCTCGAGGTCGAGATTCCCTTTAGAGGGGTAGGTTTGTAACGCCTTATTTTTCTGAGCCTTTTTGGAATTTTAAAAATAAAAAGAACCATTTAGTTTTGTTGAGATCCTAAAGCTTAATATGAGATTTTCGGAATTTGAGTGCTTTAAAATGACTAAGTCAAACCTCAACTAATCAAAAGTTTGGTCTCCTCGGAGTTGTTCGGGTTCTGGAATTGTCCCTCCCCTTGTGTCCAGGCCTCCCTTGTGTTCGGGCCTCTCTCCTAGTCCAGACAACCCTTCGGTTTTGACCTCCCCATGGGTCATAACCACCCCCGAGGTGCTCCAAGCTCGGGTTTGTGTTTCAAACATCCTTGAATTGAATCTCCCCCTTTTGGACCTCTTTTGAGTCAATCTTGAACGACAGGACCTCCTTTGACTTCATCTTGACCGTCAGGACCTCCCTTGATTCCATCTTGACCGTTAGGACCTCCCTATCCTTTGGAACTTCTTGCCCGTAGGACCTCCTTTGTCCTCAGGACCTCCTCGTCCTCAGGACCTCCGCGTGGTCTTTTGCAAAGACCACCCTTCGTGGTCTTTTGCAAAGACCACCCGACTTGGTCTTTTTGTAAAGACCACCCTTGTTGGTCACGACCTGTCCCTCTTTGGTCACGATCACTTCCTTTGACTGGACCATTCTCTCGAGTTTGATTGGTCCACTGGTCAGTTCTGCTCACCCTCTTTCTTTCTTCGCCACATAAGTCTTTTGTGCATTTAATGCCAGTTGTGTCGTATTAAATGCGATCACTTACGTGGTCACTTTCGTGGCACCCTGTTCTCCCTCCTTGTCTCATTCCTTCTCAACATATCTTGTCCTGTTTGTCCTTCACCAGATCGGTCGTGACACTTGGCCTGTCTCCTACCTACCTTTGACTCATGCGTCTCTGAGTTTTTCAGTGACTCTCTTTCTCCTCCTTCTCAGGCTATGAACAGCTTGAGTAGCCCTCTATCATCACCTTTTCCACACTTATCTCCTTTTGCTCTTGCTCAGTTGCACTGTGTTGAAGCTTCGTCGCCGAGAACTCCGCCGGAGCCTCCTTCGCTGCCTTCTCGCCGTCGGAGGACCCACTGGAGCGTCTGCACTGGCCTCAACTGCCACCGTCGTCCATCGACCTCCCCTCCTTCCTCCGTCTCATTCTCGGCCTTGGTGAGTTTCCTTGTGCCCTGTTCTCTCCCTTGTTCTTACGATCACGTTGAAGTAGTCGTAACTTCCTCAGGTCCTCCTCCCTAGGATTTCCTCAGGACCTCCTCCCCAGGATCTCCTTAGGACCTCCTTGGTCTTTTAGCAAAGACCACCTCTTGGTCTTTTTGCAAAGACCACCCTCTTAGGTCCCTTTACAAAGACCACCCTCTCCGTTGGACCTCCTCCCAGCTAGTCAAGCCTCCTTCTGAAGAGCCTGCTTCTAGTATAGTGTTTTTCCGTTGGCTTGAGTTTTGAGCTTCTTTCGGAGTTCTTTGGTTTTTATTGGGACTTTGTTTGAGTTTGTCTTTTTCTCTCGTGTAGATTGCGACGACACCGAGGAGCCTGAGTTCCTTGAAGAGGAAGATTCTCAGGCTTTTGAGCAAGGCAAGTCATACCCTTGATCATGTTGAGCCCAGTATTTCAAGTTATTTAAGTTTCTTTTCAAATGAATATTGCATGCTTATTTCAATTCAAGTAATTTAATCCATGTTTTAAACTTTGTGGTTTTCCATATATGCTGCCTTCGTACATTCAGATTTGTCATTGAATTACTCACTCTTGTCACCATAGATGAAAGCCTAGTTGATACACTAGTATGAGCTAGAAGTGTTGGAAAACTTTATGCTTAGCCATGCTTAGACAAAAAATTCTTGTTTTAGGAGATCTTGTTGCCAAAGACCAATGTTATCAATGTTCGAAACCATGGCATTGGGTTGTCATGGAATTTTTTTTGTGAAAGGTTTCTGAAAAGCAAAGCAAAAAGGAAAATTGGTTTGGACTTGGGCGACTTGGTTGCTTGGTTGGTGCAAGTTCTTGCACGGGCTCAACTCGGGTAGGGTTGAGGCTTAGGGGTCCTATGGAAGTCGCCCAAATCAATTGAGGACCGGCCTCCGAGCGTTCCTTTGCTAACCACATCGTGCAACCACATGTCCTAAGAATAGGGAGGGGACCTAGCTGATTAATTTGCAAAGTTCCATCGTGGTTGTTCCTTCAGATGTGGTGGGTAGTCGTGTTATGACCTATGTTAGTCCCACCTGGTGCAAGAGGGGGCTCAGATCCTATGGATGGTTAGTCCAAAGGGGGCGAAACCTTAGCGAGGAGGGACTGCGGTGGAATGGCGCATTGTAAAGGCCTTGTGATAATCTCTTAGTCGCACACCTTCGGAAGTGTGTGAGCGGATATTATAAGATGATTATCTCATATGGGTAAAGCTGTACAACCTCTATAGGGTATAAAACTATTCGAATAGCCGTGTCCACAGTCATGGACATGCTGGCAGAGCCACTCGAAGTTAGATGATGGTTTTGTTTTAAAAATGACTTTGTTAAACTGTATTGGATCTCTATCCAATTGGGTTTTGGGCAGGGAGCCTTGTGATATGAGGGTATCCTTCACCACTTGTTGATGAATGTTATCCAACTATAAAACTGAGATTTGGAAAATGAATTTTAGTTATAATGTAACTGCCTTGGAACTTAGTATGAGTATTTGAAAGAAACTTGGCTTTACGCAAAGCAACCCTACATGACCTCCTTTGAGTCATCTATGCATGCATTATAATATGTTACTCCACGGGTGTGGCTTGCGAGCACAATTGTTGTGCTCACTCTTGCTAGATATAATCTTGGAGTAGGTGAAGGTATCTGCAATGAGGAAGAGGACTAGAACGACTAGGTTATGCCCTCCAGTCAATTGCCTGTGGCTTGTTGGATGGACTGCTCGCTCTTTTGTTCCATTGTACTTTATACTCGGCTCTTAAGCTGTTTTTGTAAGCAACTCTGTTGATATTTTACTAATAAAGTTCACGTTGTTGGATGTCACCACTTTTGTTATTGTGTAAGCTAGTAGCTGATCTTGGGACTAGCTCGGTTTACACAAAGGTCTTGGGGTGATCCCAGGTCTCACGACCTCCTTCGGGTTTGGACGTGAACTTGGGGGAGATCCTGAGCCTCACGACCACTCTTGGACCTTCGGGTGGTCTTGCGGGACCTCTCGGTGGTCTTGATAAACCTTCGGGTGGTCCTGGGAGTCCCGGTCGTAACAATTACTCCAAGGACTGCCACAAGCCTAAGTGCATCTAGCAAGTTAATCCGATGCAGATTGACGACGACGATGACGAACCTATGCTTCTTATGGCGTAGGTGTGCGCGCTTACTGAGGCTTTCGTGGGCACAAGCACTGACGTGGTGCTCAGCAAGGTGCACGTGCAAGTGCATCTAGGGCGCGATGAGGGCGCCCATGACGACGCTTGGTACCTGGACATCGATGCTAACAATCATATGTCTGGACACCAGGCAAGCTTTGCGGAGATGGAATAGGTCTTGCATGGGCTACAAATTAAACCCTCCATGTTCTAGAAGAAATAAGGCCATCTTCTTGGGCAGGCAGAGGTCGTTTCAGGGAGCCTATAAGCTGCTACACGTGTAAAAACAGAAACGAAATGAGTCGCTAGAGAACTGGAGAACTCGTCAAGTTCGATCTTTCGTCAAATCTGACGGTCATTGTTCTACACGCTCTCTCTCTAGCTTTCTTCATGTTCCTTCCAAGAGTGCATGCCAAATTAATCAATCCGGCGGCGATCAAGTATATAAGTTCTCGCTCCCACCATCCTGCTACCAAACTGCCAAAACCAACCAGTGCTCTCTCTCTCTCTCAACTCCGGGAGAGATGAAGTGTGTCAGGTTGGCTCTTGTGCTGGTGTCTCTCCAGGCCATTGCCGCGCTGCTACCTCGAGGAGTCGTCGGAGGTCACAGCTCGCAACCTCAGTACTTTGCTTTTCGATCTTGCAGCCAGCGTCTTGCTGCTCCTTTATTAAACCGATCTGATCAGTTGACGATCGATGCGTACGGTGTATGTATGTGTGTTTTGGCTTGCAGATGGGAGCTGCAGCAAGGTGAACTGCGGCATGGGGAGCTGCAGCGAGTCGATCGACTGCGTGTTCGGGTTCGCGTGCCAGTGCAAGCCGGGATGGAGCCGGTTCCACCTGGGCGAAGTGCAGTTCCCCTTCCTCCCCTGCGTCATACCCAACTGTAATTATGCCCCTGCTCTCTCACATCACACAATCGCATATTCGCATGTGCTAATTAAGGGACGGTTTGCAATTGTTGCTGTGTTGCATTAGTGCCTGTATAAAAGTTCATCATGAGCTGTTTATAGTCTCTGTCACGTAAGATTTTAGTTGACACGGATGAAAGCGAATACAAAAAGAGAAAGAGGTCGTCTATTATGCAGCAGTCGACTCTATCACGAGATTTTGTTGATTCTAGTAAGATTTTGTTGTTCTAGCTAGAAAAAAAATGCTTTCCAGTTTCAACTCATTGCTATTACATCCAACAAGTAGAAAATATACGAGTGCCTTCGAAAAATGTTACTGAATCTAGATGGTCAACGCGGCGACAATCGGAGCCTCAGGTACGTAGGTGACAGGATGAGACTTTTGTGCCAACAATGATATAGAAATGAACTTTTCCTTTTGAAGAAAAAAATGTTACTGAATCTAGATGGTCAGTGCCAGTCGAGCTGGATGTTTGTTAGGCGGAGATATTAACCGGAGATCCTCCAGTTAAGCCATTCATCTTTGGTACTCTAGATTGGATAGTCGTTGCATCGTACTCTCAGGTCACAAAAGAACGACAGTTTTTTACCTTTTTAAAGTTAACAAAATGTTCATTTGACCATTAAATTCTCTTATTATATATTTGGAAAAAAAAGTGAGAGTACAATATTATGAATGAAATTTTTATCACAAATTGATTTGTATTGTTTTCGTATATCAAACCATACGATTTAAACAGTATCTTTGATAAAACAAAATTAATAGAGCTTGATTGTAGTATTCTAGGACGTCACTCTCTTGTCATTTGCAATACGGTCCTAGGATTTCAAGGCCCTCTGGCTTCTCGTCATGACGGCCCCTCTAAACTATATATACATCTTATAATATATATATAACCGCTAATTTTTCTTACAAAGTGAAAACAAATCTAGTGATATATTTTTAATTTAACATGTTTGATAATTATTGAGAAACAATGTAGACTAAAACTAATATGATTACCTTGAGGAAGAATAGAAATCCATCATATCCATTGCTTCTCATAAAAAGATACTTCTTCGGGCATTTCTTGATGCAAAATCATCAAGGACGGTATTGAGATCAATAGTGTCCAAGATATCCTCTCGATGGTGCACATAGCCAAGCCATTTAGCCTTTCTTGTGACATAGTTGATCTCAAATAGTTCTTCAACAACTTCAATTTTGAGAAACTTCTTTCACCGGAAGCTACGATCCACAGTACGCTTAAGAGGATTCGATAGGCAATCAAACATTTGGATAGCAATCTGCAGCCATAACAAACTCCGAATCTCAAGCCGACATCAAAGAATCGCAAAGTCACTTGCAAGACCTTTAATTCGAAAAAAATCATTGATCTCAACATCGGATGAGTTACCATGAGAAAATGTTTCCATTAAAATTCTTGTCACTGCAGCCAAAGATCTGCTTCATCCAAAGATTTCAAATTTTCCGAGTTGAACAAGAACCCAAAACATTATCAAATTCTTTCATCTGCTCAAATCTACTAGTCAATGAAGCAATTGCGAAGATCAATCATAACATTGAAGTACTCTACTCTAAATGAGTCCACAATGCATCGTTGTATTTCCTCGCCCGGTCACCTTGTTCATCAAAATGTTTCTTTCTCTTTCCTTGACGCTTTTGTACGAAATTTTGGCTCTACATCCATTTCAAATTGCAATATTTTTCTTTGTCAGATCCATACTAGAAGTGAAACCTTCATCTCTATACTTCTTAAAATATGATATGACACCTTCAATATGTTTGAGAGTAGCATCTATACTCACAATTTTAGATTGCAACTTCTTGCTCACCTTATTTATAGAGAATAAAATGTCGTGCAAATAACCAAACCAACTAAAAATTCAAAATTCTCAAGTGCACTCACCAAAGATTGACATTCACTAACCGCCATTGGGTCATCATTGAAGCCTTCTCTAGCGCTATTAAAGTCGATCTTATTTGAGGAGTTTGGAATCGATAGCTTGAACACTTTTTATTCGGCTTTCCCATCGTGTATTAGACCATGACTTAACTGTCAATCACGGGACATTGTCAACTAAAATCTTCCACCTTTTGGTAGATTTTGCAAACAATGTGTATATACGTTGGATGACACCAAAAAATGAAATAGCTTGCCTGCAAGATTTAACAAATAGTAAGATTCAAACTTTTCCCAAATCATGGCATATTATATGAAAAAAGAAATAGTTTACCTGCAAGATTTTCCCATATCACAAAGAGTAAGATTCAGACTATGACATGCACACGGCATGTATAGTGCTCTTCGATTAATTTCAAGCAAACGGCTTTGAACACCTTGGTGTTTTCCCTTCATATTTGAACCATTATCATAGCCTTGTCCTCTCACATCATCAATATTCAAATCAAGAGATGCCAATGCATTCTTTAATTCATTAAAAGACCCAACTCGATGTGTCATCTACCTTCAAGAACTCTAGGAGGAACTCCTCTACCCTTGGAACATTCCTCGACATATTGACACAATCAATAATTAGAGTCATTTGTTCTTCATGGCTCACATCCGAGTACAATCTAATATCACGTAAAAATACTTGGCATCCTTGATGGTCTTTAATATAGTTTGTTTCACACAACTGCAAGAAGGGAAATCATCTCATTCTCAATTTTATGCCCAAGATAGTGATGATGAATCTCACTATTTTGAATCCGCCTAATATGGTCTTGCATCACGGATCAAATTCACCCATCATTTCAACTGTGCTGGAAAGTTACCATTGTTATCTTGATATAGTTTCTCATTTTTCCCTCGAAAAGCCAAATTATGTTTAGCAAGAAACTTGACAACAGAAACAATTCTTACTAAAACTTGTCTCCAACGCCCCTCTCCTTTGCAATTTCCGTTGCAAATCATCATCAATTGTTTTATTTTTGCTCAACCTCACCTAAGTTCATTCCAAGTATTCATGTTTGTTATATGCTCAACACTATTCTCATGTTGCTTGAGTCTAAGACTAAGATGTCTCCAATCCCTCAATCCATCAAGTGCTAGCAAACTTTTGCTCGACTTGATTTGAACAATTTGACAAAAAAAACAAAAACTTTGTCCACATGTTTAGAGTAAACCAACCATTTTCTATCAACCACCTCACCATTGCTTAACTTTCGAGTAGTAAGCATATGAAAACGCCTATTAAGAGCATCTACAGGAACTCAAGATTCAATTCTCTCACCGCCCTTTTCAATCAATATATCTCTACCCTTATTATCAAGATTTCCCAAGTTCTAGGATCAAAGACATCATGCATAGAAGCAAAGTTGCACATCATCAATTGAATTTTCGGAGTTCGAGGAAGGTCAGAATTTTCATTCTGTAGCATCATCATTGGCATCAACTTGCTCACTTAAAATATCATTAACTTGTTGTCGTCCTTGTTCTTCAATATCAAGTGCATCTACAGGATTATCATCGCACAACATCGCTTGAAGCCGGAAAAACTTATGTATAGCACCTTTTTGAGATTCAATAAATTGATCTTCTAGTTTTTTCCGCTTTTCTTTTCGAGCCCCGACAAATGTTTCTTAGGTAACATTCTAATATTCTAAGACCTAAATTAGAAGGAAAATATGACTATATGAGTACCGAGTACTAGGAGTCCGAAATATTAATTTGGATAAAAACAATCAAGGGAAAAATACCTAGAGGCTAGGGCTCGATCGGCAGCATTCTCAAGACGGCCGCATCATGCAAGCAAGCAAAGAATCAAAGATCGATCAACCCCAAATTGCCAAGCCAAGAAAGAACACGGATGAGCAATCCAAGAACGGACAAGAGGAGCGCGCGCGCACGGCGCACGCACCTGGCATATGTCGCACACTCGCACTTTGGCGGCGACGACACGGGGGCAGCGCCGGGGGCGAGGAGAGGGAGGCGCTGGTGCTTCGTGCTTGCCGGCGAGGCGATTGGCGGCGTGGACGTCGCTGGTGCTTCGTGCATGTATTGGTGGTAAGTATTGATACGGGCAATCAGGAGATTAAGCCGAACCGACTAAATTTCCATACGGGATGTCAAGCGATGAAGCAAACCAGAAATCGTGTGCGGCAAGAGAACCAACTGAGTCTGGGGGTCTCGACGTCTCGTATTCGTATACATGGGCCT
Source organism: Phyllostachys edulis (assembly GCA_036346405.1). Classification (NCBI taxonomy): domain Eukaryota; kingdom Viridiplantae; phylum Streptophyta; class Magnoliopsida; order Poales; family Poaceae; genus Phyllostachys; species Phyllostachys edulis. Next base: position 12,627,840 of record CM070553.1, on the reverse strand, counting down.
GGGCCCCTCCCTCCCATGGGCCCTCGGCTGGCGCACCTCTGGCACCTCTCTAGGGCCGGCACTGGTCACTGGATGCAGTAACACGTGTTTCTGGCACCTTGAGAAAGGTGCAGGTTTCAGTGGTCGAACGAGAAAGTACTAGGTACATCATAGGCATCGCCATCACAGGTCTGGGATTTCCGCCGGAAATTAAACTTGTTAGGGTTGATTCAAGTGTTCAACGTACGTACGCCAGTTTTCTTGTGTCAAGAAGTCCAAGCTCCGAACGTACCACTTGTGTCATCCAAAGTCCAAGTGCATGGCATGGATCTTGCTCCTGTTTGAAACAACCAGGTGTACTCTCCATTGGAGAAGTACACGCATAGGTAGAAAAATGAATAATTGACTAGACTCGATTACTACTTGATGAATCACTTGCAATTTATTCTCTCCGGTTCATGAAAACGAGTCAGTTTGATTATCGGTATGGTCTTTAAAATATAATTTTGATAACTAATTATGATTATAATATATTTATAAAACCAAATAACATTATAACATTATGAAAGTATTTTTTTGAGATGAATCTAAACATATTATTTTTATGTATCTAATCTAAATATTTTAAAAGATACCTACAGCTCAAGTTTTGAAAGTTTGACCCCCAAAACGGCTTGTTTTAGTAAGTAGAAAAGAGATAGAGAAGAGCTTATACTAACGCCCGATCGATCTCCTTTCTCGTGGCAGGCACCATCAACAACTCGTGCCAGAACGAGTCACAGCCGCCGGCTCCAACACCACCACCGCCGGCAGCGCCGCCGCTAACAAACCTCTCAATCTTCGACCGTAATAGTCGCCTCTAATCCACAAACATAGTATTGCCATGCCATCACTCCATCGTTTATTCCTGAACTGACCGCCTTTCGATCGATCGGCAGCGTGCTTACTGGAATACTGCGGGGGCGGCACCTGCGAGAAGGCGTCGGACTTCAGCCACCGCTGCGCCTGCCGCGACGGCTTCCAGAACCTCCTCAACGACACTGCGTACCCCTGCTACCAGCAGTGTAAGTGAGACCATTGATGGCGCACGTACCACGCACGACACCATCGCAATTTCAGAACACCTTTTGGCTTTGATTAGCCTGAAAACACAGGATGGATGGACGGATTCACGGTATCAGTCGGCTGACGCGCTCGACGGCAGTTGATGTTTTTGATCGGCAGGTTCGCTCGGATTGGACTGCGCTGGCCTCGGGATCGACATACTCAACGGCTCGACGCCGAGCTCGGCGCCGCCGACGCCCGTCTCCTTCACCATCACGCCGAGCTCGGCGCCGCCGGCGCCCGTCTCGTTCACCATCACCAAGTCCAGCTCTGCAGGATCGTCGGCTGACAGGCTGCAGGAGCTCCTCATGCTGGTTTCCTCCTTCTGGGTTCAGGCGATTTGGTGACAGGACAGGGTGAAACAAGCTAGCATAGCAACACAGATTTTGTTGTAAAACGTGCAGTTTTAGCAAATAATCAAAATTAAACTCAGCATTCATTATCACCAATAAAGCATGATATCAGCATGTAAACAATGACCATAATAACATGTGACCATGAAATTCTTTCAAGTCATTTAAAGACAATATTATGCTCAACATTAACAGTAGGAAATCATCAATAAACAACATAAAACACAGAAGATTGATAATAGTGTGTGCTCTCAGAAGGAGAGTTGCAAAAGAACAAGTCTTTGCCATCTCAACCCTAATGTCTATACTCTTCACTAATTGACTTTGACAAAACAATATAAGCCTTAAGCTCTAAACACTTCTCGTAATCTGCCAAAAATCCTAGAAACAGTAACAGCAAGAACAACTTTTGGCCACCAATGTTCACTGTTAACATAACACCAAATCAGTAATTCAAAAAGCCAACAACCTTGATTTAACAATATTGATTCACTAACAGTGAACAACCATAATTAAAGTAAGGTCAACAACAAGTTTTCAGGACTAATAGAATAGCATGAGCAATACGTTTAACAGGAACACATTAAAAGAGTAAAGACCATGCAGGTCTATCAGTATCCAAAAGTAACAGACTACTATCTCAAGATCAATTGACAGATTTGAACAATACTTTTAGAGCTCAAGTCTAAACTGGATTGCAATGTCAATTTCAGTATATGACTGATTTCATCACAGAGCATTTACAACACCCACTGATTAATTTGCAATATCTCCAGAGCTAGAATCAGATAACAGGACTAACACAGATCAAGGTATCAACTAGCACTGCAACTATATATGCAAGAGTCAGTAAATAAGTAATACAGAGGTCCAATACTCACTGAAGCAGTGGTACTCAAAACCACTGAGACGAAATTGACAAGGCGTATCTATGACATTGATCCAGAAAAACTATCGCCCTGCAATCCCGAGCAAAAGGCGAAGCAATCAGAGATACAATGCCACACTTCTTCTTCTGAACTCACCAAAGAAAGAAGCCGAGGGACAGGGAAAGAGCCGCACAAGACCACAGAGGAAGCACCGGCCGAATGCCTTCTCAGAGCCAGAAACCACCACAGAACCAAGTTGAGGACAACCAAATAATCAAGCTTCTCACTCAAACTAACCAAGAGCCAGTAGGTTCGAAACAACAAAGGCAAGATCCAAAACTCCTTTACAGCACAATCTCCAGAAGAGATAGCGCAAAAGGAAAATCGGGATGTGCTAGGTTGTAGACGAACCAAGCCTGACTGCCGACGGAGCCACCGACCACCAGACGGCGCACACCTTGACTCAAGATTAAAATCCAATCAGTCAAACTGAATGAACTCGAGAGAGTTCATCACCTGGTGTTCCTTTCTTATTTATCGGAAATGAGAGAGTGGATCCACAAATCAAGGAGGAGCCTCCACTATATGGCCAGCATCGATGCAGCTAACCACCAGCGAGGAAATCGTCAGGTTCCCGCATCCGCCGCCACTCCCCTGGGCAAAAGCCCAGCCGAACGACTGCTCTCCCCATTTTCTGGTTGAGAGACTAAAGCCTCAGCCTTATCAATCTGTTACTCCCCATGACAGGTGGGCCCCATCAAGCTTTTCCTTTTTCTGATTTCTAATTCCTTTCTCATATGATAAATTACCAATAAGACCTTCTGAAATACAACAGATTTCACATACATGAGTTTTCTATTTCCGTTTGCTATGCCTTTCTTTTCTTAGGAATATTACCGTGCATGTGATGTTGATCTGGGAGCCATACAGTCCCAATCAAATGAGGAAGAGGAATCATTAAATTATCGGAAGTTTTCGAAGCAGATGCGCTCGCTGGGAAGGCGTGGCCTCGTGCGCTCCACGTCGCCCGGAGAGCTGCGCCCGTTTGATCACGCACGAACACGCTCGCTCCCGCCCTATTTTGTTGCTCGCGCCACGTCAGTCTCTCCACGGCTTCGGCGAAGCGTCCGACGCGTGTCCTGCGGGCCCGCCTTCGGTGAACCGACACGTGTGTGCCCGCACCGAGTGGCACGGGTGGTCTTCTAGTGACTAGTTTATGCTAAAACTATTTATATGCATGTGGCTATGTGTTTCGTCAGTTGCCCTAGCCATAAGAGCGTGTACAATGGGCTTATGTCAGCCGTCTATAGTCATTGCCACGTAGGATTTTTGCTGACGTAGATGAAAGAGAATAAAGAGAGAGAAAGATGATGTCTACAATCTCAGAGTTTACTATAGCACAAGAAACAAGAAAAACATTAAAAGATTGTGTGTTCTATAAAGATAACTAAAAAGACAAAGCAATTGCCCTGCATCATTGTATGAAATGTCTTTAGTCTCGCTTACAAAGTGACAGGGAGAGTTGCTATAGACAGCAGTTGTCTATACCATTGTACATGCCCTAAGCCTACTTTTCGTGCCCGCCAATCAAAAGAGTTGACCTTTCAAGGGCGTCGTCTACTTCTGTAAGGGCACTCAATGTTTGTACAATTACTTAGCTATCTATAAGAGTTAAGGAAGAGAGAGAAAGTGTCTTGCATGAGATATTGTATGGGCACACAATCCAATCATTAAGAATCATCAAAATCTGGCATGGGTGGTTGGGTGGGGTTGCATGGGCACACAAATTCAATCATTAAGAAACGGGTCAATCTTGCATTAGGGAGGAGAGTAGTATCTATGTAGATTATTTGTTGAGCCACTGTATTAAACGGTGACATGACCTCATCGTCGTCGTTTGTGTTGGTCGCCACCGCTTGCCGTGGCGACATCACTTGCTGTCTTCCGCCAGGCGGCCGTGATCACCGCGACCACGCCGCCGCACAAAGCCGCCACGCTTGACCTCCGATGCTTGTTGCCGCCAAGACGTACTACGGCGATTGAGCCGCTTGCCACCGCGTTCGAGCTTGTCATCGTCTTTGCCGCCGCCATGCGCCATTGCCGCTTACACGCCATCGCCCACATTAGCACACAAGGCAGTGCCCCACCGCAACCCCTTGTGGAGGCCATCACTCGCCATGGCTACCTTGGCAGGACGTCTCAGATCTAGCCGAATGTGGGGCTGCCGGCACAGATGCAGTCGAATTTGGGAGGAGGCAAGCGAAGGAGGGGAAGTAGGCGGCGAAGGAGTATGGGATAGCCAGTGCTAGTGAGGGTGGGCAGGGTGGACGAAGGAGAAACCGTGGGAGGAGGGAGTTCGGAGGAGAGAGGGAGTGACGATGAGTAGGATGCCAGCGACCATCGGAGGTGACAAGGGTCACCAGCGAGTAGGGAGGCAAGGGTGAGATGGGTGAGGGAAGAGAGGGGAAGAAAATTCTCTAGGAGAGGGCCTTGAAAGGTGAGGCTTAAGGCCCTATGCCAAATTTCACCATGTGTCCATCACTAATCTTGATGAGAAAACTAATATCTTGTTCCCCACATCCACTCTCCTCTCTCTCTCTCTCTCTCTCTCTCCCGTCAATGGTGAAGGACTAATTTCACCATTGACGCTCCTCAGCTTCTCGGTGGTGGCACGCAATTGCTTCTTTGATGTCGCATCCTCTCTGCCGACCTCTACACCTTCTCCGTCCGCTTCCCCTAACTCCCCTCATCCGCCAGCATTAGCACCACCACCTACATCTAGTCCCCGTTGGGCCCTTGACACCACCCCTGTTCTCCTCTTCCACAGCTCCAGTGCCTCTGCCAGCTCCTCGCCATCGGCCTCGACCCCACGTCCCGAGGCTCTTTCCTATCGCCGGCATTGGGGAGGTTGTTGAACTGATCATCCCACGGCAGTCGACCAGCGTGTGGTGGCTTGTGAAGATGGAGGAAGTGGGGAGAATGGTTGGCGATGGATTTTTGGTGGATAGTGAGGCCACCGGCGGTTGCAATTGCAGCGGCGACAGGTGACGACGGTGGCTCGGTGTGGACTGTGAAGGCAAGGAAAGAGGACATGGGGAATGTTGCTGTGTACTCAAGAGAAAGGGAAAACTTTCTCAAGGTTAGTGATGGACACATGGTGAAATCTGGGAGAAGGCCCCAAGCCTCACCTTTTAAGGTCCTCTCCCATTAAATTTTCTTCCCAACGGAGGTAGTGGTCGGTGGGAGGGAGAGAGAGAGAGAGAGAGAGATGTGGGAGAATGCGATGATTTATTAATTGGCCCGCTGGAGACATTACGTACTGGGGGTAATATTTATAGTTGTTTCTAGTGACGTGGAAGGTATAGGCATAACACATTAATATCTTCAGCTGAAGAATGCCCTTAACATTTATTTAACTAAGCTTCAAAGATTATCCTATCCAGCTGCATCATGTCAGTGTATATATACGCCTTCCTTCCGTTCTTTTTTACTTGATGTCATATAATTCGCGCTGTCAAACTTTGTAATGTTTGAACGTCAATAGATTTAAAATTATCTAGATTGACTATATGAAAATTATGTAATTAGATTTGTCCTTAAAATATTTTTATAATATTTTTATTTTATTATTTCATCTTAATGTTAAGTTATAAAAAGTAATGATAAAAATTGCATCTAAAAACATCTATTAAAAAAGAACGGAGGAGCATGCGTCTAGTGCCACTCCTCCTAAATCATAATTTAACCCAGGGGGAATTCATTATTTGCCCTCTACTTAGATCTGTTTTCAGAATTTACCCCAATTCCCGACGTAATACATTTTTCGCCCCTCACTTAGTCTGTTTCTTTGCTTTTTGCCCTCTTTGCATTATTTTAATAATATCTGTCTGTTTTCCTATTACGAGGCACGCGAAATAACCATCTTACCCTTCGGTTGGGACCGCCTGCCTCTTTGCAATCAAACACCGCCATGACCACCGGGCCTCCTTCGAGCCAAGCCATGCAAGCAAGAAGTGCCGGACCCTCCGCCATGCGAGGAGAGGCCAGATCATCGATGCTCTAAGAGCTCATCACCAACTCAAACGCGAATGCTCATCAATCAATCAGCTCATTAACCAGCATGCATACATGAACATTAATGAAACCGGATAAACAAAAGCAAGAACATATAGCAATCCACCTCCATTCCCCTCGCTTGCATGACTTAAAACCATCAATATCAGAGAACCAATTAATCCCTAAGAACCAAAAAACAAAAGATGGAATCAAGTCTAATCATGTTACAACCGACAGAAATAATCCCCACAAGAACAACTTTCGGCCAAAGCAGGAACCAGAGAGGACCGGTGTAAGGACTCTCTCAGAATATACTAGGAAAGGTCACGACAAGACCTCTTAGTGTGGTCCGGTAGTACCGCCTAGTATGTCCCAAGAGTAGGTCCGCCAGGACCTCCCAGGAGATCTCAAAGACCTCCTAGAGGTCTGATCTCTACGCATGCTGAGCTAGTCCCATGATTAGTCCTGCTAGCTTGCACAGACTTGCATTGGTGTGATCAAATCCATGCAGCAAGCTAAAAGAAACAATAGCCAAAATAACATATATTATCAAAGACCATTCGGCCAAGCTTCTTACAAGAGTGCCACAAGGGCTTACAACAAAATAGCACTTTGCAGTAGAAATAAAAACCCAAACGAGCAGATCCAACCGATCAGCCCACAGGCTATCGAGTGGAGGACATCTCCTAGCACGCATAGCCTCCAAAGACCTCTTCTTCTTGGAGCTTTGAGCTCCCTAAAACTTCCTGATCTGCTGATTAAAACAGAGGGCACAAGCCGTGAGTACTTTTGAATATACTCAGCAAACCACGGGGAAATGGATGCAAATATTATTCATGCAAGGCTTGCCAAAAGAGAGCTGTAAGGTTAGTTGCAGAAAGCAATATTTGACAGAGAATACATAAATAAATTGCAAAGCTCAAGTTAAAAGCATAATACATAAATACATTTGTTTTGAGAGGGGGAGGTGAGCACCAAATCACTCCCAAGACCCCTCTAGAGCACCAACTCCAGAGTTCCCGCAACCACACGGGGAAGGCCTGGTCGCACCCACGACCAGGACCTCTCCCACGACCACTCTGGAGCACCAACTCCAGAGTCGCCACAACCAGTCCCTGGACCACATCTCGAGCTAGCCATGACCTCTCGGGAGCCGGCCAAGGTCTCTTCAAGAGCAAGCCACGACCTCTTGCAAAAGTGCCTAGGGACACATTTTATAAAATCTACCCCTTGCGCAATTTTCACCAGGCAATGTCCATGACCAAGGACTTGGCTATTCAAATAGATTTTTCACTCTGCAGAGGTGTACAACTTTACCCACAATTCACGACCTCTCTAGTGGGTCGGGTGAAGGATCTAGACATACCATTATGTGTTAATAGAGTTTTTGTGATTAATGACAAATCTAATTGTGAGACTAACACTTTCATTGATATACATATTGTGTAGTCTTATTTGGATATAAAGGTGAAAATCATGAAGGCATGCAAGTGATTAATGACAAATCTAATTGTGAAAATCATGAAGGTATGCAAGTGATTAATGACAAATCCAACTCATTGGATAAACAAAAGGAAAAATCCAAACAGGTATGCATTCATAATGATAAATCTATTTGTGAGACTAACTCTTCTATTTGCCTTATCTTATGATTAGTTTCGTTTGGATATAAAGAACAAAAGAGGTATGCATTCTACTTTGTATTCTTATATCTTGTTGCATTCCTCGGATCCAAAATATAGGTTGAATTCCATCAAAAGGTTAACTTGAATATGTGCACATGTTCTTATTACACATTCGTGTATGCACACATTTAGGGGGAGTTCATTCTATGTTTTGTGGTTTCAATAGTATTGATCCATATTCCTTTGTCCACTTATATTTGGGATCTTTACTTTGAACGTATCCTTTGAATATATTTAACTCAATGAGTTAACATATTCATATGAGTATATGAGACTTGTGTAGTTCATATATTCTTGAATATATTTAACTTGTGTAGTTAATATATTCATGTGAGTATATAAGACTTGTGTAGTCTATATATACTTATATGTGAGTATAGCATAACTTGTGTAGTTCATGTGTACTCACATATCCTTGAATATATATAACTTGTGTAGTTAATATATTCATGTGAATATATGAGACTTGTGTAGCTCATATATCCTTGACTATATATAACTTGTGTAGTTATATATATTCATAAGAGTATATAAGACTTGTGTAGTTGATATATACTCATTGTCTCTTTACATTCAATTTATTTAGATTGAAGTGATTATCATTAATTACCAAAGAGGAAAGATTGTGGCATCTTGTCCTACCATTATGAGTTAATGGTATGATGTGGTAATTAATGATAATCATATTGTGGAACTAACATTTTCCATGAGTTGGATAAGCAGGTTAGGTTCCATGATAATGAAGACTTGGGATGACATCATGTGTGGATTGTCATCAAGTCAAGAGGAATTCCATCATGTGTTGATGGAAGTCAAGTGAAAGAAATCATCGTGTGTCGATGATGTTCAAGAAGAAGAGATGATCATGAGTTGATCATCAAGTCAAGTGAAGACCCATCATGTGTTGATGGAGGTCAAGTGAAGAGTGCATCATGTGTTGATGCATATCAAGACTCGGGATGAAGGATGTCATCATGTGTTGATGAGCATCAAGTCAAGATCCCGAAGTGAATCTTCATCATGTGTTGATGAAGATCAAGCGAAGAGTGCATTATGTGTTGATGCATATTCAAGTCAAGAACGCGGACTTGAAGTGAAGATGTGCGGCATCAAGCTTTAAGTGTTTGCGCAAGGCAAAGGTATGACTAGCTAGGGCTAAGGATGTGTTCCTAGTATTTTACTGGTCTTGGTGTTTGGTTGGGAGACCGAATTGCTAGTATAGGTTGCCATACTATTAAGAGGGGTCTTTGACTAGTAGTTTGAAATAGTCATGTGTTGATAGCTCATTGTGTTTGCTCTAGCTCACCTTAACATGTTGCCAATATTTGCGAATGTGTTTTGCAAATAGTTGTGGCTCATGGATAATCCTTGCAGCATGTGACTTGAGTTTGCAAATGGTTTAAGTCCATGTACCTTATTCCTTGTGGTGTGATTCTAAAAGTTGGCAAATGTGTTTTGCAACTTGTTGAGAATCTCACTTGAATCCTTGTTTGCATCGCGCGTCAATTTGGCAAATGTGTTTTGCAAATTGAGTTAAAGTGAAGTGCAATTTGTGGTGTGATTCTAAAAGTTGGCAAATGTGTTTTGCAACTTGTTGAGAATCTCACGTGAACCCTTGTTTGCATTTCATATCTTTTGCAAATGTGTTTTGCAAGTTTGAATTGAAAAAGAAATGCAAAATCCTGAGTTGATCTCTGGTGCGGTCTGACCGACGTTGTGTGGCCGGACTGATCGGTCTCTCAGACCAAAGGAGCGGTCAGCATTTCCCAAAAAAGTGATTTTCTGGTTTCAGCCAGTGCGGTCTGACCGCAGGTGTAAGTGCGGTCTGACCGGCCTCCCGGGTCAAGAACCCGGTCAGCTTTTTCCAGAAGGTGATATTTCTGGTTTTAGCTTGTGAGGTCTGACCGGCGTGTATTTGTCGGACTGACCGGGCTGGTCCGGTCTGACCGGCCTTCGGTTGGCGGTTAGTCCGGATTTGGTTCAACGGCTAGTTTTATAGTCGTTGGAGGGGGTGCGGTCTAATCGGCCAATTGCTCGCAATGACCTTCCTACGATTTTTTTGAAAGAACTTAACTTCCAACGGCTAGTTTTTGTATGTGGGCTATAAATACCCACCTTGGCCGTGTGAGGAGTTGTTGTTGGTGCCATTGCATATTCCATTGAGCTAAGAGCAATCCCTCTACTCTCATTTGTGCATGTGTTGCACTTAGTGAGCTTGAGAGGGAAATCCTAGTGCATGTCTTGCATTAGGTGGTGGATTTAGTATCCACTTGAGCTTTGACACTTGATTGGTTCAAGTGAAAGTTGGAGACTTGTTACTCTTGGTGTTTGCCGACGCCTAGACGGCGTAGTGGGGACGTTGCGCCGGTGAGCTTCTCAAAGAAGATTGTGAGAAGACCCGGACGGTTTGTGAGTGGTGTGTTGCTCGCCATCTCCGGAGTGGAGAAAGGAGCAACCTTAGTGGAGCGAGGTGTTGGTTCGGTTTGGAACCGGTCCAAGTGGTTGGACTTACCTCAGAGGAAGGCTTAATTTGTGGAGCCGGCCCAATTGGTTTGGGTTTACATCAATGTAGATTAGGGGAGACCGACAAATCTCCGAACACCACGGTAAAACATCGCCGTGTCATTGTGGTTTGCATTCTTGAGCTTTACTATTGCAATTTATATTCCTTGTATTAAATTGCTTATTCATTGTGTATGAATGCTTGCCATGCTTTGTGCTATTTACATTGCTTGAATTGAATTGCTTACAAGTCTTGCTTAATTGTTCTATTCTTCAATAGACTTGTATTGTTGGTGCACTTAGTTGAACCTAGTTGATTTAGGCTTTAATTGTGAAAACCGTATTTGTATTAGCTTCCGTATTAGAAATCGTTTTAGCCAAAATAATTTTAAACCCGCCAATTCACCCCCCCTCTAGTCGGCCTTCTCGATCTTACACCGAGTTCCCGTCGGAACCCTTGCTCACTTCCGAATGTGAGCAGTCTAGAGAGCGTGACAAGGCCTTTACAAAGCTTTGAACTGACTCGGAGCTGCCTACTAAGGTTTCGCAAATCCCCCCTGCTGGGTTATTGGGTGCCCTCTCTTGCGCCAGCGAATCAGCACGCTCCACCACAATAGAACCAAGCCAGCTCATTGCTAATTATTTGGCCCAGACCATCCCCATAAAATAGTCTTGTGGTTGCATGGTAATACCCGGTTCAATGGATCACAAAGTTAAGTCCTTAATCCACTCAGGCAAGATAACCTCATCCCAGTGTGTGCATGCCACCCCCTTTACTGCTCGATCACTTGCCCGAGTGTGAAAACATTTTAGGTTCAACCTAGCCAGAGACCACCCTGGTCTTGGCGCAACAAATTTTAGCAAGAGTGGCATCGCACCACAATCAATATAGCTGCGACATCAGCACCTCAGCTACTCAATAGTGGCACCAACCATAGTTCCATAGTTCAATTAGTCAAGATTATTAATGATGAGGCATGATTCTCAAGACCCACGGTTCTAAAGCAAGGTTAAGCATAAATATATGGTCCCATGTTGGCAATATCAAACGATACCAACTAAATTACCTAATCTAAGTTGTCCAAGGGGTTCATGTCAACATGATGAGTACAACTATCAAGGAGGCATAATGTCAAGTAGGAGAATAGCTACTGCCCAAACTTTTCTATAAAAATAGCCATGCAAGTTTAACAAATCAAAATACTTTTTACAAAATGGGATCAAGATGATCAAGGTCAACGACTTGCCTCTGTTGATGAGCAAAGCTTCGGTTGAGGTGGCTTGATCCACGAACTCCTCAGCAACAACCGGGATCTACACGTTCACAAAGAAACCAAATAAATAAAGAGACTCCCAAAAATCCAAAAGAACTTAAAAGACTCAAAAGAATTTAAGCAAATCTCAAGCAAAAACTAGAAAAGCAAGAGGTCTCAGCGAGAGAGGAGGTCCAACCCAAAAGAGGGTGGTCTTTGCAAAAATACCAAGACATGGCTGAGAGGCGATCATGGCCGAGAGGGTGGTCTTTGCAAAAAGACCAAAAGGCGGCCATGAGCAGGAGGGTGGTCTTTGCAAAAAGACCACAAGGGTGGTCTTCGCAGGAAGACCAGAAAAGACCAAGAGGTGGTCTTTGCCAAAAGAGGTCCTGAGGAAAATACGACTATTCCACATGGTCGTAAAAAGAATACGACCACGTAACGTAGTCGTGAGAAGAATACGATCACACAAAGTGGTCATATGAACAAGAAAAGATTAGGCACAAGGAAACTCACCAAAACAAATAAAGAGACGGAAAAAAGGAGGAGATCGGAGGGACAGCTATGGTGGAAGAGGACGGCACGGGCACTCCGGTGAACTCCTGGGCAGCAAAACGGCGACGCTATCTCCGATGATCTTCTGGGTGATGAAGAGGTGGTGGCACAGCTTCCTCGGGCACTTCTTGGTGAAGCTTCAAGCACAAGCTCAGAGAAAAACTAGCAAGAGCTGGGAAGTTAGGAAATGAGGAAAAGGTGACAAAGGAAGGCATACACGGCTATATAAATACCCAAACAGGGATGAGAAAAAGAGAGAGCCACAAGGAGGCTCGGAGACACATTGGTCAAGGGTAGGTGAACAACAAGGCAATAATAAGATAGGGTATGCCATCAAAAGGATAAACAAAGTACCCCAGAAGTGACCGCATTTAATGTGATGTAACAGGCATTAAATGCACTTAAGGCTTTAGAGGCGGAGGAATTGAGAAAGTGAGCCGGACTGACTAGTGGGGCTAGTCAAACTCGGGTGGACAGATCAGTCAAAGAGGTGGTCTCAGCCGCAAGGGTGGTCTTCGCAAAAAGACCACAGGTTTTGACCTCAAAGGGGAGGCCTTAATCCGCAAAGGAGGTCTTCACAAACGACCTCGGGTCTTGACCTCAAAGAAGAGGTCTTAACCCGCAAAGGTGGTCTTTGCAAAAAGACCACGGAGAGGTCCAAAGAAAAGAAGACTCAAAAGAGGGGTCCTGATGGTCAAGATCTACAAGGGGAGGTCCTGACGATCAAATCCACAAGGGGAGGTCCTGACGATCAGATCCACAAGGAGAGGTCACGGCTAAACGATGAAAGAGGGGAGGTCACGGCTAAACGATGAAAGAGGGGAGGTCTCGGTCTCAAGGGGAGGACACGGCTAAACGACAAAAGAGGGGAGGTCCTAACGGTTAAGATAAACGTAAGGGAGGTCTCAACGGTCAGGATAATCACAAGGGAGATCTCGACTGTTAAGATGAACACAAGGGAGGTCCAGATGAATACGAGGAGGTTCAAGAGAAAGGGGAAATCAATCCAAATTTAGAATTTCGAAGTTCAAGGATGTTTGAAACACACACCCGAGCTGGTCTAAACCCAAAAGAGGAGGTCTTAGACCTACAAAGGGGTCTAGACAAGGGGAGGTCCAACACAAGAGAAGGTCTAGTCTAAAAAGAAGATCCAGATGAAAAGGAGGTCTTGACAGAGGAGATTCAAAGGAAAAAGATCCAACGAAGGAGGTCCAGGGAGGAGGTCCAAAGGAGGGCGAGGAGATCAGGACCAAAGGGTAGGTCCTGTCCGCAAGATCTACAACGGGAGGCCCTAGACGGCTAAGACCTATAAAGGAGAGGTCCTGGACGGCCAAGAGCTACGAAGGGGAGATCCTAGGCGGCCAAGATCTACCAAGGGGGAGGTCCTGACGGTTAAGATCTTCAAGGGGAGGTCCTAACGGTAAAGATTTGAACAAGGGGAGGTGGAGCGATAGCGAGGAAAACCACGAGAAAGGCTGGAGCCGCCAGATCTCGATCGAACGGAGCCAATTGATTGGGCCATTCGGACCGAGCGGAGGTTGCAACGAGATCAAGCTGTCCGACACAGATCGAACGGTGCAAAAAGAATGGGACTTTCGGACCGACCAAACGTGCCAACAAGATCAAGCCGTCCGACACAGATCGGACGGTTCACAAGCGATAGGGGAACGGTGCAGTCGTGATAGAGGGGCGGTACAACCGCGCTAGGATCTGGAGCAAGCGGGAGGTCCGAGCGGACACAAGGGCAAACAAAATAAACAAAGGGGGAGGTCCAAAGGGACACAGGGAGGTCTATCTGAACCTGAGAAGGTTTAAATGAGCTCAAAAGGTCCAAATGAACCCAAGGGGTTCGAATGGACTGGAGGAAGTCCAACTGATCACTGGGAGGTCCGATTGGGCACGAGGAGAGTTCAAAAGGAAGGTTCCATATGGACACGAGGAGGTCCATATGGGCATGGGGAGGTCCAAAGGAACTCTGGGATGTTCGAATGAACTTAAGGAGTTCAAATGAACGCTGAGAGGTCCACAGGGAAGGTCCAAACAGAGAAAGAGGTCCAAATCAAAGGAGATCTAGACAGAGATAAAAGTTTAGACCAAAGGGGAGGTCTAAACAAAGATATTCAAACCAACAAAGAGGATGTCTGAATTAAAGGAAGTCTAAACAAAAGATACAAGGAAAGGTCCAGCGAGCAAAGGAGGTTTGATCCTACAAAGAGGTCCAAACGAAGGGAGGTCTGGTCAGAGAGGGATCTGGCCATCAAGAGATGTCCAACATAAAAGGGAATCTAGACATAGGGAAATGTCCAACAAGAGGAAGGTCTAGGGAAGGAGAAGCTAGCCCGAGGGACACACAGGGCAGACAGAGAAAATGGGCTAAAAGCCAAATAACAGCAATAACTCCAAATCGACCAAAAAGGATTAATTGAAGTTTGATTAGTTCAAGTTAAATCTCTAAATTTTCAAAATCTTCAAGTTAAGCTTTGGGCAATTCTACAAAATCAAATGGTTATTTTATTTTGAAAACTTTTCAAAACTCTGGACAAACGGGACGTTACAACCGGGCCCCATGGCGCCGCCCCAACTGCTCGTCGGAGAAAGTGTCGGGGTCAATCCCGTGGGACTGAAAGCGGGAGAGGTCGGAGAGCGAGCCGAGTTCGTCGTGGACCTCGTGACTCACGGCTCGGTCAGACACACTGCAGTAGTAGCGAACAGCGCGCCGACGCGCCGTAGAGAAGCTCGCTCGCTGACAACGAAGGCGAAGCGCCGACGACGAGAGCTAGAAGGCGCGGCGCGCCGCAGCCGGCTGAGGTCTGCGGCGCTGAAGCGCCGCCTCCTAGCGGTGACGCGGATCTGGCGCGATGAGCTCGCCCATGGTCGCTTTCTTGCCGGGGAGTTTGGGCGAGGTCTGGAGGCTCGGCAACAGGATCCCAAGTGACTGCAGCGGAGCTCGGGAAGAGGAGCGCCGAGCGAAGACCACTACAGGGGATGACAACTCCGAGGCGAGGGAGATGTTGGATCCCATTGCCCCAGCCGATCCGACCGCCATGTCCTGGTCACATGAAGCCTCCGCCGCGAAGGAGAAGGATAGGAGGAGAGAGCATGAGGAGGCGGTGGAAGGAGAGGAGATGAGGGAGAGCAGGAGGAGGAGGCGGCGGTGGAAGGAGGCGGCGGCAGTGCGGTTGTGGGAGGACAGGAGAGAATGGGAGATGAAGGAGAGGAGGGGACGGTTTGGGTGGAGATGAAGGGGTTAAGGGTAAAAATGTCTTTTCGCGTGTTCGGCAACGAGAAAACAGTCGGATAAGATTAAAATAATGCGAAGATGGCAAATAATGAAGAAATAGACTAACAGGGGAGGGAGCAAAAAAATATATTATATCGGTAAAGAGGGTATTTTCTAAAATCACAACTAATAGGAGGACAAAATATTTTATCCCCTTTATCCCACACTAATTAGTAATCGTTTTGCGTACCGCACACCCATCCCCGGGGCTTCACAGATCACAATGCTCGCCGGCGCCTTCCTGGCGCGGCGCCGCCGCATGCACTGCCACGCCGGTGAAGCCGCGGCTCCGGAGCGCCAGCAGAGGCAGGGCGACCCGGGGGACCAGCACCGCCGCCACCACCGGCTGGCCGCGCCGGCGTCACCTACCGGCGTGGTGGGCCGCGCTGGCACCCGCCTCGAGAAGAGGCTGCGAGGGCGGCGGCCGCGGCGGCAAGTGAATAAGTGATGGCTGCAGGCACCGAGCAAGGAAGAAAGTTGGGCGACGACGAACCCGGAAGAGGAGCCGGCCGGCCGGCGACAATATGTGGACCTGATGGCGGCGACCGGCACCGAGGAAGGACCGAGGTCGGCCGCCGAGGAGGACGACGCCGTCAGAAACGGGGAGCAACGACCTTTGCGCGGTCTGCCTCGACGAGATGCCGAGCGAGCCGGCAGCGACGACGACGACGCTGCCGTGCTCCCACACGTACCACTCCGGCTGCGTCCTCCCGTGGCTCGCCGTCCACCGTGACCGCCCATGCTGCAGGGCCACCGTGCCTCCATGACCAAAAGGACCACCGTGCTTGTGAAATGCTGTTAATTTGTGTTAGTTCACGATGTTAAGGAGCTTGTTGTGCTTCATTTCTTTTCATCCTCTGTAGTTCAAAAAATGCATCTAAATTTATTATTAGATTTCTTGTACTCATGAGTCATGAGCCTATTTTTTCTAATAAAAAAATGTAATACTTGCTTGACCAACTTGAACCCGTATCATGCAAATTAATCCTTACTTGACTACCTAATTGAACTCTTCAGAAAGTAAATCGATTAACATTTTCCTATAGCACTACGCACAGAGCACAAAGACAAAGATCTGCATCTCCTCCTACACACCCTCTGTAGTATCTCTTCACAGTCTTATACTAAAAAATAAAAATGCTGCCTCTGTTTTCAAATAGTCCATGTTCTAGAAGAAATTGCAGGTCTTGCATGGGCTGCAAATTAAACCCTCCATGTTCTAGAAGAAATAAGGCCATCTTCTTGGGCAGGCAGAGGTCGTTTCAGGGAGCCTATAAGCTGCCACACGTGTAAAAACAGAAACGAAATGAGTCGCTAGAGAACTGGAGAATTCGTCAAGTCCGATCTTTCGTCAAATCTGACGGTCATTGTTCTAGCTTTCTTCTTGTTCCTTCCAAGAGTGCATGCCAAATTAATCAATCCGGCGGCGATCAAGTATATAAGTTCTCGCTCCCACCATCCTGCTACCAAACTGCCAAAACCAACCAGTGCCTCTCTCTCTCTCTCTCTCTCAACCCCGGGAGAGATGAAGTGTGTCAGGTTGGCTCTTGTGCTGGTGTCTCTCCAGGCCATTGCCGCGCTGCTACCTCGAGGAGTCGTCGGAGGTCACAGCTCGCAACCTCAGTGCTTTGCTTTTCGATCTTGCAGCCAGCGTCTTGCTGCTCCTTTATTAAACCGATCTGATCAGTTGAGGATCGATGCGTACGTGTATGTGTGTGTGTTTTGGCTTGCAGATGGGAGCTGCAGCAAGGTGAACTGCGGCATGGGGAGCTGCAGCGAGTCGACCGACTACGTGTTCGGGTTCGCGTGCCAGTGCAAGCCGGGATGGAGCCGGTTCCACCTGGGCGACGTGCAGTTCCCCTTCCTCCCCTGCGTCATACCCAACTGTAACTAAGCCCCTCCTCTCTCACACAATCGCATGTGCTAATTAAGGGCCGGTTTGCAATTGTTGCTGTGTTGTATTAGAGCATGTACAACAGTCCACCATCAGTCGTCTATAGCCTCTGCCACGTAAGATTTTAACTGACGTGGATGAAAGCGAATACGAAAAGAGAAAGATGTCGTCTATCATGCAGCAATCGACTCTATCACGATAAACAAGAAGTTATATGTCTTTAGTGCTGATTACAACAATCGACTCTATCACAACAAACAAGAAGTTATATGTCTTTAGTGTTGATTAGACTCTATCATGACCTATTATATGAAATTGCTTTAAGATCAGATATAGGTGAAGATTATAGATACCGTTGTTCGCACTATCAGATACGCTTTTACGCCGTTACGCTGCTGGGATCTAGTTAGTAATAGATATCATTGCTGATTCCATTAAGATTCTGTTGTTCTAGCTAGAAAAAAACCATGCTTTCGAGTTTCAACTCATTGCTATTACATCTAACAAGTAGAAAATATGTAAGTACTTTCGAAAAGTCACCGTGACGACAATCGGAGTCTCAGGCACGTAGTGACAGGATGAGGCTTTTGTGCCAACAATGATATAGGAATTAACTTTTCCTTTTAAGAAAAAAATGTTACTGAATCTAGATGGTCAATGCCAGTCGAGCTGGATGTTTGTTAGGCGGAGATATTAATCGGAGATCCTCCAGTTAAGCCATGCATCTTTGGTACTCTAGATTGGATAGAGCGACGGTTTTTACCTTTTTAAAGTCAACAAAATTTTCATTTGACCATTAAATTATCGTATTATATATTTGATTTTTTTGTAAATATGCAATATTATGAATGAAAATTTTATGACAAATTGACTCGTATTGTTTTCAGATATCCAAACCATACTATTTAAACAGTATCTTTGATAATAAAAAAATTTATGACAAGTAGACTCGTATTGTTTTGGTATATCCAGACCATACAATTAAAACAATATCTTTGATAAAAATAATAATAGAGTTTGACTGTGTGCGTATTCTAGAAAGTCAACTCTTTCGTCACTGGTCTCGATAACACGTGTTTCTGGCACCTTGAGAAACGTGCAGGTTTCAGTGGTCGAACGAGAAAGTACTAGGTACATCATAGGCATCGCCATCACAGGTCTGGGATTTCCACCGGAAATTAAACTTGTTAGGGTTGATTCAAGTGTTCAACGTACGTACGCCAGTTTTCTCGTGTCAAGAAGTCCAACCTCCGAACGTACCACTTGTGTCATCCAAAGTCCCAAGTGCGTGGCATGGATCTTGCTCCAGTTTCCAACCTGGTGTAGTCTCCATTGGAGACGTGCACACGCATAGGTAGAAAAATGACTAATTGACTAGAGTCGATTACTACTCGATGAATCACTTGCAATTTACTCCGTCTAATTTATAAACACAAGTCGTTTTGGATATAAATGTAGTCACTGAAATACAACTTTGATCACTAATTATTATTTTAATATATTTATAAAACCAAATAAAATTAGAACACTATAAAAGTATTTTTCGAGACAATCTACATGTGATTTTTATGTATCTAATCTAAATATTTTAAAAGATATCAATCGCTCAAGTTTCTAAAGTTTGGTTGCACGTGTTCAAAAATGACTTGTTTTTGCGAATCGGAGGGAGTAGTAAGTAGAAAAGACAGAGAAGAGCTTATACTAACGCCCGCTGGATCTCCTTTCTCGTGGCAGGCACCATCAACTACTCGTGCCAGAACGGGTCACAGCCGCCGGCTCCAACACCACCGCCGCCGGCAGCGCCGCCGCTGACGAACCTCTCAATCTTCGACCGTAATAGTCGCCTCTAATCCACAAACATAGTACTGCCATGCCATCACTCCATCGTTTATTCCTGAACTGACCGCCTTTCGATCGATCGGCAGCGTGCTTGCTGGAGTACTGCGGGGGCGGCACCTGCGAGAAGGCGTCGGACTTCGGCCACCGCTGCGCCTGCCGCGACGGCTTCCGGAACCTCCTCAACGACGCCGCGTACCCCTGCTACCAGCAGTGTAAGTGAGACCATTGATGGCGCACGACACCATCGCAATTTCAGAACACCTTTCGGCTTTGATTAGCCTGAAAACACAGGATGGATGGACGTATCACGGATTCACGGTATCAGTCGGCTGACGCGCTCGACGGCGGTTGATGTTTTTGATCGGCAGGTTCGCTCGGATCGGACTGCGCGGGCCTCGGGATCGACATACTCAACGGCTCGACGCCGAGCTCGGCGCCGCCGGCGCCCGTCTCGTTCACCATCACCAAGTCCAGCGCTGCAGGATCGTCGGCTGACAGGCTGCAGGAGCTCCTCATGCTGGTTTCCTTCTTCTGGGTTCAGGCGATTTGGTGACAGGACAGGGTGAAACAAGCTAGCATAGCAACACAGATTTCACATCCATGAGTTTTCGATTTCCCTTTGCTATGCCTTTCTTTTTTCTGAGGAATATTACCGTGCATGTGATGTTTATCTGGGAGGCGTACAGTCCCATTTTTCCATTGGATTAGTGTATTTGTCATGTTAGATACTAGCATTCCATAGAAATAAAAGAGCTAGCAGCAGTCATCTGCACTGCAGTAGACAGTCCTCTGTATTCGTACCAATCCTACAATCTACAATCGACAATCTGGAAGATCGACCACCAACGCTATTGAAACATAGCAAGGTGCTGATACAAAACAAGCCCTCAAAAAATAGCATCACAAGGAACTATCTACAACACAAGCAGTAAGACGGCATGCGCAGATTGATTGACAAGATGCTAAGAGTAAAACATCTACAAACACAGAATAGCTACTATGGCCAAATCAAGCGGAGCGATTAGTTAGCGATAATTTAGATCTGCATTCAAGTTTCCAATGCAGTGGTCCAACAATTAGAACCATCCTTGCAGTGCAGGTTCCGAAAGGTTGAGATATCTCAAGGTCTCACTCAGACCATCTATCGCAATCAGGGGCAACGACATGTACCATAGCTAGAGCTGACTAATTACAGATCCAGGGTCTCCAGCTCTGTAGGGCTACCACTCTGTAGAACGTAAGTAGGTAAGGTAACTAACTTTGTTCAGGCAAATGATCCACCATGTACTGGATGCGCCACAAGAGTCAGGAGGTGAGATGTAACCGGCGCATCACAGGGCGGCGGAGAACGAGAGCTGGGCCATGAAGAGGTTGATGACGTCCAGGTACAGCGAGATGGCAGCGACGATGTACTCGCTGTAGGTGTGGCGCTGGAGCAGCTGACTGGTGTTGTAGACGATGAAGGCGGAAAAGAGCACGGTGGCGACGCAGCCGTAGATGGTCATGCCAACCCTTCCCAGTGGAAAGAAGATCTGGCAGGTCCATTGAATTGCACTGTAAGTGAGAGACAGCAGAGCACGCGAGGAAAAAAGTGCTATGTTGACAGGAACAGGTTCTGGGACAGAATACCTGAATGATGAGGTACACCAGTAGGACGAGGAGGCTGGCGGACAGGAAGGGAGACATGAAGGTGAAATCATAGCCCTTCTTGGCTGCCCAGAATGTGAAAAGGGTGAGTCCAATGACAGCAACTGCTGTGAGGATTGCAGCTTGCAGAACCACTCTACCTGTTAGCATTTGAACAAAGAAAATATTAAATTCAGCAGTGATGGTACAAAAGCACAGTTATACTGCCGTTGAAAAGGAGCATTAACATTATGTTTTCACAGAACTAAGAGGAAAAAAACAGGCACGAGTAACAGGGAAGTAACAAGAAACCTGTCAGGCCTGTTATGAATACCATTGAAGTAATTTATTTTTCAGATCTAAACTTGCCGAAACAAGTTTAATTTAAATCAGATCACCAGGCATTCAAAATGAAAATGTGAGCCATGGATTTCATCATAACAAAAATGTAAAGCCACTAACTAGCGCACTTAAATTTCAACAGCCAATAAGAAAAAGTTTTGCACTTGAATCTCAATGGACAATAAAGATAGCCAAGTCCTCGGTGAATCACAGCTACAGCTGGGGTTTCTGCAAGTAGATCTGGGCCCAATTGTTCCATCACAAAGCAAACACTACAGCGATCATGCAACATGGATTTTATCCTCAATTCCTCATAATGCAAAATTAGCATCCTATTAGTGCTACCACGACAAATTGGCTAATTGAACAAATAGTACAATGACTGGCCTGAATTGAGTGAATGTAAGTACATAAACAGCGGAGTGACCGTACAGAGCAATCGTACACAATAGATAACACTTTACACAAGTCAGCTGGTAAAATATAG
Source organism: Phyllostachys edulis (assembly GCA_036346405.1). Taxonomy (NCBI): domain Eukaryota; kingdom Viridiplantae; phylum Streptophyta; class Magnoliopsida; order Poales; family Poaceae; genus Phyllostachys; species Phyllostachys edulis. Next base: position 12,606,016 of record CM070553.1, on the reverse strand, counting down.
TGTTATGGTTAACTGATAGAACCGACAACAAATGAAATGGGAAATGTTAGTGGAGTCAACATACCACATATACCATTGTAAACAATTGCTCAGTCTGAGAACAATAGTAAGAAATACATGCAAAGCTTGTACAAGTTGTCCAGAAACCATAAAATAAAAAACCTTCATAACCATTCAGAACTCTTGCTGAGCAATAATGATGAATATGGTATTGCATACAGGAATTGATTTTTTTTTTTAAAAAAAAAGTTGACCTCAAGATCACACCCCCCCCCCTAACCCTACACCACCACCCAATTAAAAAAGAGGGTCGAGATGATTAGAGTCAAATCAGGTCCTCGGTCAGAACACAAAAATCCACCCTCAACATTCACAATGAACAGAGTAGTTTAAGATTTATTGCCTGACAGCAAATGAATATCATAATCTCCCAGGTTAAGTGGTCCTAAATCCTAACCATAGAACAATATGCTACTAATAAGGACACACACAACCAATCACTCCGCGACAAAAAAAAAAAACTTCTAATGTTCCTTTCTACCCCAACCATCCATCACACAACCCCAAATCTGTTCTGTTCAACAATCTGTCGACAGCTACATCCCCCGCAACAACGCAGTATCGGAAATCCCTGCAAATCACAATACCGCCAAAAGAGTGTATCACCAGCACCCTACCAGCGACATCAAATCACACGGAGATTATCGATTGGCCTAAGAGACCGGCCAAAATTTTACCACGTCACAATACACAAGATGGAGAGGGGATATGGAGGAGGGAGGGTTTTCCATCCGTACCAACGTAGAAGGAGGCGCACACGGCGATGCTGAAGCTGGTGCAGAGCGTGAAGAGTCCCAGCAGGACCAGGTTCACGGGGTGCTTCTCCCGGTACTTGAGCATCGGCCACATCACTGCGCAATCGCACACACCAGAGCATCAGAACGCGGCGCGGGAGATCGAAAAAACCCTTGGTAAGGAAAGGGGAGCGGAGGCGCACCGATGAGGGGGGTGAGGAGGATGGCGATGTAGACGGCCCAGGAGGCGAGGGAGCCGGTGGCGAAGAAGCGCGGGATGGGGTGGACGAAGCAGGCGACGGAGGCGATCCCCGAGGTGGCAGTGAGCTGCAGCGCGAGGATGCTATACACCTTCCGCACGAACGCCCACCGCAGCCGCGGGTCATCCTCCGCCGCCACCTTCCTCGGCGACGCTGGCGCCGCCGCCACCTTGGCCGCGGCGGCCGCGCCGGAGCCGGACTCGAGGTCGGCCTGGACCTTCGACATTGTGGCGACGGTTAGGGTCTGTGGGGTTTGCGAGTGTAGGGGGGGGGCGGCGTCGAGAGGGGAGGGGAGCGAGAGGTAGACGAAGCAATTCGGCTATGGCTTGGTGGGTTTGGTCTCTATGATGGGTGGGGTCAAGCTGTCTGGGGGAGCCACGTTCAGTGAGATATGGTTTCCGACCTGCGTGTGCATGGACGCGTGCGATGGGGTGCGAGTATCGATGTTGATTCGATTCGGGCACAGCAGGTGGGCCATTGATTTCACCGGGCCCAGATGTCAGTGAAACAGAAGCGGTTCTTGGAAGCGCGGTGGGGCCCAGTCACCTGCGTCAGCGAGATGCGATGCGGTGGCTGGCGGGTGGGTCCAGGTTTGTGGGCCCGTCTGCTGGATCTGATTCGGACTGAATGCACAGCGTCACACCGATGGTTCTGCACGAAGTTTAGGGGCGGACTTAAAAAGAAGGTTGAGCAGGATACCCCAATGTTTAAGAATTTTTTTATTAATTAATTTTTTTCTGAATTTTATTTTAAAGTTAACCCTCGATGTACTTTATTTCTAATTTTGACCCCTTTGATCACGCCACCATCCGTGACATGACAAAACAACACTATCACGTTAGCCCATTTCTGATCAAACTTTTGTCACACAGTGTTATTTGGTCACGCCACAACCAGTGGCGTGACAAAAAATGCTATTTTGGGGATTTATCCTGACGCGTGACAGTATTATTTTATCACGCTACCACCCGTGGTGTGACCAAAAGAGTCAGAATTGAAAATAAAGTATGCCGAGGGTTAACTTTAAAATAAGATTAAAAAAAGATTAATTAATAAAAAAAGTTTAATGTTTAATTACTTGTGTTCCTGTTCATCCTAGAAGAGGTCCTGACGGTTTACTTATGTTTCCGCTAATTTTTTTACATGAATCCGTCCTTTACAATGTTTGTGCTGCGTTGCTAGAATAGCATCGAGGAAATATGGGGATAAGTGCTTGTATTGTTTCTTCTTCTACTCTAGTTAGGTTCAGCAATTTCTATCTTCTCATCGTAGACTTAATAGTATACCAAACATGCTGTTAGGTAGGGCTCGCCATTTCCACACAAAAGTACACGATACACGAGAATTCAGAAACACACCTTTTTTCTATCTCTAGTGGCACTATTGGGCACACGGGTTGGCCGGTGAATATATAGGATATCTGATCGGACCGATCGAGTTTGCATGCCCAATCATGCATCCGCCATGTGCATGGGTTTGACCGCTGCATAAAATGGAAAAGCTGAACGTCTGTGTTGTTTCTTTCAACCCAAATTAGCTCCAATAATTCACAGCCTTTTCCCCTTTTGTCGTCATCTTCTTTACAACTTTTTTTATTAATTAAATTTTTTTTAAAATTTTATTTTAAAGTTAACCCGACGAACTTTATTTCTAATTTTAACCTCTTTGGTCACGTCACTACTCGTGACGTGACAAAATAGCATTGTCACGTCGTATGCTCTTCTTCAGCACTCAATTTCCTCTCTCGAACATAGAGGTGTATCGAAATGAACAAAAGCAAATTCACGTAACAGGAGGTTCCATCTTCCTGTTGTTCTCACTTCTCGACCTTTAGTTACTTGATGTAAAATGATCAGACATGCATTACTACTATGTACGTGAACAGTTATAACATAGGTTTGCAAGACGTGTTCAACATCGGGCCTCTTTGGCTGTCCAACATTGGCTAGTTTTATCTATAGGATTTTAGTTTCAGTTTTAGTTTTAAGTACCGCATGGGAATCCTAAACCGAGGGTGTGTTATGTAACACTCCAAAATCTGACACCGTTAAACCTTTTACAACCGCATAGGATGTGCAGTTGTGAAGCAAGTAGCATTGCAAGCAAGCTCTCGATTACAACAAAAACCAGACTTTTATTATATAAGATTAAGGCTTAACAACTAGTTTTAACCTGACACGGGCATCCAAGCCTAAAGTTAATATAATACAAGATAAAGAACTTCAAACCACAGATACGCTTGAGCGCGGTCGAAACCTAATAATTGTAATTATCGTCATCTGATGATCCTGCCAAATCCTTCCTCATCAAGATCCTCGAGATTTTCCCAGATTTCTTTTGTAGATGATTTGCAGATTTTGCAAGAATGAGTACTACTACCGTACTCAACAAGCCACGTGGAAAAGCTAAATAATTACATGCAAGGGGTTCAATGGATGGTTAGGGATTACCTTAACAGGCATATGTGGGTGCATTTTGCATTTAAAGTAGTTAATATTTTAAACAGTAAAATAATAATAAATAATAATAACATCAGGGGTTTCTCAATAATTGCATAAACCAGCTTATCATCTCAAAAACTCTACTTATGCCTCTATATTGGAATCATCCATTAACATAGCTTCATTAATCTGGAAGTACTACAGATTCAATACCTTTAATTATACACTCTGCAGAGTTGCCCAACTTTACACACAAGATATCTCAAACTTATACTGTCATGCAATAATACACGCAACACGTTAGCGTGCGACTAAGTTGAGATAACAAAGCCTTTTCACTACTCAACCTTTCTAACTTCTACCAGGTAGGTTATTGGACCATACTGCCTCAGGGGACCACCAGCCAATGGTGGAAATATTGACTCGATGCTGATGGCTCCTACCGTTGTGAAGACCAGTGAGTGTCCCTTCAGGCTCACTCCTGTCCCACCCCAATTCCTGTAGATATTCAATCGAGAGAGTAGTGTACTAAGCCAGGGAGTAATGACCACACATGTAGTTGAGCGGTTTTCTGTGTCTGTTACTTTGGCATAAGGTTCTTGCCCTTACTTGTCTCCAGTGAGGAAATATACCAACACCAACTCGTGGTTGTCCACCCTCACCTTCGACTCACTTTTTAACACAAGTCTATTGGGTTGTCCAACGTTTTGGACACAACCCTCAACTCTCCACCAAAAACCATTGGCGAACCGCCAATACTACTTTCAGAATCTGTAAACACATTTTTCGTGACAAAGCTACTTATATAGATAATATTTTATGTAACTTGTCATGGTGAATATGGCCTACAAGTGCTAGGTGGGTTTGTATGTGGGGTAACAGGATTTATCTATTTACCATGGCATTCAAAAGTATTATTTGAATATTTAAAGTAATCAGCACAAATACAATAATGAAAGTAATAATAAATATATGAATTATAGGCTCAAAATGATCAAGGAGCACGACTTGCCTCCTTGCACAAATTCTTCTAGATACTGATCTTGTCTGGTGTCTGCTGGAGTCTGGTCGTCGAAGTCGTCACCTAGCGTGAAATAAAATAAAATAATCCAAATAAAATCAGGCTCGACAAGTAATGAGTTAGGAACAACATGCAAATAAATAAATTAAAAAAGAAACATAAAAAAAAGGTGGTGTGGGAGGGTAGGTATTTATTTGGAGCTTCATTTGGCTGAACGGAGTCGGGAAATAAATTCACGGGCTCGAAACGGTCGAAAATGATATAATATGTCAAAATAGGGTTTCGGACGAAGAAGTGTCGGATAGTGAATAGTGCAAATTTTAGTATTCATGCTAGAAAAAAGGGCTTATGAACAGTAACTACATCACTATTTTTTCTGAAAGTGAACAGTGATCATGTTTCCTGTTTTTAGTGAATAGTGATATATTTTTACTGTGTTGTGAAAAGTATTGGGCTGAGCCTAATGCTTAAATGGGCTACGGCCCAACCGACTATGCCTTTAAGGCCCAGCTCACGGCGCTTGAGCCGCACGGCCAAAGGCCAACGCGCTCGCCCGAGCCGTAGAGGTGCAAAGCCAGTGGTGCTCCGGCGGTGGAACCGGGTGGTGCGGGGAGGTTTAGGGTGATGCGGGGACTCCATTTTGGGGATTTGGGAGGGCATAGGAAGCTCGGGAATGGGGTGGCGGTGGTAATGGCGCACAACCGAGGCAGGGGATGGCGGCGGCGGCGCTTCGATGGCACTCCGGCCAATTGGAGTGGCAGAGAAGCATCAGTGGGTCAAGGGGGTTTTAGTGGGGGTGGTGGCATGGCTCGGGGTGCATTGAGCTACTTTGGCGACGGCGGTCGTGAGAAGAGCGGCGAAGAGGGATGACGCCGGCGAGGCTCCGGTGGGTTTTGGGGCAAGGAATGGGGGGGGGAAGGAGCGGGGTGGCGTGAGGGAGCTACCGCTGGAAGGGGAAGGCAAGGGGAGGAACGGTGGTGGCCAATTTCACTTGAGACTCGTCGGAGAAGAAATGGAGGCGGCGGCGATTCTTCAAAATTCGGCCGACGCCGGCGGTGAGAGGGCAATGGGAGGTGGTGTGGTGGAAGTTGAGGGAGAATACGAGCCGAGGGTGGCTTTTATAGCCCCAGGGAGTTCTTTGGTTGTAAAGTGGATAAAAAAAGCACTTCGGGTAGTTGTCAATTATTAGGAAGATCTTTAGTATCATGGTCATCCAAGAAATAAAATTCCGTAGCATTATCCACTGCCAAAGCCGAATATGTTTCCGCGGGAAGTTGTTGTGCTCAATTGCTACGGATAAGGCGAACTTTGATGGATTATGGAATTAAATTTGATAAAATACCTCTTTTATGTGATAATGATAGTGCGGTGAAAATAGCCAATAATCCTGTCCAACACTCAAGAACCAAGCATATAGATATTCGCCACTATTTCTTGAGAGATCATGTGAGCAAGGGAGATAATGAAATTAGCCACATCCGAACCGAAGATCAATTAGCGGACATTTTCACCAAACCATTAGATGAATGCCGCTTTTGCAAATTGAGGAATGAATTAAATGTCATAGACTATTCAAATATTGGTCGAACTCTTGCCTCAGGCATTTTGTTCCATTTGGTGTTATTTCAAGCCTTTTAATAAGGTATTTTCAAAATATTTGTTGAAAGATCTCTATGTTAATAAAAATTATGATTATAGTTAGACATTAGTCTATTCAATGCATAATGATCCTAAATGGTATTTATTTGAGTACAAAACTAAGGATCATTTGCATATTTCTCAAATCCAAAGTCAAATCCTAAAGTTCTAGGATAATCAGAACTACCGGCAGGTTAAGCGCGGTATGACCGCAATGCGGTACTACCGGCGCCATAACCACGGTACTACCGGCGGTCCAGAGGCGAAGCTACCGCGTTGGTTGGTAAAAGACATTAACTCCTGGCAGTTTTCACTTCAACCCGTGCCTTTACCCTAAGACGGTTCGATCGCTTCCTCTCCACCATTACATTTCTTCTCAGCCTCTCTCTCTCTTCACACCAAAGAACTCGAAATCCCCTCTCAAATCTTCAAAGTTCTTCGGATTTTTGTTGATTCCTTGCATCTTTGTAATACCCTGGTTTTTCTAAGCCTTTTTGAAAATTTTCAAAATAAAAAGAACTATTTGGTTTTGTTGAAGTCCTAAAGCTTAACTTGAGATTTTCAAAATTCGAGTGTTTAAAATGACTAAATCAAACTTCAACTAATCCAAAGCTTGGTTTATTTTGAGTTGTCTGAGCTCTGGTGTTGTCTCTCCCCGTCTCTGCTCCTTCTGTTCTTCTCTCGGTCCCGCTCTTTCTTTCTAGACCTCTTTGGTTTAGACCTCCTTGTTGTGTGGGCATTTCCTGTATGCCTAGACCTCCCTCTTGTTTGGGCATTCCCTTATGCCCAGACCTCCTTTGTATCCAGACCTCTCTTCGTTTGAATCTGAGGGTCCAGACCTCCCTTCGTTTGGGTCTGAGGGTCCGAACCTCCCTTGTGGTTCGGACCTCCCTCCCAGTTTAGACCAACCCTTCGGTTTTGATCTCCCCTTGGGTCACAACCACCCCCGAGACGTTCCAAGCTTGAGTTTGTGTTTCAAACGTCCTTGATTTTTGAAATTCAACTTCGGGTTGAATTTCTCCCTTCTGGAACTCTCATGTTCAACCTTCTTTCCCCCGTCGTGTTTATTTGGACTTCCTTGTGTTCATTTGAACCTCCCCTTTGTTCATTTGAACCTCCTCGTGTCCATTTGAACACCCCTCTTGTTCGTTTGGACCTCCCTGTGTCCAATTGAACCTCCTTTGATCTCATCTTGACCGTCAGGATCTCCTTTGAGTTCATCCTGACCGTCAAGACCTCCCTTTGATTTCATCTTGACAGTCAGGATTTCCTTTGGGTTCATCCTGACCATCAAGACATCCCTTGATCTCAACTTGGCCGTCAAGACCTCATTTGATCTCATCTTAACCGTCAAGACCTCCCCTTGTTTCATCTTAGCCGTTGAGACCTCCTTTTCATTTGATCTCCCTTTTCCTTCGCGTGGACTGATCCAGCGCCCGCGCCTTTCCCCTCTCGGGGAGCATCCAATTGAGTTTGGATGGTCCGATTGGAAGGAAGTGTTCGAACGGTTCAGACGTTCTTATCACCTTGGTCCGCCCGATCAAAATCGGACGGCTCTGTGTCGCCACGCCTTTTCCTTGCCCCTTTCGACCTCCTCTTCACGACCTCTGGTCTTTTTGCAAAAGACCACCTTTGCGGGACCTCCTCAGGATCTCTGCAAGACCTCTTTGTCCTTTTTGGACCTCCTGGTCCGCAGGACCTCCTCATCCTTTGGAGCTCCCTGTCCTTTGGACCTCCTCGTTCCCAGGTTCCTCCGTGGGACCTTTGGTCTTTTTGCAAAGACCACCTCCTGTGGTCTTTTTGCAGAGATCACCCCTCGTAGTCTTTTTGCAAAGACCACCCGTCTTGGTCTTTTTGCAAAGACCACCTTTGCGGTCAAGACCACCTTTGATGGTCACGACCTCCCTATTGGTCGCGATCACCCCCTTCGACTGAACTGTTTCCTGAGTTTGACTGGCTCCACTTGTCAGTCCTGCTCACCTTTATCTTCCTCCGTCACATAAGTCTCTTGTGCATTTAATGCCGGTTGTGTCACATTAAATGCGGCCACTTACATGGTCACTTGCGTGGCACCTTGTTCTCCCTCCTTGTCCCCTCCCTTCTCAGCATATCTTGTCCTGTTTGTCCTTCACCAGTTAGGTCGTGACACTTGCCCTGTCTCCTACCTACCTTTGACTCATCCGTCTCTGAGTTTTTCAGTGACTCTCTTTCTCCTCCTTCTCAGGTTATAAACAGTTTGAGTGGCTCTCTATCATCACCTTTTTGCACGCTTATCTCCTTTTGCTCTTGCCCAGCTGCACTACGTTGAAGCTTCGTCGCTGAGAAGATCGCTAAAGCCTGCGCCGCAACCTTGCCACTGAAAAACTCGTCGGGACGCCCACGCCGCCTTCAACCGTCGCCACCGTCCACCGACCTCTCCTTCTCCTTTAGTCTCTCTCTCGGTCTTGGTGAGTCTCTCTATGCCCTGATTTTCTCCCTTGTCCCTACGACCACCTGGTGCGATCATATTCCTTATACGACCATGTTGTATAGTCGTAGCCTTTGTTGGACCTTCTCCTCCTTTGGATCCCTCTTGGTCTTTTTGCAAAGACGACCCTCTTGGTCTTTTTGCAAAGACGACCCGCTTGGGTCCTCCTCAGGACCCCCTCCTCAGGACGTCCCTTGAACTCCTCATGACCTCCCTTTTGTAAAGACCACCTTCTTGGTCTCCACCATCCCCTTTTGGTCTTTTGCAAAGACCACCCTCCTAGTTTGACCTCCTCCCGAGAGCCTGCGTTTTTCCATTGGTTTGGGCTTTGATATTCTTTTAGAGTTCTTTGGATTTTATTTGATCTTTATTTGAGTTTGCTTTGTTCTCTCGTGTAGATTGCGACGACACTAAGGAGCCCGAACTCTTTGAAGAAGAAGACACTCAAGCCTTCGAGCAAGGCAAGTTACACCTTTGATCATATTGAACCCAGTATCTCAAATTATTTAAGTTGTGTTTCAAATTATTACTGCATGCTTATTTCAATTCAAGTAATTTGAATCTCCGTTTTAACTTCATAGTTATTCCTAGTTCCTTTGTACACCCGAATTTGATTATTGATCCGATCACCCCTTGTCCCCGTAGTAAAAAGAGCTAGTTGGTACATTAGTATGAACTAGTATGTTGCAAAAATCTGTGCTTAGTCAAGCTTAGACCAAAAATCTTATTTTGGGAGTTTTACTGCCAAAAGACCAATGTTGCCTAAATGTTTTAATCCATGACATTGGGTTATCATGGTAGTTTGTAAATATTTTTGAAAAGCAAAGAAAAAGGAAAATTGGTTTGGACTTGGGCGAACTGGTTGCTTGGATGGGTGCATGTTCATGCACGGGATCGATCCATTTCTATGGTCGAGGCCCAGGGTTCTGTGGAAGTCGCCCAAGTTAGTTAAGGACAGGCCTTCAAGTGTTCCTTTGGTGGTCACGCCGTGCAACCACACGTCCTGTGAGTGGGGAGGGGACCTGGCTGACTAATTTGTAAAGTTTCATCGCGGTCAATCCTGTTGATGCAGTGGGTAATCGTTTGAATGACCTGTTAGTCCCGCCTGGCATAAGAGGGGGCCCTCGATCTCTGCGGGTTTCTATCCGTAGGGTGGGGCGAAACCTTAGCGAGGGTGGACTGCGGTGGAATGATGCACTGTAAAGGCCTTGTCACGTGCTCTAGACCACTTATATACGGTAGTGAGTGGTGGCATCGATGGATGCCAAACAAACTAGAGAACTCGTGTCGTGTGGGTAAAGCTGTACACCTCTACAGAGCGTAAAACTATTTGAATAGCCGTGTCCACGGTCATGGACATGCTAGCAAAGCCACTCCAAGTTAGCTTTTCGGTTTGTGTTTCAAAAGACTCTGTTAAAATGGTTTTGGATCTCTATCCAAATGGGTTTCGGCGGGGAGCCTTGTGACAGGAGGGTATCTTTCACCACTTGTTGGTGAATGTTATCCAGTTGTAAAACTGGTTTTGGAAAATGAATTTTATTTTTTGTATAACTGCCTTGGAACTTAGTATTTGTATTTAAAAGAAACTTGGCTTTATGCAAATCAACTATATTAAGCCTTCTTTTGAGATATCTATCTATGCATGTCATTCAGTTATTTGACGGGTGTAACTTACGAGCACGGTTGTTGTGCTCACCCTTGCTTGATAATGTTATTGAGCAGGAAAAGAAAGCTTTAAGGAGGACTACGCGGTGGACCAAGAGGTCCTGGTCGACTAGGATGCGCCCTCCAGCCGATTGTCTGTGGTGAATCGGGTGGTCTGCTATTTTATTTTTCGCTGTATTTTATTTTGTTGGCTCTTAAGCCTCCCCTTTGTAAGCAACTCTGTTGTTAATAAAGCTTGTGTTTGATGTATGTTACCACTTTAGTTTGCTGTGAAGAGCTAGCCATTAATCCTTGGGACTAGCTCAGTTCACAGAGAGGACTTGGGGTCATCCCAGGTCTCACGACCTTCTCGGTTGGTGGTCTCTCGACCACTCCTGGGTCGGGTCGTGGCACTTGGAGTCTCCCCGAGCCTCACGACCACCCTCGGATTTCTCGGGTGATCTTGATAGAACTCTCGGGTGGAATCGATGGACCTCTTGGGTGGTCCTGAGGGACCTCCCCAGGAGACCTCGGGTCGATCGTTACAACCATCTCCGGAGCGGAGGAAGAACAACCACTAGTGGTCGAGGGAAGGCTTAATTCGTGGAGCCAGCTTGATTCGTTCAAGCTTCCTCAACATGGACTATTGAAGACCAGCAAGTCTTCGATACCACGGGAAAAACATCGTTGTCTCAATTGTGATTATTTCTTGTCTTTACTAATTCCGCATTTACAATTCTAGCATTTATCTTGTGTTAATTGCTTAGCTAGAATTGTATCTAGTTTAGACTTAGTTCATAATTTGCTTAAATTGTTAATTAGTCAAAAAGTTTAAAAACCTCCTATTCACCCCCCTCTAGGAGGTTTTGAAACTTTTTGACTAATTAAATTGTTAAGTAGTACCGCATCACGATCCCGGTCGTACCGCTGAGCGGTAGTATCGCCGACATAATGTCGGTACTGCCGATCATCCTGACAAAGCATAGTTAGCTTTCCAAAATAAATTTTAAGTGCATGCATGATCCTAATTTGATCTAAATAGCATAAGAACATGCTATCAAGCTATTAGTCATGATCCCTCTTAATAGTACGGTGTTGACCTAAAATCCGGTCTTTCATCATTTTCTCCTAAGACCGATAAACATAAAAATAATCATAGACTACTTGTACATTGTCTTTGAATCATATTGATCTTCATGTTGACCTTTAGCATGCATCTTCCAAGTTGTCAAACTCACCATTAGAACTTAACCTTGTAAATACTCAATAAACATGTTAGTCCCATATTCACATATTATCATTAATTACCAAAACAATTTTTAGGGGCCTAGATGCTTTCAGGGGTGAAAATTGTATTTTGTGTGGGGTTCTGGAGAACACTGACCATATCCTTTTTAATTGTGTCTTAGCCAAATTTGTTTGGGTATGTGTGAAAGAGTTCTTGATGTGGGATAAGGTCCCAGAATCTCTTGATGATTTTCATCAAAATTGGCTAGGTGGTAGGGGTGCTAACAATAGTCATGTTTGCTTATTTAGTTTTGCAGCTGTGGCTTGGACGTTTTGGAAAACCAGAAATAGAATGTCGATTGCAAAGGATTTCCCGAAGCATCCAATTGAAGCTATTTTCAAATCTGTATCTTGTTTGCAGAAGTGGCGTATCCTGATGAAAGATGGTGATAGGGAAGATCTGGACCGGGTGATTAGATTGGCTGAGGACTGATTGAAATGTTTCTGTGGGTTGCATGTGAGTTAGTTTTTTTGACATAGGGGTCTTCTGGACCGGAGTTTGTATTAGATGTGATCTGTCTTTGATCTAGTGTTTTGGACTGTGGTCTGGGTCGGTTATTTTGCTTAGTCGTCATTAGCAAACTGGTAACCCCAGTGGATTGTGGTTGTGGTTTGGATGTAAAAAAACTCTTTAATTATCTTTCTATAAAAGCTGGTTTTTCCTTTCAAAAAAAAGAGAGATTCAAGATGTTGAGCTTTCTTCTTTACCATTCTTGTTTAAGCTTGATTATTTTGTTACTTCTGATCCCAGGTAAATTGGTTAGCAATGTTCAGATTCAAGCCGAGATTAGGATAACCAAATCCAATCTAGCACGGAAATCAATCATGTGAATTCAAGGGCTAATCGTGTAAACTGTGAGGTCAAACAAACGCATAGACTTTGTGCAAAATGTTGCTGGAGGTGTCCAAACGCCCAGCACAGGCCCGTTTAGGCACGGCCTAGCTGGCTCGACAAGTTAAATGGGTCATGCCGTGTGGGCCCATGGGCCCAGCCGTCGACTCAGACATGTCACGCTGAGTTCACGGGCTGTGTCGTGTCAGCTCGAGCACAGTTAGCATGACGGTCTAGGGTCAACCCGTTTAACCCATCTAGGGTTGTAAGTAGACACGGGTTGTCCACAAGCCCACTTAGCCCGCCCTATGAAAAACATTAAGTGGACTCCCACGGACACTTGAAAAATTAAGTGGCCGCTCGTGGACGCCCACCATGGCCACTACAGAGCCCACATAGCCCGTGAAGCCTGATGTTGTTGCCCAGTCCCCATCCCCTTCGAGTCTTGCATCTTCGGGGCCGGGTGGCGAATCGGGCGACAGCGTAGCGGCCGTCCGGAAAGAAGTGGCTCGGCGGATCCGGTGAAGTTGGTGAAGCCTCGCGTTGGGGCATTTCTCTTGCTTCTCAATTCTTTCACCTCTTGAAATCCTAGCATCCGGTGCGGCGTGGCGGATGACGAGGGCTTATCGACAAGCGCGGTAGACCTCGAAGGTGTCAGGGAAGAGGCACTGCCGCCAGCTAGCGATGATGAGCAACGACATTTGGATGGCGGCAAGGTCTGCGAAGAGCCGTTGCTATCCAAGAAGTTCACCCTCTTCTCCTTGCCTCTTTCGGCTCTTCGCTATCCAAGAACTTCGCCCTCCTCTCCTTGCCTCTTTCGCCATCCGATTCAGCATTTCTTAGTTTTTTTTCTTCTAAATTTGTTGTTGCCGCGTGCAGATCCAGAAAGGAATAGAATAGGAAGAAGCTGGAGAAGGATAGCCGACTCAGGAAAGAATTGATAGTGATAATTGACTTGATTGAATTACTTAGTCCAGAATTAAGTTTTCTTACTCAGGTCAGACCAACTGAATGTTTTGGGCGGTCACCGGTCAGCGATTGACGTGTTATAAAACTTCAGTGTTTATTCTACCCTGGAAAAAATACTTAGGAATGAAGTTTTCATCCCTGGAAAGTTCATATTTTTTTAGTAGTTGCAAAATACCTAGGAATGAAGTTTTCTTACTCAGTTTAATTCATAACTACATATTTTGGGTTTGTTTTTGGCTCTACCAACTGAAAATTTATTGCTTCCTTAAATGTGTTGGGTGGTCAGCAATCTGTAACTTATTTACAGCACTCTTCCTTGCATACATGCATGATGCAAAGTTCTTGCCAAAAATCTGTTTTTGAGCGAAAATGTATATGTTATTACTGGGGACAACTGCTCTTAGCTTGGTAAATTCCTTTTGTCAGATGATGCCATGACGGGGCTTAGTTGTTCGATACACAGTCACTTTTGTGTTCTCGCTGTAGGTAACAGCTTCTCTCGTTTTCAAACTAATTCTTGTGGTAATGCATCTTGGCATCCTTATGCATTGGTTCAATTCCTGCAGATTATCTAGTCTCATTTTCAAACTAATTCAATGTGGTAATGCATCTCAGCATCCTTTTGCATTGGTTCAATTCCTGCAGATTAAGCAGCATGCCTCACTTGAATGGAGTAGCTTCATACTTGAGTACAATGGATCACATGTCTAGAGGTTGCAGAAGCAGTGGCGAATCCAACATGAAAAATGAGCGTGGGCTCAACCGCTCAAAGCCTCGAATGACTAAACTAATTTGTAACAAACATAGTCTTGTATTCTTGTGCAATCAAATTCATAGTTTCATACATAAATAAAAGCAAAACAAAAAAAGAGAAATACAATAAAGGTACCTCGCTAATAGAAAGTGCATCTCCCAAAACATGTAAATATGTTTCCAGTAGGTAACAACCTGTACATCAAAATTAGAAAAATTAGTGATACAATAGTAAATTGTACTTAAATGATCATGAACATTCAAAATAAAAGAACGATACCACTAAGACGCTAGCTTGAATCATGACTTTCACGAGGCAAATTCATTCTACGATTGCATCATCATCAATGGATCTAAATATTTCTCGCTCGGTGTAGCACACCATCAAATCATTCAGCCACTCATCCGATACCTTGTTGCGCAAATCTGCTTTGATAATATTCATTGCCGAAAATATTCTCTCAACCATGATTCTTGAAATGATCTTCACACTTTGCCATCCAATGTCTTTGGAAACCTCACTTCATCTCTAATTTCATTGGCAAAATTTTCTATTGGTATACGATGTGCCGGATCGACAATAATTTCATCCGGATTAAATTCTAGTCAGGGCTTCTTTGATTGAGTTGCGCTCTTATCGGTTGGAGGTGTACTACTTGAATTATTTGTAAAATAATTACGCAAAGTTCACTTCTCTATTATTGCAAACCTATGAATTAATAGCTAATTGAGTATATATCACACTATATTAAACTTACTAACAAATTAAAAATTAAGCAAATAGTATATACCAGCACAGACAGTCAGGCACTGAGGTATGAGATCTGAGCACTTGATTCCTTGACTCCTTCCTCTAATTCTAATCCTCTCAGGCCTCAGCACTAAACTAGTAAACTCTAAAGCCACCAAATGACCAAAGCCTTCACAGCTTCACTTCTTCTCTTCTGTTCTTCAGCCAAAAAGATGAGCGGCCCACCGACGCCTCGCCTCCTCTCCAGACTCGAGGCGAAATCCCCACCGCACCGGCAATGGCTTGGCGGTGCTCCTCCTCCCCAAATCGCCTCTACCTGCTCCTCCTCCCTTCCCAAATCGGCTCCGGCCTCCGGGTGCTCCCCTTCCCCAAATCGCCCGGCAAGCGGCTCCTTGCCTCGGCCGGCGCCCGGCGTGGCGCCAGATCCGCCTCGCCGACTCCCCTCTCGGCCCGATCGCCAGATCCACCTCCCTCCCGCCATTTAAATCTGCCTCCCCTTCAACGGCCCGCCTCGCCTCGGCGACACGTGGATCATGGTGGGCTGTGGCTCATGGCCGCCCCAACTCCCTCCGCTCTGCTTGCTCTAATGTCCTCCTCAAAGATCCGTGGAATTGCTTGATTGAACGGGGGAATCGAATGGGGATTGGGGAATTGGATTGGGGAATTTTGGAACGGGAACTACCGTGTGGAGCGTGGACCGGTGGATGTGATAGTGTGAGTTGGGCCTGGGCTTGGGCAAGGGCAAGGCCCACACGTTTTTTTTCCCACTTACGGTTGCTCTGCTTGACTGCTTGTGCTTGACCTGCTTTCTTCTTCTTGGCGGAGCCACTGCCGGAGAGCCGGAGGACGGAGGTTGAAGGAAGGACTGCCGGGGGGGGGGGAGGGGTCTTGCCGGCCGGTGGAGGTGAGGCTTCATCCTTACGAAGCCTCCCCCTTGGATTCACCCCTGTGCAGAAGGATAGTACTTTCTTGGCATGAGCAGGATTTGCTTGATTGCAATGAAGCACTACAAGTGCTTATGTTGTTTTTTTGTTTTTTATTTTTTGTTTTTGGTTAAAGGAAGCTTAGGCAACACTTAGTCATGACAAATGACGTAGTGATTTGAAGGAATTTCGTTGATGTAAACAACTAAGTACTTCACAAATTTATTTACTTTTTTTAATTAAAAAACAGATTTTTAAAATATTTTGTGGGATTTTCCCAAAGAAGTGATACGTACTAGTATTGCAAGTCACTATTGTTGCTGGTTTGTTGGCACGGCAGTTGGCAGCAAAGTTGCAGGCGGGTGGGTGCCGTATATCCCACATAAACTCTTGGCGGGCCGTTGTCATTGCCCATGTAACGCTTAGCAGGCAACCGTTTGCAAAAACGGGCTAGCCGCAACAAGTCCCACTTTCATCCTGAAGCCCATCTAGAAAAATAGGGGATTCTCGTGTTCCTTCGCCGTGCGTCGCCTCCTTCACCGCTGTCATGGCGTGCCGCCTCCTCCTTTCGTCGCCACGCGCCTCCTCCTCCTCCGTTGCCGCCGCTGCCGCTTCGCCTCGCCGCCGCCATGGAGCCGCTTGCCCCACCGCCATCGACGCGCGCTCCACCTCGGCCGACGGAAGGTGGCGCTGGCGAGGTGGATGCAGAGAAGAAGACCGGCCGAATGGGACGTACCAACTGTGACTGGGTCGGACCGTGCCGAACACGATACTGTGTTTGCTGGCCTAGCCCGCTGACCAAGATTGTGATCTAAACATGACACGGTGCGTCGGACCGAGCCAACACGACTCGTTTAGGTGTTCTGCCGTACCGTGTCTGAACTAAGGTAACAGTATCATGCTTTAGGCCAGCCCGACAGGTATGATCAATTTGGACAGGTCACGCAATAGTACATGAACATGAGAGCTCATGCAACGCCTAATGGTTTGCAGACACCGTGGGGCGCGCGGCAGGCTGTTCGTGAGGGCGTACATAGGAACGTGCGGTGGGCGACGCTTTACAGCACTGTGCGTGCCCGGGCACCGTCCGTTTGCCCCGTGTGGCCGTGTGGGTGGCATGCACGTGCCGCTGCCTCTGACAACTCAGGGGTCAGGGCTCGGGAGTCCGTCCGGTCGCCAAGCGACACACTCGAGAAAAAGCAAGGCCCGCGCGGTGCAGGACTGCCGGTGCGGTTCATTGTCCGCACCCCACGTGCGGGTGTGAGAAGACACGCGCGCATCTGGATGCTGCAGGCACCGCGGCCTCGGCATCGCCAAACCGACGAATCGGACGGTACCGCGACCGAGCTCTGGACCATAGCTGGCGGCGAATCAGATGCAATGGCTGCATTGCTGATTTGAACAGTTGCCTGCGCGATCACGGACGTTGGATGGGGGCAAACATTCTGGAACGCCCATTTATACGGTGAGGGGAGCAATCAGAGAGACGTCGTATGGGAAGAGGCGTTTGTGCCTGCGTTATCAGCAGATGCCCCTTCCTCTCACGCGGAAACAGGGGCGGATCCAAGCACCCCCTTAGCGCAGGTGTCGACTTTTTGGCATAGTGACAGCGCAAGCACAAGGTAGGCAGCTGAGGCGCTATCGGATGGAGGAGAAGCCGCGTCTAGACGATGGGCTATTTCCGAGCGGCTCGTTCGTGTATGAATTTAGGTTGCATAAAGTACAAGCCTATATTTACTATGTTTGTCTTATTTTAGCCTAGTCTTTGATTCTACCCTCTATTTTTATTCTGACTTTACCACTATGTGAAAAAGTTGTCAATAACGGTGTGTTTGGTTGATAGGATGATGTTGAATGAGATGGGATGGGACAGGTAGGATAAGATCGTCTTGGATATGATGATAAAAGCAGTATGTTTGGTTGGTTGTATGGGATGGTACGAGATTGTGTTTGATTGGTTGTATGAGATGATACACGAATCGAGTTTACAAATTGATTTGAATTTAAATTCAAGTTTGAAAATAATTTTGCGCACAATTAACTTTTATATTTTTGCAAATTCATCAACACTGCTAGCCTCCTCACTACAGTGCCTTCTTTTTTTTCCCCCTTTTCTTTCCTATTTTTTTTCTCATTTTTTCTTCCATCCTTTTCTTTTCTTTCATTTGGATGAGCCCACTGTCATAGGGCCTCCCACTACGCTGCACTTCGACGAGCGAAGATGAATGGTGTGGTTCAGTAGATTTCTTCGAATGAAATGATACAACATATGAGGGGAATATTCCCTGGTGTAGAATGGTTTGGTCCGGAACCAATTGGTTCCATTCAGTGAACCAAACGTATGAACGTCCGCATTTCCTGTTGTAGTGGAAAAAGACTAGACAGTAGAAAGGAAGGACCCCCGACGTCAAAGCGAGGGGCCGAAAGGTCTCAGGAGAGGGGTTCCGGTTATGAGTATATTCGTGTTGATTGCCCAAAAATCAGGTCTTGTCCCTTACATGGGGGGAGGAGGCTATCTATAGCCTTTTGACCAGGTATCTGAAATTATACATGCACCCCTAAAAAGGTACAACAACTATAGGGATTGTAGGGGTTTTTCCTAGCCTATGCCTAGCCCTTGGCGCACGGTGGAACCTCCTGGTCCTAGCCTATTCGGGGAGTGCGTTTGGTCCACATGTCCTGTTGCTTTTGCGCCCCTGTGGGGACTCTCGAGATACCTCGGGACCCCTTCGGAGGGCTCCTTCAGAAGCCACCCTCGGGGAGCCTTGGGGGGAGGGCACCTTCGGAGCCTTCGGGAACATCCTCGGGGCCTTTGGGACCCCTTTGGAGGTCTTGGGGACCCATTCGGAGGACTTCTAAGCCTCTTTGAGGGACACCTTCAGGAACACCCCCGAGGCCTTCGGGACCCCTTCAGAGGGGGCACCTTTGGGAACTTCATCTAGCCCTTCGGGGACTCCCTCAGGGCCTTCAAGTCCCGTTCGAAGGTCTTTCGTGCTTTGCCTAGACCGTAGAGTCAATGGATCATCCCTACGATATTTCCCAAACCATCCTGTACCTGACTGTCCATACAACGAACCAAACGCACCTAAAGCATCCGAGATTCAACAGATACCGGTTTGGAGGCGACATCCGAGATTCAACAGATACCGGTTTGGAGGCGATGTGACGTAACGAGGGAGGCTAATTCAATTGTCGATTCTAGAGCTAAGGAGGAATATGTCGGTGAACAGTAGTTACGTAGGTTTGCGAGGCGTGTTCAACGCAGACTTCGTCCATCGGCGGCGCCCCTGCGGCCGCCGAAATCACCGTGCTCGTGCTGGTACGTACACTACTCACCTCGAGATCTGTTTTTTTACAAGGCATTAAACCAGCTTTTATAGAAAGCTTCACGTCGAGATCTGTGGATCCTCTCAACTTGCAAACACGTTGGTAAAAGAGAAGGAATCCAGGTTTCCGTTGGGCCTTTTGGGCTCTCTAACGAGGCCTAGCCCATAACGACTAGCCAGCACGGGAGGGCGTGTTTTACTTGTAGGCTTTTGCTACCTGAGCATGTACTCTAACCGTTAGCAAAGGTCTAAAGTCTTCAACTTTTCTGATCTTAGCATGAGCTTCTAAGGTTTACTTCGGTGTTATGCAGTTTAGGTTTAATACGTACTCCTCCATGCGTTGGCATCTGTGCTAAAATATATCTCTCGTCTACATTGCCTTAGCACCCAGGATGCACATGCTCTTAGTCTCGGTTTTAGTACCACATGCGAATCGTAAAAGAGGGTATGGTAGGAGAAGGGCCTCTATAAGCGGGGTCAGGGTGGCTAAACAACTTAAACCTTTATTGGTCTTTTGGCTATGATCAAGCGTCGCTTGCATCACAACCAAATCTTTAATATAAAATTTTTAACATTTTTTTATCATTTAATACACTTTTTTAAAATTCAGAGTAGTTCTGCTGTTCATTTTTTCTCATTTAGTCCCATGAAAATCGATCGGTTTGTAGACATGTGGTAGATGCACTTGGCCCATGTCATCTCACGAAACGAACTAAAATTTGACAAAATCACATGGTGTGGTTTTAGACATCCTCGGGTTGGATTTTCTCAAGGAAAGAGCGTCGAACAGAGCAAACCTGCCGGTCTTCTGACATCGACTAATTAAAATGAGTAGTGTGTACAAACACGAAAGGATTGAATTAGCGACAGCCATCAGCTGACGGCACGTCCACGTGAACTCCATGTTGATGTCTAAGGATGGAAGTAGGACGCATTGTGGGTTTGCCGGACTTTACCTATTTAACCGCAAGCTTTTACGCGGATCAATACGGTAGTTCACAAAGCTCTTATACAGACAACACAACGTCCATGAAGCCCGTAACTTCACAATCAACTGTTTTGCTCACTGGGACCATAAATCAATTGTCTTTTGATTGTTATTGTATCAGTATTTCTCAGCTTCATGTATGTGAAAGTGAAAGTTGTGGCTGTTGTTGCTCATTGCCGCCAAGCGTCAAGAAAGGTGCGGCTCTTCCCTGCCGCCTGCGGAGAGCCCTACCAACTTCTCGGCGAGGTCGGCTGCACTCAGCGATAAGCCCTTGCCATCCGCTATGCCGCATTAGATGATAGGATTTTGAGAGACGGAAGAATCAAGAAGGAATAGAGATGCCCCCAATATGTGTCACCAACCTTGCTTCGCCACGCCACTTCTCTCTAGCCCACTGCAGTGCCATTGCCGAATCTGCTGCCGCCGCACACCCTTATTGTTGAAGAGACGAAGATGACAAGTCGAAAGGAATAAGGATCGGGTAATCACCGAATCGGGCTTTGTGAAGCTCATATGATCTCTTAGTGGGTCAAGTGAAGTAGTGGGATGTTCGGCCACGTAATGGGATATATGAACGTCCCACAAATAGCCACTTAATTTTTTAGTTGGTCCACTAGCACCCACGTATTGTTTTATGTGGGATGAATTTAGTGGATTTGCGGATACCCTTAAGTGATGTGATGTGATGTGATGTGATGACGCTGATAATAACTGGCACTGTTCAATAGTGCGATGCGTTTGGCCATGATCTCCCTGATAAGTGATAAACCCTGCGTAGCTAAAGGCAAAAAGGAGGCTGCTTCCTTCTTTTGTTCTTTACTTCTGCTCCCAGGTAAATTGGTTAGCAGTGTTCAGATTAAGCCGATCAGGATAACCAGGCTGCGTCCAGAGCCCCAGACTACACAGACGCAGTACAATCCAGCTCGAATATCAATGTGCCAGTTAACCATAACCAAGGGTGAACCACCTAGAATGCTGTAAGGTTAAATAAACACACAGGCTTTGCAAGCATCGGTACTGTATGCAACTGTAAATCGTACTGTATGCAACTGTGAATCGCATAAATAGTTTACCGTTCTTATCCCACGGCGAAGCAACCTTTGCCCCAAGGCTGGTTAGGGTGGAGTTCTAGCGAATGTAGTCTCTTCGTGTTTGAAATGGTAAAATCGAAATTCCTATCACGCTCTCAACCTGCGAAAGCCCTCTATCTCACTCTCAAATCGCCGTAGACCACCAGCTACACTCTTAGTCCACGGAAGGATGGCATACGGGCACGGAAGGTGACCTACGCACATTCCCACCATGGGCAGACACATTCCTGCCACGGTTTTGGAGCAGGGCAGGTGGCTTCCGCGGGCTAAGAACACGGTAGGTGCCTGCAACATTGTCTTTTTTTGCAATTTCGTACGAACGGAAGCTACTTTTGCTATTGTAAATAAAAACCATGTCAATCCAACCAAAAACTCTTAGAAAAGGGAGATTTGATTATTTTTCACTGTCAAATATATACAAATTCAGGATTTATCATTTATGTGCATATGACATGTAACTTCGGGACTCAGATGTCATTTATACATGAGGTAATATATTCTGAAATTAATATCTTTGTGATGGTAAATAATTGATTATTTCCTAAGAAAAAGCACGTAGCCTTCCAGTGGCGGACTCACGCAGCACAACCACCGGTCGGTAGTCACCGACGGTCCCGATCGAACAATTAACCGCAGAAACACGTATCGTAGCTAGCACACAAAAATCACCGCGCGCGCTGCACGAGTCCATCTGACGACCCGACAGGGCCAAGGCCGGCACCGTCGAGCGCGCGGCAGGCTGTTCGTCGCGGCACAGGTACAGCACCGTGGCCGGATCGCCGGGCAGGCCGGCCGCCCCGTGCGGGTGACATGCACGTACGTGCGTGCTGCCTCTGACGATGACGACGACGGCTCAGGAGTCTGGACGCAAAGCGCGCGACACACGAGACGGGAGAAAAGCAAGGCGCGCGCGGTGCATGGTCCGCACACCACGTGTGGGTGGGTGGAGACACGCTCACACGCGTTTCGGTGCTGCAGCCTGCCGGTACGGATAGCATTACGTCTGCAGCAGCTAGCGCTTTTTCCTCTTTTTCTTTAGCTCTCGTGATGGGAAGGATCCTGACGAGTGACGACGACCCATGGCCGTGCCCGGCAGAGGCAGAGGCCGGCAGGCATTCAAAAGGTTGGTACGTGCAGTGCTGCAGTCTGCAGGCACGCAAGCCGCAGGCCATAGGTCAGGTCAGGGTCAGGCGCTGCTTGTTTTGTTTGCTGCTACGGCTCGAATTGGTCGGCGAACTGATGAATGATCAGCAGCCTGTGACTGCGAATCTGCGACCCGCCCAAGTAGTCGTGGCCAGATGGGCGGCCCGACGAGCTGGCCTGGCCCATTCCATCTTGGCCTGATAAGTACATGAGTCATGTGCCGGGTCACGTGTCTTAAAGACGGTCT
Organism: Phyllostachys edulis; assembly: GCA_036346405.1. NCBI lineage: Eukaryota > Viridiplantae > Streptophyta > Magnoliopsida > Poales > Poaceae > Phyllostachys > Phyllostachys edulis. The sequence goes on along the minus strand of CM070553.1, from coordinate 12,583,441 downwards.
AGGCACGACTCGAAGGTCTGTTGTGTTGTGCCGGTCTGAGTCAATTTGGCTTGACGGGCTGTTGCGGCCCACTGCCTAGCTAGGCGTGCTCTTGCACTTTCCTCCCCATGTGCGTGCCGCTGCGCGCGCGTGCGGTAGTGCTCTCGAGTGTGGTACGCAGCACGCCCACTATCGCTCCCCTTCGCCCGCCGCCCTCCATCTCCTGGCTCCCTCCCTCCCTAGCCGCCGGCTGGTTGCCACTCCTCCTACCTCCCTCCCGCCGCCTCAGCACTGTTGGCCTTGTCCAGACACGACATGGCCTACACTATTCATAGTTCAACTCCAAGCAGGAGACGAAGGCCCATACTGCTGCTTGGTGACCCCCTGTCCCGCCAGGCAGCACGCCCATCCGACCACCTCTACATCCAAGGATGTCCACCTCTCTCTCTCTCTCTCTCTCTCTCTCTATATATATATATATATATATATATATATATATATATATATATATATATATATATATATATATATATATATGAAAATTCATCACGTGCTATTGAAAGTTGTCTTTATTCCTTTCGTGCCACTAAAATAAAGTGTTCTCCCCATATGCCACCAAGCGTCTTGTTTGATCTCCCTCGTGCCATTTCCGTCACCTCAACTAGCCCAAGTCGCCGATAAACCCAAAAAAAATCACCATCTTACTCTCACCTTCTTCCTTCTCCACTCTCCTCAACCCCCTCTCTTCTCTCTCCTGCTCCGACCGGCCAACACCTCCTCTTCCCCCCTCTCTCCCCGTTCTCACCCCGCCACGGTTCATAGTCCCCAAGCCTTATGTCGCTGGATCTACCTTCCCCAAGCCGTCTGGTGTCGGATCTGCCTTCCCCGAGCCTACCACCGCCACCGGATCCACCATCTCCAACTTCATTGGCGTCGCTACACACCGCCGGCAACTCCCATCCCTGTCCCCGTCAGCCGCCCCGTCCCGGCACAACCCTCCTCGCTCCTCTCCTCCCTCCAGGTCGCCGCTTTCTCCTCCACCTCTACCTCCTCGGCGGCATGACCGGCCCCACCGCCGCCCCAGGCGTAGCCTTCCCGCCCCGTGCGCTACGACTTCCTCAACTCCAAGCCTCCCCCTAACTACGTCGCAGGTCTTCACCGTGGCGCCACCAGCTTCACCACCCGTTCGACACTGGGGCATCCTGTTGACCTGCCAGGACTGGGCCGCGCCAACGCGGCGCTTGTCAGCGTCCATCATGTGAGGTACCTGCCGCGTTCGTGGTGCGTGCTGGATGTGCTTGTCGGCGTCGGGAACTTGAGCAGGCTCACCGACAACGTCAACTGCGCGTGCACACTCTCCAACCGGCAGGCCGCTTGCCGCCGGTTGGGAGCTCGACACGTGCCCTACCGTGATTTAGGATCGCGACGCCTGGCTTGCTACAGTATTTTCCAGTGGTAGAGTGTTATTTTTGTTATTTCGGACATCGAGGCTAGTTTTTTTTAAGAAAAACTCGTTATTTATACACTTTCCAAAGATGCCGCTGTTCTGGCAGTTTGGGGTGTCCCATGCCTCATGCTGTCATGCAAGAGGGCACCATCATCAGCCCATCTGATCTACGCCATTATTTTTATAGATCTTTCACTCATCAGAGAAGACATAGGTGTACCATGATGAGATGCAGCGAGGATACGGAGCAGCTAAGAGAGACAACTCCTGCTTGTTATTGATCATTGAAATAAATGAACCTACCATATCGAGATAGGTTAATGTAAAGTGGGTCGTATATTTTTTCCCTGATGAAAAGGTGCAGCTGTTGCAGCACAGAAGTACTACTTCAGATTATTAAGTGCAGCCTTCAATTCAGTAGTACACCAGTCTTGCAGCTTGATCTCAACTCCTATAAAGGTATCTCCAGTACTCAGAGACAATCTTAGCTATAATGTATGCTACATTATCTTTAGAGATAATATCTTAAATAGATAGTTTCTAGCATATTCTCTAACATCTATATTTTATAATTTTTCTTTGAAATGGGTCTACATGTTAACTAGAGTAGATTTATATATCTTATCTTGTTTCACGTACACGATAGTCTCTCCAGGAAGAGACGATATATGCTCTTTCTCCTCCTCCTCTCTTCTCTACGTATAATTTTATTGATGTGATATAACTATAAAACGTCAATAAATACACTATTGAAGATATCCTTCAACTTCTAAAAAGATTTTTTTTATCTCGTGCGAGTAGCGCATACCCATTTATCGTACGTAGGACCTGTCTGGAGCACAGCAATTCCACCAAAAGCAGTGTAATTTCCGTAGCGCCCCTACGGAGTTAAATTCCCACGATCCAAACGGGTCCGGCCGTGCTGCTCGTAGAGATGTCGTAAGAAATCCTCTGTTCTGCGTAGCATTTCGGACGCGTGGAATAAATATACGATCACACGAGGAGATTTGCACGTCTTGTCTTGCTTGAGGTTTGAGACTTGAGAGTAGAACACGTATCAGTAGTCTTTGTGCTGTTGCCGATACGGTCGTTTACTCGTCCACAGGGGATGGTAAAGGCCGTACGTAGCTAGCTGGCTAGCTGCCATGACAAGCTGCATATTTATAGAAAATTAATATAGATGGAACAGAAAGGCCAAAGCCATGTATTGGAGATGAACAGCGGCTCATGGCGTTTGGTTGCTTTCATCATGTTTGTCTTGGGACGTGCATTGCGAACACGACCATCTTGAGGGCCATCATGCTCCGTTTGTCTAAGCGCCCCATTTGTATCACTGGATTTTGCGAAATATCTTATTATGCTAGTGACATATGGGGTCAAGGCTGACGTGTTAGTGAAACAATGAACGATATATGAGGGACGATACAAAACTGAATTCAGTGACATATAAGAAATTCACCCAATTTTAAAGGTAGGAGTTATATTGTTTTGTGTGAAATTTCAGCGTTATTCCGGCACATTGCGTTTCAAGAGTATCTATAGCAGAATGAGAATTTGTCGGGGTGTTGAGCTTGGTCCAAGCTTACCTTAAAAGCTACAAACCATGTTTGTTCTGGTCTAATTTTATTGGGTCCGTACAAAGCAGGCCTAGACTAGCTAGCCTGGCCTGCTTACCGGCTAACCTAATAACCGAAGGCCAAACAACGAAAAATACCCATGGCTTTTCTGTTAATAATGTAATCTAGCTAGCTAGTGAAATGTTCAACTCTAGAATGGTATAAGTCGCATGATCAAATGCTTCTGAATCTCTCTCAATATTGATCTGCTTCTATATATGTGTTGCTAGGATGCGGCATGTGCCAGAATTGGAAATAAAGTGTGCCAGATGTTACTTTAAAATAAAATTCAAAAAAAAGGTTAATTAGTAAAAAAAATTCGCTATCTTCTATTTTTTTTCTGGCAACTTTTTTGTGGTCTTTAGGTCTTAGATCTAGGGTTAAAGCCCAGGTTGCTCTGGCTGGATCCGCCCCTGCTGCGGCGGAGAACATGCATGACATGCTAAGATAAACAAACAAACAAAGCAGAAATAGGTCAAACAAGAGAAAAGCAAAAGCTATGGGTTGATGAGTAAAAAGCTAGAGAGCTTAACATAAACAAAGCAGAAATATGTCAAACAAGAGAAAAGCAAAAGCTATGGGTTGATGAGTAAAAAGCTAGAGAGCTTAACATAAGGACATGTGGTGAGCATGACACGCAAGTAATCGGTCGTGTTGAACACTTGGACCAAGTGAAAGAAAGAAAGGGAGGGAGGAAGGAATAAAGTGTGCAATGCCATGGGCTCGATCATGGGAGCGAGGCAAGCTTTGAAACCGAGCAGCTGGCTACACGTCAAATCCCGGAGAAGATGGCACTTGAAGCCAACGTTTTTAATCATGCCCAAACAGCCGTGCATTTGTTTTTCCTCTCTCATGGACAACACAACGAGGACATGCTTCTCGACCGTCCGATACGTTGATACGACGGTTGACGACTATGTCCTCACATAAAGACCATGCCTTGTGTATGTTTTGTCCGATACATTAATCTCACAGTTGATGACTATGTCTTCATGTGAAAACCATGACTTGTACCAGTTTTCTCCGGATGTACAGTAGGTAGGTTGCACGGTAGAATCATGTGCCGGCCGGCAGAAAAGGATGCTTGGTCTCCAAGCTCTTTCTTTGCAATTGTCTTCAATGGTGCCTTGTCTTTTGCAATGCATGCTTTAGCTTTTTTATATCTTAATGAACACTTCTATGGGACAGACACAGTACTACCCCAGAGACCAGACATACATGCATGCTCAGAAGTCAGCATTAGCGAATTACAACAGTACAGCTGACAATGCACGGATCGATGCATCATAGAATACGAAAAGTTTGCTCCATGCCATGATCTTGAGGTAAGTACATGCATGTCATGGGTACCCTGAAATATCGGGATATATAGTTTATATACTACACATTACAATGTTACACAATCCATGTGATCTCTCTGAGTGACCTCAAAAAAAAAAGACAACTAATTAATATCACCGGTCGTGCAGTACAATAGAACAAATTAGGACTCAGATCCGGAATGACTTAGGTTGGCTAATTCGTCAAATATCGTTTAAAAAGAATCGTCAAATGTCAATGCTCAATTTATATATATTAATTTGGTCTCCATCCAGGCACTCCCTCCGTTGATTTTTTTAGGCACCCACACGTTTTAAGATTCAAAGTCAGTAAACTTTGATCAACAGTTAGTCCAATAATATATAGATCTTGTGACACAAAAGCGACACCGTTGGATTCGTATTTGAAAGCACTTTCTTATGATTATAATTTTGTAACTATGAACCAAGTCGAACAGCACATTATGACTTGAACACTTCGCAATGATATATATCAAATTTTCCCAATAAAGAAACATAAGTTTACTCCTACAGTCCTACTCCTATGGACTGTCTTGATTAAGATATACCAGTACTACTATATAGTTAACCCCCCATGTAAAAGTACAATAGTGACAAATCAAACCACCATAATGTACAATGCCTCTACTGTCGAAGAAAAGGAAAAATAGTTCAGAGGAAAGAACATAAGTAAAATTCAGATCTTAATTTGCATATACAAAACATTACAAGGACCAACTCGACCGATCATGCCACACGCACGCCTAGTAAACAACCTTTAATCCACCTCTCTCTCTCTTTATACCTTTCAAAATTACGCTACTGATCAAATAGTAGTAACACGGCGGCCAGCCCGTACGTCGCCGGCCTGCCGTGACGCCGTGTCGTTCACGGCATGAAGAGGTTACTGCCGCACTTGCAGCGCCACACCTCCGGGTAGTACTCCCACTGGATGCCGACCCCCGGCTGGATCGCCACGCGCACCGCCCGGCACGGCGTGCACCGCCCGCACCGCGCCTGGCACGTCGGCGGCGACGACCCCGGCCCCACCAGCCGCCGGCGAGCCACCGGCGTGGTGCCGTCCGTCGTCGACGATGAGTCTATTCTCCTCCTGTGCAGTACTGCTGCTGGTACACTGACTGGCCTCCCTGCAGTGACAACTAGCGTATTCACCGACACAATGCACGTACGTGTCAGAACTTCATTAGAACACAAATAAATTCATATAATTACTGTCTTATAAAACGATTCATTGAAATCCCGGAAAATCAACAAATAACCTGACCAACGCTTATGTGCGTTGGGAATAGAGTTCGTCCCCAATACACCGGTTGAACTATCCTACCGCTTGTTTGGTATGTTACCAACGCCAACCAAACCAAATTTTAGTAACGACAATGAAAATTGGATTTAGTTTAGTTTGCTATCAATATTTGGTAGTACCAACAAAAATTCAGTAATATCGACAAAATCCAATGTCGCACACGAGCAATCTGAGACAAAGAAAATTGCTCACCAAAATTTGCAACATTCTTTTCGTCAAATTTTAGCTTTACCCAAGTTTTGGCTTGGTTCATTGGGGCCATAACCAAACAACCTTGTAGTAGTATCATTTGATACATATCTAATTATGGTTGATGGAATTAATTTGCTAACTACTAGTATGCATGGTTAATGAGCACAGATATAATCTCGTGGTGATGAATTGCTAGTAATTTAGATTGGGTGGTTAGGGTGGTAGGGAGCATATGTTTGGTGCCCAAAACGTTAAGGAAGTGAGACCAAAACGTATTTGTGACTGATTGGTACGTACGTATTGAATTGGGTTTCTGGGAGATTCTCTTCTCCTGCACTAAAGTTGATGTCGTATATGTGCATGAACAATAAATTAGATCTTGTATGCTTTTCGACCAGCGTGCCAGAGTGGGGGCACCCAGGACTTTAGGAGAAAAGGCACTGGTTGGTGAAGACCAGATGAGCAGAGAGAGACAGAGGGCTACTATTTTACTAAGGGGTTTAGGAAGCAAATAGTATAGGATTGCGTCTTGACAATGGGTGATAGTCATATAATGATTTGCTAATGAATTTAATTAGCCAAGAAAAATCTCCCTTGTTATTCTTGACTTCTTTCTCTAGGATGGGAGAAGAAAGGGCAAGCAAGAAGAAGCAAGTTGGTGTTTGGACAAGTTGCATTCTTAATTATATTGCTGAGCTAGTTTAGTGCATGCATGGTGGAAGAATGGAGCTAGCTTCGCAAGCTAATTTTAGCAGAGAGGGAGAGTGATTGGAGCTTTGCAAGCAAGAGCTGCACTGGCTTTTGCATCAAGGAACAAGAGAAGAAAATATTTGATAAATGATCATTCAACAGCTAGTGCTTTCGTTTTCTTTCCTCCAAAATTCCTACAGCAATCGATCCAGTGTTCTATGCACATAAGACCTAAGATTTGCTCGGTAAGTAGTAGTTTGCAAAGGGATGAGAAGGAGAGACAGAGCACTTGGTTACTTATACTAGCGAGTAGAGTCAGAGACCGCGTGGTAATCACAAGAACAACACTTATTTAAGGATTCTTGAGAGAGAAATGTAGGAGCACAAAAATTAGCTAGCTAGACCTCATGAAAGTAAAAAAACATATTGTTAAGAGCTAGCTATAGATGAACCTAAAAGATAACCTTTATTAATCTCCCAAGACCCAAACCCCAGAAAAAAGACATCAAAGGGGAAAAGGAAAAGAGTGCAACTAAACACGAAGATTAAGAAGACTACACACTCAGATTTAAAAGGATACTAAGAAAGAAGAGCTAGCTAGTCTTTGCACTTACCAATGGCCACGGCGAAGAAGACGACGGCGAAGACGGCGAGGCGGCGCCACCAGCCCCGGCTCCGGCAGCTCACGACGCCCATCTCCGTGGAAGAAGATCAGCACACGGAACTCAAACAAGGTGCCGGCGCAAAGGCTCCAGGACGGCAGCAGGCTAGCTAGCTAGCTGAAGCTGGCCGGCCGGCGATGTCCCGCAGTCCAAGAACCGAGATCAAACGCTGGCTGGGTAGCTTGCAATGGCTACAACCACAAGCAGCCGGTGATATATCGATCTGAATCTGATTTGCTTCCAAGCGTTCGTGCGTGCGTGCCAGTCAGTCAGTCAGTCACAGGCACACACGCTTGAGAGAGAGAGAGAGAGAGAGATGTGATTGGGAAGTAGTAATGGTAGTAGCCAGCTAGGAGAGTAGGGGCACCGTGTGAGGTAGCTAGAGGGGAGTGACTGCCTGATCTGATGACTGGCTGTGGGAGTGAGCGAGGGGCTAGCTAGCAATGGCAATGTATGGCATATTAGCACGTAGTAATGGTGTGTAGAGAACATAACGTGACCTGTGATTTTATTGGGCACCTGGTGGCTGCCTGGCCCGGATGGGGATGGCTTGACCAAGAGGCATGGAAGGAAGGGAGCGTACGCACGCCTCAATAAAAAAAAAAGACGGCACAGGCTGGTTCCCATGAGCGAACACCCTCACTAGCTCCTCCCATCCCATGGTTAGACCGGGCCGGATCCGGGCCGGGCTAGGGCCGGAGCACAAGCGTGAATAAAGTATTGACTTATGTGCATTTTTACTCATCGTTTTAGATATCGACACGATATCACGTACACATATTTGACTATTACTTTTTCTAATTATATGTTAGTAAATATTATAAAAATACAACGATATGAAAGTATTTTTTATGACGAATCTAGTGATAATATTTCCACGTAGCAAATCCTAATACATTTGTGTATATTAGCGGTCCAAAGTTTTTAAAAGGTTGACATCACACGTTCTAAAATGACATCTAAAAAAGAACGGAAGGGGTATTTTCCGGCGAAAAATCCGTGTGAGGTCGTTGTAAGTTGTTTGTCAGGTCAGGTGGGCCGGGATATTCAGGTCCAGGGCTGGCCTTGGGCTAGGTTGGCCATGGCCGACTCGCACGATGAGAATTATGATATTCCGTGACTACCCAAAGCCGTCATGAAAGCCGTAGTAAATGAAACGTGGAGCTCTCACATCTTTCACTTATTCACTGTAACAGTAATCCTGGCGATCTGAATTGATCTATGTTGGCCCAAACCGAAGAAGACACGCCTGCTCAAAGAAGAACACGCAGATGTGTTCTAGCGAGAAGGCACACGTACATGGCGTACGCTGCTGGATGCAAGACACGCTCACGCACTACCAGAAACAGGATTTTTCCCGAGTGCCAAAAACACTCGGGAAAAGGGATACACACTGAAATATATTTCCGAGTGTCACACTCGAAACAAAGACTCGGGATAGATTAGTCGGGAGAAAATCGGTTTCCGAGTGTTACACTCGAAATATCACTTTCCGAGTGCATCTAGACACTCGGAAAGTTAGACACTCGGCAAAAACAATGTCGAACGGCTTCCCAACTGCACGGAAGTATTCCCGAGTGTCAACACTTTCGGCAATACGCTGAAAAGACACTCGTGAAAGTTTCCATCGGATCGCGCAGAAATTGCCACGGTCAAGTGTTCGAGTGTCGACACTCGGGAAAGTTTTGTCGCTTTCCGAGTGTCTCTTTACTGAGAATGTCGACACTCGAGAAAGTTTTGTCTATTTCAGTGCTAAACACTGGAAAGCGATAAGACACTCGGAAAACGACAAACCAATTGAACCCCAATTTTCACAAATTCATTTAAAATCCATTCCACAAATAGAATCAAATAATCCATCCATCCATTCCACAAACAATCAAATAATCCATCCATCCATTCCACAAATATCAAATAATCCATCCATCCACCATTCCACAATATATGTATATATATATATATATATATATATATATATATATATATATATATATATATATATATATATATATATATATATATATATATATATATATATATATATATATATATATATAGATCAAAAAGGCATCATAAGCGTTCCGAGCTCACAACATTCAAATTCAAGTTCAAAATGTAAGCATAAGGCATTGTTATACATATGACAGTTCCAAATAGCAAGTATCATTACAACGATTTGCATGCACGAGTTTCTGCTTCAATCTTCCGTGCATGAGAGCATCATTTTCAAAGTTCTGCAGATAGAGCAAAACTTAATATTAGTGCCATGTTACAACAAAAGTTAGGAATTGATGCATGAAAAGATAATTAACCAAACTATTGACAAAGCAAAAAAAATTCCTTTAAATCATGATGAGCAACCTAATAACATGGCAAATCAGTTAAGGGCATGCCTGGGGTGTGGGACAGCTAGCTTGTGGCCTAATTGATCATTTACTTATGGCATCTACAGCACATGCAAGAGAAATTTGAGTATAATGATGTACTACTGTAAAAAGGAATGAGCTGAAACTATATGTGGACTTAATTAAGAGGTGCGAGGAGTGATATCTTGTTAGATATATAATTACATGCATGGTATCCACTTGTATGATGTACCTTTTAAAAGCTCTGGCAAATTCATATGTTGACGTGCTTATTAGCACCTAACAATATAGAACATGAAAAGCACAAAAGCTAAAAATGTTAAACTCCAACTCTCAATATTTTGTCATTGTGAACTACTAATCAACATTTATGTCTCAAGCACTTATCATCAAATTCATAGAAAGGAGTGTACATACAAATTATTATATGTTGACACATTTCAAAAGAATTTATGATATAGATATAGAGAATTAGTTATATATGAAGCCATTTTTATCTATTTTTAGCAATCACCGATTGTGAATGTTTTCTAATATTGGTATCCTTTTAGTAGATCATGAAAATAACAAGCACCTGGTGGTGGCCTCTCGGCGATGGACGTCGTGTGAACATTAGGACCAGCATCTTCAGCTTGAGCATTAGCAGTAACTGATCCCGCCGTTCCCTACATTTTCATAAGAAATCGCATTATAAGAAATTTGCAGTAGCGACCAATAATTACATTGCATGTCATTTCAATGTCTTCTGAATCAAGCGGTCATAAGAGACTAACAATATAATAATCAAGATCACGCTACTAACCGAGCAGATAAGGGAGGCAAGGGTTCCCCGACGGAGAGGCATTAAGTCGAGTCCCGGTCCCGAGTGCTCGTGATATTTGTTTGCACATTGCCATACATTAGCCAAGTATGAATATATATATATATATATATATATATATATATATATATATATATATATATGCATATTACTTTGTTATTGTACTACCACGCCCAACTAACTGCAGGAGCATTTGCTCCAACCGCTATCTAGTCTCAATTTCCGTCAGTGATTGCCTGAAGCTCGTAAAACCGAGATGAAACATGTGATGGTTGTTGTCGACTTTGAAGGTGTACTTCATCGCTTGATACAAAGACTGTGGATTGGACCTCCGAGAGGGTTGTCGGTGTGCTAATGTACCAGCACCCATGAAGAAACGACCATGTTTCTTCCCTTTCGAAATTTTGTACACAAGATCGCGTCTAGTGGTGAATTTATGTCGTCGTACTTGGGCCATGAATCTCCTTAGCAAAGATCAATATATGCGACTGTTGGACAAAATCATTAGGGAGCGAAAATCATCGGGGACAAAATGATCAGAATCGTACCAAGTTCTCTCTGTCATACCGGGGTGCACAAGGTGCCCTCCTGATCACCCCTCCTAGCTGCTACATATGCCTCCATATCGGAGATAGGCCTCTATTCGCTTTCTCGCACCCAAAAAACCACGGCGGTCAATAAATATATATCCGCAACATACAATCAATATGAACATGTTGACCTACTGAGTTCTTCTTGTAACGTGCCATGGAGGAGCTGCCTGACGATGTGTTGTCCGCCCATCAACAATCTCCGCTCCCTAGCGAGACGAGAGTCCTGTAGCCATCGCTCGTTGCACCACATGCCTTGGGCAATCCGCCCATGCATTTTCACACTTAAGGGCCCACCAAGGTATTGCCTAAAATTAACCAAGTGTTAAATATGAATAAACTAGAGTTGATTGTAATCAAAAGGACATCGTTTGTTCGGGTTGGTTACCGCATGTACTCGTCCAAAGTGATACGCTTTGCAAGCGCCGACCCTCTAATTTGTCGCCCAAGGACTTGTGTGTAGTAACAGATGACCGCTTGGATGCGTGCTTCGTAGAACATCTGTGGGATCAGCTTTTTAACACAATTACGCAACACTCTCTTGGACTCAGCTTCCTGTCCCTCAGCCCATCGAAACCACCACTACAATCCAAGAATAAAGAATTGATAAAGAATAAGATGATTAAGTTAGTTGATGAAAGCGAAAAGGAATTGATAAAGAATAAGATGATTAAGTTACTTGATGAAAGCGAAAAGGAATTGATAAAGAATAAGATGATTAAGTTACTTGATGAAAGTGAAAAGGAATTGATAAAGAATAAGATGATTAAGTTAGTTGACATTTATTACTTGGCTACTAAACATCCAAAAGAGGCAAAAGGTTAGTGTGTTGGAAGTCAGAATTTAGATAGGTGATTGAACATTGGGGCCATTGTTTTACCCAAACATTTATGCCTCATCTAGTCATCTAGTCCCTAAATTGAGACTCGAGAGTTGTGACCTAATCAACCCTAACATGCATAGGAACACATAGAAACAGATTTGAATATTCATCACTTACCCAAAAACTTTCCTCCACCGGCGCAAAACAAATGTCAAATGGAACCTCTCCTTCAAAGAATGGCGGTATCTTCAAGACCTCAGTAGTGGCACCATGTCCATGCAGGCTCCCGCCTTCCTCAGAGGTGACCAACCCGTGGAAGTGCCATCGAATCAACACGCCCAATGATGCCATTCTAAGTCTACATTTGTCACCCCGCCTTCTTCTCGCCATTGCTCGATATTAGTTTTTTGAGGTATGCAATTAAGTGGGCTAAATTAGTGAAAGTGTAAATAGTTTCTTCGTGTCGCCAACAGAACGATGATGATCTTCTCCTCCTCTCGGTTGGTCGTCAGTGGTGTTCTGCAGTCCTCGCATCCAAAATTCTTGTGCCTCATGGTGCTCATTCTCCTCACCTCCGCCGCCTCGGGGTGCTCTTCCTCCTCACCTCCGCCTCACGGTGCTCATACTCCACATCATCGGACGCGAGGGCTCAGCGGCATGTGAGCCTCGATCTACTAGAGGTAGACCCCCCTCTTGGAGGGGCCGCGGCTGCCCCTGTGCCTCCCGGAGTCAACCTCAACAAACCTAGACTCACCACACTTATCACAGTGATCTTTGTCCACATTCTCATTCCTAAATAGCATGCAATGATTTGGACAAACATCTATCTTCTCATATGGCATATTTAGTGCGCTTATCAATTTCTTGGCCTCATACAAGTTAGCGGGCAGTTTGTGACCATCTGGGAGAAGAGTGCTAAACACGCTTAAGAATGCATCAAAGCAAGCAATGCTTGTCTTTGTCGAGACTTGACAAAGAAGTAGTCGTGTGATGGCATCTAGTTGGGACACCTGTGTGTGCCCATGAAGTGGTTGACTCGCTGCGGACAACATATCAAAGAAAGCCCTTGTTGCAGGCTCCAGTTCTTCCTCAGCAGGTGGCCCATATGCATGATGCACATCATCTAGCATGTCTTCTATCCTACTATCATTGTGGCCGCCATCGTCTGCTTTCTTCCCTTAGCACATCGATCCGCTATCTTGTGACTCGCCATGATACACCCACACGGTATAGTCCGCCCTAAATCCGTACTCTGCACAAAAATGCGATCATTGTTGCCCTCATTTGTGGCGTGTGTTGAACAACGAGAACAAGGGCACAACACACCCCATCCATTACGCCTAGCAAATGCTCGATCCATAAAATCAGCCGACTTTTCCATCCATTCTTGGGTACAATCACCCATCGCTCTCGCCCAAAGTACATCCAACTACGATCCTCACCATCCTAGTGTACAAAACATAATGCATATTTTAATCCAACTTTTATTTATGTCAAAATTACAACTACAGAGCTAGCTAGAAGCTACCCTATGATGCATGCCCTATATATGTACACTAAAACAGATTGACATGAAGACAATATACATAGCAGAGCTAGCTAGAAGCTACCCTATGATGCATGCCCTATATATGTACACTAAAACAGATTGTGATGAAGACAATATACATAGTAGAGCTAGCTAGAAGCTACCCTATGATGTATGCCCTATATATGTACACTAAAACAGATTGACATGAAGACAATATACATGATCAACGGAGCATAAAAACACTTTCTTTCAATATATATGAATACCTTTATTTATTAACACGTTAATGTAGCATTGTAATGACAGCATATCAATCCACCATAAATGAACAACACAAAAGAAAATAAGCAAACTTTATTTCTTTTTGCACTTATCCATTACCTTACAAGACTTCTTGGGCCGAGGGAGCCAAGGAGTGCGGTGGGGAAGATGGTCAGCAAATTGTGTGTCGATTGGAGGCAACACAGGGGAGGCAAGACCTGTATTGAAAACCATGAGCTATATTATGACAGAATCGGCACTTAAGCATTGAAATTTAGACAAAACAAAAAAATCGCTACACACAAACTAATTAAGTTTGCACAGGAATGTGTACGTTGAAAGTGCTACAGAACCAATCGTTGTTTCATGTTTGTCCATATTGATATAGCTCAACAAATTGTACGGCAATATCATTTTCTAGTACTATACCCATTAATAACCCAAAAGGGGAAGAAAATATCAGCTCATGAGTACTTAACTTTCTATCTCTATTCCAATTCCTACTCAAGTGATCTTTTTCCCTAGTCGGCAGAGCTGCCCGGGTTGACGGCGGTCGGGCCATGAACCTTAGGCAGCAGCGTCGGTTTGTGGGGGGAGAGAGAGGATTTATGGTGTGTGAGGATGAGGAGAAAGGGGAACGGGAGAAAACGAAGTGACTTGAAGTGTTGTGGCGGTAGAGATGAGGAGATAAGGGAGCTGGACGAGATAACGAAGTGGAGTGGAGAGCGGTTTGGCGTCCGGCGCATCGGACGCACGCGTCCTATCATTACCCTAAAATTAACTGATGATCATATGATGTTAATCTGATCATGCCTGTGTTCGTGCATTCTCATTTGGAATTAATATTTGTCACTCGAGGGATTACGCTTTTTCTCAAGCGGATATATATATATAACATATTCACATATTCACGTACTAGAAGGGTTACACCTCTCTCTCTCTCTCTCTCTCTCTCTCTCTCTATATATATATATATATATATATATATATATATATATATATATATATATATATATATAGAGAGAGAGGTGTAACCTTCTAGTACGTGAATATGTTATATGTTATATTAGAAGGATATTAAGATGAATATAATTGTCTCATTGTTGATGACTTCTATGACAATTACAAAGACCACGTAAGAAAGCCACGATTCAAAATTTATGAAGTACCATAAGAACACCTTCAGTGAAGAATCAAACATGTTCCCACATAACATGGAGTATATATGAACAATCTGTCCTATTGGATGCTAGTAAGCTACGGAATCTATTTCTCCAATGCAGAACATTAGGTCGACCAACAGTAATAACAAATCTTTTGGGAACACACCATTGTTAGCTTCAAATCTATAGAAGGCACAGACTTATGAAGGCACATATAAGGCTTTCTAAATTCGACACGAGTCATGGAACCATACCATAAATTTTCATTCAACGATCTTTGGATCCGGTGAAGAAGTAGCTTTTGAGTGTGGAATGTGGGTATACATGTAAGATTTGACTAACTGTAAATGTGCTCCATGAATCTTAAAATAAATGTGCTCCATGTGTTTGCCTATAACTATAATTGTGACTAATGTGCATCGATGAAGAATTCAACAAGGATCCAACATGGTATAGGTTATCATTAGCTCGCAAATGTAAGATGGATCAATAACGCAACAATGAGGGACTAAGCCTAATGTAGCTAAAAAAAAACCTAACATAAAACCAGAACCTCACAACCCGTGAATCATAGTCCAACATACAACAAAGGGCAAATACTTCTTATTTTTATCACATAACTAAACTTGCATCACTTTAATGGACAAACAAATTACAACACTATCACAATTCATAGTTTAAAATAGAAAAAGGTACAATAAGGACTTAAAATGTCTCGTTATCCTAATAGTATATAATGGATTAGTCTTGCTATATATTTTCTTTTTTTTATAGTTTTTAACACCTCGGACACGATAATATTATTTGTTATATTTTTCACCAAATTGAATAGATAAAGTGTACTAGGCCTTTTTTTTATATAAAAGCTCATTATTACAATTTCAGAAAGAGCTACACCACACAAACATGTCTTGTTAGTTTTCAAGAAATGGAGTGTGGTTCCAACCTTCCCACTTGAATACCATGCTCAAAATGATGCAAAACATAGTTTCTTTATGAGCAAAGAAAGTCATTTCGCACTTAAGAGTACTAACCAAGTATTCCTTCAAATTTTCCACTATATCCCATGTGCACAAAAATATCCGCCCATTGAAATTGGTGGTAACAAGATTGAGAGAACTAAAGACTAAGGTCCTGCGATTTGGTGGTTCATTTCTATACTTGACAAGTTTTTGTCAAGATGAATTTCCTCATTGCACTAATCTCGTAAATGACTCAGAAGCAATATTTAACAACAATACATAAATGATGGTGTAACATGGAGTCGCAAAGGCAAATAAACCAGAGCCTAAAGTTTGTTCCCATAATCTATATTCCTGTTGGTTGTCAAAAGCTAAGCTTCATTAGAACAATTATAATAGCTTCAAAAGTTTTACTCAGAAGGCGACGGCGTCCGACGAGGGCGGCGCGCCGGAGGAGGGAGCCTGGAGGCGGCAAGTGGAGGAGGAGTCGTGGAGGAGTCACCGGGAGGCGAGCTGGGAGGCGGAGTCGAGGCGGCGGTGACGGCATGAGCTGAGGAGGAGAGGGGAGGCGGCGCCGGCCGGGAGGAGGGGGGGGGCGGGAGGCGAGTCGCCATTGGAGGAGGTCGGGCGTCTGGAGGAGGTTGGGGCGCGGCGTCAAGGAGGTGGGGAGGCGGCGGCGGCAAGGCAAGCGACGAAGGGGTGTGGCGGCAAGGAGGCGGCGGAGATTCGGGAGGGAGCAAGGCCATGGGGGATTGGGAGGGAGCAGCTGATGGGGGATTGGGAGAGGGAGCGCGCCATGGGGATTGGGAGAGGGGCGCGCGCTGCATGGTGGTTTTCGGGAACGGATCGTTAGAAACGAACGAGCGCGCATGTGGGGAAAAAAATGGCGGCCGGGACGTTTTAGCTCCCCGAGTGTCGACACTCGGGACATTGTTGCTCCCGTCAAATTTTCCCGAGTGTCCGATTGGACACTCGGGAAACTTTACTTTCCCGAGTGTTTCATTCAATTACCGAGTGTTTAATAAGGCACTCGGGAAGTTCCCGAGTGTATTACCCAAAACACTCGGGAAACTTCGGGGCACTCGGGAAATTAGACGATTCTGGTAGTGACGAAAATCTCGTGACGCATCGAAATGTAGAAGATATTTTGTCTTTGCAATCGGTAGCTGCTTTTTGCTTTGCTTTGCCGTATTCTCTGCTTCGTGAGAATCTGAACTGGATGCAACTTGGTCGGGTACATGGACGGCCGATCCAACTCGGTTCACGAGTAAAGCAGACCAAGACTATCGAGGCGGGCTCTTTGTCGTGCTGTTGCACTCGGCAAAGCGCTTTGCCTTTCGGCAAAGCCTTTGCCGAGTGCAACACTCGCAAAAAGAGCCTCCGTCGAATCCCTTCCGTGAAAGGCGCTGCTGAGTGCCAAATTTCGCACTTTCGGCAAAGGCTTCTGCCGAAAGTGCCGTATGGAGCACTCGACAAAGATTTGACGCCGTCGGCGCCGTCTATTTTTAAACCTCTTTCCGAAAGTGCCACAAAGACCCAAGCACTTTCGAAAGCGTGTTTTTTATTTTTAAAAAAATTTTTTGCCGAGTGCAATGGTCATTGCACTTTCGAGCGCGGTTTTTATTTTTATTTTAAATTTTCTTTGCCGAGTGCAATGGGCATTGCACTCGAAAGCGTCATTTTATTTTTTTTTAAAATTTTCTTTGTCGAGTGCAATGGGCATTGCACTTTCGACAAAGCGTGTTTTTTTTTTGTAAAATTTTTTTTCGAAAGTGCAATGGTCATTGCACTCGCAAAGCGTGTTTTTATTTTTTTTTTCTTTGCCGAGTGCAATGGTCATTGCACTCGCAAAGCCACCTCTAAAATTCCTTTTTTTTTTTTTTTTTTGCTTTTCCATTTAAACAACAATGCATATATATATAATAGAAACCACAATTCAACAAAGAATAAATTACAAACCACATTTATATATTACAAACGCGACCAAATTTGTCCGAATCCACAATTTATTACAAACCACAAGTTCATAGTCCACAAGTTCACAAGTTCGATACATAGAAACTTGCACAAGTGATCCCATTGACATTAGCTCTTATTATGATTTTTCAACATATCAAATGAAGAACATATGAAGTTACTTACTTATCCCCTCGGGTGCAATCGATTAGGGCGTTCGGGTGCAATCGGTTAAGCCGGGGAGCTGGCCGGGACCTCGCAAGTAGGGTTTCGAGGCGATTGAGGAAGTCGAACCCCCCCCCTCCTCGACGTGTGCGGAACCCCCCTCCTCGACGCGTGGCGAATCAGGCGTCGTCGTGCATCTCGGACCGCATCCTCGCCCATCAGTGGGCGAGGGACGCTGCTGTCCCTAGAAGTCGCGAGAGCCAAGGTCGTGGTTAGTCGACGGCTCCCGCCTGGGCCTCGCCTCGACCTCCTCTGCCTCGACGGCGTCTCACGGGTGGCGTGTCCTCGATGGCGTGTACTCACCGGGTGGCGTGTCCTCAGCCGGTGGCGTGTCCCTCGGTCTCGAGTAAGTCGACTGACACCTCCTAGTGGGCCCCATCACCTGCAATTAAAAAGAATAAACCAAGAATTTCTCGGTCTTATCCATCCATTCACGGGTGATTTGAGCCTGACTTGGGCGTCCCGTGTACATCCACTCACGGTTATCCATCTGTAGCATATACACATAACTGAGTAATATAACCATCGATTCTTGACCAAGCTAGATATGCATTTAAAAGCTGACTAAGGGTCCCGCAGACTAGATATGTACTACCAAGCTAGATATGCAGCAACATTCCGAATTTTCATGCAATTGAAACTTTTAACCATAAAATAATTGCCATTCGCCATAAAAAATCATCAAATAACCCACCGCAATCTTATCTCGCTCACTTCATATAAATCCAAACCGTTCACCCATGTGTATAACAAAATCACCAAATAATAAAAGAATAATCTTTTAGTCCACCACAAATTTCATCTCAACCGCTCACTTTATGTCTATCATAATCGCCATTGTCATCAACCTCCATCATGTGCAAACCGTGTCAATATCCAAAACGCCATATATTCTTAAATGTATGAATACTTTTTAGAGTGTGTTGCAGTATTGAATTGTGCTTGACACATGCCAATATGACAAAAATTAAAATTGCTTATTGTTGACATACAACCCCATGCATGAATTTGAATTTTGCCGCATATAGAAATTTCTTCCACTAGATACACGATATCTAAATTAAACCATTCAAGTATAATAGCATCCCCATAATATGGTGCAATTTTGCAAACTATGTTTCGCAGACAAGATAATGCTTCCCAAAAATGAAAGACACTTTGGCTAAGACATCCATTATATTACCACCGCTAGCTACTTAAGTCTAACACACGTAGGCGGGCGCAGGATTTGGACCATGAGTATTCAAAATTGCGTATGGCAAGAAAAAAAGCAAATTAACACTTTAAGATGCAATGTCTGCATTTACAATCGCTTGATTATACAACAAACAAAGCAAATTTATAGTTTCAATGCATGAGTAAAAATATAGCATTTTGGACCTACATTTACACATTTACCGAGATAACATTACCTTGCCAAAATTTTGAACTCACTGAAAATTGGTGGATTTCCTATGGGTTATCACTATGTTATAGGAAAAAAAAAGGAGCAATGGCGGTGATCACACTAATTCAAATAATGTATAGTTTCTAACATTTTTGTGATCACACTAATTCAAATAATGTATAGTTTCGAACATTTTTGTCTGCAAACAAGGTACATTTGGGACTAGATATACTTCATACAGCTACCTAGTAGTGCAAAGTTACAAGATTTCCATCTCTCAATTCAACTCACAAAACAAAAACCATGCAGAGTTCCACATGAATCTAAATTAAAGCCATATCACATAAATACAAGACTTCTCTCGATTATCTACGACAAGAAACTTCCAAGTTGACTTGCAACCCAAAGTACCCAACTATGTATCACAAAAGAACTCCAAACTATCTATGACCTAACACTCTCTCAAAAAACTATGGCCTCAAATCGGTTTTTTTCACCATACACATTGCAAGAAATCAATGCTTACAATAGAGTTATCAACATATGCAAACAAAAAATTATGATTTTACTGTACCGAGATGTGACATTAGTAAGGCTCCCTCGATGTCGAAGGAAACCAAACTATCTGCATGCCAAAATTACAAATCAATCCATTCGCCTTGCATTGTTCCACATTAGTAAGGCTCCAAAACAAACCTACGAGGCTACGACTCATCGACATCCATCTAAATACGGCTCTAAAGTGCAACATTACCACCCAATCCAAAGCACCCAAACCAAAATCGATCAAACCCTAGTCTTATCAGAGCCTTCACCTCAACAACGGGAAAAACAGTGGAGATGTATGGAAACATGGGTACTGATCAGAGACAAGTCCTGACCGCCTTGCCGCTTCGCCGCCATTGGCCAAGCCGGCTTGCTTTGCCGCCAGCGCTGGCCGCAGCCTTGTACAAGGCGCTTACTCGCTTTTGCCCCTTGGCCTTGGTTTTGCTGCCGTTGCCACAAAGCCGCGCGCGCCACCGCGCCAAGACGCTGCCGCCGGCCGCCACATCTACGCCGCCGCACTGCCGCCACAAGACGCTCGCTGCCTCCTCGCGTCTCGCCTTCCTGCTGCCGCCGCCAAGGCCTCACGGCTCGCCCTCGCCCAAGGCCGCCGCCGCTTTAGCCGGATCTGGAGGACTGGAGGAGGATCGGAGAAGCCAGAAGGAGGAAAGACTGCGGCGGCTCTGCTTTTTGAGGCCTTGATGCGAGGAGACGGCGAGGGAGACTAAGGGTGGAAGAAGGGAAGAAGCCATCTGCTTATATCGAGAGGGGACCTTTAGTCTCGGCGGTATTACCAACCGGGACTAAAGACCTTTAGTCCCGTGGTATCTGGACCGACTAAAGGTTGGACCTTTAGTCCCGGTGGTGCCACGACCGGGACTAAAGGTTTTATGCTGGGACATATTTTCCAGAGAACCTTTAGTCCCGGTGTGTGACCTTTAGTCCCAAGCGTAATACTGGACGGGACTAAAGGTCGACCTTTAGTCCCTGTGGTGCTACGGCCCAGGACTAAAGGTTTTATGGGGACATATTTTCCAGAGAACCTTTAGTCTCGTGTCAGTGACCTTTAGTCCCAAGCAGATACTGGACCGACTAAAGGTCCCCACTATTCATTCCTCCCGCCACGCCATAGCTTGGGTTTTGTATTAAGTTTATTTGTATAAATATGCTAATTCTTGTTAAATGCATAGTAAATTAAATACTAGGCATAAATTTTTTAAAAATAATAGTTGCATTTCCTTTTATCTTATTGACATTTCAAACGACTTTTATAGTGACCACAAGCTAGGAAGTGAAGAGCCAACTATAAACAAAATGAAGGGCTCAAACCACAAGTCGAATTTCATTTGAAGGCATAAATACTTGCTAAAAAATTTCAAGTCATTTTACATCGATGGAGAAGACATGCTTCACAGAGGTACATGTGTCCTTTTATCGAATAGGAATTTCATTTGAAACGATAAAAAACAAGAAAAATATGATAGAAACATCTGGTTACAATTATTACATAAAATCTCTAATACACACTATTTATTAAACATCACTATATATCAAGCGGCACAGTGGTGAACTTCTTCTTGACGTATGACCCTTGGTTATGATCATGCCAGAACCATGGAGTGTCCTCGCATTTAGCAGATGCTTGGGTCTTTGGTCACACTGAAGGGCGGGATTCGGTCATCCCTTTCATAATCTTCTCGACTTGTCCGACTTGTCCTCAATTCCCACGATGTTTCTTTTCCCCGAAAGAACTATGTGCGCTTTTTAGCTCATTGGTTGATTTGTCGTCGTTTTCCCTCTCTTGGGTTTTGTAGACATGTCTTTCACATAGAACACCGATTCACATCAGCAAAGAAGGACGAATGGTTCGCCTTTGTACCCAATATTGTTGAGGTCCACTGTTGTCATTCCATACCCTTGTCGATCGTGTTACCCCGCCTCCGGTCATCTTCACCCATTGGCACCGGAACAAAGGGACTTTAAAATTAGGTGCGTAGTCTAGTTCCCAAATCTCCTCTATGCGCCATAATATGTTTGCCTCTTTCCATTTGGGTTCTGTGGCATCTACGCGACACCACCGCTTTTGGTTCATGCCCTTTTATCTTGGGCTACGGTAAAATGTATTTCCATTTATCTCGCACTTTATACGTGAGGATGTGCCACGATGGTTGCCTAGCCAACAAATACAGCTTGCTCATCAATATTGTCATCACCTCGACATTCTTTTCGCAACCAACCGCTGAAAGTTTCCATGTGATGACGCCTAATCCAAGCTTCATTCTTCCCCGAAACCGATCGAGAACTCCTTGTGTACTCGACATACGGCTCCACCACGGAGGAGTTTTGAAGAACTGTAGTGCGCTTTATTGAAATAATCGCCCCGCATCGATATATGTTTTCTTCCCTAGTATTCCTTTCACTAAGTCTCCTCGTGTCGCGATTCAGAACACCAATCGGTCAAGGTCGGGAATGAAGTCAACACAGTAACTCAATGACCTCCTCCGTCCCGTAGCCCTTGGCGATGCTTCCTTCTCGCCGAAAGCACGCTGGGAACATATTTCTTCAGACTCCTATGAACCTCTCAAAGGGGAACATGTTGTGTAGGAACACAGGACCGAGAATATTAATCTCCTTGACCAGGTGAACTAGGAGGTGTGTCATGATATTAAAGAAGGATGGAGGGAACACCAACTCAAAGCTGACAAGACATTGAACCACATCATTCTGTAGAGTAGCTAGTTCCATTGGATTGATTGCCTTCTGAGAAATTGCATTGAGGAATGCACATAGCTTCACGGTGGCTAGACGTACATGTGGAGGTAGAATTCTCTTAAAGCAACCGGAAGCAATTAGCTTATAAGCACGTGGCGCTATGGGACTTTAAGTGTAGGAATTTCTTCTCGCACATTTATTATACGCTTTATATTGGAGGAGAATCCAGATGGGACCTTGATGTCTTTGTTTAGGCATTCAAACATGTTTTCCTTCTCTTCTTTGCTAAGAGTGAAGCTAGCGTGTCTTAAGTAATGGCGCCCATCGCCCTGCCTTCTCTCGGATGCAAAGTTGTCTCGTTTCTTCATGCGCCGCAAGTCCTCGGATTGTAGTACCAACCGACTAAAGGTTGACATTTAGTCCCTGCTGGTAACACCAACCGACTAAAAGTCCTCCCGCAAAAGCTCGCCACCGAGCCGCTAGGCGGATTTTAGTCCCGGCTGGTGTTACCAACCGACTAAAGATCTTTTTGGTCCCTGACGCAATTTTCTCCGAGACTATTGCCCATTTGGCGCTTCGACCAAAGGTCCGCTCAGAGTAGTGGTGTTATTGTGTTGGGCCGGGCTGTTATTGGGCGAGGGCACTGGTGCCTCGGCTTTTGTTTTTGGGGATTTCTTTCCGAGAGTGCCACTTCCCGGCACTCTAAGAAGGATTCTTTGCTGAGCGCTAGGGCTAAGACTCGCAAATTTTTTTTTGTTTTTGTTTTTTGCCCCATTATTTTTTTGCAGCCTTAATATATTATTTAAAACTCCATGTTCAAATTTGGGACAATTTTGACTTTTTTTTTCTATATTTCGTTAGTTTTTTTTGTTTCGTTGAATTTTGTGGAATATTTCAAATTTGAACTGCAGTGCATGGAATAATCGAATTTGGTCATTCAAAAATGATATTCATGATATTTGGTGTATGTTGAGGCCGTATCAGAACTCACATGAAATTTCGAGCATCTTGTTGACGAATATGACGAGGTACCGCGAGAAAAGTGTATTTAAATTATATAAAATCCGAACGAAGTCCAAAAATGACGAAACTTGTTAGCGCGCCGTGTTATCGCATGTAGAGTCTATGGTAAAAATTGAGAAGGTTTCGAGCAAGTTGCACGCCGGATGCCTAAAACTCAGACATCGCCAAGATTGGTAGAAGACTCGGCAATGAAATGATTGGCCGACCACGCCACAAATTTTAAAAAATTTGACGGCGTATGGCTCGGCCGTTTAAGGGTCATTTTTTGCCGAAAGTGTCGCCTTTGCCGAGCGCCGGCACTCAAGCACTTCGGCAAAGCCACTCTTGTCGAAGTGTTAGACTTTGCCGAGTGCCACCCGCCCGACTTCGAAAGAGTGGCCACCGAAAGTGCCCGATTTTGGCACTCGGCAAAGCTGGCGGTACTCGGCAAATCTGCGTTCTCCCGTAGTGTCGGTTTCTACGACTCCGATACTGCAAGCAGAAAAAGGAAACTAAATAAAAATTACCTAACAATCCAGTCCAGCTCAGTTGGGGCGAGGCGAGTTAATTTCCTCAGGATTAGATTGATCCGGCTAGGTGATCATGCAAATATGCAGGTCTATAACTAATGAAGTGTCCAAACTTTGCGTGCACTGTACATATGAGTCGATCGAACTCCAGTAGCAATTGCCTAGCTATAGGCTAGCCTATAGCTAGGCAATTAGCACCGCCGAATGCATGTTTAGATCAGAGACGCGAGTTAGCTGAGGAGTCACTTTTGAGCGCAATGTTGCATGGGCGAAGCCGAGGGGAATCTACCACTGTCCGCTACCACTATATATGGTGTTTTGTCCACGGCGTTGATGTGGTATATATGGACTCTGTGCGGTGTGTGGACGACGACGGCGACCGGACAAGGAGAAAACTTGTCGACAGCGGCCGGCCGATCCGGCCACACGTACGTGCTTTCGAAATGACAAATGATATGTAGGCTGGTCGTGACGATCTTAAATAATTGTTAACCATACGGACTCGGCCACGTGACTGTTCTTGAGTCGAATTCGTAAGTTTGACGCCGGTTCCGAGAATTGTGTCACGCATACATGCATGCACGCTATTAGCTAGCATAGTAGTGTACGTGCACTATATAGAAGATGCTATCGAGGTACCGTCGCTGACGAGTTCAGTCTAAACGATTATTTTGTAGATAAGTATAGAATCGTAAGAACAATACAAGAATAAAATAGTAGATTGAACACAGAGATATAGGAGACTTCTTGTTTCTCTTTATTTCTTTATCAATCGATTAATCGTTTATAATGAATAACACTCCATATTTATAGGCTAAAAATCCTGTTAAGGTTTAGGATTGGGAGCACATATATGGGCCGGCTTCTGGGTCAAGTCCATAGTTTCCCAACACATGCAACGCACATATATACATTTGTCTTGTTGTCGAGAGCAGACAAGAGATGCTCAAATTGGTGCTGTCGGTCAATGGACGGCTGACATTAGCCCAATAAGATGGATGCTCTTTGAGTTCTAAGCTATGCATTTATTCATCGGAAACTGGCTGAGGCAGGTTCGTCGTCGCTCCTCCCGCGAATGATGATGGTGACCGGCCGGATATGCTCGACCACCGCGTGCACAAACAAATCCATGAAAAGCACGACAACCATACCATACTTTGTAACACCCTAAAATTCACTTTCCGATCAAATAAGTACAAATACTGATTTTTTTTAAAAAAAATTACACATCTTCAGGATTTCCTCGATTTTGTTTTAAAGAAAGTTGTTAAGCAATGAACTATTAGGAAAACAAAACAATGAATTCCGGTCTGGGCCAAAATCCACTCGCCCAGCCCGTCTACTTTTTCACTTACTTTCTCTCCCCCTCCCCCCGGCCGGTTCATTCGTCCCTCCTTTTCCCATTCGACCTAGCTCCCCTCTATTTTGCTCGGCCTGCCTCCCAGCTCACAATGTCATCGACACGATGCCGCCCACGCCCCGGTGCTGCTCCCGTCACCCATAGTGCTTCGGAGTGACGTGTGCCTACCCTATCACCACGCCTCGCCCATCGCATCGCCCATGCCCACGCCTATGTCGTGCGGCCCTTACCGATCACGTGCCGCTATGTTATGTTCTTGTTGCCCCGACAAAGCAACACCACTCCCCATCTTCTTCTCTTTCTCTCTGCGCCAAGCACCCTTGCACCTACTCCGTCCTTCCCCTAAGCCAATTCCACACCTGCCCCCATCCCACGTTGTGCAAGCCGTGACGTCCTCCTCCCCGCCGCTGCACCTCGCTTCACACAGTCCATGCACCGTCGCTCAGCCACTTGCCCCCATCCATCTGAGCCACTGCTCCCATGCCGCCCTGACGCCACACCAAATGCTGTCGTCTCGTTGGCCCGCCTCCACCACTGGCTCTCCATTCCCCTCTTCCGCCTTTAAATGGTCGGCACCGAACTCGCCTCACCCGCTCCAGCTATTCCCTCCACTTTTCCCTTGCTCCACCAAGCGCGAACGCACAAGGCACAGCGCCTTGTTTCCTGCCGCCCTCATCGCACCACCGTCCTGGTGAGTTTCGTCCAAAGCTACGTGTGTCACGACATGTTCCCAGACATCCCGCACCAAAGCCCTCACCTAATTTTTTGTTTTACCCACAGGAGCTTGTGCCGCCGGCTTCTTCCCTAATTCTGGCCAAAAGCAACTGCCGGCATCGCCATGCCCCATCCATGGAGCTCCAGCTCGGTTACTTGCACCCGAAGCATCGCCTCGGCTCCCTTGTCCTTCCCTAACCTTCGGTTTGCGCTCTTCACCACCCGGCCGCTGCGTCGCAGGAGGCTCCCACTGTTGGCCCGACTTAGTGCCCCTCCGTCCGCACGCTCTACGCTGGTGAGTTCCTCTCACTCCCTTCCTGCTCGTGCACGTCGCCTTTGCTTCCTTCTTCGCCTCCGGGGTCGCCGACCCCGTGTCCTCTCTACGCCCGACCGTCGCGCACCGCCGCCCAGCCGCCACTAGCCACCTTGGGCCGTGCCGCCACCGCCCCTGAGCTTGCCACCCCTTGGCCGTTCCATTTTGCCCCTCACCTTTCATCGCCAATGCCTCCCTCGCCGGCGATGAGTGTTGCCCGAGCCACCCTCCGGCTCCCCTGTTTTGCCTCAACTCTCCCTTGTCTCAGCCCCGTCTCTGTCTTTCTCTGTTGGTCTGGGTGTGTGAGAACTATGACAGTGGATCCCACCCTTTAAATGGTTAATTATATTTGGTTAGTAGGTTAGTCAATGAGTGGATATCGCAAATGGCAACTGTATTCTAACTTGAGCTAATAAGGATTTAATTCAGGTAATCCCCTCAAGTAATGTGGTGAATAGTTAGTATAGCTTTGGCATTCAATTAGAAGAGCAACCTTAAGTAGGACCCATCTGAATATGATTGCCTCAATGACAGTGGGCCTAGCCCATTGTTATAACAATGCTAATATCGTGCATTTAGAAGGCAACTTTGATTAAACGTCATGTTCGAGCATATCTACCCCAAGTGACATGTAAACCCTAGGCCAATGCTAAAATGATAGAAGCATTAAGAATACTTGATTAAGTTAGTGTCAAACCTTCAAATGGACACCTTGATAGGACACTACTACAGAGAGGGTCATCACAGACGGCTCCAAACCGTCATCACGGACAGTTTTTGAACCGACTGAATTTATGTGTCTGTGATGATATGAGGTCATCACAGACAGTTTTTGAACCGTTTGTGAAAAAGCTTGTCGATGATCTAATCGCCGATCTTATGAAAATAGAAGGAGGAAAATGACGTAGAGTATCTTCAAAGAGAATGGGGGCTGCTCTTTATTTATATGAACTAGGTTTACAAGACCCGACTAGGGACTATCTCCAATTACTTCAATGTAATCAATACTACCGCTTCGCTTCGTGTTGTTGCCTCATTGTTTGTCGTTGTGTATATGTCCTCCTCATCTTCTCGCTTCACCATTTAAATAACTCCCAAGAGACGGCAAGCATTACCTCGGAGAAGACGCCCCGATGAAACGCTATAACCGGTCGGAGGTTCAAGGTAGTTAACAATGTGCTAATCGCCTTGCGGTTAAGTATTTGTGAGACATTTAACCGCAAGGTGGTTTATCGTCGAGTCTTGTATGTCATCGTAAGTTATGGAACGCTTAGCACGTGTTCCATTCATCATACTGATTATTGGTACTGCTCATAGCATTTCCGAAGCGACCACCGGTGAACCTAGTCCGACCAGATACCCATCGTAACCTCTCGAATCCTTACGACCAAGTGAGGTCGTTAGCCTTAGGGGTTACGACCATGAAGACGATGGTCTTTTTATGTATTTAAATTAATACATAGAGGTTTTAACCCTCGTCAGCTAGCCCCCGAACTTTAAATGAACAGGTCGTGTGAATGCCTTTTTTCGATGAATTCATATCGGGCAGACCACCATTTAATGTCGTGACATCCGAGGTGGTTTGTGTTCATTATAAAGTTGAGAGCTTGCCTTGGGAACCGAAGAGTTTTTCTGTCCGTTGGGTGAAAAAGAAGCTTTTTGTCGTTCAGACTTTTGTGGATATTCTCCGATCATAATTCGAAAGACCCGAGGCTATAAAATCCCCATCGCTAGACCTTTTGGATTCTTTATGCTTCCAGATCCCTTTTTCTGATCTCTTTTATCCAGACAAAAATCTTCGTCCTTCCTTTCTTGTTCTTCCGACCACAAAAATCTCCTGCGAGTTCTGCTCATCCTCAAGGATTTTCATCATGTCGGAGCAAATCACAAAGTGGTTGCCGTCGGAGTTAAACAAGAAAAAGCTTGAAGCTTTGGAGAAGATCGGGATGCTTCCGGACAAGAATTTGATCAGATGGAGATCGGCATTTGGAGAGCATTTCCCAAGTCGCGAAGATGAGGAAATTCTTGTTTTTCTCGCCTACATCGAATGTGGGCTGAGATTGCCGGTACACAAATTCCTTCTCCGTGTTCTTGAATTCTACGGAGTGGAATTAGTGAATTTGGCCCCGAATTCCATCGCCAACATCAAGATCTTCACATATTTGTGTGAAGCATACCGGATTGCCTCAAGTTTGAGGCTCTTCGTATTTTTACCGAATGGTGATGGGGAGATCTCGGAGACTCCGGGAATGTACATTATACCTTCACGACGGAAAGGCCGATGAGTACATTCATATGTACTCAAAATCCTCGTGGTCGTCATGGAAGAAAAACTGGTTCTATATGACTGCATTCTGAGGACGATGGCCTCTATTTCGTCGGGATGAGAGCAACGGAAAATCCCAAATGGAGAAAGACCGTGGAGAAGACAGGAGTGGTCGAGCGATGGGTGGATGCCATCTACGACCTACGGGTCAAGGGCTTGACCTCTTGGCATGTGGTGAGGGATTTCACCAAACGCCAAATAAGCCCATTAAAGCTTCGGACTCACTCCCTGATCTGGTCCATTGGTCGTGATGAAGCTATCTCAGGAGGTGGTAAGTCTTTGAGATAACTCCAATCAGCATTTTCATTGATTAATGTATTACCTTAAAACATGTTCTTGTCTTATTTTCTCTTCTTTTGAAGTTCTTTCCTCCGAGGAAGTTAGAGAAAGGATCAGCCGATTCACGCAGAGAGCCCGGAGAAAAGGCCGATTTCTGAGATCTTGGCCATAGTCTCTCCAAGAGAGAATAACAAGGCTTAAGGTAAAAATCTTTTATCATATATATATATATATATATATATATATATATATATATATATATATATATATATATATATATATATATATATATATATATATATATATATATATATATATATTCTCGATCGGGTTTTTGATCATGCTCGCTTTTGTAGCCGGCCTGGTTGCGAATTGCACACACCGGTGAGGATAAACATCCCACCGTTGTTCCAACCGACTCGTGCCTGTATGCACCGAAGAGGATGGATATCCCGTAATGATATTTATATATATATATATATATATATATATATATATATATATATATATATATATATATATATATATATATATATATAGTTTAGATAAAAGATTTCATCACTTAACCAAATTCATTTGTTGGTTTAGGTGGAGAAGGTCAAGGCCACCAAAGACGCTGACCACGGAGGTTGCTAACCCCTGATCGTCGTTAACCACTGCATAGCTTGTTGCCGAACAATTGGTACGGAGGCAGTCAAATTACTCCGTCCGATCAGATCATCAAGGACGTTGCTTTGACGAGATGATCAAAAACATCGATTTGATCTTCCGTTGGATAATGCAACAACTTATTAATCTCGCCGGTTTAGAACAAAGCAGGCCGTAAGAAAAGAAAAGGAAAGGAGATTAAGCAGATTTTACTCTGCCGCTTTCAAAGTTAAACTCCTGAAATTAACTAGGTACGCCCAAATGAAAGTGGTCGATAAGAACATACCTTTAATAATTTCTTTGATTTGATGCATCTCTCCCCTCTTTTTTAACTTCCTTATTTGCTTGGTATAGGTCCTCTGGAATTCGGTTGTTTCCCACTGCATTCCTTCGAGGACCCACACCAAGAGGTCCATGAGCGCACTCACTTCCCAGAAAAAGTTCTTGAGGAAAAGGTGGTCTGAAAAGCCCCGAGAAGGCGCAAGGCCAACAGCTGAGTTGGATCCATTGGTGGTCCTAACTCCTTCATGGAGGTAGATGCCCTTAAAGGCCCTCAACAGTTCCGACCATTGTTGGTAATCTCCTCAACCTGACAAGTTCCCTTTTCGCCCCCGATTCATCGAGGATAAGGAGCTTGACGAGGCGTGGGGAAAGATATCGGACCATCAAATCAAAATGCATCCTGACTCCATTTTTGGTGGATACAATGATTTGACAATCCGAGTAAGTCTATACGACCAGCTTATAATCTCTAAAAAATCTTTTAGACAGTAATTTTTTAAAGAGGAAAATGCTATTTGAATAGCATATGGTCGAGAACTTTGCCAGTGGTCGGAGGACTCCACTCCAATGGATTAAAGATTTGGAGCGTAAACACTCAATTAGAAAGTAAGAATTTTCCCTTAGCCTTTTTCTTTCTCCAATGCTTCGCCCTTTGTTAATTATTCTCCTTATCGTATTTGATAGATTTGGAGAAAATAAAGAAGAGATCTTGGCCGAGAGAGCCAAGATCGCCTCGCTTGAAGAAGAAATCAAAGCTAAGGACCTGGCCGATCGCCGAGGCTACGATCGAGAAGGAAAATCTTAACAAAAGAATTGAAGGTAATAGGTCGAGACTTGACTTATTATTTTCCTCCAATTATATTTTTTTTACTTATCACCTGTTTTACTCTTGCAGAGCAAAAACAAATTTTGGACAGAGTAGAGAAAACTCTGAAATTTGAGCAAGATAAGGAGGCAGCTCTCATTCAAAGTCTAGATGAAAAGACTATATTTTTGAACAAGATGATTTTTGATATGAGATCAGGATCAAGCCTGCCTACCTTAAGAGATCCAGTAGAGAAAATGAATTATTTTGGTCAACTTCTAGAGGATCTTAACAACCTGCTCAAGACTACTCGGAAGAACTATGCCTAGGCCATGAAAACAAACGTTGCTAGTGGAGTTAGTTTTGCTTTGGCAAAACCGAAAGCTTCCGACCTCTATTGATTTCCAAGTTGTCGAAGATGACTTCAATCGCCTCCCGAGGAGGCAACCAAGTTCATGGAAGAACTCAAGCCACTTGGAGATAAAGTAGTAGAAGAAATGGAAATCGGATCTCCATCAAGCAAAGAATTAGTCCGGGAATATTTCTAGAGTAGATTCCTCGCAAAAAGGGTGTAAAAATATTGAATATGTGTAAGACTTACCTTTTATGTCGATTAACAATGTCTTTGTTTTATCCTGCTTGATTATTTTATAAATTTCACATACCTCCTAGCCCTCGAACGCTTTATAGTAGAAGAACATTACTATGCAAGCGGTAGCCAAGGAAGAAAAGAAAAAGTTGAAACCATAATTTTGAAGGTATGTACCGATATGAAGTCAAAACCGATCGTACTCAACATTCAGAAATCATTGTGGTCTGAACCACTTATGACTTCGCTTAGTTGGAGATCCTTGTTTGCCATGATCGAAATACCAAGCAAAAAGTTATATATGGTTGGATAAAAGACCTTGTATTGCGACATAAGGAGGAATGCAAAATGAATGCAAAGAAATATTATAAGTGAACTTTGTTCATATCTATTATCCTAAAGTCCGGCTCAAGGAAAGCTTTAGATCTGAATTCATATATCACATTGTGCGAAACGTGTTCAAACTCTCTATCCGATCGTAGCGAGGATCGTAAGAAAAGGACCGTCGCTAGGAAGCTCCTTCCAAAGGTGACCACGCATAAAAAGGAGAGACTTCGACTAGGAGGCTTTTCGTGTCCCACCAAGAGGCTTACATGAGCAGTAACAAAATCTTGAAATAGTGAAATATAACCTCTAAAATCTTAAGCATATCGCTCAAGATGGAAAGTTATTTGTACAATGCTCGATTACTCATATATTTCTTTAAGAAAAGAATGTTGTCGTGCGTGGTAAAATGCTCACGCCTAGGACAAATACTGGCGCATTTACTTAGAAATCGCTAAGCGAGAGTAATAGAGATCCTTTAGGAAGGATATTAGAGAGAAAAATTGTCTTCTAACCGGTTTAAATTGACAACCATAGACTCATCAAATTTATAGGTATATATATATAAGCAATGTTACTTATTATTATTTGTAGGAAGTAAATGAATTTATTGAATTTGAAAGAAATGAAAGCAATAATTAAACATAGAACTTACGCGAATTGATCAATGTTCCAAGAATTTGACAAAATTTGCCCATTAGACATAGCCACAGCATTTAAACCCGGTCTGCAACTTCGACTACAAAGTAAGGACCTTCCCATTTGGGGAAAGTTTATTGCGATTTGCACGGCTCAATTTTTCCGAGAACCAGATCACCTACAAGAAGGTCAGCGAGGTTGCACCTTACGACTATGGTACCTTCGCATGGCTTGTTGGTAGACCGCCGATCGCATAAGGGCTTGGTTTCGCTGTTTTCAAGGAAATTGACGCTGCCGAAGTTCGCTCATTCTCGACCGCTTTCGTAAAGCGATCAATTCGAGTAGAGCCAATTTTGAGTTCGGAGGAAGCATGGCTTCACCAGTAAACCAAAAAAGAATGGTGTTTCACCGGTCGCGACGATCGGGTCGTGGGTCGAACGCCCATAATACTGACGGAGTTCTTGAACCCAAGCTCCGACCGCTTGATTAATCGGTCGAATACTCGGCGCTTGATCCCTTGCATAATGATACCATTAGCCCGCTTAATCGCCTGCTGTTCGTGGATGAGCAATGTAGCAAAATGAACTTTACACCAAGTTCATCACGTAATTCTTGAAATTGACCGCTAGTGAACTGGCGCCATTATCTCGTGATTATACGACTAGGTACACCAAATCGTGTGATCACATTTTTCATTAGGAATCTCTTAGCGCCCTCGCTTGTTATTTTAACAAGCTGCTCGGCCTCGATCCATTTTGTAAACGTGTCAATCATGACGAAAAGGAATTAAGCCCCCGGTGCTCGGGGAAAGGTCCTGAATGTCTAGTCCCCAAAGTTGCAAAAGGCCAAGAAAGAGGAATTGTTTGTAAGGCTTGTGCCTACTGATGTACTAGTCTGCTATGAAACTGACATTGTACGCACTTCGTCACAAGCTCTTTTGCATCATGAAGGGCAGTTGGCCAGTAGTATCCTTGCCTGAAGGCTTTACGCACTGCAGTTCTCAGAGGAATGATGTGCTCCATGCACTCCTTCATGGATTTCTTAGCAACTTAATGCCATCCGTTTGAGATATGCATCTCATCAACACTCCATGAGAGTGTATGATTTGGCTTTTCGTGCTATACGATCAGCCTCTACATCATCTTCTGGAATTATGTCATGCTGAAGATAATTGTAGATCGATGTCATCCAATCTCTACCTTGATCGTGATAAATACCAACCGTCAATGACCCGTGGAGCATCCATGTCCTTTTGATCGGTTTGTTCGACCAGAAGAATCATGTATGTTCTCAAGGCTCGACTACCGAGGGTGAATCGAGTTGCTCGAAAAAAACTCCCAAGCGGACGGTTGACCTTGTGGAGGCCATCCGTGCTAACCGGTTCCGCCGTAAAGTTTTCCTTTCTAGGAATATGTTGGATCCGAAAACCAAGAAGTGCTTTTCGAAGTTTTCGATTCGCCAGATAAGATGACATCTTGGTACTTGAGCATTGATACTCTTTCCCTACTTGATTCGCTACTAGTTGAGAATCGCCTTTCACTAGCAATCATAATCCGAGCTTAACGAGCCGTCAAGTCCCGCCAAGAACCTTCATATTCGCCATATTATTTGTGGCAGAAAATTTAACCGATGGCGATTTGATGTGTTCGCCAAGAGGGATATCAGATCACTCCGACCCCGACCCTTTTAACATCAAAGAACCGCAAAGTACATTGTCCTCTCCTCGTGGTGCTCATAGACGGCCCTTGGGTGGGTTCGGGGTTTGTCCATTCGCAATGAATTCGCTACACTACCGATTTTATCATTGTCAGGAAATGAAATGGAGGTTGAACGCCTCTAGCTCAACCGCCCATTTTGCTATTCGTCCCGATGATTCCTCGCTTCCAAGGACTTGACCAAGGGATATCCGCTTGCACGACCACTTTGTGGGCCTCGAAGTAATGCCTTAGCTTCCTTGAAAACATAAGGAGACCATAGAGCAACTTTTGTACCGTGGGTATCTTTCCTTTGGTCCATGTAAGACCTCGCCACGTAATAAACCGGTCGTTGGATGTTATCCTTTCACGACCAAGACACCGCCACTGCTTGTGGAGTTGTCGCCACATACATTAGCAAGAGTTTCTCCGATCTCTGAGAGACTAAAACCGGCACTTGTAAGGTACTTTTAAGTTCTTCAAAGGCATTGTTTGCCTCTCTAGTCCATTCAAAACTCCCATGTTTCCTGAGAAGCTTAAAGAAAGGTAACCCTTTTTCTCCTAACCTTGCTATGAAACGACTTAGCGCTGCCATACAGCCGGTTAGTTTTTGGACTTCCCTCTTTGTGGTCGGAGGTCGCATCTGGTCGATGGCTGCTATCTTTACTAGATTCGCTTCGATACCTCTAGCCGAGACTAGGAAACCAAGCAATTTTCCAAACAGAAACTCCAACACACACTTTTCCTGATTCACCGAGGTTATGCCTTCTCAGGTTGCTGAAAGTTTCTTGTAAGTCAGAGATGTGATTGCTAGCGTTGGTGGTCTTTACGACCAAATCATCAACGTAAGCTTCTAAATTCCGACCTATTTGCGGACTAAAGGTTTTTTGCATTAACCTTTGAAAAGTTGCACCATTGCTTTTTGAGACCAAACGACATCTTAACATAACAATAAGTGCTATATGGAGTGATGAAGGAAGTTTTCTTCATCCTTTTGACACATACTAACTGGTGGTACCACGAATACGATCTAAAAAACTTAGTAATTCACACCTGAGGTAGAATCTACTAGTTGATCAATGCGTGGAAGGGGAAAATCGCCCTTCGGACAAGCTTTATTAAGATCTCAGAAAGTCAATACACATTCGCTATTTCCCATTATTCTTTTTAACCATTACAGATTAGCAAGCCATCGAGGGTGGTTGACTTCACTAATGAATCCAAATTTTGAGGAGCTTGTCAATCTCGATCGGATTGCCTCCTTCCGGTCAGGCGCAAAACGCCGCAGCTTCTGCTTGATCGGTTTTTTATCAGGCTGGAGAGCTAGCTTGTGCTCGATCACCTCCCGGGGGACTCCGGGCATATCGGACGCCGCCAAAGTAACACGCCCCGATTTGTTCGGAGGAAGGAGACGAGCGACTCTTCCTATTTAGGATCGAGCCTTGCTCACCGTAATCTTGCGGCAGTGGGCCAGATCTTCTAGTCCAGGTAACGACTTGGCGCTGTCCGGAGAAGTGCCTTTGTCGAGGTATACCTCTTTTGTCTGGTCGGAGGGTTTTGGTGTCATCTTCGGTCTTGTGTGCTTGGCCTGCATGGTAGATGAGTTAGCCTCTCTGGTCGGGAGTTCATCGACCGCCTAAGGATTTTCGATCACATGCATAAGCCATTTTACGATCACCCCAATAGTGATGACTCCTTTAGGCCCCAAAGATTTTCAAACTTTGATAACCGTAATGCGTGGCTATCGAACTTCGCTAATGCCGGTCGACCAATAATTCCGCTGTATCGCGGATTCAAAGTTTACCACATCGAATCGAAAATTTTTTCCGCTCGAAGTTATCCGCCTTCCTAACGTAACCGTAAGGAGACTTGTCCTATCGGCTTAGCGGTGGAGCCAGAACTATGCCGTGAAAAGCATATTTCACCGGTTTCACCTTTGACATGGGGACTGCATTTCTTCTAAAGCTCCGAAAATAATATATTCAAAGAACTACCTCCATCTACCAAAACTCGATTAACCCTACAATTATTAATGGTTGGTTCAACAACAATAGGGAACCTACCGGTCGAGTCGAAGGAATGGGGCGATCATCTTTGTCAAGGAAATTGCAATGTCCGACCACTTCGATGGCTTGATAGTGTTCGGGATTCGACGAGGTTGATCTCCGCCCACGGCTTTCAGATGACGCTTGATTCGTATGAAGAAGATCCTCCAAAAATCATGTTGATGTGTGTTGGGGATCCCGGTACTCCATCTCTTCGCCGCCATCCTTGTCCTTTTGGAGCTCGTTTCTCCGGTTCGGTATTGCGGAAATGGTCCATCACCGCATAATAATCTTCCGCTTTTTTTGCCAAACTCGACAGTGCGTAGATCATGCCCTCGTCACGGTGAAGTGGATACCACTTCTTCTTTTTCTCGAATCCTTGATCGGAGTTGTTTTGCCCCGACCGAGTAGTCCTTTTGCCCTTCATGAATTTATCAGAACGGCTAGGACCTCCTTGTCGCCGGATTTGGCGGTTCTTCTTTTCTTGAGAGATTTCTTGTTCTTTTTCTCTCGATTTGTCCAGTAGGCCGAGGAATCTTGTCTTTCCGATCAATGGCTTCAAGACCACTCGATTGCTTCACCGGCGGTGGCATACTTGTCGGCCATATCAAAAAGCTCAACGGTTGTCCTTGGGGGTTCATTGCTATGTCCTCCGTGAAACCGCCGATTCCTCGACACTGCTTTTGAAGGCCCAATAATGTAAGATTTTATGACCTCGAATAGAGTTGCGAACTTGGCTAAACCTCTTGATGTATTGACGTAGAGTCTCATCAGAGCCTTGCCGAATTCGGTGGAGATCATCCTCCTTTCCAGGGCGATCGTACGTACCCTGGAAATTCGCAATCAGAAGGTCACAGAGTTGCTCCCAAGTATAGATTGTTCCGACCGGTTGGTTCAACAACCACGACCGGGCAGATCCTTCGAGCACGGTGGGTAAATAGTTGGCCATCACATTCTCGTCGCCTCCAGCAGCTCTGATGGCGGTGGTATAGATTTGGAGAAATTCCAACGGATTTTGAGTTCCGTTAAACTTGTCCAAATTGGCCGGTCGAAACCGGTTAGGCCAACGCACAGCTTGGAGCCCTGCAGAGAAAGCCCTACAACCTGTGATTGATTCATGACGCCTTCTCTGGGAAGGTGCTGGATTGTAATCGGTTGGAGACCAGTTTCTAAGGTTGGAACGCTGGAACTCCGGTGTGCCGATCCGGTCGTGGACATTAGTATGATATCTACAACCGCTTACTTGATTGAGACGATGCCGAAGATCGTCCGGTCCGAGCGATGGTTCTTCTCGACGTGATGGGGAGTGGCCGTGAGATAACCTTCTCCCCTCATGACTCCTTGGTCGGAATCGTCGAGAAAGCCTTGGCATCAATTGCTCCGAGTATGACCATGCTTGTCCCCGGCTGAGGGAGGAACGTTGAGATGAAGTCATAGTTTGACTCCACGAAACCCTTTGTTCCCGATATGCCTCAAGACGCTGTGCATGGTCTCTTTGGAGAATTTCGGATACTTGGCCTACAAGTCGCACAAAACCTAGAGTTCTCGCTAAAGCAGATCGAATTATTTAATATATCTTGAACACGTTGCAAGTTTTAGTACGATTCTATCGAAGGTCTCGGAGGTTCAGACTGGTAGTAGGTGTACGCAAACCTGAACCCTCACCCGACCCTCGGATTTGATCTGCCCTATCAACTATTCTAGGTAGGGCATGTGAGCACCGGATTTATTAAGCTCATAATACTTAGTCATCCAATTGACCCTAGTATTATCAACCAAATAAACCAGTCTCGAGAGATGTATACTCCCGAATGCGCAAGATACATACCTCACAACAAAAGAATGTATCAATTCCATACAACACATAGTACATAAGCAACAAACCATAAGTTAATATTAAAAGGATAGGTTATTACAAAGAGGGCCTTCGGCCAAATAACAACAAGAACTACTAAGATAACAAATGAAGCAAAAGTGCCATAAAGATGGCGATAACACAAAGCCAATCGATGTGCCTTAACCCCTAGGCATCGACCGGACCGCCAAGCTAGTCGTCAAGAAGCGCAACACGTAGCACAAAAGAGAGGCCTCGGAGCTCACCTCCTTCCTCTGCAACAAAAGCCACAAAATGCCACAACCACGGCGCGATGAGTACATAAAGTACTCCGCAAGACTTACGTGTGAGATAACAGAACTATAAATAGCTACATACAAGCTTTATTTAAGTGGATGAGGCTTTGGACTCATTTTAGCATAAAGCAAGTTTCATTTGCAATAACATAATAGATTGAAGGCAATTTGGCAAAGCATTTTAATTGTTGAAATAACAACGAGATAGTAACATAGTAACAACAACAAGATCAACTCGAAGTGACTAACCCAAGTCACCACAACAATAGCATGAACATCCATTCATACCAACCCATCAAGTTTTAATTAAATGGTTGAGACTAGTTCTTGAACGACCTTACCAAGCATGTCCATAACCTAGGACGAGGCTATTCGAATAGTTTTAACCTGCGGGGTGTACCAATGTACCCACACGTCGATCGCCTTTCCTTTAAGCATACTACCTTTGGTATGCTTGGCACGGCTAAGTCCTCTGAGACATTTCCAATGGGCGGTGCTAATCGACCAAGACAACCCACGGGATAAGGACCCAATGGACAGACCTAACCGGCCCGCTTTGCTCCATTCCCACACCACACACACACACATTTTATCTTTAAAACACACCAACCGAGCGACTCCAATTAGCACCGCCCAAAGTACTTAGTCAAGAGAGGTCCCATATCCCCTCGTGTGGTTAGCATAAAAGCGCTTGGCTTAGTGACCCAAGTAACTTCGGTCCTTAGGGACCTGCATACCACCACATTCCAAAAACCGCACCATCCATCCAATATGCCCAAGTCTAAATCAATCTTTTATTTTCAGTTTTTGATTTTACAATTAATCAAAGCACAAGTGCTGGACATATAGGAGTAATAATCAGTTTTAGTGATCAAGACCATCGACTAAGTCGATGATCGCCCATTACTACCGTTACTAAGCATGTCTAAGCAGTAGAAAACGCAACTACTAAGTGATAAGAGCTCATCCAACGAGCTCAAACCACAGCAAATAACCTAGGCTCATTGGTAGTAGAGGATAAACAATTCCTACAGATTATGCAACTATAGGATTGCTAGCGACATTTAACACAAAGTAGCATGCATACATAGAAGTAAAACAATATATTAAGCTTTAAAGTAATGGGACAATGATGGAAATGATCAAACTGCTTGCCTTGTTGTTGTTGCTCAAGTTGTTGCAGAGGGTCACTCTCGGGATTACCACAAATGTCGAAACCTAACGGAAAAGCGATAAAGAACCGATAAGAACAACGAAAAATCAAAAGACCCAAC
This sequence comes from Phyllostachys edulis, assembly GCA_036346405.1. Lineage (NCBI taxonomy): Eukaryota > Viridiplantae > Streptophyta > Magnoliopsida > Poales > Poaceae > Phyllostachys > Phyllostachys edulis. The sequence continues at coordinate 12,543,919 of CM070553.1, read as the reverse complement.
AGCGGAACTTCTCCGAATGCTATGAAAATTTTACAGCAGCAAGACAATGATTTATCATGAATTTAGCAATAAGAACCAATTGATTTGGATTCTTAATGCAAAAGATATGATGAAATCAATTCTCGCTTTCGACCTATCTAGTTACAAATATGTTACTATTCATCGCAAAATTTTCTAGAATGGTAGTGATACTAAGATTTTTACTGTAAAACCAGCACCTCATGAGATGAATAACACAATTGAGTTCACCTCATTTGGAGCTATTATGCACTTTCTGTAATTTTTCAAAAACAAGAACTTGAACAAAATTATAATGCACAAGTCCTCATTTTTATAACAGCAACATGCTCAAAACTAATTTTCACAGTGAGTTCATTAATAGAGGAAACCAACAAAGTTGGTCTCACTCAAAAATAATCTACAGAGCATTAGTTATGTATTTTACAAGTTAAGCATCAATTTGAGTGTACACTTAAAGTTAGTTTTAAAATCTAATGGTAAACTGTGCTCTGGGGCTGAATTCAACTTACAATCATTTCTAGATTAAAGTCAAGTCCAAGACAGAGCTAACACAATTTGAATGACCTCATTTGGATTTAAAACGAAAAAGATATGAAATTCTAAAGTTTATACCTTTCTCGGTTTATACTTAAGGGTTCACCGGCATTTCTAAAACCCACAAGGACATGGGAGGGCGTGAGCCACGGATCTCAGATCTAACGGCTCAAGACCTCCCAGAGAACAACTTGCACACGCGAGGTGAGGGGAGGTCGGCCGTAGATGGGAATCCAACGGACCACAGCGATGTGGGGGCGGCGACCGACGGTCCAGATCAAACGAGGAGGTCCCGAGCAGCCGATATCTTCCAAGGAAGATCTAAACTACCAAGATCTCCCCAAGGAAGATCTACATCGTCAAGACCTCACGGGAGGTCTGGGACGGTCCAGATGTTCCAAGGAGGTCCTTGATGGTTCGAGATCGTCGAGGAGGACCTTGACGGTCAAGATCTACCAGGGAGGTCATGAGCTGAGATGACCTAGGGAGGTCCAACATCACGACCTCCGTGGAGGTCCGGGCGGCCACGATCGCAGGGAGGTCTTGGGCGCTCGGATCTCCTCGGAGGAGGTCATGGGCGTCCCAGAGCTCGCGACCACGTGCTTGCGCGCGCACGCACGTGCTTGGACATGAGATAAATGCGGCGGGACAACGAGGAGGTCAGCGCTACGGAGGTCTTAAATGCGCGCAAGGAGGATTAAATGCGTTAAGACACGCCAATGATTTCAATGATTTGAGCACTTGATTAGTGCATTTAACGCGACAAATCTTTGTCCTAAAACGACAATGGCGCCACCGCCTTGTCTCGACAAAGACCCGGTTTGAAGAGATGGTCTCGCCGCGATGTAGGCCTCGCGCCATGACATCAATTGTACCACTGAGTGCACAATAACTTTGCGCACCCAGTGGACCTCCTCTCAATGGCGGCGACGGCCTTAAACGCCGGCGAGCCGGAGAGGGGCACGAAGGCACCACACGGCAAAATCCAAAATGCGAAATAAAGCTCCGCGACATCCATTCAAGCGTGTGCCCAAATAAAAGCTCCGCAACCTCATACATGCGGGTGCCCAGCACCTAGGACTATCAGGGAGTACCTGGAGGTCCTAAGGTGCTGAGGAGGTCGAGGACGGGAGGACCGGTGCCGGAGAGGAAAGGTGCTCCACGGCCAAAGCTTCAGCTCCAAGCTCCACTTTGTCCCCCTCTGCAAATGCCCAACAAATCAAGTTAGGACTTGGTCCCAGAGGGTAGGGCACAAATGGAAGCAAGGAGAAAAGGAGGAAAACTCCAGGGACTCTTGTCCACCGAGGAGCTTCAAGCTCCAGCAATGGCGGCCAAGGAGAGCTTCGGTGGTTTAGAACTCACAAGCACGTGGTGCCACAAAGGGATAATGGTGTGCAAAGGAAGCCAAGGAAAGCAGTGGTGGAGGTTTTATACTTAGGGCACGAGGAGGTTGTGAACCACGGGTTAAGCTCATGGTGAGCTTGGCCCATGGGTCGGTCTAGGGCTAGGACAAGATGTAAAGTTGACATGGTGACAAAGGCTAGGCGGTGGAGAGGCGGAAAGTCGACCGCTTTTAATGCGGTCGGCAAGGAGTTGTTATAAGGTACACAAGGGACGAGACACGCATTAACTCCTCGCTCGAGAACGCATGCGTGACCAAGGAAGGAGAAGAACAGGAGGTCATTTTGACCGTTGGATAAGACTACGGGAGGTCCTAACCATCGGATTCTATTTTTGAACCGTTATGTTTTAAGTGGTGGGAGGAGGTCCCGGCCACACGATTAGGACGAGAGGTCGTGGCCCTCCGATTTCCATATCTGGCGACGTGGAAAAGGGGACAGAGGTCCAAGGCGTTGGATTTCAATCAGCGGTGCGGACCTCTGTGAGGTCTTAACCGCACATGAACTTAAGAACATGAGGGGAGGTCATGGCCTTTGGATTTAAATCCAAGGGTTACGACCTCACGTCTTGTGAGGTCGGATCAAGACGAGGAAAGGAGGAGGTCGTGACCGTAGATTTTAAGCTAACGGTGCACAACACGAGATGGGGGAGGTTGTGGGCTGTTGGATGTAAATCAATGGCGCACAACAATAAAAGCGGGAGGTCTGAGTGCGATGATTTGGCTGGCGGAGGTCGTGGCCTTTGGATCTGAATCAACGGCTCGACCTCAACCGCGATCAAAAAGGAGGTCTGATAGTTAGGTTGAGAGGAGGAGGTCGCGACCATGAATTTTGATCCAATGGTTGCGACCTCATGTAGGTGGGATGTGGACTTTGAGGTTTGATAACAAGGGAGGTCGAGCCGTGGATTTGATCCAATGCCAAGACCTAATGAGGTGGGAGGTCTGGCGGTGTTAATCATGGGAGGAGGTCGTGGCGGTTGGATGTTAATCCAACGTGCGACGACCAAGTGGAGAGGAGGTCTGCTGAAGTGCAGACATGGTTGGGCCGACCACTTTGCAAAGTGGCTAGCCCAAGGAACAGTGTAAGCTTTTAAGTTTAGTTTTTAACAGCTGAAACTTAGCAGAATTATTTGAGATAGCAAATGAACTCCAAAATTCATAAAATTTTAACAGGAGCTTGCTGACCATGAGATTAACCTTGCATAAAATTTCCAGAGGTTATTATGCAGTGCATTTTTCTCAGGAAATTCATGAAGGTTGTTCAAGGATTTGTTTTGCCTCCAAAATTTATCAACAAGTGTTATAACTCATGATATTTTTCAGAGGGGTCTCACCTCAACTTTAGGACCAAGGAAAAATATTTCCAAATGTTTGGCACAAGATTTAGACAATTGGAAAATGAGTTTGACTTTTGGTCAACAAGAGCTTTGTGTTTTTGGATTACACAACTCTTGGACAAGAATTACATGAGTGTTTAGGGGTTTTCAAGGTGTGAGAAAAAGTTTTAATTTCTACACATATAATTATACTTGAACAAACCCTGTTTATACAGTTGGGATGTTACAGGGCAGTGCTAGGTGAATTAGTTGATGGACGTCGATCAGTTCCTTAGCCTCCGGCAGTTGGTGCTTGATGGCCCGGATCATCTCTAATAACACGTGATGGCGTGGTAGAGATTGTAGGACCGTGCAAGGCATCTTGATTCTCATCTCCGATCGCGTTGACCTCGTGCCTCCAGCATTGATCTTCCGATGAGCTTCCATCGTAACTAATGGAGAGCTTATCAGGGCTTCTGCCAGAAGTTTCCACGACGGAGAGCGGTCGGAGATGAGCACCCCCTGAGGTTTCCTCAGCCTAATTCGACGTACTACCGATCGTATGCTGAGCGTGATTATCCCCACGTGGTTTATGACCAGTGGAGGCTTCATCGACACCGTTACCAGATGTCGGTTAACTCCTGGAATCGCCAGAAGTTGTAGGAGAGTATCTTTCAGCCATAATTTCATCGAGGGTATAGAGATTCTCGAGTGAAGGTGCTGAAATTTCTTCACTGCTTTTGCCGGCCGAAGGCGGGCTTGAAGAGATCTGACATTCGAACTGATCGAATGGCGGGTTCTCTGATTGCGCCATCGTAACGGTGGCGCATCCTCATCCATCCGTGATCTCGCTATCATCGGCGATATGCGAGCCGTGGAGGAGGAAGATGAGGATGATCGCCATTTTCCTCCATGGCACGAATGCATCCTTCCATGTCGAGGTCGGCGTAGTCCGCCAAGTCGAAACAATTCTCCTCGTCCCAAACTCGGGCATACTCGCATTGGCGATTGCTGGAATTTGGGTGAGGATTTGTACGAAAAAAAGTTTCTTCGAAAAACTTACGTCTTCTTCCCCACGGACGGCGCCAGCTGTCGACGATCTAATCGCCGATCTTATGAAAATAGAAGGAGGAAAATGACGTAGAGTATCTTCGAAGAGAATGGGGCTGCTCTTTATTTATATGAACTGGGTTTACAAGACCTGACTAGGGACTATCTCCAATTACACTGAATGTACTGAATACTACTGCTTCGCTTCGTGTTGCCTTCATTGTTCTTTGTTGTGTATATGTCCTCCTCGTCTTCTGCGCTTCACCATTTAAATAACTCCCAAGAGACGGCAATTACCCCGGAGAAGACGTCCACGATGAAAGCGTTACAAGCCGGTCGGAGGTTCAAGGTAGTTAACAATGTGCTAATCGCCTTGCGGTTAAGTATTTGTGAGACATTTAACCGCAAGGTGGTTTATCGTCGAAGTCTTGTATGTCATCGTAAGTTGTGGAGCGTTTAGCACGTGTTTCATTCATCATACGGTTATTGGTACTGTTCATAGCATTTCGAAGCGACCACCGGTGAACCTAGTCCGACCAGATACCCATCGTGTAACCTCTGGAATCCTTACGACCCGGTGGTCGTTAGCCTTAGGGTTACGACCATGAAGACGTATGGTCTTTTATGTATTTAAATTAATACATAGAGGTTTTAATCCTCGTCAAAGCTATCACAGATGATTCTAAACAATAAGCGTCTATGAAAAAAGCTATCACGCATTTGTTACGAACAAGAACCATCTGTGGTAATTGATTATCACAGATAGTTTTTGTTCAGAACCGTCTGTGATAGTTTTTTCACAAACGGTTATTGTTTAAAACCGTCTGTGATAACTTTTCTATTGAAAAAAAGGGGTGCTGAAACTTTGGAGGCTATTTTGAGGCCCTACACGACAATTTTTTTTGGGTTTTTTACCTTATCTGGAGCCTCCTGAGCCTCGCGAATGAATTTGATATGGACATCGTTTGTTTGGGTTTTTTTGGGGGGGGGTTCACTTTTTTGGGTTTTTTTTTTCACTTTTTCACTTTTCGTTAGTTTTCCAACGATCTAAAGAACGTCGCTATCCCAGATCGTCTACAAAAGTTATGTCTGTTTTACTGGACAGTGCGTGATCTGAGGTGGAGGCCGGGGGCAACGATGTCGAGGAAGGCTGGGGGCGACGAGGTTGGGGGAGGCTGGGGGCGACGAGGCTAGAGCAATGAAGTGGAGGAGGCCAGGGGCGACGACATCGTGGGAGGCCAGGGCGACGAAGTGGAGGAGGCTGGGGGCAACGATGTCGAGGGAGCCCATGGGCTATGAGGTCGGGGCAGGCCGGTGATGATGTGGCCTGGGCGAGGTGGAGGAGGCCACGGGTGACGAGCTCAGGGGAGGCTGGGGCGCAAGGTCAGGGCGAGACGGCGGCACTCGGTTAGAGGAGAGATGACAGAGGAGGAGATGGAGGTGTAAGGTATGAGGAGACTCGGTTAATATAAAGCAAGTTCCGGCCGCCCGCTCATTAAATCCAAATTTTCGTTTCCTCGCCCAACAAAACAAAAGTATCAGAGACGATTTTATCTACAAACCGTCTATGATATTATTATAATCACAGACGGTTCGTGATAAAAATCATCTGTGATGATTCACAGATGATTTTAAATACAAACCGTCTATGATATTCGAAGACATCACAGATCATTTGTATTTAAAACCGTCTGTGATGATTCACAGACAGTTATTAGCAAGAACCGTCTGTGATAATTATATATCACATACGGTTCTAGCCATCGCTACATATCACAAACGGTTCTTATTAAAATCGTCTGTGATGAGGCCTCCAGTATGGTCTGTTTTGTAGTAGTGGGAAGTAGTCATGTAAACAAGCAAGGAGGGTTTAGGTGGCTATTAACCCTAGGTCATTGACAATGGCTAAGTTGAGGGGTAGCTCATTCCACAAGCACAATCAATGAAAACATGATATGATGAATATGCCTCACACATAACTAGGTTTTACCTGGAACTAGAAGCTAAAATATAAACTTCGTAATATATAAGACTACAACTACTATTAGACAGACACGAAGGTTAGCGGTAGCTATGACCTAGCTTCATATTAGTAATCCAAGTGATAGGGTTGATTGCTACACAAAGACTAATAGGTAAGAGCCCATAGACCTCGTATCACAGTTATCTACTTAACTAGAAGTAGTCGTTAGCAGGTGTTGTAGCTAAGGATCAACCTAGTATGATAGACTTACAAAAATATATGCCAAGCCACGTAGGTAGTAAGACTAAGTATAGATCACCTCCAAGATGAAGCCTACAACCATAGACACCACTAAACATGTAAGGCTGGTGTCTAGCCAATGCTTGGAAGTTCCAGCTAAGGTTCATGGAATTTTTTTGATAAATATAAAATAATAAAAGGAATCATTAAGTGAACTAGATCCCATGTGTCTGTGAGACTTATGTCTACCCAGAGAGAAAACCCGTACCTATGCATAGGTCTCATCTGACTTTCATGGAACTTTCTCGATAAATAGGGAGTAATAACAAAAGAAATCATTAGTTCAGTTAAGTGCCGCATGTAAGTAGCAATGACATGTCCCCGAGTGGATGATAGTAGTTCAACCATCAATTAACATCACGTAGGATCTATCTGTCACCCACCACTACCCACTTCTAGTCGAAGTACAATTCGTAACCCAAATATGTATCGATGAACTCTGCCTCATGAGGTAATCGCTCACATTCCAAATATCCATGGAGGTACTTCGTTCCGTCTAAAGTAGTTTCTTTATCGACTTCCTCTGGATATACTTCGTCTGAAGTATTTCCTTCATCAACTTCATCTGGATGTATTTCGTCTGAAGTATTTCCTTCATCAACTCTAGATGAGTATGTTTGGTTTCATCTGGAGTACTCTCTTCTCTCAAGATCCCATTAGATATGTTTTGTTTCATTTGAAGCATATCCTGCTTCAAACACTCTTGGTTTTATTGACTTTCATTTGAAGTGTTTCCTTTTGTTTCATTGCCTTTGGATTTTTTGGATTTCATTTGGTTATATTCAGGTGTTCTTGGGTTCGATCGTATTCCGCGTAGTTAGAATTTGAAGCCGTGACGGAGCAGTAGTCCGAGACAGGAACAAGAACAAGATTATCATAACACTGAGTAAGGCGAGTCAACACTTAGATCATGTTGAACCTACTTTTGAAATGCAATTCTATTATTTTAAATTATGAAATTGCATTGCTATGATTCATACAAATATGTTGACTTAGCTCATAGCTAATACCTGAATGATGATAGTGTATAACGTTCCCATCATTGAACTTGGACACTATCCTTTGTCACCCTAGAACTAATGATATGCATACTAAGTCCGTATCTAAGTGTCAAGCTTAGCCTTGCTTAGATACATTGACATGTGGGCCATGATTTGCTCCGACACCATTTAAAACTTGAAACTGGATTTGGGCCGTTGAGGTTGGAGCTTGGCTAGTATGTTGAACTAGAAAGGTATTTTTACAACAAAAGAAAACCAAAAACATATTTTGACTTGGGTGACTGAAAAACGTGACGGGTACTGGAAAGAGCACGACAGAGTGGGTACAAGGAAGTACTGCCCAAGTCAATTAAGGACCCAGATCTTGTGATGATCTCTCGAGTAAAAATAGTGCAACCACAAGTCTATAATGGGTACGACTTGGCTAACTAATTTGTTCACCTCCTCGCAACTTCACCATTTGTGGGTGTGTGGCATGGGTATGGGTAGGAGCCACAGAAAAACTACACGACACAAGTGGGAGACCTCCTGGGGGCACGACCCAAGGAGCTGATACCTAGCGTGTTGGATTGCATTAAGGTGGGGCATTGTAAAGGCTTTGTGATAATCATGTTAGTCGCACACCTATGAAAGTGTGTCAAGACGGGTTATAAGTTGATTGTCTCTTGTGGGTAAAGTGTACGAACTCTGCAGAGTAAGAAAACTATATGGATAGTCGTGCCCACGGTCATAGGTGGTGCCGAGAACTTGCTTGAAGTAGCTTTCATTTTCCTAAAACAATTTGTGCATGTAATGAAAAGATGGGTTGGAGCCTAGAGATTTGAGATGACCTGGTTTCGGAACCAGTGAGAAGTACAGGATGTGACTCGAGAAAGAACATGAGCATTTGGTGGATGGAGCCACTCAATGGTATAGGAGGTTGGAGCCTCCACTAGTATTTTACAACAAAACTCAACTTTGTTAAAACCTGTGTTAGTTAAAAATGCTAGGTCTCAGGATTTGCTACTACTTAATCTATTTCAATAAGTGGCTTTATGCAAACAAAAGAATCACCCATCATTCCTTTGATCAGCATTGCATATTATATAACTGTATTATGTGTGCCGGCTCGCAAGTACAGTTTTGTACTCATACTCGGTCAATATTATTATTCAGGAAGTGTAAGAGAAGAAGGTTATGTGGTCACTTATAAGCATTTGTCAAGACTAGAGATTAAGAAGGCCAGGAATTAGGTCGCAGTCCTCAGTTGAGTGTCTGTGGGTATATCGTGAGGGTTCCATGTGGTATATTTTATTCTGCTTCCGCTGCTGTTCTTTGAAAGGTATTTTGCCTGTTCGGCCATTCTGCAAATCAAACGCCATAAGGTACATTTGCGCTTGTTTATTATTATGCAATAGCTTTACATTTTCATGATATGTGTTTCATATCCAATGATGTAACTGTGAGTATTAGCTACTGATCCAGGGACTGGTACTGTGAACACAGAAGATTCTGAATTGCAATTTTGGGGTCTGATATGCTTGCAATGATTTCGACCACCGTACATGGACACCACACACGTATACATATGCCCGATCCTTCATGTGTACGCACATGCATAGTTATCTGCATGGCACACACATGTTGCAATTTGCAAAATATTACTCCCCTGATCTCTTTTACTTGACATTTTTTGACTTTTCATGTTCTCCTATATGCGACTTTGACTGTTATATTTTGTATCTTTACATTAAAGAAGTACTAATAAAATTATAATATTATGAAAGTATTTTTAACAAATCATCTAATGATATAATATTCATATAGCCAATCTATATAGTTTTAGACCTATTGATGGTCAAACTTTACGGCATGAATTCTAAGACATCAAGTAAAAAAGAAGAGAGAGTGTGTGTTGTCCTCACTAGATACATACATACCGTAGCTTGTACAAGAACTACACTACTCAATTAAAAAGATTATCACTTTTGATGCTTCTCTGCTCCTCCCCTCCTCTTCGAGGCCATTGCCCCTCTCTCTCTTCCTCCAAACACATGGGACATGTATTTTCGGATCCGGATCTTGTGCATTACTGTAAGAGGTTCTCTGTGTGTCACACAATATTCTTCAGCAGTTCGATAGCAAAACACTACATCAACAGCGAAATATTTAGTGTAGCGAAACATTGTGAGAAATTTTTTTTTTGTATCTATTGATATCGACCTTTGATTTTTTTTTTTTTATCGAACGATATTGACCGCTTCTAATGCCATGCATTATAGATCCTCTGCATAAATATTTTAATGCAGATGGTCCCAATCCATGTATTCCACTGATTATGCCTATGGTCTAATGTGAGAGGAGGAATATAGATTTCTTGGTCATGATAATCTGCCTCTTTAGTGAAGGGCCCTACCACATGGGTGTATGTCTTCCTAGTTTTGTTAACTTGCCTGCACTGTTCCATGGCCCATGGGCATAGTCATGGTGGTTGGCCATGCATTACCTAGCTAGATATAGGTATAATGGCCATAGCCATGCATGCACACTGTTATTACTAGCTTAGCTTAGCTTGTTGGTCTCCAAGACGACCAGGCCATGCGGGAATAGGAGTGGCTTTGTATTAGGCTATTAGCTAGCTTGTTAGCTCAAGTGTCCATGTGGAAACGTATGCTGTGATACTCTGTAGCAATGTCACGGATAAATAGTACCATAACATTATGTACCCGTCAGATCGAAATCGAGGAGGCGTGCACTATTCCCAAAATACTGTTCCCGGGTACTGTAGAATGAGGCTTTGACCGGTCTAATTAGTGCGTGTTTAGTGCGAGATTTTGTTCGTACGGAATGGTGTGAACTGTGGACCATATATGATCTGTAGGCAACGTTATATGTAGGACATGCGAAAATATTTCCAAGAACAGATGAACAGGATATATCCTGTTGTACGTGAGATTAGAAACCCTAGAAATTAAATTCATCGTGGCAATCAACACAAGAGGAGAGTGATATCTCTCTCTCTCTCTCTCTCTCCAATTCATCATCATTTATGTGTACCAGCATATTGCTAGATATCTCCAATTCAAGTTTCGGGTGTAAAAGCAGAGCTTGTAGCGTGCAGTGCACAGGTTTGGGGACTGGTCAATCAAGAACACTTGATGAGCTACAGGTAAAGCTCTAGCTTAAAGCTGGATGCATAGCCTCGACCAGGTGTCGATTGAGTGACCAACATCGATGGGATCACGCTTTCGTCTATGTAATTTCACACAATCCCACTCGAGGTTCTCTGTATGAGTTTCATGCATGACCAAAAAGGTTGAACTCCTGGAAAATAAGACCAACATACTCATTTTCCTGTTTCAACCCTATACGGACAAAGGGACGACAAAGCGGCCTAGTGCCGGCATCATCGCAGCTAGCCAAAACAAGCCTCTAAGGCTGCTCTTAATGGGTAGTATTTTAGTATAGTTTTTTTAGTGTATAAAGAATGCTAGAATACTATCTTCTCAATACATAGTTTTTTATGATGTAGTATCTTAGACTGTTTTATTTAATTACATACATGATCTTTACTAGTATTTGAGCATTGCGGTCTATTTATGGCATGTACTAGAGCAATGCATGCATGATCTTTCCAATACATGGGATCGATCACAATAAATTTTATATGTTGGATTTCGAGACCGAACCGGTATCCAAATTAGATACTAAAGTACTCTCTCTCTTCATTAACTATGGTACCACATCATCATTTTACCTACATGGCAGGTTTTAAGATACCAGTCAGGGTGGAGCACTGGGAACAGCCTAATAACTGCATGCTTCATTTATCTGACAGGACACTACTACTTCACTTAGAAATGAACGCTGTAATGCACGCATTGCTACGCCGCTGAATCTACACTGTGACGAACAATTTTTTGGCAGACGAATTTCATCTAATGGATTCCAAGATTATGCAGTGCATGCTTTTGCGCGAATGTGATTAGGCGGTGCATAGGTTGGGCTTAAAGATGGTATATGGTCAGGTTGAAATGTAGCAACGTGGATGACCCAACATTATCATTTTTTTTTGCTGGCAGTCATACACATGAGTAGTACCGTAGCAATTACATAAACAACGTGTAAGCAGCATCTATTATACATCCAAACATGGTCCATAAAAGCAAAAGCAGATGTACATAGGTGTTACGGGATTATTATCTGCATGGTTGAATTTGGTTATAATACAAACGTCAGTCCGAGATCCGCTATATAAACTTGTGTGCTATCCTGAGCAAGATACGGCTTCATGTAATTTACAAAAGCTCCTAATAGAAGGAAAAAAACTGAGTGGGAGTGCATACCCAGATTGGCTGAACATTAAGGGTGTGTTTGGTTGCCTATATGTCTCTAGCCTGATCTATATATGTCATCCAGGCTGAACCTAACTAGGCTGAGTGGATGCAATGATAAGTTGTTTGATTGCTTGTTTCTGTTAGGCCAGGCTATGCTGAGATGTTGTTTGGTTGCCTATATCTAACGCGGGAGAAGGTGAACGGACTCACGAGTGATGGCAAGCCTGCATGCACTCAGCTTGATTGAGGAGGGAAGCTCGAATCGAGCGTTTTCCTCGGGCTTGGCCCGAGAGGGAATTTTGCCTCTACTCAGCCAGACTTGCCTACCTAACCAGGTAACCAAACATCCAAAGACTTGTATCTGCTTATATGAGCTAACCCCATACAGACAACCAAACGCACCCTAACTGTACAGGATGACAGTACGATGGATGGGTTAGTACGGATGATTGTTTAATATAGCAAGGGTAGTAGTTTGTGGTTTTTTTGCCCTCTTTTTGGAAGGTGGTGATAACTGTGTAGGTTGTCTTGTTGTCACTGTGTAATCACTGAACTGGAAGAGCAATTTTCTTTTCTTCTGTGCATGTGAGCTATACAATGGATGCAGCATGTATTAGTACCTTTTTTTTCAGCATAGAAATCTAACGGCGCTACGAAATAGAGCTAAAAAATGTTGACTTGGACGCTATTGCTTTACAGAGATGTGTCTAATGTTGTTGTAGAACAAAGTGTGTGTCGCCAAGTTTATTAGCAAAAGAATTGTTGTTTGAGTGAAGACAACATGGTAAAGATGAAACTACAGCAGTATGAAAAAGGCAAGGTAATATGAAAACGGTAACGTAGATGAATGTGGTCTCTGTCTAAACACAATGGTTTTTTTTATTAATACAATTTGAATAATCACACAGTCTGAAGGGCATTGATAGGGCGATCTGAATTCAAGAGGCATTTGGACAATTGTTATAAACTATGATAGTGAATATAATTTGCAGGTGTATCGAAAATGGCAAGTATTAAATGTCTGTTCTAACATGTAGTTATTCTTAAAGTATCTAATATGGCAGCTAAGTGGGTGAAGTTGTATCTTTGAAGGTATAGATGTTTTTTTTCTGAAAAAAAGTGATCGCACGATGCTAATTTCTAAACTGTCTAGCTGCATCTTAAGAAAGGCGATAAACTGTGACGTGCACCAATCTAACTGGAGAGCTGATCATGGAAGAATAGCACATGAGATTAATTGAACTGACTAATTGAACTGACCTAAGGCTTGCTAAGGGGTTTGCCGTAGTCACCCTTGAACATTTTCGTAGTTGGTTTTGAGTCATCTGCAGGGGTGATGCGCCTGCCACAATGTAAAGAATGTCAGAGGCATGTATATGATGGTTTGTATGTGTCGCTTTGTTTGATAAAAGAGCTTTCTATTTTATCGGTTTTGTTAAGGACAAAAAGCATCAATCGAAGTTGTACCTTTTAAAGTTCTGCTGCAGAGGAACATAATCCTTTTTTGAGGAGTTTTATCTTCGCTTAAGAGGGTTTTTTCGGTTGTTTGTGAGGGAGTCGACTACATCATTATAAAAGAAAATGTATGATATTAGTATATTATGAAGTTCGAGAGGATTATGAAGCATGTCATATACCTGATGAGGATTAAAATCTCTATGTATTGGTTTAATACATAATTAAAGACCATACATCTTCATGGTAGTAACCCCTAAGACTAACGACCCCTGTGGTCGTAACGATTTCAGAGGTTACATTGTGGGTACCCTGGTCGAACGAGGTTCTGTACCTCAACCCCGACCAGATGACTGCTCGTAGAAGCAATGAACTGGTACTTGGATTCCATTCTAAGTATATTCCTCCCGTGTGATGAATGGAGCGCATGTCTTATTTACTCCAATCCATGCGACGTTTCACAGTCCTGAGTCAATGACCATAATCATAATACAGTTATGTCTTCCACTGATATAACTGGCAATCAGTTACTATCTCACTAAACAGTAACTGATCCTCCGACCAGACGTGTCGCTTCCAATAGGCGCCACTTCCAGTAGTAACTGCCACCATTTCATCAGTTATTTCAAGGAGAAGACAATCGGAGGACAAGACATCGAAACTGAAGGCTGTTAAAGAAATAGCATAATTCTCAGTGTAAATTAGGACTAGTCCACTGCCTGGTCAAAGGCATACCCTATAAAGGATCCAGTTCATTGCAATAAAGAGCAAACCCATTCTCTCCCAAGAACACTTTGCCATTTTCCTCTATTTATTTCGTAAGATTGGTGACTCGATCGTCGACAGCTGACACTGTCCGTGTGGGAAGAAGGCATTGAGTTCATAAAGATTACTTCGCACAAGCATTCCTCATCCACTCCCTTCGCTCCATTGTCGCCCATGTGAATATGGCAGGGACTTAAGATGAGAAAAACTGGTTTGACCTGGCAGACTACTCCAATCTCGATATGGACGCATGCATCCGCGCTATGGAAGAAAACAGGATGTCATCAACCTCCTCCTCCGCCGGCTCGCCATTCGCTGAGATTAGCGAAATTGACCGGATGAATGAGGATTCACCGCCACCATCCATGGCGCTCCCAGAGGAACATGTCGTTTCGACCTGTTCGGAACGTCCGAACGCCTCTTCAAGCCTAGTCCATCCGACCGGCAATACCGACGACAGAAGCCCAACGATGCAATCAGAGAGTTCATGTACTCTCGATATTTTCATGGACGACCAGTATTCGCCAACGGCTCCTACGTATTCCGGGGGCTAACCGACATCTTGTGAGGGTGCCAATAAAGTTATCACTGATCGTAGGCCAAGTGGGCATGGTAAAACTCAGCATATGGTCGGCAATCCGCCGGATCAGGCTGAGTCCACCATAAAACCCACAAGAGGTGGTAATCTCCGACCGCTCCCTAACGCGGAGGCTCCTTGCGGAAGCAATGGAAGGCTCTCCCTTAGGTACGACAGGAGATCATCGGAGGATTGCTGCTGGAGCCACGAGGTTAACGCAATTAGAGATACCAATCAAGATATCATGTATAGTCATCCACGGCTTAACCCGCCACCACTTGTTGGTGGATATGGTACGGACACTCAAGCACCACCTGCCGGAGGCGCACGAACTGATGGATGTCGATCAGTTAATTCACATGCTCCTACCTCACAACGCGTGACAGAATGGACAGGACAAGATGGAGAAGTTTGGACACTGTTGGCCGCCTAGCACACAAGAATTCCAAATCTAGCCCCTCTACCTCCGAAATTCCATTTCTGGCCCCCTCCTCCTGCCTGCTGCGCCCGAGCACCAAAGCTCCCCACCTCCTGCGCCCCCTTATCGCAGTAGCCACCTGTTGTATCCCCACGCCACAGCAGCAAGTTGCTACACTGCCGCACCGTAGCATGTCGAGTACTGTAGGAATTCCAGGTTTTTCTCAAAAATCTATTTAAGTATATTTTTTGGTAAAATTTCTAAATATAGCAAATGAGCTCAAAAAATTATGATTTTTTTAAATATATTGTTTGTAGGAATTTTCTAATATAGAAAATCAGATCCAAAACATTATGATTTTTTTCAAGCTCCTTACATAGTGGACTTGATTGTGTAATTTTTCCATAATTTTATGTGCTCTAAAATTGTGTCAAACATGGTGTGCTTTTCAATGAGTTGATTGATGAATCAAACATGGTGTGGTCGCATAGCCCAGAGGTCCGGACCTTCAAACGTCCGCATTTCAGAGAAAAACATGGTTAAGTGTAGAAGTGAGAGGGATATATTGATGTATGCGCAGGGTTACCCACCTTTTCTCAACAACTTAAGCATTGTGATTAGCAAAATTCGTATTAATTTTCTGTTGGTTCATAAGAAATAAATTATTGCATTTTTTCCTCAGCAATCAACCCAAAAGGACATTAACATCAAGGTTCTTGAGCACATTACTTCACTATAGTTGTGTTAAAGTAGAGTACTTTATGAAGCTTCTACAGAATGCAATGAAGGGGTTGAGAACGCTCATTGTGATTATGAAGATGCCCTAAAACATTAGATTGAAATGTTGTGGTTTCATACTCTTGATGCACTGCACAGTAGAATTTGGCATATATATTCGCTTCTTTATGCTCTAGAACTTGTACTCTTATGTTACAAGTTCTAATAGTCAGCCATTTTAATTTAGTTTTTTTTAATTCACCTGCTTGTGTTTGATCCACCTCTCTTTTTCATCTAGTCATTACAGTTGCATTTGGCTGTACTGACATATAGAGGATTCGATGTCGGTGTGAATGATTCTTTCTGAGATTCCACTAGAAGAGGCATACTTGCAATATAGGCTTGCTTTCATGGCTCAGCAGGAAAGAAAACGAATCAAGCAAGGAAAGCTATCAATTGATGACTAATTTTAATTTCGCAGAAAATATTTAGAACCTTCGTTCTTTAGCATGTCTTAACCTCCTATAAAACATGCACCAATATGCAATATGCAGTCATTAGTTCTTTGAGATTTGCTGATGTTTGAAACGATGCCTTATTGTTTATTACTTACTTTTCCCTCTGTGTATGAATTCCCTAGCGCATCGCAATATCACTTACTGTCCTACTTACGAATCATTGCAACCTCAATCGTCCTCAAAATTATTCCGAAATTTACCGCACTATAACAACATATGACGATCACAAAATGTTATTGCAAGTCTAACAGATTTCGTACCCATGAGAATCTACGAAAATCACAAATGCTATTCAGTTCCTTTATACCTCCCTATGTTGTTACCTTATTTGTTAAGTTGTATGGAGTAGTTGTAAAGAGATATTTTCTTTTTACATGATTGATATGAATTACTACTCAATACGTGAGTTTAGAATCCACTATATAAATTCTACTGTGGTGAGGTCGAGCACTGAAAGATTTATTGCCCTATGATGCGTGACAGCAAAGGGTTTTAGGAAACATATGATGATCTCCTTCTGGATGTGTTCTGAAATTATCTCCAAAATGAAGGATTTAGATCTCAAAGATTTAGATTGAGTAAAGTCCATTACCGGTCCTTAAACTTTTTATGCTGTGTCATTCCGGTCCATAGACTTTCAAAGTGTGTCATCCTGGTCCCTAAACACTGTTTTGGTCTCAAACATAGCCCTCTTGCTTAGGCACAGTAATGGCATACTTTGAAAGTCTATGGACCGGGATGACACAGCATAAAAAGTTTAAGGACTAATTTGAAACTCAAACAGTGTTTAGAGACCGGGATAACACACTTTAAAAGTCTATGGACCGGGATAACACAGCATAAAAAGTTTAAGGACCGGTAATGGATTTTACTCATTTAGATTTTAGGTTTCAGAAATTAGGGTTTCATGAATTCCCACACAAAGTACGCATAACAGAATTAGGGTTTCCAATGGAGTTACAGTGTACGTGTTCATAGATAACATTGACGACATTTGAAGCGTTACAAGCATTGCATGATACACGCACGAGTTTATTGCAATCGAGATACTCTTTGTTAATTTATCCGTTTATTTTTTAATACTGCATTATACCACATACTAGATAAGCTTGTGTATAAACCAACCGAGGGAAATGTTTGGCATGCAGGTGATATAACAATGTGCAAGGTATGGCATGATGTTATGCGATCTGCATACCACGCATTTCCCTCTGTTCGTTTATATACAAGTTTATCTAGCCTGTGGTACAATATAGTATAGATAAGATTGTACATGAACCAACTGAGAAAAATACGTGGCATGCAGATCATATAATAACGTACTGCAGCCTTCGACTCGTGTGCGTTTCGAAAGCTACGGTACGTTATTATATGATCTGCATGCCACACATTTTCCTCAGTTGGTCATGTACAAACCTATCTAGCCTGTGGTACAACATAGTGTTAAAGTGAATGATATTCTTTAATACTGTATTGTACCAACGTCATCCACATTGAACCGATAAATTAACAAAGAATATCCTATGTATCATCTATGCATTGATGTCTACAACTAGTCTACGCGACGCTTCTGCAACACTCTCGCGTAGAAGTTTGTCGATGAGTCTATAGCTGAATATCGTAGAAGTTACGATATGCATAACAAACAAGGCGGAAAAAATATTACATTACGCCACTAAATGACGACCGGACGAACTAGGTCTGTTGAGGCAATCCTTCATTGAGTGCCCATGGGCCTTACATATCCTGCACTTGTTTGTGCGGCTAATTACCAGCAAACTAATTAATTACGATTAATTAATTACCACTGAACTAACTAATTACGACTGATTAATTACCTCTAAACTAACTAATTACGACTGATTAATTACCTCTAAACTAACTAGTTACGACTGATTAATTACAACTAAACTAATTAATTACTAGCAAACTAACTAATTATGACTAATTAATTACCACTAAACTAACTAATTACAACTAATTAATTATCACTATACTAACTACTTACGACTAGATGACTAATAACTACGACTATGGTAATAACAACAAAAGCATCCAACAAATTACCTGCCCTTCGGGGGAAATCAATAAAAAAAGGTCGTGCGACAAGCGATGAGAAGCAAACAAATACTTAATCTCCTGAAAAAAGTAATTATGTTACGTTCTTTGAGTCCTCAGTGATGAGAGCTAGAACGAGAAGCAAAACACAATTGAGATGAGCGAAGAGCGATTGCGAGAGTTCGGTATTTAAAGCTGAGCGAAGGAGGAGCCGCGGCGTTGGCGCCGGGAATTCCGGAAGCGTTGGTGTTGACAATTCTGGACGAAATGACAAATGTGTGGAGGGGGGAGGACAGGCAGTGGGAAATGTGGCCCTTGATCATTGAATTTTGTTTTTGCCACCGGTGGGCACATCGCAATCCCAACAACAGTTCAAGGGATCCCATAGGTAAAGATGCAAAATGTAATGTATCACATATGCAGAAGGGAACAGAAGGCTTCAGGCAGTTACCTTCCATATGCAGCGTATATAGTTTTATTGTTACCATCATATCCCAGTCACCATCTTTGTTCATTCTGCAGGGGCAAGGTGCATGCCCTTACCGTGTGCTAGTCAACGCTGCTGCTGAAGAACCACTACAAGCTAGAAACAACAATCCAAGGGAGAATGATCATTTGTAGTACAATGCATTTAAGAAGGAAGCTAATGAGCACAATTTGGTTAACATGGGAGAGAACAATGAAAATAGAACAGTCAATCCTGATCAACCTGAAGATGATGAATGGCTGTTTGACATTGCAGACGATAATATTGTACCCAACGGTCGCTTGACACTTGCTCACCCTACACCTTTTGCTGTAGCCGCTCGGGAATCACCAAGTATGCTGCACAAACCTATTTCTACGGTGGAATTGGAAACACCAACGAAATCACCCATGCCACCTACTGGTACCATCAGCCTCATTACTCAATCAAACAATCGCTTCCGAGGTGGTGAAGGACATTGGTACAAGAACGACAGCGACGGGGTGACAGATGTGCAGAGGAGGGAGTGTCTTTTACCTAGAGTAGTCATGTGGTACTAAACTTCCAAGTCACATGAAAGCATGAAACCTTAATTTCTAAAACATTTCGTCCTAATTTTCGAGATCTAAACCCTTAATTTGTCAAAACAATTTCAGAGCATATAAAATTATGGAAAAATTACACAATCAAGTCCACTGTGTAAAGAGCCTAAAAAAATTCATAATGTTTGGACCTCATTTTCTATATTAGAAAATTCCTACAACCAGCATACTTAAATGAATTTTTGAGAAAAAATAAAATAGATAAAATTTTGAAAAAATCACACAAGCAAGCACGCTGTGCGGGGAGGCTCCACAAAAAATTTCATAAATTTTTCAGCTAATTTGCAATATTTATAAATTCCTCCAAAAAAATATACTTAAATGGATTTTTGATAAAAACTTGGAATTGCTACAGTACCAGACCTGCTGTGGTGCGGCGGTGCAGTAGCTTGTTGCTGCGGCGTGGGGGCACAACAGGTGGCTGCTGTGGTATGGGGTCGCAGGAGGTCGAAAGGGCATTCAACTCATCAAAGGTCCACTGCTTGTCAGAATCCTTCAAGACCTTCGGTAACTCTACAAAACCTGCAATGAATTCGTGATATTCTGAATAACTCAGATCCTGCTCTAGCTGGAACTCCAGGGTATGTTCAACTGACAAGACATGTATCAGAGATCCTCCAACAAACCATGTAACGAACAGAAATGTACCGGGAGCAAAGGAACTCGCAAAGTCACACCATAACTTCATCCTAGCGCTTCTGTCTCAACAGAGGACAACATGGCCGGACGGAGGACCGATCGATGCCAAGACCCCCTCGTAGATTACAACCAGGGAATCAAAAGGGAAGACGGCTCTTCCAAGCACTCATTCCTCCTCGTCGTCAAGAGGAATGATCGCTTGGTTCTAATAATATTCAACATCATCTAAACCAGGCAGGTGGTCAGAGACGTTATACTAACGTCCACAATCGGATTGGGACGCCGGATAATAGGTATGCAAATATAAGAAACCGGTCTCCAACCAACTATAATCTGGACCCTTTTTAGAGAAGGTGCCATGAGTCCATTATGGGCTATCGAGCATTCTCGACAGGGCTCCAAGTTGTTCGTTGGCCGGACAGATTCCAACCAGCCAACATAGAGAAGTTCGATGGGACTCAGAACCTATTAGATTTTTCTTCAGATTTATACTACCGCTATCAAAGCTGCTGGTGGTAACGACAACGTGATGGCAAACTACTTGCCCACGGTCCTTGAAGGGTCTACCCGGTCGTGGTTGGTCAACCTACCGGTCAGATCTATCTACACTTAGGAGCAGTTATGCGATACTTTGATCGCCAACTTTCAAGGGACGTACGACCGCCCCGGAAAGGAGGATGATCTCCATCGGATCAGGCAAAAGACCAATGAAACTCTTGACCGTACATCAAAAGGTTTAGCCAGGTTCGAAACTCTATCCCAGAGGTCGCAGAGTTTTATGTTATCTAGGCTTTTAAAGCAGGCCTGAGGAATCAACGGTTTACAGAGGATATTGAAATGAATCATCCACGAATGACCATCAAACTTTTCGACATAGCTGACAAATATGCATCCGCTAGCGAAGCGGTTGAATAGTGCGAAACTATTGATCGAAAAGCCAAAATCCCTCAACCTAGCTTGGAGAAACAAGAGAACAAAAGTAAAAAGTCTCTCAAGGGTAAAAAGAATAGCAAGCCCAAAAACAAGGAAGTCCTTGAGATTTTACAAAAATTTACCATGGGCAAGAAAGACTTTTTCGGTCGGAACAAGGCCAAGGCTCCGACCGACGACTACAAGAACAAGAAGTGGTGTCCACTTCACTAGGCGGCTGGGCATAATCTACGCACCTGCCGAGCTTTGCAAAAGAAACTGAAGGATTACTAGTAAGGTAATGGTCCCTTCCCCTCCATAACAAAACTTGGAGAACTGAGTTCTAAGAAGGACAAAGATGGCGGCGAAGAAATGGAGTACCAAAAGTCTCAACACACTGTGGATATGATCTTCAGCGGATCCTCCCCGTACGAATCAAGACGTCATCTAAAGGCCGTGGAGCAGGACGTGAACCTCGTCGAGTCTCCGATCACCGTCAAGCCATCCAGGTGGTCAGAAATGGTTATCTCCTTTAGCAAATAAGACTGCCCTATCCTGTCGACTCGACCAGGTAGGTTCTCTATCGTTCTTGAACCTACAATTAATAATTACAAAGTTAATCGAGTCTTGATAGATGGAGGTAGCCCTTTAAACAATTTATTTACGAGAGCATTGGAAGAAATACAAATTCTTAGGACAAAAGTAAAACCTGTGAAGTATGCCTTCCATGGCATAGTTCCTGGTTCTACTGCTAAGACAATAGGACAACTATCCCTACCGGTTACGTTCGAAATACCTGACAACTTCCAAACAGAAAAGATTCCATTTGATGTGGTGGTCCGGCATTGGCTAAGTTCCTGAAAGCAACACATTACGGCTATCAGAGTCTAAAGATGCTAGGGCTAAAAGGAGTCATCATGGTTCGAGGAGACAGAAAAATAGCATATGCATGTGATCGAAAATCCGTAGAACTGGTCGACGAGCTTCCAACTAGGGAAACTAATCCTCCTACCATGCAGGTCAAGCACTCGAGGCCAAATATGGCACCGAGGACTTTCGACAAGACCACGGAGGTGCCACTCGACAAAGGCGCTTCCCCGAAAAGCGTCAAAATATCGTCTGGGTCAGGAAATGCTAGCGTATCTACCCAAAAGGTACTGGTTGGACCAACACTTGACCTCAAATAGGAAGAGTCGCTCGTCTCCTTCATTCGAGCGAACCTGGACGTATTCGCCTGACAGGCGTCCAACATGTTCGGAGTCCCCAGGGAGGTGATCGAGCACAGGCTAGCTCTCCAGCCTGACAACAAACCAGTCAAGCAGAAGCTAAGGCACTTCGCACCTGATCGGAGGGAAGCAATCCAGTCGGAGATCGACAAGCTTCTCAAGGCTGGATTTATCCGTGAAGTTGACCACCCAGAGTGGCTCGCCAACCCTGTAATGGTTAGAAAAAGCAATAGAAAATGACGAACGTGTATTGACTTCACTGATCTTAATAAAACTTATCCAAAGGATGACTTTCCCCTTCCACGCGTTAATCAACTTGTACACTCTTTTTCCAGGTGTGAGTTGTTAAGTTTTTTGAAAGTGTATTCAGGGTACCACCAGATTAATATGAGTAAAGATGATGAAGAGAAGACTTCCTTCATCATACCATATGGCACCTACTGCTATGTTAAGATGCCATTTGGCCCAAAAAACGCTGGTGCAACTTTTCGGAGGTTAATGCAAAAAAACCTTTAATCCTCAAATAGGTCGAAATCTAGAAACCTACGTTGATGACTTGGTTGTGAAAAGCATCAACACTGGCAACTACATTTCCGACCTACACAAGACTTTCAATAACTTAAGAAGGTATGACCTTAAGTTAAATCCAGAGAAGTTTGTGTTTGGAGTTTCTTCTCGAAAGCTTCTTGTGTTCCTAGTTTCGGCTGGAGGAATTGAAGCAAAGTCAGCAAAGATATCAGCCATCGACCAGATGCACCCTCCGACCACAAAGAAAGAAGTCCAAAAACTAACCGGCTGTATGGCAACGCTGAGTCATTTCATAGCACAGTTAGGGGAAAAAGGATTACCTTTTTTAAGCTTCTTCGAAAATATGAAAGTTTGCAATGGACTAAAGAGACAAACGATGTCTTTGAAGAGCTTAGGAAGTACCTTATGAGTGCCCTGATCCTAGTGTCTCTAAGATCAGGAGAAACATTGCTGATATACGTGGCTGCAACACCACAAGCGGTCAGTGCAGTACTGGTCATTGAGCGTGACAACATCCAACAACCAGTATATTACGTAAGCGAAGTCTTACATGGACCAAAGGAATGATATCCTTAGGTGCAAAAGTTGCTATATGGTCTCCTTATAGCTTCGAGGAAACTAAGGCATTATTTTCAGGCCCACAAAGTGGTCGTACCTACTGGATATCCCCTTAATCAGGTTCTTGAAAACAAGGAATCATCATGACAAATAGAAAAATGGGTGGTCAAGCTTGGGGCGTTCGATCTCCATTTCATCTCATGAACAGCAATCAAGTCCAAGACTTTAGCATAATTCATCGCCAAATGGAAGAACCCTGAACCCGCCCAACGGCTCGAGTATGAACACAACGACGAGTGGACAATGTACTTTGACGGTTCCTTAATGTTCAAAGGCTCGGAGGCTGGAGTCGTCTTGATATACCCTACTAGAGAACACATAAAATACGCCATTTAGTTAAACTTTCCTGCTACAAACAATGTGGCAGAATACGAAGGTTTACTGGCTACACTCCAGGCAGCCAAAGCACTTGTGATTCACAGATTACTAGTGAAAGGTGATTCTCAACTAGTAGTGAATCAAGTTAGGAAAGAGTATCAATGCTCAAGTACCAAGATGTCATCTTATTTGGCAGAAGTATGGAAACTCGAAAGGAACTTCTTCGGTTTTCAGATCCAACATATTCCTAGAAAGGAAAACTTTCTGGCAGACCAGTTGGCGCGGATGGCCTCCACAAGGTCACCCATCCCGCTCGGAGTTTTCCTCGAGCAACTCGAGTCATCCATGGTGGTCGAGTCTTCTGATGACTTAGATGCACCTCTGGAGGTCGTGCAAATCGACTCCAGTAGCAATTGGATGTCGTCGATCTACAATTATCTTCAGCGTGACATTATTCCTGAAGATAATGTGGAGACTGGTCGTACAGCTCGAAAAGCCAAATCATACACTCTGATCAAAAGTACCATTTATAAATGGGGATCTCACGGAGTGTTGATGAGATGCATATCTCAAACAGATGTCATTAAGTTGCTATCCGATATTCATGGAGGAGTTTGTGGAGCACATCATTCTTACCGAACACTGGTCGGTAAAGCCTTCAGGTCAGGATACTACTGGCTAACTGCTCTTCATGATGCAAAAGAGCTCGTGACGAAGTGTGTACAATGTCAATTTCATAGTCGACAAGTACATCAGCCGGCACAAGCTTTGTAAACAATACCTCTTCTTGGTCTTTTGCAACCTGAGGACTGGACATTGTGGGACCTTTCCAAAGAGCACTCGGGGGCTTCGAATTCATTTTTGTCATGATTGGCACGTTCACAAAATGGATAGAAGTCGAGCCAGTTGTTAAAACAACAACTGAGGCTGCTAAGAAGTTCCTCACCAAAAAAGTGATCACACGATTCAGTATACCCAGTCGTATAATCACAGATAACGGTACCCAGTTCTTTAGCGGAAATTTTTAGGAATTCTGCGAGGATCTAGGTATCAAGATACATTTAGCTTCTGTCACTCATCCACAGAGCAACGGAGTAGTCGAGTGAGCTAATGGTACTATAATGCAAGGAGTGAAACGCTAAGTGTTCGACCAGTTGACAAAATGGTCAGGAGCTTGGGTTCAAGAACTTCCTTCTGTATTATGGGCCATTCGAACCACGACCAGTCATACAACCGGTGAAACGATATTTTTTCTAGTTTACGATGCTGAAGCCATGCTTCCTCCGAAACTAAAAATTGACTCTGTTCGAACTAATTGTTTCAATGAAAACGATCAGACAGAACGAAGACTCGACGACATTAATTTCCTTGAAGAAAGACGAAACCAAGCCCTTATACGATCGGCAGTTTACCAACAAGCCATGAGAAGGTACCATAGTTGTAAGGTGCAACCTCGCAACCTAGCTGTAGGTAATCTGGTTCTCAAAAAAATTCAGAGCCAAGTAAATCGCGACAAACTTTCTCCCAGATCAAAAGGTCCATACACTGTGGTCGAAGTCACCAGACCTAGATCAGTATGATTAGCCATGTCAAACGGGCATGTTTTGGCAATTTCTTGGAACATTGATCAATTGCGTAGGTCCTTTGTATAAATGTATTTTACATTTTGTCAATTTCAATAAAGATTCATTCTTTCTTCTTTCTTCGATGACTGATATTATTTATATGTCATCCACAATCTGGTCACATACTATTTGTTGTTTAATTGGTCGGAGAAGATCCAATCCTCTCCAATATCCTTCTAAAAGGATCTCTTTTTACTTTTCTGGCCTTGACATAGTCGTCACAAGCCATAAGGGTCCTAGTTGTGACCATCACAGCTATGGTTCTTACGCGCGACCATACACTCTCTTCTTAAAGAAGCAAATAAGTAAATGGGCATAACACAAACAACTTGATATAGTTACTTACATTCTTAAGACTTCGAAGACTAACTTTCTTTATTTCAACATTTTGTTTTACTGTCGTTTAGCTACTAGTCGAGACACGGAAATCCTCCTAGTCGAAATATCTCCTCTCTACATGTGGTCCTGCCCACTTGAAGGACTTTCCTAGTGACGATCCTTTTCTTACAATCTCCGCTGCCAGTCGAGACTTGGGAACGAACACGTTTCGCGAAGTGTTTATCATGTCTTCAGTTCTTAGCAATCTACACAACCAGTATGGATACTATGTATAAACTATTGGTGATATGCCCTAGAGGCAATCATAAAGATGATTGTATCATGTCTATGTTTATGAGTTATTTAATAAATGTTATTCTGTTCCTTGAATGTGTTATTGGTTATAAAGATTAACAAGTATGTGACTTGTTGGTGATACTCTTTAACTTATATGATGTCGTTCTAAATGAATTCCTGGTCGGATGTCACTGGTCGGAATACCAGTTACTCTACGACTAGCACATATATTGATTGATGACCATGTTTCACCAGTCATGGATATAGGGATATCGAATTGATAATGTGAACACATGTTAGAGAACATGAGGTTGGATAGACCCACCTTGAGACACTATTGAGATTGTTATGATTCTAAGTGTCATTAGTTGGTCTCAAGCAACGATGATGTGTAATCCTTGGACCTGAGATCAACATGGTTCCCTACATGTGTAATAGCACTCTTAGGGGTTGCCAAACGCTACTTGTAACTAGGTAGTTATAAAGGTAGCTTTCGGGTATGTTATGAAACATGCGGAGGGATGTGACTGGTCAGATATGGGATTTGACCCTCCTAACATAACAGGAGAGATGTATCTGGGCCCCTCGAAGTAGTCAGATAAAGAAAGTGCATGGCCATACCGCTGGTGGTCGAAGAGTTCGACCACATTAGGTTATCCGACACTCGATCGAGAAAGTATTGAACAGTCCATGGATGACATGATATCTCTCGTGGAGTCCAACCAGACATCGTGAGGAAGAGGGAGAATACACGAGTAGGTCGCTTAGTTCGATCGGTTATGGATCGTCAGATGGAGATCTGACACAGTCAGGCCGGTCGAACGTAATCACAGAGTGGTCGAAACACAGTTGTAAGGAGTTCTGGTGGTTGTGACCAAATACGAACTGGCGTATAGAGATATGATCTGGTCGTAAGTGATGAGGACCTGGTCGTAGATCATATTGCACTAAGGTTCGTCCGATATAATTTGTGTGTATTCGAGAATCGTTATGTCCTGCTAGAAACCGCTAACGACTCGTGATCAGAAAGGGTTTTCGAGTCACAACCGACTACACATAAACCTAACGGATTACACACTTAACGCGTTGGAACAAAACGTATTCGGATAGGATCCGTCATGGACACTATATAAGGAGATGCTTGAGGCTATTGGGAACGGGTGATAGATGTGAGTTGCTCCACCAAAACCCTAGCCGCCATCTTCCTAAGAGCTTTGCCATGCGACTTGGTGCTAGCACACCGGTGTACGATTGTTTCTCCCCTGGACGTGTGGATACCGTAGAGGCACTACTACGGTTGCTGTTGCGCTTGAGGATGATCCGCGATTTTCATAAGGAACTACAGAAGTTGCTGTAGGAGGCGATCGACTCGCGAGGATGCTGGACGATCGACTACGACCACTACATCGACGCGCTCTACTGCTCCAACTCTTCTTCCGCTGCTCTACGCATCTAGTGGTAACGATCTGTGATCATCTTCTTGCTTGGCTTCCTGGTTTACGTGGTAGAATTTTTGAATTGTTGCTATCGTAGCCTACCCGTATCCCTTGATAAACAAGACCTCTTATCGTTTATGCATAGATCTTTGCATGATTTCTTTTTCATCAATACAACTCTTACAACATCTTCTGACCACAAAATGTACTATACATTATTTTCGCTTATGGAAATAGATCTAAAGTTAGTCGAAATCATACACTGGTTCCGATCAAATTGATTCCCTAGTATTACTTAGATCTTTTTTACGACATAGTCAGTACATACTTTGTACTATGGTCATAGCCTTGTCTCTTTTTCTTGGTCCACTGCTTCTTTAGTAAGTTCTTCTACTAACACAAGCACTTGGGAACTAGAAAATATATGAGTATTTTGCAAAGTTTAAAAGATAAACAAATACTTTATTGATGATAAAAGGCAAGTTTCTACATTTACAATTCGTATATTACAGCCATCTACTTTTCGGGACCACCAGACTGGTCGCTACGAGACGGAGATCTGACCTCCATTTTCTTTGCAGCCTTGTTCCCGAGAGGTATTACTTCCTCGAATAACTTGGTCGTTTCTTCGCCCAAGCAGTTGAAGTCTTCTTCAATAGCATGGAGGTGAATGGAGGGGTCAGAAGCTTTCAGCTTCGCCAAAGCATGGCTGACTCCATTAGCAACGGCGTCCTTCATGATTTGGGCGTGGTTCCTTCGAGTATTCTTGAGCAGACCTTGGAGATCTTCGAGTTGTTGGCCAAGATAGTTTATCTTCTCTATCGGATCTCTTAAAATGGGCAGGCTTCATCGAAATCCCATGTCGAAGAGCATCTTGTTGAGAGCCTTGACCTTCTCCTCAAGACTCAACCCGAGCTTCGTCTCCTTGTCGCGCTCAAATTTAAGAGCTTTTTTTTGTTCTTTTTAATACTTGAGTTTTCTCTGCATGAGTAGACCAAAGGATAAATACATATAATTAGAAAAGGTAGTACTCTGGTCAAGTTTACGGCCGGTTACCTTTATTCTTCTTCTCAAAAGTCTCAATGACTTCCTTGTGCCTGGTCGTCAAGTATTCACCAGTCCTTGGCTTGGCATTCACCTTCAAGCTTGGTTATTATGGCTTCCTTAGCCATAACATCTTCTTTAATTTTCTGCGAATCTGACAAATATGATAAGGGGAGAAGTTAATTAACAGAAGAGGAGCAAGATGGCAAAGAAGGAAAGGGGAAGTCAAGAATAAAGTACTTACTTTATAATTCGGAGTTTTTCTTCTCTAAGAATTTTATTCGCTGGGTTAGCCCTCCGACCGCAGCGAAATTCTCCCCCATATGCTACAAAAATAGCAAACTTCTTTAAGTTTTTGATAAACTTTAAGGGAAATGCTATAAAACTGGTCGTGGATGCTTCCCCGGATCGCTACATCATTATATTCGACGAAAATAGTATGAGGACTCGTCTCTACTTGACAGTCTGATATCCTCCCCAAGCCTCTTCAAGTTCTTTATCATTGATAAATCGAGGGCAATGAGGAAAGTTTCTAAGCTGAGGAGACTTCCTAGCAGTGGTCAAAACCTGCTGGGACCCCTAAAGAACCTTTGCCTCCATAGGCGGGGTTGGAGCCGCTATAGGTTCCTGAGCAGGCACTGGCATTGTCACCTGCTCGGGGGCTGGCTCGACGAAGTTTTCCTCAGGAGTTTCCTCCTGAGGGGTGTTCTGGTCGGAGGCAATCGGAACACCAGCGGATATATTAAAATAGAAGAAAGGAAGCTCAAGATTTTAGAACATTAGAAGCATTAAAGGTATGTATTCGTATAAGTTTGTTTCATGTATACATACCTGGTCGTCTTTTTTGTCTACATCTTGAAGCGCGCTGGAGCAAAATCTGCGGTGCTTGCTTTTCTTTTCTTCTCCACAGATTTTACTAGTTCTGAACCAGTAGGGTTGGTTATACCCTTCACATCCTCTAACCTCCGGTCGGAAGTGATATCTTCGACCAGGTGATCGAGGACCCTGACCAGCTGGTCGGAGACGGTGTCTTCGTTGGCTTCTGGGACAGTTGCTTTGGTAGCAACTGTCTGGTCGTGAACAACTGCTCTGGGGCCTACGACCTCCGCCGCCTTGGTATACAGATCCTTCTTCTTTCCCACCTAATTAAAAAGGCCAACTTTAATTAGGTCATGAATTTTTCATCTAAAATATATACTCCTTGTCAAATGCTCTTTTACCTTCGGGAATCATCATCTTCAGTGATCACCGAGGAGGAATCAATCAGAACAACTGATGATGGAGAGCCCTCATCGGACTCGTTTTGACTCAGCCCAACTGCCTACATATTAGAGCGGAATTATATATTGATCAGAGAATATACAAACGATGAAGAACATGTTGCTATTTAACTGGAGTCTCTTTGTCTTCTCTTTTAAAGAGACAACAACCAAAATATTGGAAAATGTAGCCTTCACATCAGGCTCCCCAACGTAGATCAGTTTGATCCGTTCCCTGATCTCATCAGGGGAAAGTACTTCAAAAGATAAAGAGATTTTTAAGGTTACAAAAAAATCAGCTAAAATAAATCATACTGGTCGGGAGTCTTCATGACTTACCTTCCTGGGATCCTTGGTCGCGTCGTCACGACCAATGTATCAGAGCATGGTACAGTCTCGGAGCAAAGGACTTCTCCGACTCATGTAAAAGTCCCTTGCCACGTGCCAAGAGGTCAAGCCCTTAGCATTGACGTCTTTTATGGCTTTAATCCACCTTCCGACCCTTCCCTTCTTCTCCGCGGTGGACCTCCAGTTTGGATTCTCGCTCGCTACTTTCCCGACGAAAGAGAGGTCGTCCTCTTTCGTGATCTTCATGTAGAACCAACTCTTCTTCCATGACGACCAAGAAAACTTTGAGTACATTTGGATGTACTCATCAACCTTGCCATCGTGGAGGCGCACCGAGCACTCCCCAGGTCCAACCGCAGACTTCCCCGACCTCGTCATCTTGTAAAAGTACCTGAAGACCTTCAGATTCGATCGGATCCCTAGGTACGCCTCACAGAGGTAGACGAAGATGCTGAGGTTGGCGTTTGAGTTGGGGGCCAGGTTCACCAGCTTGACTTCAGAGTACTCAAGAATTTGGGAGAGGAACTTATGTACCAGAAATCTGAGCCCGCGCTCAATATAATCGAGGAAAACAGGGTTTTCTCCCTCTTCGCTACTCGGAAAATGCTCTTCAGCGGCTGATCTCCAAGTTATCAAATTTTGGTCATGGAGCATCCCGATCTTCTCCAAAGCTTCAAGCTTCTTCTTGCTCAGATCGCAGACCAACCACTTGGTAGTTGAGTCCGACATTGTTGGATTTCGGGCAAGAGAATGAAGGGAGATCGAACGGGATTCTTCGTAAGAAGATGAAAAGTAGATTGAAGAAAATCTAAGAGCATAAAATCCTCTAGGTAGTGCGCTAAGGGGATTTTATAGCAATGGTTCTTTAACTGCAAAAAGGAGTTAACCAAAAGTCCAATGGACACAAACCAATATCCAACGGACACAAAACTCTTCAGTTCCCCATACAGTTTCTCAAACTTTAAATTGAATACAGACAACCTCGTTTGTTACGTCATTAAATGAGGGCCTGCCTAAGACATATTTTTATCGGAGAATGGTTCACAATGTGCATTCATTTAAAGTTTGGGGGCTAGCTGACGAGGATTAAAATCTCTATGTATTTGTTTAATACATAATTAAAGACCAAACGCCTTCGTGGTCGTAACCCCTAAGGCTAACGACCCATGTGGTCGTAAGGATTTAAGAGGTTACATCGTGGGTACCTTGGTCGGATGAGGTCCTGTACCTCAACCCTGACCAGATGATTGCTCGTAGAAGCAATGAACTGGTACTTGGATTCTATTCCAAGTATATTCTTTCCGTGTGATGAATGGAGCACATGTTTTATTTACTCCAATCCACGCGACGTTTCACAGTCCTGAGTCACTGACCATAACCATAACACAGTTATGTCTTTCACTGATATAACTGGCAATCAGTTACTATCTCACTAAACAATAATTGATCCTTCGACTAGGCGCCACTTCCAGGAGTAACTGCCACCCATTCGTCAGTTATTTAAAAGAGAAAACAATCGGAGGGTACAAGACATCGAAGCAAGTTCACAAGATCTAGACACGATCTACACCCGCAACTGAAGGCTGTTAAAGCAATAGCATAGTTCTCAGTGTAAATTAGGACTAGTCCACTGCCTGGTCGAAGGCATCCCCTATAAAGGATCCAATTCATTGCAATAAAGAGCAATCTCATTCTCTCCCAAGAACTCTTTGCCTTTTTCCTCTATTTATTTTGTAAGATCACTCGATCGTCGACAATACCGTTGAATGTTCTGATGCTAGTGTTGTCAAGATGTTGGTATCTGGTTGTTGTGTTCAAGAGAGCCAAACCATAATATGCTCATGTGGTTGACCTCTCTGCTGAAACTCAGTGTTGTACATAGCTAGTTAGAAGGGAAAATAAAGTACAAGGTGATAGGAACCGAGGGAGAGAAGAACGGTTAGTGAAAGGCTAATAGGTATTCACGTACCAACATGAATAGGGCCGAAAGCAGTCACGACTTTGATAACACGAAATAAATCGTCTAGTTTCATATTGAATACACGATATTCCATGGCAGATCTGTCATGTGGTTGCTGAAGAATCTAGACTCGCCATTATGAGTTAATGGTATATTTTAGTAATTAATGACAATCGTCATTTGGAACTAATATTTTCCATGAGTTGGATGAATAGGTTATGTTCCATGACGATGGAGACTTTAGATGACATCATGAGTTGATCATCATCAAGTCAAGACTTAGGATGAAGAAAATCATCATGTATTGATGATGTTTAAGTCAAGATCCCGAAATAAAGAAGATCATCATATGTTGATGATATTGAAGTCAACAGCTTGGAGCAAAGGATGCATCCTGTTTTGATGTGTATCAAGATCTCGAAGAGAAGATGATCATGAGTTGATTGTCAAGTCAAAAGAAGACCCATCATGTGTTGATGGAAAGCAAGTGAAAGAGTGCACCATGGGTTGATGCATATTCGAGTCAAGACCTTGAAGTAAAGAAAGCCATCATGTGTTGATGATTATCAAGTCAATGACCCGGTCTTGAAGAGAAGATGTATGTCATCAAGCTTCAAGTGAATATGCAAGGTAAAGGTATAACTAGCTAGGGCTAAGGATGTGTTCCTAGTTTTTTACCGGTCTTGGTGTTTCGTTGAAAGATTGGATTGGTAGTATAGGGGTATGTACTATTAAGAGGGGTCTTGACTAGTAGCTTGAGAGTGTCATGTGTTGATAGCTCGTTGTGCTTGCTCTAGCTCTCGTTAGCATGTTGCCAATATTTGTGAATATGTTTTGCAAATTGTTGAGGCTCATGCATAATTCTTGTAGCATATGACTTTAGTTTGCGAATGTGTTTGCAAATGGTTTAAGTTCATGTACCTTATTCCTTGTGGTGTGATTCTAAAAGTTGACAAATGTGTTTTGTAACTTTGTTGAGAATCTCGCCTTTAACCGTTGTTTGCATCGCGCATCAATTGACAAATGTGTTTTGCCAATTGAGTTGAAGCGGAATGCAATATCTGTGTTTCCAAGTCTCTGGCGGTCTAACCGCAAGATTTTGGGCGGTCTGACCAGCCCTTGAAAGGTTAACCAGGTTGTGTGTTGGTTCCTTGTTTTGGACGTCTGACCGCCATGGTTGACTGGTCTGACCGGTGGGACCACGGTCTAACTGCCATGTGTTGGTCGGTCTGACCGAACCTTCGGGTAATGTGACCCGGTCAGTTTTTTTCTCTAGTGAATGTGTTTTTTATGGTTTTGGGTGCCAAACTGACCGCCATGTGTTGGCCGGTCTGACCCGGTTAGCTTTTTCCAGAGAAGGTGTTTTTGCTGGAATAGCTCTTTATTCTATTGAGCAATTTGACCACACCCTTAGCGGTCTGAACGGGTTGGCACGGTCTGATCGGCCATTGGTTGGCGGTCAGTCCGGAGATGTGTCCAACGGCTAGTTTTATAGCCGTTGGAGCATGGGCTGTCTGACCGGCCATTGGTTAGCGGTCAGACCGGGTTTCGCTGATTTTCAGCAGATTCTCTTTCAAACGGCTAGTTTTTGTGTGTGGCTATAAATACCCACCTTGGCCGGTTTTGCGAGAAGTTGCTGGTGTCATATTCTTTTCCTTGAGCAAAGAGCAAGCCCTCTCATTTCTTATGTGCATGTGTTGCACTTAGTGAGCTTAGAGAGCAAGCCCTAAGTGCATGTGTTGCATTAGGTAGTGGATTGTGTATCCGTTGAGTTTAGACACTTGATTCGTTCAAGTGAACGTCTCTGACGTTTTACTCTTGGAGTTTGCCGACACCTAGACGGATTGCAGGAGTTGCACTGGTGATCTTCTCAAAGAAGATTGTGAGAAGACCCTGGCAGATGTGAGTGGTTTGGTGCTCGTCATCTCCGGAGTGGAGGAAGAGCGACCTCGAGTGGATCGAGGTGTTGGTTCGAGTGGTGAACCGGTCCAAATAGTTGGACTTACCTCGGAGGTATTGGCTCAAGTTGTAGAGCCGGTCCAACGTGATTGGGTTTACCTTAACGTGGATTAGGGGAGACCGGCAAGTCTCCGAACATTGTGTCCATGTGATTTGTTTTTTTTTTGTACTTTACTTTGTGCAATTTATATTTCTTGTATTAAATTGCTTACATATCTTTGTATGATTGCTATCTTTTCAATAGTCTCATATTGTTGGTTCACTTAGTAAAGACTAGTTGACTTAGGTTTTAATTGTGCAAAACTGAATTGTTATCAGCTTCCGCATTAGAAATCAGTTTTAGCTTTAGAGATTCTTAGAAACGACTATTCACCCCCCTCTATTCGGCCTCCTCGATTTTACAGCCGCTGGCCAAGGTCTAGGCGCAGTGCGTCAACGATTTCGGGCCATTTAGGATTGCATGGGAAGGTGACGAACAAATTAGGTGGACCATACGTACGACAATGAGTAATAGAATCTTGGAAATCAATGGCCATATAGCGGCATGGCCTAGTCAAACTCGACGGCAGTGATCCTTCTATGGCAATGTTTGAAAGCAAGGAAAGAATCGATCGTAATGAAACAGAACAATCGCAGTAGCAGGGAGAAACCCACTCACTCTGTCGACGAAAACAAAGCATAAGTGAAGAAGGACGAACACAGCAAGGTTATTATTTTGACGAAAACCAAGCGCAAACAAAGAAGGTCAA
This sequence comes from Phyllostachys edulis, assembly GCA_036346405.1. Lineage (NCBI taxonomy): Eukaryota > Viridiplantae > Streptophyta > Magnoliopsida > Poales > Poaceae > Phyllostachys > Phyllostachys edulis. Next base: position 12,509,207 of record CM070553.1, on the reverse strand, counting down.
ATACAACAAGCATATAAATGCATACGAACACGACAAACAAGAAAATGCAGGCAACACAAACGGAGTGGAAAGGGCGCGTGCACAGTTATTTACCTCTTTTTTCGCAACAAGAATGTAGAACGAAGCCGTAGAACAAGGACTGTGCTCCACCCACAATAGCAAGCCAGGCATATATTTTGCTAGATCTGGTATTTATAGTCAGGAAGGACACGGATAACCTTTTGAAAGGAACAACCGCGAACGGATGTCAGATCCGAACTAAGCGTGCTGCATAGTAGCCTTCGAAATGAGGTAATAGAATGAAGACAGGAGGCAGAACAATTTAGGAAAGACAGCCGAGAGGAAAAGAAAGGAGAGGAAAAGGCGCACACAAGAACACCTTTGTTGGCGGGAACAACGGAGAAGGAGGGGTTTCTTTAGAAGACCCAAATGCACAGGCATTATATCAACCGCTAGAACGGTAAAGCGAACTACGCTGAATGCAACAAACATCTAACTACGTACGAAGATCAGAACAACCTTTGAACCAGACGTCGTTGCCGGCCGTATATATAGACGTGTTTATATATCTATTCAGAGAGAACCGATTCAAGAAAGACGACCGAGAGGAGAGGAAAGAGATGGCAAAAAGTAAAGATAAATCTATTTTGTTCACGACAACAACGAAGAACCGACCCTTTGTTCTACACATACCAACAAAATAGGAGACAGACATTTCGAAGAACACGACAACAGATAAATAGATAGATGGGTTCTAGCGAACCTCGTCATCGGAAAAGCAGTAGAGGGACGTCAGCGAAAGGACGTCTTTCGAGAACAAAACCAAGACTAAACAGATAACTGAAAGGTAAGAGGCGTTCGCGCAGGACGCCATACCTGAACACCTGAACGACTAATGGTCAAAGAAATTAGGTGAAGACGATGTACAGCCCGTGAGCTACTTCTTCCAAGCAGAGAATTGCATATTCATTTATTCACTCACTCGCATACACAACTGTAGCAGTACATCACTGCCGCATTTGCATGGATGCATGGAATAGTCACCGATCACCGGCCACTCTGATCACCAGTCTGAGAAAATGGCATGGAGGCAGCCAAGCAGGCTGGTTGGTCGGTCGATCCATGGAATAGTCACCGATCACCGGCCACTCTGATCACCAGTCTGAGAAAATGGGATGGAGGCAGCCAGGCAGGCTGGTCGGTCGATCGATCGATCGATCGGTCTATTTGGCCGTGTGCAGTAATGGAGAGGAGAGGAGACCAACGGCCTGGCGCTCGCTCGTGCGGGCAGCTCTGCACAGTGTAGGGGTAATAAGTGCGGCGCAGTAAATATCCCTACCCACTCGTGCGTGCAGACGCACTGCTCAGCTCATGTGCTGCTGGGGCTCTGACCGGCGCGTCCTCTCCCTTCAGCCAAAAGCGAGGTGCTGCAGCCGGCTGGCCCGGGTGTGCACGCACGCATGAGTCGCCTCCCCGGGATTCTCTATGCCAGCAAACCGAGTGGCACCCGCTTGTAGAGACTTGGCGGTGCGGACGCCTAGCTCAATTTTTTGTTGGATCCGGATCCCTACGTCGGCAATGCAGCAGCAACAAAATATTCACTACAGCAAAATACTGTAGCTATTGATCTCGATCTTTAATTTTTAATCAGACAGTCAAAATCACTTCCTAATACTGTATACTGTAAATCCTACGCATTAAATCCTTCGGTGCATAGGATCCATTTCCATTTTCGCGCGGTGCGAACTCAAGAGGGGGAGGGAGGCTGCAGCGAGCCTTTCCATTCTACTGGCGTGGGTGGAGCCCTGCTTTGTCCCCTGCACGGGGGGATCACACCTTTTTCCTTCTCCCTTCTCGTGTGCACGAGCGCATTACCCCCATCTGACCGATGGGCGCACCGGGCTACCATACATGTAAACATATTTTGAACGACAAAAGGGTCCGGGTCGGCCAGACCGACTCGATCTGCGTCGAGTGGGCCCAGACATGATCAAATAGACGAACGGTTGCACGGTGCACCGGCAATTCCCCACGAGCTGAGCCAGCGCGCCGAAAAGGCCCAGCTCTCGGCACGTGAAACGCCCGCGGCGCGTGGGATAGCCAGTTTCCCGAGCCCGAAGCCTCAGACGCACGCGGAAAAGCCCACGCCGAGTCGGCCGCGCCGCGGCCCGCGAACGCAACAACGCGCGGCGCACTCTGGCTTTCGCCGAAGCAGAGTCGGCTCGCCGCGGCACGAGGAAGAGGCCACAGAACTGCCGCGCGGCGCACCAGCCCGAGACCAATCGGCGCGGAACCAACTAATCCCCCATTGTGCCACAGGCCGCGGGCCGCGGGCCGCCTCAGCCCACTACCCCAGAACGCTCGCCCTTCTCGCCGCGCTGAAAGCCTGAAACGTAAGAGAGCCCACAGAGATCGGTGGTTTGGCTCGCTTCCGCCGCCGCCGCCGCCTCGCCTTACGGGCTCTCCCCCTCTCCTAGCCCCGCGCACTCCCCGGTCGCCGCCGCAGCCTATCCTCCCCGCGCCGGGTCGATGCGCGCCCTAGCGCGCGCCGCGTCGCTCCTCCGCCGCGCCGCGGCGACCACAGCGCCGCGTCCGCCGCTCGGGCCGGCGGCCCGCTCCCCGCGAAGGTTAGGCTCTGACTCCCCTCCCCTCCCGTCCTCCTAGCCTCGGTCTTTCCATGCGGCTAGTGCTATGCGCTCCGCCAGTTCGAATGCCTGAGGCTGCTTCTGGTCGTTGATTGGGTAGGGTTTACGAGCGGATTAGGGAACTAGGGATTCGGATGTGCTGGTTACTACTTCGTGAACAGATTTTGCGGTGGGTTCATGCTTAGCTGCTTGGTGTATTGGAAATGGTGCATTAGATTGCAAATTGCGATTGGGTTTAGGTCCAAGCTTGCTCGAGTACCTCCCTGATACAAATAATGTATAGCAGTTTGAGCTTGGGTAATTTAGCTCGTCAGCAAATATATGATGCGGTTTGTGATCATACTGCCGCCATATGGTCAAATTGTAGCCAAATCTAGCCTGATTAGCATGTCCATGTATCGATCCATTCCAAGTTCCTTGCTAGGGTAGCACAAAATTTTGTTCTTGTTAAGCAATTACCAGAAGGAATGATGCTCGGCTGTACGAAAGGTTTAAGTGGTAGAAGATTACGTAACACTACATAGAACGAATTCCAAAGGTGGGGGGGCTAATCTAATAAGAATACAAGTGACCAGTGGATATTGTCATTTTTGCATCTGAGTCTCCCTCGGGTGAGAAATATTCAGCTACATTTGTATTCCGTCAGTTGCGGCTGTTGATTCAGTTGGACCATATTCCAGTTGCTTTCCACCTCCATAGTTGGCTTGCTCAACCTCCCAGACGCGGGTTAGATTCTGTGTCAATATATGAACTAACACTTACTCTGATCTTATGGGGTATATTTCTGATATTTTAGTTGACAGCGATTGATTTGTTGTGTTTCTCAAGTAGATCAGTCTTGGAGGATATTTTAAATTGTATGTGTCCTGTTTGCCAGTATTCCATGAATGAAATTTATCATGTTGATTACACATGATGTCAGAAAATTGACTTTTCTCTCTCTCTCTTTACATGGCAGTGTACCTTTGGTATATTTCATGAAATTTGATGTTAATTCATGCCTTTCGATTTAACTAGTTGTTTCATTTGCAGAATTTGCCAACTGTCTGTTTCAATGGGTATTCTACTCTCTTGGCTCCAGCAAATGAAGTGCTGATTCCACCAGAACTTCTATCTAGCAAGACTGTCTGGACACCTGACCGGGAACTCGGTACATCTCTAACATTCCTTTGTCCTTTTGGTTTCCTATTAACCATTAGCAAGCTGCCATCTTAATGCCATTTCTCTCAAGACTAACCTACTTGTTTTTCTTTTAAGTAATATAGATCTATATTAGATGGCTTTGTATGTTACTTTGAAAAATCAAACTTCTTATCTAATCCGAACAACATTTGACATATAATGGAACTTGACTTCACTTCTCAAATATCATAATTTGCTGATGCCTGATGGAAAGCTATAGGAAGTCTGAATTTTTATGCTGAATTTAAGTGATCTGAATTTTTATATCGCAGGGCAGTATGAAGACCTAGTAGCTAGAGTGACAAACTTCCATAATGAGGACAAGGGCTTCATGGTTTTGGATGGTGATGTTTTTGATGTTCCAATTAGGAAGGATATTGTTCACCGAGTAGTAAGGTGGCAGCTTGCTAAAAGACAACAGGTGCATCCCTAAGACCTCCCCTTTTCTTTTGTTCAGCTCCAAATTTTGAATTCTTGAATTGTGGAGATCTACTGTATAAGATTTTGGTGAAATATCAGTTATTTTCCTTTAATTTAGCTATTTGGGTTATGTCTACTCAGAATATTTTGTGCCGCGCCTTTTTCCTTCACAGGGGACACACTCCACTAAAACTATCAGCGAAGTGAGTGGCACAGGAAGAAAGCCTTACAAGCAAAAAGGAACTGGAAGAGCACGGCATGGAACATTGCGTGGTCCTCAGGTTATGTTACTAAATCTGAATGGTACATCAGCCATCAGACGTACGAAAGTTATTGTATAGGCTGTAGAGATTTTCCATCTGGCTTGGACTTCATTCAACTGAACTAGCACTAAAATTGAAACAGTTTCGTGGTGGTGCAACAATGCATGGGCCTAAACCACGAAGCCATGCAATCAAGTTGCAAAAGAAAGTACGGCGTCTGGGACTTAAGATAGCCTTGTCTGCTCGAACTGCTGAGGGGAAGGTATTTTCTGCCTTACTAAACTAGTATCATATGTCTTCTTTGATGTGCTTATTGTACTCTGTATTTAGTTTCTGCCTTATACGTAACAAAATATTATTGCTACAAATGAATTGTCTGCCTTGAATCCTGGTTCAGTAGTATGTTTCAGGAAGAAAATTGTTTATTATTTACTAAAACTATGCAAGATTTACTATGCTTTTACACAAAGTATTGGTGGCATTACACTGTAAGATACCTGCAGAACTGTTTACTTTGGTGGATCCTTTGCTGAACTTGAAGATGGGCTAACCACTTACCTAGTGATGTATGAACTAGTTGCCGTTTTGATCAATACTGTGTTGCATGCTGTCTTCTTAGCTTTTGTAGGATGTGTATTTAGATGGTCAACTTAATGGTATAACAATCAAGTAAAATTAATAAAACATCTTCTATACAAACTGTTGTATGGTTAGTTGCTGGATTTAACATCGATCTAGTATTGTTTGCATGCCTTACTGAAAATAACTGGATTCTTGTGTCACTCGTCGGTCGCTCCTAGAAATTCTTCTCTGTGCAAAATTAATATTGGCATATTTTGCCTGCATCTGAATGCCTACATAACAAACAATCTGGACTTCTACCACGAATTCATTCTTCACCATTATAATGTATGCATGAAAGCTTACTTCTCAGTCGTTCCTTTAATAGCTCTTGGTCTTTGAGGACTTAGAAGTCCCTAGCCACAAGACGAAAAACATTGTGCAGTATATAAGCCAGATGGATGATACGAAGAAGGTTTTGTTGGTGGATGGAGGTGACATTGATAAGAAGTTAAAGCTGGCTACTCAAAATCTTCACTATGTGAATGTCCTTCCTTCCATTGTAAGTGTCTCAGAATCTCAGCAGTTGAATGTGGGATAATGAAGATAGCCACATTGTATTTTTCCAGGCAGATTTTTGTTGATCCAAGAACATCGTGCTGATGTTTAATTATCTTTGAATGCAGGGCCTCAACGTTTACAGCATGCTTCAGCATGACACCCTAGTAATGACTCGAGATGCTATCAATAGAATTGTTGAGCGGATGCACACCCCCATCAACCGCTAGCAAGGATGGATATTCAAATCCAACACCACTGCTCTGTAGCAAATGTGCTTCAATCCCCTAAAGCTACAGGTCCGCCAGTTTTCACTGCGCTTCTGGAAGAAAGTAGCTATGACAACCATTTTTTGTATCTTCCCATAACGATCCGTTTACATGAGCTAGTGGTCTCAGTGACCTGAGGTTCTGTCGGATCTAATGTATCAGAGCAGGAAGCGAATTGGGGTACTCGTGCATGGCTCCCTGGATTTTCAAGAAAAAAATAATTTTAACAAACCTGAGATGTTATTCCTAAGATTTGCAACTCATCGCGAGTTTGTTTGTCAATGTATTATTTTGTTTGAGACATGACCGAAAATTGTGAAATCATGATATATTAGCAACGCTACTGCAACTTAAATGTATTCTTTGCACTTAGCTGGTCCCATTTTGAAACTTTTGGGGCAAGTTCACCCCTTTTATTTTGCGATAGGGAAGGTAGGAAGGGGAGGTATGCACGGGGTGCAATGCACGCAAGATGTAAAATTCACGGATCTGGGTGTCTAATGGAGTACAGTTGTAGCATTCACCGACTCACGACACAACTTGCTCCAGATAAGATTTATGTTCATCGACACCAGAACAGAAAACACGGCATGAACAACCTACAGGGAAAGATATATGGATGTAGATGTCGACGAAAACGATGAAACTTTGCGGTTTTGTTGTGCTGACTTCAATTCAATTGATTTTTTTCGCGTACTAGTAAGTACGTTTTTTAAAAGCTGTTGAGGCTGCTCCACACGGACATCACATGACAGGAGTGCGTAGGAGAGGAAGCTTGTCACGGTTGCCTTTCTCACACGTACGCAAACCCAATCATGTCCTGAGCTGATTAATCGCGCCAGGCGTGTACGTGATCATCCGAGGTGCATCCGGATCCTCAGCATGAATTAAGCATGGCTTAAGCATCTGGAACCAGTACCGCAGCGAAAAATACTGTAGCTATTGATATCGATCTTTGTTTTTTGATTGGACAGTGAAAATCACTCCTGATGCCCATACACTATAGATCATCTACATTATATCCTTCAATGCAGAGGATCACAATCCCTAAGAGGTTAAATGAATTGATAACAGGCTGTCAGAACAGAAAAACATGTCTCATTCAAGTTCAAGTATATGAATGCTTCCTTATAAAAAATGGGCAATTTGCTCAGTAACACTATAAAGATATAACGAATTGGAAAATAACAGCGATGTGTCACTGACATGTGGCTCTATGACCCACCTGTCATATGAATGCTTAATCCATGATTAAAAAAAGAAAAATTAAATACATAGCGCACATTGTTAGAATAAAGGTTATCGAGCGGCTAAGATAGAGGCAGGCAATAAGCTCTACAAAAAATCTCATGAGTCGCCCCGAACATCTCAGGCTGTTTGTAACGATAGTGACATTTCTGCGTTCCAAACGGAGCTCAACGTCTCGCATGAAAATTTCTGCATTCCGAACGGAGCTTAACGTCTCGCATGCTTTGATCTAGAGCATCACCTTTACATCAAACCGAAAAATAAGACTACAGTTGCTCTGCTATCGACGGTAAAGGATACGAATCACCGGTCTACTTTGCTGAGGCAATCAGTAGTTAGCTCTTAATACATCGCCATTGCGTATTTGCCAACAGAAATAGAGAACTTTAGAGAAGGTTAGGGATGATAAGCTAAGCTAATGCAATTAGGAGCACAGAAGCACGCCATGTTAGGCTGGTCAATGTACGTACATGCTTGCTTTAGGGAACAGGAACATCCTTCGTGTACTCACAAGGCTCGAATTTAAAAAAGTGCGGTACGAAAAGTAAGGCTTTACTGCTTTTGGAGCAGGTAGGGAGCACGCACGCCCGTGCATGCCCACAACAGCGTATCTCCGTTGGGCACGATTAATCTTTGCAAATCTTACCGGTTAAATGAAGGTAGAAAAGGGGAGAGGAGAGGCTGGTCACGTTGCCAGTATTTTTTCATTTGCCGTCTGATGCTGCCTCACACTTTGTTAGCTGTTCAATTTGCACGCTTTGGTTTGTCATACCTTTCTGTTCACTCAACCGTTTGATGCTAGATATCCTTCTTTGTTTGTTTGATTTGGCGTGCGTTTGGTTCTGACTGTATTTCTTTATGATCTATAGAATTTTATATACATCCTTGCTATTTAGCTCTCTCAAAGTAATGTGCATCTAAATCTGACAAAGAACCATATGCATGCAGCTGTATAATAGCACCTTCCCACCCTAGTGCACATTCCTGTCGTTTCCCTAGTGGCCAAGGCATGCACATGCCACTAGTGAATATTAGATTCATGTTCTTTCTTCTCCCTATCAACTTTGTAGACTTTTAACTCGAAATCTAAAGACTCAAAATTTCTCACTTCCATCTAAAAAAATCAACTTTCAACTCAAAAAATTAGAAAACTTTCAATACAGTAGTTGAAAACTATCAAATTGAAATCGATGACTTTTAACTCAAATTAGAATACTTCTAACTCAAAATTTTCTACTTTCGTATAAAAAGTCAACTTTCAACTCAACTTTGAACTGAAAAATGTAGAATTTCAACTTAAAGATCCTGGTGGGTAGCTGCCCTGGGCAGCCACATGTTGGAATCGATACGGGCTAGGCCCAATTTTAATTCTAATTAATTCCTAGAAAATCTCAAATGTCCATGTGCACTTGCTAAAACTGTCTAGTCCCATATGGAGGGATGAAGGGGAGTTACACCATTTTATAAGGTGGAACGTGGTAGCCCCCCTTGCAGAATTGGAGAGAGCCAAAACACGCCTTCGCTGCCGCCGCCGCCGAGCGTCGCGGTCTGCGGTGTGTCTTGTATGTGTGCTGAAAGGTCGTGTCTAAGCGCATTTTTCTTTATCTAATCGAAAATCGAAACGCACCGACTCGTAGTAAATGACATTAACGAACGGCTGGTAGTAACAGTTCAGTTACTAGTGAGTAATGGCTGCGGTTAACACTGGTTGATGGCGAATCAATGGCGACCGTTTCCTTGGCAAATTAAAAGCCTCTGGCCTACACGTGTACGGCTGCACTGGGAGAGCAGGCCTCCGGAACCTTTATCCTTGAAGACTTGCACGAGCGAGGATGAATAAGATTTTTGGGGAGCGTTCGCGCGACTGCTCGTTGCTTCCTCTTCATCTGATTCTCTGCTACGTCTACATCAATTACACGACTACTACCACGACGTCCACTATACCATGACGAACGACGACCTCATCAAGACTCCTGCTGTTGCTGCTTCTTCCACTGGATCTAGGTATGACTATCTCGCACTTGTTGCTTAGTTAGCTTTATTATCTCTTGTAGTCTTGAACACTGAGATAGGTATGCTAGCTTCTGTCCTTCTATAAATTCATATGGCTATAGTGTTCTTGATTACCTGCTTTGTGAAAATGGCTAGAGTAATTTCCATGATTTATCTAGTATATTTCTGGATTAAAGTAATTCGAAAAATGCTTGTATATTCAACAATACAAAAACCTTATTCTAGCCATTTTTCGTCAACTGGCTTTGCTGCTTCGCTCAAACCCTCTGAGTTCGATGGTGCGAATTACAAGAGGTGGCGCGCCAAGATGGTGCTTTGGCTAACTGCTATGAACATTTTCCATGTGGCAAATGGCAAGCCTGAAGGAACACTTACTCCTAAACAAGAGCAAGCGTTCGAGGCTACTGATAACCTCTTTAAAGGTGACGTGGTTAGTGTTCTTGGTGAGAAGTTAGTTGATGCATACATGGTGATTAAAACTGAGAAAGAGATGTGGGATGCACTCGAGGCCAAGTTTAGGGTTTTGTAAGATCGAGGAGGCCGACTAAAGGGGGGGTGAATAGGTGGTTTTAAAAACTTCTTTGGTTAAAACCGAGTTTTATGCAGAACTGTAAATCAATTCGGTTTTGCACAATTAAAGCCTAAATCAACTAGTCTTTACTAAGTGCACAAACAATATGAGACTATATAAAAGATAGCAAACATATACATACAAGTAAGCAATTAAATACAAGGAATGTAAATTGCACAATGTAAAGCACAAGGAATCAAACCACAATGACACAACGATGGTTTACTGTGGTGATCGGAGACTTGCCGGTCTCCCCTAATCCACGTTGAGGTAAGCCCAAACCACTTGGACCGATTCCAAACCGAACCAACACCTCGCTCCACTAGGGTTGCTCTTTCCTCCACTCCAGAGATGGCGTGTAACACCCTGATTTTTAGAGCCTTTTTGAAAATTTTCAAAATAAAAAGAACCATTTGATTTTGATGATAATTCAAAGCTTAACTTGAGAATTTCAGGATCTGGATTGTTTAAAATGACTAAGCTAAACTTCAACTAAATCAAAGTTTGGTTCTTTTGATGTAGCTCTAGCTCTCTGGAGCTAACTCCCTTTTCTTGATAGGATTTCCTTTCCTTCATCTGTTTGGACATTTTATATGTCCGCATCGGTCCCTTGTTTGACCTCTGTTGTTGTGCGGATCTCTTCCGATCCTAGACCACAATCTTCTGTTAGGCATATTCTTGTGCCCAGGCCTCCTCTAGGTTGATCTAGCCGCACCTCCCTCACATCTTTTGCTTGAGTATCCCTCTTGCTTCTTGGAATGCTCAAGAATTCACTTGAACCTACACATGGCCAATTAGATCTTCTTTGCATTCGATTGAACCACCTTTGTGCTCAATTGGACTCCTTTTCGCCTCGATCCTTGTAGCCTTCTCTTTGGAAAGGTCCTTCTAGTGCGATCCGTGTGCCACCCCAATTCACGGTAATACCATTCTTTAGGACCTCTTTCCCATTCGCTCGACCTTCTCTTTAAGTTTGATTACTTTGAATCTCTTTGTTGGGTTGAATCTCTTTGGATCGGACCTCTTTTCTGCTTCGAGACTTCTCTTAAGTCTAGACCTTTTGTCACCGGGCACTTCTCAATGCCTGCACTTCTTTTATTCGGACCTCCTTGTAACCTCGTGGATTTCTTATATGCCTTCAAACCTCCCGAGTTCATTCAACCCCTAGCCATTTCTTCTTGGCGAAAGGAACTCCTTAGGGTTCATTCTAACTATCACAGCTTTAATCTCACCCTTGAGGTTGGAGCCTCCTTTGAGTTGCTTTGACTCATGAGCTTCATTGGACCACCATTTGTGGATCTCCTCCGTGAAATCCTTCTTTCTTGGAACCCCACCGTCTCGGACCTTCTTCCCTTTGTTACAATCTAACGGTTTGGACCTCCCTTACTTTGAATCCTATGGCCTGCACCTCCCGTGCGTTATTTCTCTCTGGGACCTCCCCTTCCAGCGTTGATCTTGGCCGTTGGACCTCCTCTTGGAGATCCAACCGCCTGCACCTCATCTTACTTTTAATCTTAACCACGGGACCTCTTGGTAGTTCTTTGGACCTCTGTCCGGGACCTCTCCGTGGCTTTTAGAGTCGGCTTGGGACCTCTTCGCTGACCTCTCTTAAAGAGATCCTCACCGTCAGACCTCCTGTTGATCCCGACCGTCAGGACCTCCCATGTCCAGACCTCCTCCGCATCTCTGGACCTCCTCCACTTGAGACCTCCTTGAGTCGCGGGACCTCCTTTGATGAAGTCTGGTTGCCGAACCTCGATCGTGGACCTCCTCCATGTGTATTTGGACCTCCCCATGTTCGGACCTCCTTTGTGTATATCAGACCTCTTAGTTTCTTAGACCTCCTCGAGGACCTCTCTTGATGGGCAAGACCTCCCCCTTTGACCCGATTGTTTAATTTGACCTACCCCACCGCCAGGTCTTAACCATTCTCAATTCCTCCGCCACTTTATTATATTGAGCATTTAATGCGGTCTTGTCACATTAAATGCATCCATATACGTGGTGTTTTACTTTGAATTGGGTCACTTAACCGTACCCTGACATTTTTCTTAGTCCCTTCCCAAAGCAACATAAGCTGTCCTTTCTCGTACTTTTTAACGAGGGTGGTAGTGACACCTGCTCTGCCACTCACCCATCTTTGACCTACTTCCATACTTATCCTTGACATATGTATTTCTAGTTTTCTTCACCCCTTTTTGTCTATAATTAGTCCAGGGAGCTCTACCATTTTACCTTTTTCACATTCACCATCGACTTTCGTCCAGTGGCTGTCCAGGGAAGACTTGGCTCTCACAACCTTCCTTCCATCCATTACTTCTTATCCTGGTAAGTTCCTTTGGTAATCTGCTCCATTCTGTGTTTACCACGCCACCATTTCAACTCCCTTTCAGTTCTTGTTCTTGTTGCCATGATAAGCGGGTGTATCCTTCTCGGGACCCCTTTTCTTGGATTTCGCTCGGACTTCGTGGCTTCTATGTGAGGACCTCCTCTGTGGTCTCTGCACATAGAGTATCTTCTGACCTTCTTGGCCGTGCGCAAGGATTACCTTCCAGGTCCCTCTGTTCCTTGGTCAAGATCACTCCTTTGAAGTCTTTTGTCAAAAGACCACTTCCTCTCGATAAGTTGGAACCACCTCCAAAGAATCCTTCTAAATACAATGCTCTTACATTAATTGAGTTTTGAGGTTCCTTTGGAGTTCTTTTGGTTCTTTATTTGGAGCCGGTCTCGAATATGTTTTCTTCCGTGTAGATCTTGACGTTTCGAGAGCCGAGTCGTGAGAGTGAGTAAAATCTTAAGCTATCAAGCAAGAGGCAAGTTACACTTTTGATCATATTGCACCCAAGATTTCAATTTATTTATGTTCTGTTTCAAAGTATCATGCATGCCTATTTCTACCAAGTTATTTCAATACCTGTCTTTAAACACATAGTTATACCAATTTCTCTCATATGGCCAACTTTGACATTGAACCAAATTTGTTGTCACCTTAGGCAAAATCTGGTTGACACAATAATGTGAACCAGGAATCATTTGAAAAACCCATGCTTAGTTAAGCTTAGACCAAAATTGTTGTTTTGGGGAAATCTTTACCAACATGACCAAGAACTGTTTTGAATGTTTTAACCATGACATTGGGTTGTCATGGAGGTATGAAAGTATTGCTGGGGAAGCAAAGAAAAGGAAATGGATTTAGACTGGGCGAAATTGGTTGGCTTGGTTGGTGCAAGTTTATGCACGGATCGTGTCGTTATGATAGATCGATGCCCTTGGGTTTGTGGAGGTCGCCTAGTCATTTGAGGACCGGTCTTTGAGCGATCAATGCCATGCCTATAATGGGCTATGCCAAAACCGTGCAACCACATGTCTCCGGTGTGGGCGTGGGACTGGTGATTAATTTGCAAAACTCTACCATATCTTTGCTCCATTGGAGGTGTGGGAGGTCTTGTTTGGCCAATGGTCTTTTATAACCCATCTTGTTCCCATCGGTGCAAGAGGGGCTTCCCGGGATTGCAATCCACAGGGGTGAAACCTTAGCAAGGAAAGGCTGTGGTGGAGCAATGCATTGTAAAGGCCTTGTCATGAGCTCTAGACCTCTTACCTTCGGTAGTGAGAGGTGGCACTCACAAGATGCCAAACAAACTAGAGTACTCATGTCGTGTGGGTAAAGTGCACAACCTCTGCAGAGTTAAATCTATTCAATAGCCGTGTCATGGTCATGGATGTCTTGGCAAAGGCCACTTGAAGTTAGTTGTTGACTTTGGGAATTTAAAATGATTTTCAATCTGCTTTTGGGATTTGTCGTCCCATGGGTTTGGGAGGAGCCTAATGTCGAGGGTATCCTTCACCATCTTATGATGAATGTTATCCAACCGAAAAAATGATTTGATGAAATGAATTTTAATTATTGTATTCTCGCTTTAGAACTTAATACATGTATTTGAAAGAAACATGGCTTTATGCAAATCAACCATATTAAGCCGTCCATTGTGATATCCATTATGCATGTCATCTTGTTATCGGACGGTGTAACTTGCGAGCACGGTTGTTGTGCTCACTCTTGCTTGATGCTATCTTTTAGCGAGAATCGAGAGCTTTAAGGTGATCGCTTTCGGTGGACCAAATGGTCCAGATCGACTAGGATTGCGCCCTCGGTAGGTTGCTGTGGTGTATCGGGTGGCTCAGTGTTCATTTTGTTATGTTTTGCTGGCCGGCTTGTAAGATCTCTTGTAAACAACTCCTTTGGTTATTAATAAAGCTTATGTTGCTTTGCTATGTTATCATTGTTGTTCTTTGTGAAGAGCTAGCCATGATCCTTGGGACTAGCTCGGGTTTCACAGGAACCCCGAGTATGCTTGGACCTCCATGTCCACACAAAGGAGTGAATGCAGGAGGTCTGGGGTGGTCCCAGATCTCCACGACCTCCTCTGGAGGGTCGTGGGAGGTCTTGGGAATGCTCTCGACCTCCTCATCCTTCTCTGTTTGGCCGTGGTAAGGCCCTCGGGTGCTCCTTGGCTCCAAGACCCTCTCGGGTCATGATCTCTGGACCTCCAGAAGTCCCACTGACCTCTGGGAGGTCTTGGTGCTCATCCAGAGAGTCCTTTGTGGACCTCTGGGAGGTCCTGATGGACTTTTCAGAAGGTCATGAAGGACCTCTCGGTGCCCTAGGGCTGGGTCGTCACATGGCGGGCACCACACCACTCACAAACCGCCCGGGTCTTCTCACAAGCTTCTTTGAGAAGATCACCGACGCACGACGCCTCCACGCCGTCTAGGTGCGGCAAACACCAAGAGTAACAAGTCTAGGACTCTCACTTGAACTAATCAAGTGTTTAAGCTCAAGTGGATACTCAATCCACTACCTAATGCAACACATGCAATTAGGGTTTGCCTCTCAAAGCTCACTAAGTGCAACACATGCACAAATAAAAGTAGAGGGCTTGCTTTTAGCTCAAAAGAAATGAATATGGCACCAGCAACTCTCACACACACTACCAAGGTGGGTATTTATAGCCCACACACAAAAACTAGCCGTTGGGGGAAGATTCCAGAGAATCTGGGGGAAATCGGTCTGACCGCCAACTAATGGTCGGTTCGACCACCCACCCAACGGCTATAAAACTAGCCGTTGGACTCCTTCTTGTTTACGATCGTCAACTAATAGCCGGTCAGACTGTCCAAACCGGTCAGACCGCCCAATAGCTGGCGGTCAGACCACTCCACAAAAAGTGGCCAAGGACCATAAATGCACCTCTCTGGAAAAATCAAACTGCCAAGGAGAAATCGGAACAACCGCACAGCGGTCGTACCGTAAACAAGTGTGGTACTACCGCACAATATTTGCGATGAAGAACAGCTGGTCAGACCGCTCCAAACACGTCGGTCAGACCGACACCCAACCGTTCAGACCGATGATATGGGCGGTCAGACCGCCCACTGCAATCAAGGCTAAAAACAGATTTTGATCTTTGCATCAACTCAATTTGCAAAAACACATTTTGCCAATTGATGCAAGATTCACACAAGGTTAAGGGCAAGATTCTCAACAAGTTGCAAAACACATTTGCCGACTTTTAGAATCAATACCACAAGGAATAAGGTACATGGACTAAACCCGTTTGCAAAACACATTCGCAAACTAAAGTCACATGCTACAAGGATTATTCATGAGCCTCAACTATTCGCAAAACGCATTCGTAAATATTGGCAACATGCTAACAAGAGCTAGAGCAAGCATAATGAGCTATTAACACAAGACTAACTTAAGCTACTAATCAAGACCCCTTTTAATAGTACGACAACCTATACTAGCAATCCAGTCTTCCAACCAAACACCAAGACCGGCAAAAGACTAAGAACAAATCCTTATCCCTAGCTAGTCATACCTTTGCCTTGCACAAAACACTTGAAGCTTGATGACGCACATCCTTACTTCAAGTCCGAGTTCTTGACTAGATAATCATCAACACATGATGATTTCCTTCTTCTTAAATATCATCAACACATGATGATTTCCTCTTCTTCAAGAAACTTGATATGATGCTCATCAACACATGATGACATCCTTTTCTTGAACTTGGCTTGATGGTCATTAACACATGATGATCTTCTTCTCTTCGAGATCATGATTCACATCAACACATGATGCATCCTTTACTTCAAACTCTTGACTTGATGACGATCAACTCATGATGTCATCCAAAATCTTCATTACCCTGGAACATAACCTATTCATCCAATTCATGAAAAATGTTAGTTCCACAATATGATTATCATTAATTACCACGACATACCATTAACTTATAATGGTGGGACAAGATACCATGATCTTTCCCTCTTTGGTAATTGATGACAATCGCTTCAATTGCAAATAAATTGAATGTAGATAAATATGAGTATATGTAAACTACACGAGTTATATATATTCAAGAGTATATGAGTGTACATAAACTATACAAGTTATGTTATACTCATAAGAATATATTAACTACACAAGTTAAATATATTCAAGGATATGTTTCAAAGTAAAGATCCTTAAAGTATGTGGACAAAGGAATATGGATCGGTACTAATGAAACCACAAAACATAGAGTGAACTCCCCCTAAGTGTGTGCATTTACAAATGTGTAATAAGAACATATGCACATATTTAAGTTAGGCTTTTGGTGGAGTTCAACCTATATTTTGGATTCGAGGAATGCAACAATATATAAGAATATGATGTCGAATGCATACCTCTTCAATTTTCACCCTTTAATCCAACTGAGACTAAACATGAGATATAGCAATAGAAGGGTTAGTCTCACAAATAGATTTATCATTATGAATGCATACCTGTTTGGATTTTTCTTTTTATATCCAAGATGAGACTAAACATGGTATAACAATAGAAGTGTTAGTCTCGCAAGTAGATTTATCATTAATAACCAAAACTCCATTAACACATAATAGCGGATCTAGATTCTTCAGGTTTCGGATGCAGGCAGTGAATTGTATCTCATGGAGCAATACCATGACTATAGAATGGTTGATAGCCATTCTGTAGTTGAATAGGCCCATGAGATACAATCCATGGCCACAGAACTTGAGCACTTCAAGTGTGTGTTACCGGACAAGTTTTTCGCGGGAGGCATTATTGCCAAGCTTCCTCCTTCTTGGAGGAATTTTGTTACTTCTCTGAAACACAAGAGACAAGAGTTTTCTGTTGAAAATCTCATTGGGTCTCTTGATGTTGAAGAGAAGGCGAGGGCAAAAGATACACACACTAGAGGTAATGAGGGATATTCTAGTGCCAATGTGGTGCAGAAGAAGAATGGCTAAGCTCAAAAATTCAAAGGCAAGAACAAGACTGCACAAACAATTAGATTCAAGAAAAAGAAGAAGAACACAAAGGGTGGCCTTTGCTTTGTGTGTAGCAAACCTGGTCATTGGGCCAAGGATTACAGCCAACACAAGGGTGGGAAGAATCAGCAAGGGCATAATTCCAAGTCTGCTAATATTGTTGTTGGTACTACTGAGACGGAAACATCAAAGTATAGTAATTTACCTACTGTTCTTTCCGTATATCAACCTACCGATTGGTGGATAGACACTGGTGCTAATATACATGTGTGTGCTGATATTTCATTGTTCTCTTCTTACCAGGTCACTCGGGATTCATTCGTTCTAATGGGGAATGGGTCACATGCCACTGTTCATGGTGTTGGCACGGTCGATCTGATGTTTACTTTGGGGAAGATTGTGCAACTAAAGAACGTGCATCATGTGCCATCTATCAATAAGAATCTCGTCAGCGGATCTCTTCTGTGTAGAGATGGCTTTAGACTGGTATTTGAGTCCAATAAATTTGTAGTGTCCAAGTGTGGACAATTTGTTGGTAAAGGCTATGTGTGCGGAGGCTTTTTCCGCCTATCTCTTTCAGATTTGTGTAATAATGTTGTGAATCAAGTTTGCAGTGGTAATGAGACTACTATTTGGCATTCACGACTTTGTCACATAAATTTTGGTTGCATGACGCGGTTAGCCAGTTTAGAGTTAATCCCGAAATTCACCCTTGCCAAAGGTTATAAGTGTCAAGTTTATGTGCAATCAAAACAGCCTCGTAAGCCTCGTAAGGCCGTGGAGGTAAGAAACTTGGCACCATTAGAACTCATATATTCAGATCTGTGTGAGATGAATGGTGTGTTGGCAAAAGGTGGTAAGAGATATTTCATGGCTCTGATTGATGACTCCACTAGGTTCTGCTATGTGTATCTTTTGAAAACTAAAGATGAAGTTTTTCACTACTTTAAAATCTATAAGGCAGAAGCTGAGAACCAACATGAAAGGAAAATCAAAAGTGTTAGGTCTGATTGTGGCGGCGAGTACTTTTCTAATGAGTTCAATTTATTCTGTGAGGAACATAGTATAATCCATGAGAGGACGCCTCCCTATTCACCCTAGTCAAACGGGGTTGCTGAACGAAAGAACTGCACTCTAACTGATTTGGTTAACGCCATGTTAGATACAATGGGTCTTTCCAAAACATGGTGGGGGGAGGCTATATTGACTTCATGTCATGTCCTAAACAGGATTCGCACAAAGAATAAAGAGATAACCTCATATGACCAATGGGAGAAGAAAAGACTATCACTTTCATACTTACGCACTTAGGGTTGTTTGGCGAAAGTCAATGTGCCAATTCCAAAAAGGCGTAAGTTTGGACCAAAAACCGTGGATTACGTCTTTCTAGGCTATGCTCACCATAGCGTTGGATATAGATTTCTAGTGGTGAAATCTGGAGTACCTGACGTGCTTGTCAGTGCAATTATGGAGTCCAGAGATGCTACATTCTTTGAGGATATTTTTCCGATGAAATATATGCCTAGTTTATCGAGTCAGGAGCCTGATACAACTCTTGAACCTGCCATTCCAACGGAATATTTTGAGCAACCCCCTGAGCAAATTCCTGAAGAGGAAGACAATAAAACTCTGAGGAAGAGTAAAAGACAAAAGACCGCAAAGTCTTTTGGTCTCGATTTTATTGTGTACCTTATGGATGATACTCCAAGTACTATTTCTAAAGCATATGCTTCTCTAGATGCAGAATACTGGAAGGAAGCAGTCCGTAGTGAAATGGATTACATTATCTCTAATGGAACTTGGGAGATCACTAAGCATACTTATGGTTGTAAACCTGTAGGATGTAAGTGGGTGTTCAAAAAGAAGCTTAGGCCTGATGGTATTATCGAGAAGTACAAGGTACGGTTTGTGGCCAAGGGTTATACTCAAAAGGAATGCAAAGATTTCTTTGATACTTATTCACCTATGGCTAGATTGACCACTATTCGAGTACTACTATCTCTAGCTGCCCCACACGGTCTTCTCGTTCATCAGATGGATGTTAAGATGGCTTTCCTAAATGGAGAGTTGGACGAGCAAATTTACATGGAACAGCCAAATAGATTTGTAGTAGATGGTCAAAAAGGAAAGGTGTGCAAGTTGTTAAAATCTTTGTATGGTCTTAAACAAGCACCTAAGCAGTGGCATGAAAAGTTCGACAGAACTTTAACATCTGGAGGCTTTATTGTGAATGAAGCTGACAGATGTGTGTATTATCGCCATGGTGGGGGCAAGGGAGTCATTCTATGTCTGTATGTTGATGACATACTGATCTTTGGGACCAACCTTAATGTGATTAAGGAGGTCAAGGATTTCTTGTCTAAGAATTTTGAGATGAAAGATCTGGGAGTAGCTGATGTTATATTGAACGTCAAGCTGTTGAGAGGTGATGATGGTGGGATTACATTGTTGCAATCCCATTATGTGAAAAAAGGTTCTGAGTCGTTTTGGTTATAGAGACTACAAATCCTCTCCAACACCTTATGATCTTAGCGTGTTGCTTAGGAAGAATCGGAGAATAGCCAGAGACCAATTGAGATATTCTCAGATAATTGGTTCACTCATGTATTTAGCTAGTGGTACTAGGCCTGACATCTCGTTTGCTGTGAGCAAACTAAGCCGTTTTGTTTCCAATCCGGGAGATAATAATTGGTATGCTCTTGAGAGGGTAATGCGCTATCTAAAGGGTACTATAAGCTATGTCATTCATTATACCGGGTATCCCAGGGCACTGGAGGGTTATAGTGATTCAAACTGGATATCTGCTACTGATGATATTAAGGCCACAAGTGGATATGTCTTCATACTTGGAGGTGGCATTGTTTCATGGAAGTCTTGCAAGCAGACCATCTTAACGAGATCAACAATGGAAGCGAACTTCATGACATTAGATCTTGCCATTTGTTGAAGCCGAATGGCTTCGTGAGCTCTTAATGGATTTGCCGGTGGTTGAAAAACCGGTACCGGCTATTCTGATGAACTGTGACAATCAGACTGTGATCGTCAAGGTGAACAGTTCTAAGGATAATATGAAGGCATCAAGACATGTGAAGAGAAAACTGAAGTCTGTCAGGAAAATGCGAAACTCTAGAGTAATAGCATCACGGAATGTGATAGACAATGCATCGAGGAAGATGGGTTTGAGACCCACATGAGTTATACCATAGTGGTAACCCATCCTATGTGATCGGAGATCCCGTGAAGTAGGATTGGCGAAACAAGCTATTGGTTAACTGGGAGGAGAGTACCTTTATAGACCCACTCCATTGGAGATGCAATTCTCTCCTAAATCTGTATGGCAGGTTAATTTTTAATGTGTTCTGTGGCTTATTTAAGCAAAGATGCTGTTCCAGAGAGCAATCTTGAAAGAACACACCTATATGAGCTCGACTACTAATCGCAGTCTATGAAATAGGGCAATTTCTAGGAAGCTCATGAATAGGCCAGGAGTATAACTTATATGCTCCAACCCGCGGGGATGCCTAGCAGCCTGGTATCAGTTAATGACTTAAGTGAAACTTATTTACACAAAACTGCCAATTCAAGGCTTAGTCCATTGTGCAGTTGTGGATAAGTGTAGTTTCTGTTCTAGGTTGATGTTCAACCTTAACTAGTCTCCATCAAAACACTGGTATATTAAAACAATACTGTAGATCAAGGCATTTGATATGTGCCCTTGGGATCTGGTGGGGGATTGTTAGAATTAATACGGGCTAGGCCCAATTTTAATTCTAATTAATTCCTGAAAAATCTCAAAGGCTCATGTACACGTGCTAAAACTGTTTAGTCCCACATGGAGGGGTGAAGGGGAGTTACACCATTTTATAAGGTGGAACGTGGTAGCCCCCCTTGTGGAATTGGAGAGAGCCAATACACACACGCGCTCGCTTGCTCGCTCGCTCGCCGCCGAAAGCTTAAATCTTGCGTCTTGAAGTGTGTGTGTGTGTGTGTGTGTGTATCGTCTTGTATGGCGTGTCGGGTGTGGGCATGTTTTTCTTTATCTATTCGAAAATCGAAACGCACCGACTCGTAGTAAATGATATTAACGAACGACTGGTAGTAACGGTTTAGTTACTAGTGAGTAATGACTGCGGTTAACACTACTTGATGGTGAATCAATAGCGACTGTTTCCTTGGCGAATTAAAAGCCTCTGGCCTCTTTGTTTTTGGCTA
Source organism: Phyllostachys edulis (assembly GCA_036346405.1). NCBI lineage: Eukaryota > Viridiplantae > Streptophyta > Magnoliopsida > Poales > Poaceae > Phyllostachys > Phyllostachys edulis. The sequence continues at coordinate 12,487,924 of CM070553.1, read as the reverse complement.
TAAAAAAGAACGGAGTACTGATTCTTCTCTAATTCTCTCCTCTTTACGAAAGACTAAGACATAACTCTACTGTTTGTTGTTGTCTCTGGCGATCTCTATCCCGGCGAGGCGCGTGTACGGTCGCACCGGGAGAGCAGGCCTCCGGAACCTTCGTCCTTGAAGGCTTACACGAGCGAGGACGAATAAGGTTTTTAGGGAGCGTTCGCGCGACTGTTCGTTGCGTCCTCTTCATCCAATTCTCTGCTACGTCTACATCAACTGCACGACTACTACTACGACGTCCACTATGCCATGACAAACGACGGCCTCATCAAGACTCCTGCTGTTGTTGCTTCTTCCACTGGATCTAGGTATGGCTATCTCGCACTTGTTGCTTGGTTAGCTTTATTATCTGTTGTAGTCTTGAACACTGAGATAGGTATGCTAGCTTCTGTTCTTCTAGAAATTCGTATGGCTATAGTATTCTTGATTACCTGCTTTATGAAAATGACTAAAGTAATTTCTATGATTTACCTAGCATATTTCTAAATTAAAGTAATTCAAAACATGTCTGTATATTCAACACCACATATTCCCTTATACGATGTTTCACTATGCCTAAAAGATAGGTTGTTCTTGCTATTGGCAAAGTCTTTTTCGGGGTTGATTCTAACGGGATTGGTAAGGACCCAAATAGTTGGTCGGCCAAGGTCACACCAGGGCAGATTTTTTCGAGTTGGCACATGGCCGGCTTCACGTACTTGTCATTGCCAATCTGGTTAAATTGGTCCATGATCCATCTCTAACCATTTCACTCGCTTGCTGCGCTAGGTGGCAGCCATAGATGCATAATATTACACGCGTGGGGTCAACTGCATAATTCACATGTTTATTAGCTAGGTCGATTGCTATAAAATGCTCATCGATATCGTCGATACACTACCTAAACTGTTGAAAGTTGGAGCACAAGAATTTCATAGGATTCCCGTAAGAACTACAATTTTTTTCCCGCACACTGTTGTGAGATTTTCTGTTTAGTTCTGAACATGCCCTGCAGCACGATAACATCGCTAGGAGATGATGTGTTCATTCTCCCAAATTGCAGCAAAACAGTAATGTTGTGGTATGCACCCTCTCATGACAGTCCAACTAGAAAGAATTTTGCAAATTCAAACCTCTTTGATTTTCTATCTAATTGGAACGGAGTAAATTTGACTAGTGAGTGTTTGGTCGAAGAGAGACGTAAGCATACAACCCTAAAATATGTAAGCTGCACTAACCGATCTTAATTTAGGCTGTCATTATCCCAACTTACCCTAATTTAGGTTCGGCTTTGGCCACCTGATGGACCAATGCCAAATAATGAGGATCATATGATCTCCACAATTTAGTTGCTAGTCCACTAGCAAAGTCAAAGCTATGGATCCAACATCTCGTGGACCAGGTCCACACGGGCTCTAGCTTGGCCGAGGCTGGTCCATGGGGTCGGCGCACCAAGGCTCTGTGGGCCCACAGGATAGAGCCGTTGGTTCCTTTTGTTAAAAACATGTGCAATGTAGGTGATAGATATACCATTTTACTGTACATGTCAGATTTATTTTTCTGCTACAATATTTAGGAGATAATCAACAACTAAATAAAATATTATACCTTTTTCTCTCCACCGTACACTCTCTCTCTATTTCTGCGTGAAATTTCTATTTGCTTGACATCGGTGCAAGTAGATACACCGATTCCTGCGTCTTTTTCTAGCACCGATTCGTATGTTCTCTCTCCTCATCTAGCAAGTAGCCACAGGTATGAAGCAACATTGCGCATGGCCTATGCGCCACCGTCACCTAACGCGCCTGGGCGTGCGTCTACGTGCACCGCACCCACGCAGCGCTGACCGGGGAGGCAGCGGGTGAGTGAATCTTGGACGACTTGGGTGAGGTTGGGTGGGTCTGTGCAGTTGTGCACTAGGCGTTATCTCCGCCTGGCTTCCATCTCCCTGTTCCACTCAATAATTTTTTCGTTTCTATTTTTGATGATTTGATTTTAGGTCAAATGCCAATTTTTTAATGTCACATTGGAGAGTTTGTATCTGAAATAACTGTGCATACATAAAATGCCATGTTTTCACGTATGTTCCGACTCAGTGTTCATCAAATGTAGACTTTTCGGCTAAATCTCCCTTTCGTTGGGATAATGTCTAGTAATAACAGCAACCGGAGGTGACGGTTAGAGATAATTGTGAGCGATGAATCGTGACTGTCTGACTGATTTGCCTGAAAAGAATTGTTGGATGAACTGTGACTGATTTGCCTAACAAAGAATTGGGAAATGCTTACGCGCGTATGACTCGCTGTCGCCCAGCCGCTCCCTCTCATGACGACTCCACTTGGTCCGCCCACCTCCTCCGACGGACCTGTGCGCTGCCTCCCTCCTCCTTCGATGAACCCACCGTCCTCCTCCCGAACCAACCAGACGAAGAGAGAGAGACAAGGTGAGAGAGCCTCCGCACGTTGCGCCGCCGCAACATGTACATCGTTCGCGCGTACGGCAAAAAAAAAGCCGTGTGTATAGCAACACCGAAAAGAATTATCGTTAATCAGTGATTAATAGTTTTATAAACTATAGTATTCCTAATACCATAGTATTTTTGAAGTTTTTAAAAATCCACTCCGGACCTCTTTTTCAAATTTTTGCCAGTATTGTCACTTTTACATACCGTATATACAGAAATGGGTGTACAAATATTTTTTTGGCGATTGAAGCACCGTCCACATAGCGCGTCTCGGCACTTCTCGGACCGCCATGTCGCCACACAAGACACCGTCTTGATCGCGCCAGGCGCCGCCACATGTCACTTAGGGTTAGGGTTAGGGTTTAAGCCGGAATTAGGAATTAGGGTTAGGGTTTAAGCGACGATTTTTGTTTCAATTTTAAAACATAGCAAACGACTTCAAAAAATTATGAAACTTTACGTGGAGCCCCCCCTGACACAGTATACTTGCTTGTGTAAATTTACCATAATTTTATTCGTTCGGGATTTTTCTCGCAATTTCATAAACGTATACTGTTTGTACGAATTTGTAAAAGTAGAAAATGAGCTCCAAAAATTATGATTTTCTTATCGAGTAATGTTTCGATAATTTTATATGTGTTCTGGAATTGTCCCAGAAATTTAGAATTTAGGTCGCGAGAATTTGGATTTTAGGTTACGGAAAATGGGGTTTCATGATTTCATGTGACTTAGAATGTATTTGAGATTTGCTGGGTTACATTTTGGTGATATACATGTCTTGACAGTAAGGTATAACGACCTCGTCAGGTGCACCCTGCAGGCAATCATCGAACTGCCTCAGTCAAGCCCGGGGGACGCCACATGCACCCTCTGGGAGAGGTTGGCCGAACCGCTGCTCCAACATGGCCTTCCAATGTGTCGGCGGAGGGCCCAGAACAACTGGCTCATCCCGGATTGGGAGATCGGTCAAGAACGAGACGTCTTGCAAGGTGACCATCATCTCACCCCACCGAAAATGGAAGGTGTGCGTCTCGGACCTCCACCTGTCGACAAGTGCCAACAGCAGGCTAGCATCTAGAAAGAACCGACGTTCGAGGGACACCAGCCTCGCAAGAGGCAACAAGCCCGTGCCCCAGAGGATCGAGACATAGCGACCGTCCAACCCCTAGGAATCCCTCCCCGCCCGAAGTTGCAGGGGCGAAGGGCCATCGATGTCACCAGCGATCCACAGCTTGCACCGGTGGTCCTCATCGTAGAAGTGTCCGAGAAGCACCGGTAAAGACATGGCTGGCAACACATGAAATAGACAGAATATTAGTGAGAAGATTGATAATGACCATAACATAACTAGCACGAAATAATTAGTTGCATGAATAACTAGCAGTGTATGTTGTCATTTTTTTCTCTATTTTCTAATCGTTTAAAACTAATTAACTAATACAAACTAATTATTTCGTAACTAATTAACATCGCCTCAATAATTACACACATTAACCCCTGTTCTTTCACTTTGCTAAAAAATATTAATTGCGTATGTGTGTGATCATTGCATGGTTCATGCATACTTGAGTACGTAGCAACTAATTGCTTGCATGGTAACTAGCAGTGGATGCTGTCATTATTTTGGCCAGCATGTGCATGCATACTAGAATAACTTGTATGTCATTATGAACTACCATGAAATAATTAGTTGCATGAATAACTAGCGATGCATGCTTTCATTATTTTGATAGTTTCTAATTGTTTAAAACTAATTAATTAAGACAAAATAATTATTTCGTAACTAATTAACCTCGCCAGCAGTAAGTGCATTGCATAACATTTTCTTAGCTACAAATTGCGGATTTAGAACTAATTATTTATGTAACATTAGGTAAATTGGCTTCTAATGAAGAATTTACGAACAAGAAAAAATTGCTAAACCTAGCGAAGCTAACTACTTAAGTACGCTTCTTGGTAAATTGGTAAACCTAGCACCTAACTACTGTGAGGACCTCTCTCGGGAGCTCCTAGAGATAACTCCCAGGACCTCCCCAGGTGGTCCGATCGGACCACCTGGAGGTCTGGGAGGTCCTCCAAGACCACCCGAGGAGGTCTCCAGGACCTCCCAGGAGGACTTGAGGGTCCACCCGGAGGTCCTCTGAGACCACCCGAAGGTCCTGATCTCCATGCACACCGAGCTAGTCCCAGGATCATATTAGCTAGCTCGCACATACTCCACATCAGTGTAATCAAATCCATACAACAGGAACAAAGATGAAGCAGACAAATTAACACATATATTAACAAGGGACCTTAAGTCAAGGTTTGTACAGGGGTGCCTCTCAAGGCTAACAGCAAAAGAGAACAACAACACAGTGGAAAACAAAACAATTACAGGGTCCATTCGGTTAGCCCATAGGCTACCAAGTGGAGGACATCCTAGCGCGCAGGGTCTTCAGAGAGCTCCCCTCCTGAGAGCACAAGACCTCCTGGACCTCCCACCTCTGCTAATTAAAACAGAGGGCACAAGCCAATGAGTACTTTGAATGTACTCAGCAAGCTGTGGGGACAATGTATGCAAGTAATATTCATGCACGGCTTGACAAGGTGAGCTGTATGGTTAGTTTGCAAAAAGCAAGGTTGATAGTAAATAGCATGTATAGATTGCAAAGCTCAAGTTAAAACAATAATACATAAGTACATTGATTTTTCAAAGGAGATAGTGAGCACCCACTCACTCCCAAGGCACCAACCCGAACCTCTTTGGAGCACCCACTCCAGAGCACCACAAGACCAGCCCCTGGACCACTTCGCGAGCCAGCCATGACCCCTCTGGAGCCGGTCAAGGTCTCTTCGAGGTAAAAGCCATGACCTCTCGCCGAAGTGCCCAGGAACACTATTTTTATAAAAAGAATTCCACCCCTCATTCAAAATATCCGGGCGTGTCCATAACCGAGGACGCTGCTATTCGAATAGATTTACTCTGCAGAGATGTACAACTTTACCCACAAGAGGTAGTCGTTTGATATAACACACGTTACCTTAGACATGTGAATCAAGTAGAGACCACCACCGGGCTTTTACAAAGGTACGCTTCGACTTAGTTCTGCCTGTTGAGGTTTCGCTTCTGGTTGGGCTGCAACCTCAACTGGATTCGTGCCCCCTCTTGCGCTAGCACGTCAACGCCCAAGCACAACAAAACCGAATCAGAACATCCCTAGTTATTACACTCGGTCCACCCTATAATTGACATGTGGTTGCACGACATGGCCCAGATCAATGGCTCCCAAGGTTCAGTCCTTAAATGGCTACTCGGGCAAGGCTAACCACAACCGAGATGTGACCCCATAGCAACAACTCATGGGGCACCCAGGTGACCCCCATAGCAACAACTCATGGAGCACCCAAGTGACTCCATAGCAATAACTTATGGAGCACCCACTACTCGCACCTTGCCAACTCGCCCGAGCATAAAACAGTTTTGGGGTTTCACCTTGGCCAAAGACCACCCTGGTCTTGGCACAACATGTGTTTAACAAAGTGGTCTCGCACCACAAACAACACAACCTGTGGCACCAACCACAGTTGCTTATCAGTGGCACCAACTAAGTTCCATAATTCAATTAGTCAAGTTTAGCAAAATTGATTCATGAAGAGATCAGCGTCTACTAGAGCATGGCTAAGCAAGTACGATACCCATGTTGGCAATAACAATATGAAACCAACTAACAAGACCCATCCTAAAGTGTTAGAAACATATCAACATGTGGATTGCCAAATAAACAAGGAGGCATAAAAGCAGTAGGTATTTAACTAGAGCCCAAACCACCTTTATACAAATAGCCAATGCGGGTTTATAACAAAACAAAGTACTTTTTGTAAAGATAGGTTCAAAATGATCAATGACCAAGACTTGCCTTCAGTGGCGAGCTGCTGAGCTTCAACAAGGGTTGTTGGATCTTCGAGCTCCTCAGCACCAACGAAATCTACACGTTGCAAGAAAACAAATAAATAAAACAACTCAAGAAGAAACCGAAAAGAAACTAGATAGAGCCAAAAGGAGAAGAGGTCCACAAGAAAGGAGGTCCAACAAGGGGGAGGTCCAAAACCAAGGGGGTCCCAGAGGAGCAAAGGGAGTTTCTCCAGAACCAAGAGAGATAGAGAGGAGGGTTGAAAAGAAGAACAAGGAGGCAGTGGTCACTCTGTGATACTCTATTTAAAGGGAAAAAGGAGAATAGAACCACCACCAAAAGAAGTGACCAGGTTCAAGACATTGGTACAAAAGGTACACTGCTTGCAAGTACCAAAAGGACAGAAACAGGGCTAAGGAGGTGACAAAAAGTAGAAAAAGGTACAATGGTAGATGATAGCATTTAATGTGACCCAACCCACATCAAATACGCTTAAGGTCTTGAAGCGGGGGAATTGAGAAAGTGAGCAAGTCTGTCAAGAGGTGAACAGACCCGTCAAAGGGGTGGCCTGAAGGGGAGACCCAAAAAGGAGGTCCAAGGGAGAGGTCCAAAGAGGAGGTCCTACGAGGAGATCCAAAGAGGAGGTCCTGAGAGGAGGTCCTGCGAGGAGGTCCAAAAGACACAAGGAGGTCTTAAGGACATGAGGTCCAAAACACTGCAAGGAGGTCCTGGACAGGAGGTCCAAAATACTGCAAGGAGGTCCAAAACACTACAAGGAGGTCTTGACGGTTAGATCTCTCAAACGAGATCCCAACGGTCAAGATCAAGAGCAAAAGGGAGGTCCGCGGAAGCAAGGATATGCAGGAAGGACAGGGGCCGTTAGATCTTGATCGGACGGAGCGAGGCAAATAGGCCGTTCGGACCAAGCGAACGAGCCAACAAGATTGGGCCGTCCGATAAGCATCAAATGGTTCTAAGGCGAGGAAGGCAAAAACTCAAGCGGTACGACTGCAAGAGCCAGCGGTGGGTCCAAACGCTAGGGAGGTCTAGACCTTTAGATTCAAAGATCAAACAGAGGAGAGGTCTGTACGGTTATGATCTGAAAAAGGGGAGGTCCTAACGGCCAGATCTAACAAGGGAGAGGTCTGAGCGGTTAAGATCTCCAAGGGAAGATCCTAATGGCCAGATCTAACAAGGGGAAAGTCTGAGCGGTTAAGATCTCCAAAGGGGGAGGCCCTAACGGTCAAATCTAACAAATGAGATGTCTGAACGGTCAAGATCTCCAAATGGGAGGTCCTAACGGCCAGATCTAACAAGGGGGAGGTCTGAGCGGTTAAGATCTCCAAAGAGAAGGTCCTAACGGCCAGATCTAACAAGGGGGAGGTCTGAGTAGTTAGGGGAGGTCTGAGCGGTTAAGATCTCCAAGGGGAGGTCCTAGCGGCCAGATCTAACAAGGGGAATGTCTGAGCGGTTAAGATCTCCAAAGGGGAGGTCTATTTGGACCCGAGAAGGTTCAAACGAACTAGAGGGCAATCAAAAGAACACGAGAGGGCCCCAAATGAACCTGAGGAGGTTCAAATGGGTAGGGGAGGTCCTGGCTGAACGCCGGGAGGTCCGGTTGGACACGGGGAGTTCGAAAGGAGCTCCATATGGACACAAGGAGGTTTATATGGGCACGAAGAGGTCCAAAAGAACTCTGGGACGCTCAAATGTACTCAGGGAGTTCAAATGAACGTTGAGAGGTCCACACAGAGAAAGAGGTCTGGATCAAAAGAGATCTAGACAGAGATGAAAGTTTAGACCAGAGAGGAGGTCTAAACACAAAGAGATTCAAACCAACAAAGAGGGGATCTGGACTAAAGGAAGTCCAAACAAAAGATACAAGGAAAGGTCCAGAGATCAAAAAGGTTTGAAACACAAACCCGAGTTGGTCTAAACTCAAAAGGGAGGTCTTAGACCAACAAAGGGGTCTGAGCAAGGGAGAGATCCAACACAAAGGAGGTTTGGACCGAGGGAGAGGTCTAGACACAGAAGAGCTCCTGGAAAGGAGAAGCCAAGCTTAAAGGCTCACAGAGCAAAAAGAGAAAAGGAAAACTCCAACAAACTCCAGAAGAAATCGAGCTGATTTAGTTGAAGTTTGGTTTAGTCAATTAAAGTTCTTTTAAAATCTCAAGTTAAGCTTTGAACTCTCAACAAAATCAAATGGTTCTTTTTATTTTGAAAACTTCAGGAACTCTAGACAAACGAGACATTACAACTACTTAAATACGCAATTAATAAATAATTTACGAACAACAAAAAATCGACGGAGATAAAAATTACCTGCTAAATTGGCTTATAATGACGGCAGTTAATAATCATAAAATATCATCGGAAATATAATCAACACAGAAAGCAACCGAAAGAGAGAGCGAGTGAGCGACTGCGAAATGAAATCGCACTCGTCGCTCGCTAATTTATAGCTGAGAGGGAATCCTTCCTCGCGCGCGATCGGTTTTAATTTGTATGCGGCAGACAAGGATTAGACGGGGGAGACATGGAATAGAAAGATGTGACGGGATAACAAAATTGGTTGGTGGAGCTTTCGGTGGAAAAGAAAGACAGATTGATTGGTGGAGTTTTAGGTGGAAAAGAAAGACGAGGGCGAAACCGAAACCGTAACGGGGGAGAGAGCACGTGGCGGTTCTGAACGAATAAAATTATGGCAAATTTATACAAACAAGTATACTATGTCGGAGGGCTCCACGTAAAGTTGCATAATTTTTTAAAGTTGTTTGCTATATTTTAAAACTGAAACAAAAATTGTCGCTTAAAGCCTAATCCTAATTTCTAATTCCGGCTTAAACCCTAATCCTAACCCTAAGGGACAGTGACAACGTCTGGGCGCGATCGCACGGCGGTCGTGCGGCAGCAGCGACGTGGCGGCCGGAGAAACGCCGCCGCACGGTGACCGTGCGGATGGATTCTAAATTTGTCAAAAAAAAATTTGTACATCTATTTCTGTATATACGATACGCAAAAGTAACGGTACCAACAAAAATTCCCTCTTTTCCTCGAAACCGACCGACGTCTTGCAACTTCCGTACTCTCGGCGCGCTCGTTGTGCAGCGCTAGGCTCTTAATCACATACGCTGGAGTCTGTCTACCCCGTTCATGCCTTATGTATACCATGTGCTAAACAATATTATGCACTACTAGCTTCATTTATGGCATCGGCTGACATTTGCTAACCTCTATAAAAATTTGATCGTTCGTGTATAAAGTAGTGGGGCCTTCTAAGTGCAGCTATCGTGTATTGTTTGTTACATGTGCTTGCTTTTAATCTTCTTACTGTGGTTAGTTAACATTTTTTTTTTTAAAAAGGAAAGTACCGCACTGAAAACCGCAATTGCCAAATTCATCATGGTTTTTCCAAAAACTGTGGTATTCACATACTGTAGCATTTCACGCTAGCTACATAAAAAACTGTAGTACCTACTGTAGCTTCGAATTCCGCAACATCCAAACATGCCCTTTGCATGCTTGTAACAAAGAGCAAATTACTGTTTTGTAGTTAGCAGTGTCCAGTACAAGGAGGCAAACAATACAAAACCAGGAAAATTTGCTCAGTAGCATTACAATGATGCATAAATTGGAGAGAAAAATTCAATGTGAGGATGACAAGCCACCCATGTGACACACATCGATGCTATTTTCAACTTATGGTATCTTTTGTAGTGTTACTAAGTAAATTTGCCCTACAAAACATTAACATTCCTATAGAAAAGACGAGGAAAGGAAAAGAAATATGAGCAAAAAGGAGGAATGTGGTTTTCCGCATATATAAGCAGGTAAGTCTATTATCACCACCGGCAAATATACTTTGAGATTGATGAAAACTTTCAAAATTCAAACTACCATCCCATCTTCTAATAATTGAAGATCCATTGCATGAACTTTGAGACACTTTTAAGGGTTAAGATAATGTATGTACTGTATGTACACATGGTTTTGTATTTTTGGAAAAAAGAGTTTCATCTCTTTCCAACACATACGCATGGACTATTGAATTTCGAAGAAAAATCAACATTGTACTTTGCTGAAGACATATTGTGTTGGAAAATGCAATTTCCCTTTTTGTTTTCGGTTTTCCACCTAGTAGTGTACTATATTGTGTTGGAAATGCAATTTCTCTTTCTCTTTTTGGTTTTCCACCTGGAAGTGTACTAAAAGTGGATGGAGAGTGACGTAAGTTACGAACCCAGCTGCCGATGCGGCTATTCTTCAGAGTCCAGGCTCTTTTCTTCTGACCTTGTGTGGCAGCATTGGTAGGACCAAGTTTGACTTTGAAAAAAAAATGAGAGAGAGATGCAGCAAAGAGTAACAGTAAAAGTTAACACGGCATCCAAAGAAAAGGGTAAAAGTTAGTACGATGAATGCTTAGTCAGATAACAGAATAACCTCGCTTATTAAAGTACTGTACTAAAGTTGTCATTTAAGTACAACTAATGTATGCATCACATGAGGAGTAAATACTTGCCTGATCTGTATCAGTAACATTTTTTTTCTTTTGAGAAAATTTCTATTGGTAGTATAGTACCATCGACAAACTTAAACACAATTTTAACACACAAATTTAATGGTATACTCGCAAAGATTTGATATACAAAATGCATGGACATAGCATTGTGTAAATAACTCGGATAAAATGGTACATCAAGTGCGTGTTGTTGCATGTTGGATCCAGATCCTCTGCTGTAATGCAGAGTGTGAACAACACTCGACACTAATATCGCAGAAACGACGAAATATTTACTGTAACAGAAACACGCCGTAGCAATTGATATGAGACTTTGCTCTTCGATCGGATGGTGAAAATCACCTTCTAATGTGTAGTACTATAGATCCTCTGTATTGGACATTTAGTACAGATGATCTATTTTCGTTGCATGTTCTCGTCCATGCAACGTAATAGTTTATTGCTTGGGAAACGAAAATTGATGCACATGCATGATGTAATCAGACACCAAGAAATAAATATATCCTACAGAGGTTTAGACCAGAGAAGCAAGGCACAAATAATTAATTGGCATGGCAATTGCTTGGAAAAAAGAAAAATTGGTGCACATGCATGATGTAATCAGACACCAAGAAATAAATATATCCTACAGAGGTTTAGAGCACGGAAGCAAGGCACAAATAATTAATTGGCATGGCAATACTTAATTAGTTGTATCACTAGATTCTTGGATTTTGCCTAGGGCATGGATATAAAAAAAGGAAATGCGGAGGGAAATAGAAGCTTAAACACCCAACCTAACTCTGCAGAGTCAGGAATTCCTACGTTGAAAGTTGAGAGACCATTCATCATGGAACAAATGCAGCATATACCACCTCTGTTTTAAATTTAATCGGCACATCATTAGACAAAGATGGTTTTGTTCTGTAGATGCTCGTCATTTTGGTGTTTTAAGGCAACGTTTTGTCCCAGGTACATTTGGTAACCCCATCAATCCGATGGAAACACAATTAGCAAGGCCCACCTTTTATCAAAAGTAAAGCTACTAGTCCATTCTTTTCCAATGCAAATAGGAATCATGGGACTGTTTGGTTCATGACCTAATGAACCAAGCCAAAATTTGGTGTAGCCAAAACTTGGACAAAGCCAAAATTTTACAAAATGAACGTTGTTTGGATTGCTGCTAAGCCAAAATTTGGTGTTACCAAAATTTGGATGAGCGATTTCCTTACCTTTGATTGTCCGCGTGTGACATTGGATCTCATCGATGTTACCAAATTTTTGTTAGTACTGTCAAATATTGGTAGTAAATTAAATGATAGCCAATTTTTATTGGCGTTAGCAAAATTCGGTTTGGTGCGCAGAAATGAATCGACATCCTAGTAAATTAGACCGTTAGGAGCATGGTTCTTTCTGAATTACTCCTAACTAATTATTCGGTTTGGTGCGCAGATATCGACACCCTAGTAAATTAGACCGTTAGGAGCATGGTTCTTTCTGAATTACTCCTAACCAATTATTGTTTCGATAGTAAATTACTTTAACCGATTTGTACGTTGACCATAAATGACCATCCGCCCAGCCAACCCAACCCAACCCTAGCAGCGGAAACAGATCAAAACCGCGTGCGCCATTGCCATCGCACGCGCGCCCGCACGTACCAAGAACTCTCGCCCGTGTCTCTCCTCGTCTCTCGCGGTCTCGGCCAAGAGACAACGAGCAGCGCAACATCCACTCCATCCGTCGCAAACGCCATCGGATTCACTGGACCACACCACACGCTGACACGCGCTCTCTCGCCCGCGCCCACGGTAGCAGTAGCAAGCCACTTCTCCTCGTTCGCACTGCGCATTTGCACACTTGGACCCTACCTAGATGGATGGATCGAAGTATTTAATCGTGATTAAGTTCTGTTGCCATTGCAACTTCCTCTCTCTAGTTTGCAATTGAGGCGCTGTGCTCCGTCTCTCTTTACTCCGCAGGCCCGGCCCTCAGAAAAAGAGGAGAGAGAGAGGACGCAAAGAAAGAACAACCTCTTTACCTTCTCTCCTTCCCCAAAAGAAGAGAGAGAGAGAGAGAGGGATCCAAGAGGATTGGGTTGGGTTAGCTTAGGATTCCCAAGAATTCCATTCCAAAGTAGCAGAGAGCCTCCTTGAATTTTGGGAGTCAGTGCACGCCTGCTCCCTGCTCCAGGGAAAGCAAAGCAAATCTTGGGGATTTTTTTTTCCTTATTGGTTAGTGGTGGTGGATTGGCTCAGCGAGTGGGGGTTGGATTGGATTTCGTTTGGAGGTGTGGTTGGGTGTGGGAAAAGTTTGGGAGTGGTTAGTTCTTGGCTTCTTGTAAGGCGCCCGGTTAGCTCGTGCCATTAAAAGCAGCGCCTTTGGGTCTCCCCCCTCCCCCTCTCTTTCTCTCTGCAGATTGGTGCCTACCTGGTGGTTGGGTTGGATTCCGGCTCCTGGGGGAGCTCTTTCCATTCGATTGGCGTTGGAAAGGCGCCTCCTTTCCTGCTTCCTGCAGAATTTCGTGCTGGCCCCGGCGCCAACAGGTTCTTGGGTTCCGAATCTCGCCGTCGGCGCCGCATTCTCGGCTGCTTTTGGGGTGAGGAGTTGGTTTCTTGGAGGATTTGCGATGTTTATTGGGAGGGATTTGGGCGCCTGGATGGGACGGATTTGAGCAGTTTGGAAGGAACAGGGAGAGAGAGAGAGAAGTGGAGAGGTTCTGATTTGGTGGTATGTGCCATGAGGAAGCTCTTCTTCTCCGAGTTGACCGCCTGCAAGGAGACCAAGCTCCACTCCGCCCCACACTCATGGCTGCCCCTGGAGAAAGGGAAGCTCTCCAAGTTCGCCGGCCACTCCAGCTCCTCCATGTAAGCATTCTTGGCTCACCATCTCTAATTTCTTGCTTGATGTTGCAGCCTGCAGGATGCTTCTCTAGTTGTTGCTGAATTATGTTGCTTAGTTAGTTGTCTGGTCTTTGTGTAGAGAAAAGCAAAATTGAAATTTTTTTGGTACTGCTTGTTGGTTTTGGTGTGAAGAGCTGGCTGATTGAGATGTGCATCCTTTTCCCCTGGTGTTTGTGATGCAGAGAATCTCTGATGAAAATGCCGGAGCCGGCGGTTCTGCCGCACTTCAAGCCCGCTGACTACGTCGACATACTGGCTCAGATACATGAGGAGCTGGAGTCTTGCCCTCCCGATGAGAAGTTGTGTCTGTACTTGCTCCAATTTCAGGTTTTCCGTGGGCTTGGGGAGGCCAAGCTGTCGCGGATGAGCCTCCAGTCTGCGTGGGAGAAGGCGAGCACGATACATGAGAAGCTGATATTCGGGGCGTGGCTGAAGTACGAGAAGAAAGGCGAGGAGGCAATATCGGACCTTCTTAGCTCGTGCGGCAAGTGCTCTCAGGAGTTCAAGCTGCTGGATTTCGTCTCACAGATCTCCACTGAGTCACATGAGATAAGCTATGATGATGAGTCTGATGAATTTTGGGGCTCTCCAGTGGTTCATTTCCGGATAAGAGATGACATGATTGCATGTGATCGGCGAAAGCTTGCAGCTTTGTCAACCCCACTGTATGCGATGCTTAATGGTGGTTTTAGGGAATCACATCTTGAAGTCATTGACATGTCTCGAAATGGCATCTCCCCAATTGGTATGCGGGCAATCAGTAAATTCAGCCTGTCAGGAAGACTACCATATTTGTCAGCAGAAGTTATATTGGAACTACTTGATTTTGCTAATAAATTCTGCTGCAAGGGCCTCAAGGATGCTTGCGAGCGAAAGCTTGCTTCTTTTGTATGTTCGAGGCAAGATGCTATAGACTTCATGGAGTGTGCTCTTGAGCTGTGCTGTTCCATCCTTGCTGCTTCATGCTTGCAAGTGCTCTTGAATGAACTTCCAGAGTGCTTGAATGATGAACAAGTGGTTAGGATATTCTCCTGTGCAAATAAGCAGCAGAGATCAACGATGGTTGGCAATGCATCTTTCTCCCTATATTGCCTTCTTAGTGAAGTCTCCATGAGCACAAGTGCAACATCGGATGTCACTATAAGCTTCTTGGAAAAGCTGGTGGAGTCAGCATCAGATTCTAGACAGAAGCAGTTGGCCTTGCATCAGCTCGCATGCACAAGGCTTCTAAGGAAAGACTACGCTGAAGCTGAGCACCTGTTCAATGACGCCTTTACCGCTGGCCATATCTACTCGGTAGTGGGTTTGGCTAGATTGGCCTCTCTGAGGGGTAATAAACATTTTTCTCTCAAGTTGCTTGACTCTGTCATGTCATCTCATTGGCCTCTTGGGTGGATGTATCAAGAGAGGGCACTATATTTGGATGGTGACAACAAGTTGGAAAATCTCAAAAAGGCTACTGAGTTGGATCCTACGCTTACATATCCCTATATGTTTCGAGCAGCATCTTTGATGAAAAGGCAAAGTGTTGAAGCTGCTCTGATGGAGATCAATCGGATCCTGGGATTCAAGTTGGTTCTGGAATGCTTAGAACTAAGGTTCTGTTGCTACCTTGCTCTCGAGGATTATAGAGCTGCCTTATGTGATGTCCAGGCAATCCTCACGCTTGCTCCAGATTATCGTATGATTGGTGGTCGGGTGGCTGCGAAGCAGCTGCGTATGCTTGTGATGGAGAATGTAGAGCAATGGACGACTGCTGACTGCTGGATGCAGCTTTATGACCGGTGGTCATCCGTGGATGATATAGGATCCCTCTCAGTCATTTATCAAATGCTGGAGTCAGATGCTGCTAAAGGTGTTCTGTACTTCAGGCAATCTTTGCTCCTTCTCAGGTAACTTAATTAGTTTATGTTATTGCACAGAATAATAGTTGGCATTATTCAGTTTGATACAGTCCGTGTCCGTCAGTAATTGGCATTGTAGATGCTACAGCACATGGTTTGCATGCCTGGCATGTCTTGCACCTACTAGTGTGTGGAAGTATCTGGAATGCCAATTCAGCAGATGGCTGATCAGCATAGTTGCACATGCCTCCTGTGCTAACTTACATCATGACCTAATTCTTTAGCAGTAATATCTGGGATATTAGGATTAATACAATTTCATTTTGTTTTTTCCAGATTAAATTGTCCTGAGGCTGCAATGCACAGCTTGCAACTTGCTCGTGAGCATGCTGCAAGCCAACATGAACGGCTTGTTTATGAAGGATGGATACTGTATGATACTGGCCACTGCGAGGAAGGATTGCAGAAAGCGGAAGCATCCATTGCAATACAAAGATCATTTGAGGCATTCTTTCTAAAAGCTTATGCTTTGGCTGATTCGAGTCTTGACCCTTCAACCTCAGCAACAGTTATATCGCTTCTTGAAGATGCATTACGGTGTCCCTCAGATAGACTTAGGAAGGGTCAGGTGAGTTTTTTTTCTTCTTCCACATCTTTTTCTCAATTCTACATAGTTAAATAGACCATGCATTATAAGGAGTTGCTGTCCTGTTTCTTCTGTGACATGTTGCAAATGTAGAGATCCAAGAGGTCTTATACCAAAAACAGGAATATTGTCGCAAAATTTGCTGAAGTACACAGAAAGGGTTTTATTTTGGGCTATTGGCAAATTATGAAGTGGAACTTTGTTGCCCTGTTTGTTGAGTTGTCTTGAACTCCCGCTATTGCTTTCGTACTATGCATATGCATTTGTTCATTTGCCAAATGACTAGGTAGCTCTTTATGGTTTAGATCAGGTGTTGCTATACTTATGTTAGAAGTTAAGATGTCCTATTCATTGTTTGCATTTAGCAATGGGAATGGCATTCTCACTATTAAAAATGGTTGTCCTGGTGCTCCTAACTTGGCAACTGATCAACTGGGCTCTTGAGGGCGCTCCAATAGTGATTTGATTTCCTATCAAGTGGCTAGCCTGTTTTCTAAATTAGAACATCCGATACCATCCATGGTACTCAGAATTGCCAATTTTATAATATGGATGAGTGGATAACCCTCTTCAATAACTACTCAAGAAATTCATAGTCACCTTAGCTACATGAACTGAGTGACCGGCCTTTGTGCATCAACTTAAGCTGATAACTTAGAAATTATTTCTATAGCGCAGCTTGATCCAGGTTCATATATAGATGTATCTGTAGCATTGTAGTTTGAGATGTTCAGAAAGAGTGCATCTTATGCATATAATTGTTTAACACCTTATAGGCTCTGAACAACCTTGGGAGTGTTTATGTGGATTGCGGGAAGCTAGACCTGGCAGCTGAATGCTACATCAACGCCCTAAAGATTGGCCACACCAGAGCTCACCAAGGCCTTGCCAGGGTCCATTTCCTTAGGGACAACAGAACCGGTGCATACGAGGAAATGACCAAGCTAATAGAGAAGGCCAGGAGCAATGCATCAGCATACGAGAAGAGGTCTGAGTACTGCGATCGGGAGCTAACGAAAGCAGACCTGCAGATGGTCACCAAACTCGACCCTCTGCGAGTCTACCCCTACAGATACCGTGCTGCTGGTAAGCACTGCTTCCTGCCTAGCATATCTAGTTTTCGGTATGACAGAGAAGATGTGACATGATTACAACCATTGAAGCTTGGGATATAAAATTCTGGTCGCAGCAGTTTAATTTATTAGTATATGTAGCTCATCTGTGCCCAACTCCCAGAGGTTTGTGACTAACCAACTACCCTAGTTCCTAACATGACCTGGTAAGTAGTCAGTGTTATTTGCCATATTCTATGCTCAACTTGATCAGTAGGTGTACAACCATATATTTCATTCAGTTCCAAAATTAGCTCGTCAGTTTAGTGTTCTCATGCCTCTTATGCTGACGTGGACTCTGGTCTGATTTGGCCCTCAGTGCTGATGGACAACCACAAGGAGAAAGAGGCCATCGCGGAGCTGACGAAGGCGATTGCCTTTAAGGCGGACCTCAACCTGCTCCACCTTCGTGCCGCTTTCCATGAGCACATCGGCGACATCTCGAGCGCCCTCCGGGACTGCCGCACAGCCCTCTCTGTGGACCCCAACCACCAGGAGATGCTCGAGCTTCACCACCGGGTGAACAGCCAAGAACCCTGAGCCCGTTGTTGTACATACAGGAGCCTCTCACAGCCAACAATACCAGTGTATGTTTTATACCATACACAGCAGGTCATTGTGAGGATAGTAGCCATTTAGGTCCCTGCCCCCCAAACCAACCCATTCCTTGTGTCCTTAATTAGATATGTTGTTCATCATAGTGTCCTTTTTTAGTAAATTATTGTCATTTGTGATTAAGCCTTCTAACTGTATTCTCCATGTGCCCCAGCCCATGCCGCCGAAAAAGTTTTGACTATCTCGTGTAAATGAAATGGAAAAAAGAATGGAGAAGGTTGTGTCGGTGTAGTTTTCTACATAGCCTGTCCCAAGCCACGAAAAAGGAGGATTGTGTTAGGCCCGGTGAGCCAACGTAAAAATCAAGTCACATTTTCATGGGACGAAACCCAAAATTGGTAATTTGTTGGGGCGTAACCCTTTTAGTAACACGCCATATCAGAACCCAGGTGTGTTGATAAATAAGCAAGGATCGGAACGTCACTCCTTTAGTGAAGCACTACGTCGTCGCCTGGATGTAGTGAAAAATGTGCAAGGGTCTTCGCACTTTACTCGATGAGTGCGAGGGACAAGGAAGCTAGCCGAGGAGAGTAGGATCTGTCTGGGTAGTTAGAATGTGGGGTCCTTAACAAGTAAGTTAAGAGAGTTAGTTGATACGGCGATTAAGAGACGTGTAAATATCTTGTGCGTTCAACAGACTAAATGAATGGATCAGAAAGCAAAGGAGGTGGAGCATACTGGCTATAAGTTGTGGTATACTGGAATAGAACGAAACAAGAATGGAGTGGACATCTTAATCGATAAGCACCTCAAGAGCGGAGTTGTCGACGTGAGGAGATAGGGGGATAGGATTATCCTAGTCAAGCTAATCTTTGGCGACTTGGTTTTGAATGTTGTTAGCGCACATGCTCCACAAGTAGGTCTAGATGAGGCCGCTAAGAGACAATTTTGGGAAGACCTAGATGGCATGGTTAGAAGTGTGCCTAATAGTAAGAAGCTTTTCTTAGGAGATGATTTCAATGGTCATGTTGGTACAACTAGTGGAGGGTTTCCAAGGGTGCATAGAGATTTTGGTTATGGTGATAGGAACTAAGAGGAAGAAGATATCTTAAACATTGTCGTAGCCTGTGATCGCATGATAGCTAATACTTTTTTTTAGAAAGAGACATTCCCATCTAGTTACCTTTAGTAGTGGGCAACATTATAGCCAAATCTATTTTGTCCTTGTTAGGAGGGAGGACAAATGAGCCTGCATATACTATAAGGTTATACCTGAAGAGTGTGTTATCCAGCAACATAAGTTGGTAGCCTCCGATTTTTGTTTTAGGACACTGGTTCGACGGGCTAAGGTCGCCTGAGCTACGAGGACGGCGTGGTGGAAACTCAAAGGGGATGCCTCATAGGCGTTTAAGGAGAGGATGACCGCGGAAGGGATATGGAACGTGGGAGAAGCGAATAGTATGTGGACAGAGATGACATCTCGCATTAGAAAGGTGGCTACGGAGGTGCTTGGAGTGACCCGAGTGACAAGATGCGAACCTAAAGACACGTGGTGGTGGAACGAGGAAGTGCAAAAGGCTATCGAGGAGAAAAAGACATGCTACAAGCATATGCATCATGATAGGAGCGACGACAACGTAAAGAAATACAAAGCATCAAAAAAGAAGGCAAAGAAAACGGTGAGTGAGACACGAGGCAAGGTCTATGAGGAAATTTACCAGAAGCTAAGTACAAAGGAGGGTGAGAAGGATGTCTACAAGATGGCTAAACTTCAAGAAAGGAAGACGAGCGATTTCAACCAAGTTAAATGCATCAAAGACAACACTAATAGACTGTTGGTGAAAGACGATGATATCAATGATAGGTGGAGAGATTACTTTGACGAGCTGTTCAATCATGACAATGACGATAGTATGATTGAACTGGATGATGCTTTTGATGACACCGATAGGCAGTTTGTTCGAAGAATTTAGGAGTCTGAAGTAAGAGAGGCCTTAAAAAGGATGAAAGTGGGTAAGACGTTGGGGCCTAATAACATTTCTATCGAGGTGTGAAAATGCCTAAGAGAAGTGGCAATCGTTTGGCTAACTAATTTGTTTAATATCATTTTTAGGTTGAACAAGATGCCTAACGGGTGGTGGAGGAGCACGTTAGTACCAATTTTCAAAAATAAAGGAGACGTTCAAAGTTGTACTAATTATAGAGGAATTAAGCTCATGAGCCACACAATGAAGCTTTGGGAGTGAGTGATCAAGCACTGTTTAAGAATAGTGACTAGCATGACGACAAACCAATTTGGTTTTATGCCTGGGAGGTCGACCACGGAGGCGATTTTCTTGACACGACAGTTGATGGAGAGGTATAGGGAGCAAAAGAAAGATCTTCACATGGTGTTTATCGACTTAGAGAATGCCTATGACAAAGTGCCAAGAAGGGTCATGTGGTGGGCGCTCCAAAGGAAAAAAAAAGTCTCAACAAAGTATGTTACCCTAATTAAGGATATGTACCAAGATATTGTGACTAATGTCAAAACATGTGGTGGTGATACTAGTGACTTCCCTATTAAGATAGGACTACACCAAGGGTCAGCGTTGAGCCCATACATTTTTGCCCTAGTGATGGACGAGGTCACGTGGCATATATAAGGAGATATCCCTTGGTGTATGCTTTTCGCTGATGATGTAGTGTTAGTTGATGAGAGTAGGATATGTGTCGATAGGAATTTGGAGATGTGGAGGAAGACCTTAGAATCGAAGGGCTTTAGACTTAGTAGGACTAAAACTGAGTATATGAAGTGTGATTTTAGCAGTGCCAAGGCAGATGATGGAGATGTTAGTCTGGACGGACAAGTAATGTCTAGGAAGGACACATTTCGATATTTGGAATCGATGCTACAGTGGGACAGTGAGATTGATGAAGACGTGAGCCACATGATTAGAGCGGGGTGGGTGGAATGGTGCCAAACATTTGCTGTCCTATGTGACAAAAAAATCCCTCAAAAGTTAAAGGGTAAGTTCTACAGGACGACGATCAGACCTGCGATGCTATATGGAGTAGAATGCTGGGGCGACTAAAAGATAACATATACAAAAGATGAGTGCAACGGAGATGGGGACGCTGTGGTGGATATGTGGCCACACAAGGCGGGATCGAATCCACAATGATGATATACGTGATAGGGTGAGGGTAGCACCAATTGAAGAGAAGCGTGTCCAACATCGCCTGAGATGGTTTGGACATCTCCAACGGAGGCCTTCTGAGGCATCGGTACGTAGTGAAATTTTAAGACGTACTGAAAGAGTAAGAAGAGGCAGAGGTCGACCAAAACTAGCGTGGGAGGAAGCGGTTAAAAGAGATTTGAGGGATTGGAATGTAGCTAAAGAATTAGCTTTAGATAGGAGCGCATGAAAGTTGGCGGTCTACGTACCGGAACCATAAGAAGGTTTAGAGGTGGTGTTTTAGGCTCTCGGCTCAGATGGCAGGATGTACGGCTTAAGGTTTTAGCCTTGTGGTTTTTTTTTACAAGACTCTCGTCTCTTTAACCTTGAGGAAGTTTCATTCCTAGCCTACTCCAACTTGTTTGGGACCAAAGGCTTTGTTGTTGTTGTCATTGTCGTTGTAAGGTTGTGTCCGTGTCGGCGCAAAACTGTCAAACCCTGTAGCGATTGCACATGTGCCTGTTGGCTACTGATTTTAAACTGAATAACCAGAGGAATGCCATGTGGATAAGAAAGCGTTCTTTGTTTAGTAGTCATCATCAGCCAGAATTTGCATAAGCGTTCTTTGTTTAGCAGTTATTGTCGATGATCTAGTATCGATATTACGAATGAATATTCGGGGGTCTCATAGAATTAGAACCATGCAGAGAATGACACAGAGATTTTGGACAGGTTCAAACCTTCTCCAAGGATAATAACAACCCTACTTCTCTGTTCTTGTATTGACTATCTATATTACAATAAAGAAGAAACAAAATTATGCGTAATGTCTTCTCTTGATCCTCCCTTTCTGTCTGCTGACTTTAGCTCTTATGTAGTGCATGTAATGACGGCAGTTTCTCCAGGCCAAGAGGCGCCTCGTCGTTTGGTGTACCACACACGTTGATCGAAGTTACTGTGGGTTATGATGCCACCATGTCATCTGGCAGTTATCGTCAGAGACAGGGGCATAATGCAGTTATTCTAGAGAATAACAGTACGTATTAACTGCCCTGTGTTTTAAACACATCGCATAAGATCCCTCGATTGACTAGGTCCACATATCTGCAGGCTTTATCAATTAGAGAGTGGTCGTAGCTGACCTAGTCGTAGAAAGTCATCCGAGAAAAGCTTACGACCACCGAGTTTAGTTTCTCCCTTATGAACATTAAATGATATGCTTAAGAGCAGTATAAATATATTGTTGTCTATAATAAGAGTTACAGCTAAATAAATAATTAAGGACTATTCGGTTATCATCAATCAGAATTTGCATAAGTGTTCTTTGTTTAGCAGTTATCATCAGTCAGAATTTGCATCCAGCCAGTGCTGCCATGGTTGGAGTAAAGACTTCCGGGAGTGCAGCATCACTTTCTGGAACCGAATGGTCCATGAATGATGAATCTGATTATCTGAAAGTGTAACGCAGAGGAAAATTTACGGGATTCCTTTTTCCCCCATAAAAGTGAGCAGCGGTATTGGCTGATATATGTGACGTTCTCCTGATGCGTCATGGATGATAATGATGCCGTATGCATGCCGGTCCAGGCCTCTCTCAGACGAATCAGACGACCGGGCAAAAAGAGGTATCTGCACTTTCAGACTTCCAGTACCACACTAACCTCGGATTCCAATATGCTGCGGTCCCGGAGTAATTGCATACAGGCTACTCGACAAAAATGGACGGTCCGGATGGATCTCTGTGGACGAATGGAAAGGTTGTTTTTTTAAAACCACCCCCACATATTTTCACAAAACTAAAAAATACCTGGTTTTTTCAGCCACTCAAGATTTCCAGCCTAACCGAAAAACAATTTAAAATCTGTATCGCTAAAACTAACATCAAAATGTGTTTTAGCAGAACATATTAACAAAATTTGAGATCCAAACGACCACTAAGATACGTACAATTTTGTGTTACACTAGCACTCTGTTGATAGCATCACGCATGCCCTTTTTCTTGGTTTGCCTGACAATTTCAATAAAGATGATTTCAACATCTATCAACAAGATGCCAAGACATGTACATGAATATGATCTCCATGATTTCCAAAGGTGGATTAGGTAAATGATAGGTATAACCATCCACGCAGAAATGACAAAGTTTGGCCTTTTTGGCCCAGTGCCCATCGACAAATGTCAAAAGAAACGTCAAGGAAACTCACGCCATGGACAGCGGCCGTTCCCAACTTTTCTAATGGATTCATCTGAAAAAAAACTTTTCTGATGGATTTTCAGCAGCAAGCTTCCAGTGAGAGACACATGTGAGAAAAGAAATCTTAATTCGTTGAATCGTTTATAGGTAGTACCTATCAGATTTACTAATATTTTATGTGAACCAAGGTTGTCAAGGTAAATATGGCTTACAAGAATAGGTGGTTTAATATGTGGGTTAAGGACTTATATCTAATCAACATGGCATTCCAAAGTATTATTTCTTTGTTGAAATACTTGGCTAAAATATTTTAATGAAGATAATAATATGAATATATGACATGTGGGTTCAATATGTTCAAGGTATGCAACTTGCCTCGGGTTCGGGTTCATTCTCGAATTGTCCTCCGATGCCTCGGTGTCCCGTCTCCGTGAAGTCCCGAAATGCTTTGAGCCTAGCAAACTAATCCAAGTACAACAAAAATACTAAAAGAGAAAGAAAATTAAATGAAGTCGATATTTACTGAACGGAGTTAGGATTAGACTTACTTTGAGACTACGAAAGGCTATACTAACTCAAGTTAGTTTTCGATAATTAATAATCATTTTACCGCTTATATCTATTATTTAGACACAAACAATAAATAATCATTAATCTAGGCTTAGGAATAGGAATTTTGGCTTAAAAGCAATTTCTGAATTTTGGAATAAAACCAAATTTTATCGGCAAGGAATAAGTGTTGGTGATGGTTTAGGATGAACAAGATCTTGGCTTTTAAGAACGCCCCACGGTTGACTCAAGGCAAAAGGTCGAGGATCTTGGCGGCCAAGCTTAGGTTAAAGCGCCACAAGGCCACATGTATGAGCGAAGGCGAGGGTTCGGAGCAGAGCTACGGGCACATGGTTTTATGGATGCGGTAGCGGCAAGATAGATCGGTGTGTGACCGTGAGGGTAGGGGAGGGCTCGGGTTTGCACCGTGGGGATTTGCAAGGGGTGGGGTGTTTTGTTCACGCAAGGGGAAACCGGCGCGGGCTTGCCTGGCCTCGGAAGGGAGGGAAGTAGCATGAAATGTGAGCAAGGCCGAGCTGGGCATGATTTATAGCCTCATGAGGCGTGGAGCAGGGAGGGCATGGGGACGGCGTGGGTCGCCTGCGGGGGTGGTTGGCGCGAGGCAGCCAGGCGTGCCATGGTCGGCAAGGCAGGTGGGCGACGGACATGGGCCTTAATGGCGCAGGTAGGGTGGCGGCGAACTCACCGAGCAATCCGGAGGTGGCGCCTTAGCCTTGCTTGGGGCGGGTGCAGGGTGCATTGAAGGCGAGGGCGAGGCGAGGCGGCTACAAGTGGGCCGGCCAATGCGACGGAGCGGGCGCGATCATCACAGGCGCAGCCGCGAGGGTCGAGGCGCTACGTGAGGAGGAAAGCGGAAGGAGAGAGGAGAAGGCAAGTTAGGGTTAGGGTTTGGGATTTGGGCGAGATTTGACCTAAATTTGATTTTTGATTTGAATTTTGAAATTGATTTTGAATTCAAACCGATTTTCAAACTTTGAAATTTTTCAGTGTTTCAACCTACCCCTTAAAGGAATCTCGACCTCGAGATTCACGCAGGTCGGGAACGTGTTGGGAAAATCTCACGATTTTCAATTCCTTTTCCCATGTTGCTTCTTCCTCAAGATGATTCTTCCAGAGAACCTTGCAAAACTTAACATTCTTGCCTCTCAACCGCCTTTTCAGAGTGTCAAGTACCATCAGGGTTCCTCTTCATAAGTCGATCATTCTCGCAGCTTCTATCTCTTCAAGTGGTACTTGCTCATTATCCTCAAACACTTTCTCGAAATGAGAAACATGGAACACGCCATGTATGCCGCTTGGGTTGATGTCGATGTAACTTGTATGCCACTTCTCCAATTCTTTTCACAATTTTATAAGGACCAATATACCTTGGGGCCAATTTTCCTTTACTTGAAATCTTCGAACTGCTTTTGAATGGTGTAACCTTCAAATATACCAGATTCCAATTTCAAAACTTAAATCCTTTCTCGCTTATCCAGATACCCTTCCGACGGCTTTGAGCAATCTTCATCTTGTCTCTTATCGCCTAACTTGATCTTCTCGAGTCTTGGGCTATCCGAGGACCCAACAACCGCTTTTCTCCAAAGGTCCGTCCAATTCAATGGTGTTCGCACTCTACGCCATACGTGGCTTCAAAAGGTGCCATCTTGATACTAGCTTGATAACTATTATTGTAAGAGAACTCTTCAAAAGGCAAACACTTATCCCAAGTTGCTCCATAAGCTAAAGCACATGCTCAACATATCCTCCAATACCGATTGACTCTCTCTCTCAGTCCCCCGGGCCAGGATGGTAAGTCAGGCCGAAAGCTAAACTGCTCCCATGGCTTCCTCGTAGTTTCTTCCAAAACTTAGATGTAAACCGTGTCTCTATCGATACTATTCTCTTTGGAATCCCATGTAAAGATATTATCTTGGTCATATACAATTTCGCCAACTTATTCTTTCCATATGTTTGTGAATTGGTATGAAATGTGCCACCTTGGTTAATCTGCCTCACTATCACCCATATTGCATCAAATCCTTTTTGTGTCCTTGGTAATCCCGTGATTTAAATCCATGCCGATTTCTTCCCATTTCCAACTGGCATCGGTAAGGGTTGTAACAACCCGCAGGTTTCGATGGTTTATCTTGATCTTCCGACAAATGTCGACTTGGCTATATATTCACTATCTCTTTTCATCTTTTTCCACCAAAACCTCTTCTTCAAGTCTTGATACATTTTTGTTCCCCGGATGTATTGAGAATTGAGATGAGTGAGCTTCTTGCGTAATCAATCGCTTTCAGCTTCTTCTTTGTTTGGTACACACAAACTAGTTTTTGAACTTTATCATTCCTTGATCATCTTTCTTGAATTCCTTTATTTTTCCACCTTGATTTTCGCCAAGAGTTGTCAATTTCTTGATCTTCCCGTTGTGCTTGTTTGATTTGGTCGACCAACTCGATCAGATTCCAAAGTCGATATTAACCCTTGTTCAACAATTTCCAAGTTTAGTCACCGATTTCCAACACTAACTCGATCGACATTCCCGCAATGCATTCCTATGATGTGCCTTTTCGCTAAGTGCATCCGCGATAACATTTGCTTTACCCGGGTGATAATGAATATCCAAATCATAATCTTTTATTAATTCTAGCCATCTTCTCGCTCGAGATTCAAATCGGGTCAGTAAAAATATATTTCGACTCTTATGGTCCAAAACACTTCACAATGATTCCCAAAGAGATAGTGCCTCCAAATTTTAATGAGTGCACAACTCGCTAACTCCAAATCATGTGTGGGTAATTTCTTCATGAGTTCTTAATCGCTTTGAGGCGTAAGCCACAACTTTGCCATCTTGCATTAGCACACAACCTAATCCTTGCTTTGAAGCGCCACAAAACTGAAAGTCCTTCTCGTGGTTTGGTAGTATGAGCACCGGGTAGTGGTTAATCCGACCTTCAATTCTCGAAAGTTTTCTTCGACTTATCCGCCCATTTAAAAGGAATATCCTTTCTCGAGAAGTCGGTAAGTGGACGGCTATTCTCGAGAAATTTTCTATAAATCATGGTAATATCCCGCTGCATCTAAGAAACTTCTTATCTCGACCATCGCGAGCATGGAGTGGAGAGGATAAGAGAGCTTAAGGTGAAAGTGTCACTATCCCGCGACTCTACTGGCATCACACCAGCGAATTTGAGATTAATCGTAGCAGATTGGTTGGTAGAGAGAGGAACTTGGAGAGGAAGATGGAAATAAGTTTGGGAATATTGTTCTTAATTCACCGATGCACTCATCGGGATCGCCTCATGACCATGGCCAATAACTCGTACTCACCCACACACCAGCCTCTTGGTTTACGAGTTTTTGGTTCTTTTAACACTGTTGGTGTGTGAATTAGCAAATTTAGCCTTTTCACCCAATAAAAACCGTGGCGAGTCCGAACTACGGAAGTTTGGGAATAAAATTGAAAAATTGAAATTGACGAAATTTGGGGATAAAATTTGAGAGCATCACAATGTAATTGGCGAATTACATGACGCACAGAGTTTTGTTACGTGCATTAGAAAAGACAGTATACACGGATCAACAAACCGAAAATCGTAGTATGGTAACGTGGGTTACCACTGGAAATAGAATAATGCTATATACAATGGTGGAGACTTGGGCAAGTGGTTGGTATGAGATAGGTGCAGAGGCATACACGAGAATTGGGTTTGTGGATTGTCTCGCCTGAGTCGATTAAGAACCGAATTATATGCTGCATTTCTAAACTAGTAAACCGTGCAACCACAAGTCTAGTATGAGATAGACCTGACCAACTACTTTGCTCAGTTTTCGGTATAAACCTTGCGCATAGTGGTAGGTATGGAATTGAGAAGGGCGAGCGACTCCCTAACAATGGAGGGTCCCTCATTTAAAATGTAACGGAGCATTCTGGGGATGCCTCGTAACGGCCACTGTCCTAGTATTGAGTGGTTCTCTGCCAGAGCGAGTTGAGTGTCAGGACTAGGTACTAGAAAATCATTGTTATGATCGTTTCCGTCGTACGTCCAAGGAAGCGTGTCATGTCTGACATTATGAGTTGATCATATCTTGTGGGTAAATCTATACAACCTCTGCAGAGTGTATAATCTATTCGAATAGTCGTGCACCCGGTTGTGGGTATTGTGCAAAAAGCCACACTTGGTTAGTTTTAATAAAACGTGGATAGAAACTTGTTAACGTAAAACTAGTTGTAGCGATGATATAGGTGGATGAAACCTTATGAGTAGTAATAGGCGGATAGAACCTTGCTTTATGATGAAACTTGCTTTAATCAAAACTTTTGTTTAAAGTTAAAATGGCTAGGTCATAGGTTTGAAAAATAATAATAGTATTTGAGCAAACCTGCCTTGTGCTAAAAGAACCATAATACTCCGCATTTGTTAAGCTTTGCATATATATAATTTCATTTTGGTGTGAGGGCTTGTTGAGTACATTCATACTCATTGTTGCTCAAATATATGGATTCAGACTATGAAACTGAAGACCTCACTACTACAAAACAGGCTATAGTAGACACCCCATCACGCATTTCGTTCCTTTGGAACCGCCTGTGTTAACTATTGCCGCACTCGCGGTGGCGCGAAAGAATATCACGAGCGGTATTCTTTAGAACCGTGCGTGATATCATCTATCACAGAGCGGTTTGTAAATAGAACCGTCGTGATATTACGAGCGGTTCTATTCACAAACCGCTCGTGATATTCACCAATCACGCATTTCGCGGTTCTATTTAATAACCGTCATAATATCACGATTCGGTTCTATTTACAAACCGCTCTGCGTGATTTGGTGATTATCACGAGAGCGGTTTGTGAATAGAACCGTCGTAATATCACGCATTTGACGGTTCTTTACAAACCGTCGTGATAGATGACTATCACGACGGTTTTATTAAGAACCGCTCGTGATATGCCCATCGCTATAAATTGAGCGCGACACATCCTCTGCCATGCTGGCTGTGGTCCATCGCCAATCGCCGCCTTCGTGCCTCTGCCACTCTCTGCATGGCAGTTTGGATAAATATAATCAACCGACCGCCCTCTGCTTCTTTGGGGTCCACTTAGATCTGGTAGCTAGCTTCTCCTCCCCAGTGCCGTGCCACTTCCTCCCTAGCTCCTCCAACTGCGATTTCTCCCTAATTAAGCAGATGAAGTAATGTTGATTATCCTTTTTCACTCTATTGATTAGTAAATTTCCGACTTTGCTACTCGTACATAGACGCTAATGTTTTGTTTTCTTTGTTGTATTCCTTAATCGGAAGCATAGGGTTTAGGTTTCAATTAATAATACTTGATGGGAAAAGGCAAAACGTCGTACATCTAGCTCTCAATTTGATGGACCCTATTTGTAGAAAATGAAAAGCAAAACATGTAGCCTTTAATTAATCTGGTGTAATTCATTTGTGCAACGATGAGACAAAAGCGAGTAAGTGCGTGCAAAGAAGTGAAAGTCTTAATCGAACTAATTTCATGAGTAGTTTTCTAGAGCAGTTAAAAAGAAGAATTTATGACACACCAAGATAAGTCACATGTGCAATGATGTATTTTATATTTCCTCCATTTATATCCATGAAGAAACGTCATCACAAAGGTTTATTGTTTCAATTATATAAAAGCAGATACAAGCAATCGCTACGACCAACTTGCTAGTTATTAATTAGGATCTTCCTCTTGTCTTTTGTCTCGTATCTAATCAACAATCATACAGATAATCAATAATTATCCGTTCGCCACCTTAGAGAGGAGAAGGTTGGACCCTTGCCCTAGCGCCCAACACCGCCACCTCCTCCCCATTCGCCACCTTAGAGAGGAGAAGGAAAGGAGAGGAATCGTATTTTCTTCGTGACCTTCGAGGGTAACGATCTATAACCCTTTATATTTGCTATAAATTAATCGCTAATCAATTTTGACACTAATTTGTTACATGCGTAGTGTAGATGGATCGGCTGGATGTACAGTGTGAACCGTGTGAGTCAAGAGTACATTAATGGCGTGGTTGCTTTTAGAAGAGCCATTGAAAGCAGATATGTTGAAGAAGGAGATAAATTTTATGTCTTGTCCATGCATTGATTATGGTAATTTGAAGATGTTTAACAACGCGCGCAAATAGAAGCGCACTTGATTCAAGGGGTTTCACAAAAGGGTATACATGTTGGACCATCCACGGTGAAGAGCGATTATTACACATGAAGTTAGTAATGACGGCACCGCCGAGGAAGTCAACGATCGCGGATGTGGTATCTTGCTTTTGATGAGGATATGTCACACGATGACAATCTGGATCGAGATGCTACTGCGATGCGTAAGAGAACTACTGATGAGAGAGAGTTTTGTAAATTCGAGGGCTTAAGGGAGGACTCGGTGAGACCTTTGTTCCTGGTTGCAAGCCGGAATATACAAGGTTGTCAACCGTGCTTGAACTGCTGAAATTGAAGGCAAGCAATGGTTGGTCCGATAAGAGTTTCACGGCGTTGTTAGGTCTCCTAGCGGACATCCTTCCGGAGAAACGTGTTGCCCAAAGACCACCTATCAAGCAAAGAAGGTTATTTGTCCATTGGGAATGGAAGTAGAAAGAATACATGCATGTCCTAATGATTGTATCCTCTACAGTAAAGAGTATGCGACATGCATGTATGTCCTGTGTGCAAAGCATCCCGATACAAGCGTCGAATCTTGCTAAGGTGAAGCAAGGACCTCTGCTAAGATGTTGTGGTATCTGCTGTGATCCCACGTTTGAAGCGTTTATTTGCGAACGCAAAGGGCGCAAGATTGCTGCGTTAGCACTCGGAGGAGCGTAAGAGAGATGGAAAGCTAAGACACCTGCCGATTACGCGCCTAAAGGAGAAACTTCGATCGAGTTGAAGAGTTCGGTCTTGAGCCGAGGAACATATGGTTAGGGTTGAGTACGATGGAATGAATCCTTTCGGTAACATGAGCGTGAGACATAGCACCGCCCGTGAATCTATGTATGTACAACATTCCTCCTTGGTCGTGTATGAAGCGGAAGTACATTTTGATGTCACTACTTATCCAAGGGCCAAGCAACACAGGAATGATATTGATGTGTACCTAGCACCATTCTTTGGAAGGTCTTGTGACACTTGTGGAGCGAAGGGGCAGTATGGGATGCGTATAAACGAGAGAACTTCACTTTACGCGCCATGTTGTTACGCACCATCAATGATTTTCCCGCCCTTGGTAACTTTGTCAAGCCTTGATACAAAAGGAGCCAAAGCACATCGCCGCTTAGATGCTACTGAGAGTGTATGGTCAACAACTCGCATAAAAGCGTATATATCGTCACCGTAGGTTCCTTCCTCAGAGTCACCCATACCGCAAGATGAAAAAACAATTCGGCGGAAATAAGGAGAACGATTCACTCAAGGGCTTTTAGAGGGAAAGAGGTCTATGATATGGTTAAGGATGTCGATGTTGTGCTTGGGAAGGGCGTAAATTAAGAACCCGTGAGAAGAACATCCGGAAGAAGCGGTCAATTTTTGGGACTTGCCTTATTGGGAGCACTTAGAAGTTCGCCATCGCATCGATGTCATGCACGTGAGAAGAATGTATGTGATAGCTTGATTGGTCTCTTCTTTGAACATTAGTGGCAAAACAAAGGATGGTGTTAACGCATGGCGTGACTTGGTTGATATGAACATAAGGATGAGTTAGCACCGTAGAGACCGATCTGAGACGAACGTATTTCCCCGACTTTTGCTACACTCTATCCAAGGCCGAGAGAAATGAACTGTGCCAGAGCTTGCATGGAGTGAAAGTCCCATCTGGTTACTCCGCTAACATTAAGAACCTTGTTTCTATGCAAGATTTGAAATTAATTGGTATGAAGTCTCATGATTGTCATGTCTTGATGACACAAATGCTTCTGTTGCAATTAGAAGTATCTTGCCAACAAGGTCCGAGTGGCAATCTTGAGGTCGTGTTATTTTTCAACTCAATTGCTCAGAAGATCATTGATCCCCAAGGACTAGATGCTCTGCAGGGCGAGGTGGTGACCACTCTATGTCATCTTGAGATGTATTTCCCTCCGTCATTTTTCGATATCATGGTCCATCTCATTGTTCACCTTGTGAGAGATAAAGATATCTTGACCTGTGTTCTTCGTCATATGTACCCGCTCGAGAGGTACATGGGAATTCTCAAGTCCTACGTCTGGAATCGATCTCGACCGGAGGCGACATCATCGAAGGTTATGCAACCGAAGAGGTCATTGAGTTCTGCGTCGACTACATGGCTCGGTGGAACCGATAGGTGTGCCTCTATCTCGCCATGAGGGGAGATGGATGGTATCGGGACCATCGAAGGAAATCAATAACTCCCGATCCGATACATACGCTCAAGCCCATTTTATGGTCTTGCAACACATGACCCAAGTGTCCCGTATATCGACGAGCACAAAGACATGGTGCGCCAATGTAATCCGCACCGGTCGGAGGTTTGGATCATGAGAGAAACAACCGCTTCGGTTCAACGAATGGTTAAAGGTGCGAATCACTAGGAGGTCATCAAGTGATGATCTGTTGCTATGGTTGGCACGAGGGCCACAATTTACAATTGTCACATGGCAAGGATCGACATCAATGGGTACACATTTTATACGGCACTCGGGATAGGAAGAGCCTGATCCGAGAATAGCGGTGTCCGCATAGATGCATTCACTACCGATGGGATGAGGAGCTCCTACTATGGGCAAATAGACGAGATATGGGAGCTCGACTACGTGCTTTTCAAGATCCCCCTATTTCGGTACCGTTGGGTCCATCTCGCACAGGTGAAGGTCAACAAGTACGGTGTCACTACCGTGGACCTCGAACATGTCGGATATAAAGACGAACCATTCGTACTGCCTAACCAAGTTGTTCAAGTCTTCTATGTAACCGACCCGGCAAATAAGAAGCGCCACGTAGTTCTTCATGGAAAAAGGAGGATTGTCGGAGTTGAGAATGTAGTGGACGAGGAAGAATACAATCAATTTGACGAGTTGCCTCCTTTCGGAAACGGCATTAGGCTCGAGGAAGAACCCGGTGAGGAAGCTAGCTATATGCGTCGATCATCACGAAGGCCTATATCTTAATTAAGAATTTACTCCAATGTAATTAATTTATTCCATAACATCATGTGTTATGGACTTGTAATCTCTCATATATTTTGATGTCAACGTGAAATTGTCATGTGTTGATGTGTTATGGACTTGTCATATTTGATATTGATGTCAATGTGGACGTACATTGTAATGTGGAGTATCAAAATTGTCATCATACTTGATTTCGAGTTGAGTTGAATTAGATATGAAATTTTGAAGTCAAATGTGTTATGAACTTGTTATGGACTTGTCATATTTGATATTAATGTCAATGTGTGGACGTACATTGTAATGTGGAGTATCAAAATTGGTTTCACTTGATTTGGAGTTGAGTTGAATTAGATATGAAATTTTGAAGTCAAATGTGTTATAAACTTGTCATCATACTTGTCACCAGGTTAGAATTCATATGGACTTGTCATAATTGTCATCATACTTGTCTCAGCAGGTTCACTCTGTTTTCTCGTGATATTTATGTCTCACCGAGTTCATATGTTTTGTCGATATCATAAATTGGCCTCGGGTTGTCGGCTATCACAGACGGTTTTATCATACAACCGTCGTGGAATAATATCACGAGCGGTTAGAAATGAGAACCGCTCGTGATATTAAATGAGAACCGTCAGGATATTATCACGAGCGGTTCTCATTTCAACCGTCTGCGATATACTTTTTATAAGGCGAAGCGCTAGGTTTTCTCTCACTTCTCACTTCCTCTCTGTGCCTTACTCTCTCGCTCTTGTTCGCCTCCTCTAGGGTTTAGGGCTCGCCTTCACCGCCGACCTCGACCTCGGCGCCCTTCCCGACATTGGTGCCCCGACCTCTGCTGCCGCCGCCCGACCTCGGCGCCGACCTCGGGGCACCCCCCCGACCTCGGCGCCCGTTCACCTCCCAGTCAGTAAGCCCCGCGTCGCCGCCGACCTCGGTGCCGCTGCCGCCACGACATTGGCGCCTCCGACCTCGACGCCGCCCGTCCTCCTCCCGTGTCGGCCTCCTCCTCTGCCAGACCGCCTTCTCCCTTGTCCTCCTCCCGTGTCGACCTCCTCCCAGCTCCCTCCTCCCGCATTGGCCTCCTCCCTGACCGCCTCCCCAGTTCTTGTGCGGCATCCTCTCTGTGAGTATTGCTCCTCTGTGGCGATTCGGTTGATCTTTGCATATATATATATATATATATATATATATATATATATATATATTTGCGATGCTAGTTGCAAATTAATCGATGGGCTTTGTTGACATGCTCGTGATGAACTCCGTCTTATCTTGAGATTGAATGTGATAGTTAGTTCATACTTGAGCTCTATTGTATTACTTGCTCTTGTCAATATGTTGTCTTGTTAATTGGTTACTTTCGGTTCAACTCATAGTTCTATTGCAAATTGATCGGTTGTATTGACTAGTTTGTGATTCTTCTAGTAGTATGTATGAGCTCATTCAACTTTTCATTTGCCATCTTGATCTCTGTAGTCAACCTCTGTTTGATGGAAGTTTAATCTGTTTTAGCTTATGCTTGAGATCATTTGACAGCTTAAGCAAAGTATTGTTTAGAGCTCATAGTTTGAATTTATATTATCATATTCATTTCATGAAGAGTATAGACAATAGGATTGAGATGGCAAAGACTTGTTCTTTAGCTACTCTCCTTACGAGAGCACATAATATCATCAATCGCATTTCCTTAGAAAGTAGGCTCGGGCAAAAGATTTGTATCACTAGTTTCTATCTATACAAAGATCACAAGAGAAGTCGGTGGATTAAGGAGTGTTAGGAGTGTTAGAATAGAAGCTCGTGGATTAAGGAGTGTTAGGAATGTTAGTAGTCTGTATGAGCTCATTCAACTCTTCATTTGCCATCTTGATCTCTATAGTCAACCTCTGTATTTCTTCACGAGAGCAAGTAAGCGAGATGGCAAAACCAATCTTCTTGCTGGCCACACCGACGCCAAGCAGATGGAAGAGGCGCCGACGAGGCCGCCAACACCGACCCCGCAGATGGAAGAGGCGCCGACGAGGCCGCCAACACCGACCCAGCAGATGGAAGAGGCGCTGACGAGGCCGCCGTCACCGTCGATTTATAATGACACTAAGCGAGATGGCGGAGGACAATCGAAAATGCCTCTGGTACCGGTGGTCATCACGGTCGGTGACTTTGGGGTCCCTCTGAGTCCCAAGAGATCGTGGCGAGATTCCTGACCATCTGCGGGATACTTGGAAGGAACGGGTCCTCATCACCACACCAAGGTGGAAGGACTGACGAAAGAAGCGAAGGCGCTACGGGCGAGAACTTTCGAGAAGTTCACTATTCCGAATAATACATGTAGCACGCGGCGACGGACGGCGATGCTCACGATGGGTAAATCGTGGAGGACCTTCAAGAGCATTCTTGTCACGGCACGTGAACACGGTCGAGCGCCCTTCGCGCAAAGATAGATTCTTGACGCGGAAGCATGGGACACCTTTGTGGCTACGAAAACATCGGCCGAATTTAAGGAGCAAAGTCGGCGCACAAAGCTCTCCAGACATCGAAACACTCACCCACAGACTTCGGCATCGGCTGATTCTGCGGGTAAATACAAGGAATGGGCGGCGAGAAGGAGAACCCGTTTCGATGTCACGCAGACCAGCGTTCCTAAAATTTGGTTAAGCGAGGGCACAAGTCTCGTCTTGAGCAAATCTCCTTCACAAACCCGGCAGACGGGAAGTGTCCCAACGTGTGGTAAGTATATCGAACTACTAAGTTGTTAATAAGTCCATAACTTCATAGTGTCTATAATAACGTGATGACCTCTTGCGGCGTGACTTGATCGCCCAAGCTTCCCAAGGCTCCTTCCGTGCGAGCGGGAGAAGGATATACTATCTCGACCTTGGGAAACAAGGAGCACCCGGTCGCACGCGAGGCCTTGGGGTTAACGTATTTGGATTCATGGATTCGCGGACGACTACTACACGATAGTAGTCGTCGAAGAATCCATGGCCGAGCCAAAGACGACAACCGGTTGGTGCAGATGATTACTAACCAATTTCAAGTAGAGATGGCGGATTGCGAGTCAAATGGATATACTCATGAGCCAGTGATGCAAAGCCGCCCGCTAATTTGAAAGGCGATCCTCCTCGGCGTCGGAGTGGCGTCGCGTCGCGCATAATTGTGAACATGACGACGTCCGATTACCGATAGACAACATCAAGGTAACGTACATCTATGGAATGCACTAAAGATAGACCCTAACGACGCCTTAGCTAATTGCGTATCATTTTGTAGGAGCCGACGCCCTGTAAGCTCCAAGTGAGGATGGATGGGTCCCTTTGTATTGAGGCTGCGCAGGGGATGGTGTATCCATACGAGGAAGGGCGGTCTGACGACGGTGCCCACCGGTGCACGGTTACGCCAAGGTCGAGGTGGATATGGTACATGTCAATTTCCGAGCCATCCCTCTGGACATTTGCCCGAACGAAGAGATCACAACACTAGGGGATGCCGTCCTCTCTTTTATCCAGTGGCCCAAGAAGAACATCGCTCGAACCAACGGAAGGTCTGCGATCTGGACACGACCATTCCTCTCCAACGGACCTCGATGACTCCACCTCATGTTTAGCCTCAAAAGGCCACCTCTTCGATTCCCGTGGAGAAGACGCCAAGGAACAAAGAAAAGCGTGCCGACGTATCGGTTCCGAGTCGTCTCACAAAAAGACGATGCCAATCGCTAAGGCCAAATCGAAATCAACGAACGTTAAAGCGCCTCCCAAGTCCGGAAGTCCGAGAAGTCCGGAAGTCCGCGATACCGGAAGTCCGCGATACTCGGAAGTCCGCGATACCGGAAATACATCATCGGAAAACCGCTTGTGTTCGTGCCGATATTAATGCACGCCGGACATGCTTGTCGCTTTGCATGCTCGGTACTTGGACAAGACCCAAAAGAAGGGTCCGATCTTCGGAATCACCGTCGAATCTGAGGACAAGCATTTCTTCAACGGACGAGGTACTTCGTCGTGGGCTTCAATGATTTATTTGAATTATTCAACCTCGTTGGCCTCGGCGTCTCGCTTCTCGATGTTGGACAACGTAAGTGCGTACAATCAAGTTCTACATTCATCTAATACCGATAAATATCACAACTCATTGCTTATGTATAGATACATGCTGCAAAATGTCCGGGAATGGAAAGAACCGGTGGGTTTCCTCGACCCACACGTGGTATCGTTGCAAACCATCCTACAAGACTAGCCCTTCGCCGAGAAATACATAACGAGGTCATTGCTTCTACAGAGGAACATGAAGTACATAGTGGTGCCCTACAACCAGGGGTAAGTGTCACTACTTGCTATACAAATTTCATTTGTACATTATACGAAGCACGAACTTAGGTTTAATGACTATAGCGACATACATGAGTAGGTACTATTGGATCCTTTTAGTTATTATACCCAAGAGGAACCATGTGATATACCTTGATTCCCTAAACCGCAACAAGCACGACTTCAGCACTCTAAGAGGAATACTCGAGAGGTATGCTCATTTCCTCCTTACATAACTCTATTGTAGTCTTCATTCGTTTGAAATGGCCGAGGATAACTTTTTCGAATCATGTAGGTCGTTCATCAATTATGTTGCCAACAAAGGAATATACGATGGAAAGAGCGCCCAACTAACACATAGGATGGATTTTCCAGTACGTGCTACAACACAATAATACTATATCATACTTCATAATAGCGCGTCTCGAACTGACTATACCTATATATGTAATTCTATTTTTGCGGTCGCCAAAGAAAAAGATGATGAGTTATGTGCAATCTCGTCGCTATCATATGCGACTAATCCTTCTGACTAAGAAGAAGGATCCCGAGGTTTGTCAATCTCGAAATAATTATTTCCTAATTATAAATTTAAATATATATAGCTTACCACTTTACTCTTAATTGGTAGCGATAGGTCTTGGATTTACAATGTGATTCACTCGTTGCGGAAGAGATCAAGGACATTCGAGGAAGCTCTGCGCTTTATCAACTCGAAATCATTAACGACAACGGAGAGTTTCACTCCGTCGCCAACCCGAGCATCACCCCACTAAAACCTCTCAACGCAAAACAATTGTAATCTAGTTGTAACTATAGCGACAATACTTGAACAAATGCGATCTTTTGTAATTTATTTTGAGTAATGATCACTTTGAGTTGTCATGGTCGCTTGAATCATATTGTGAAATCTTTGTTTTGTGATTGCTGAATCTGCTTTACGTGAATGCTTGTTTTCAGAGGGCATGGCTAGCAATTCCCGAGGCTAGCCAGAAAACAAAGAAATTGTGGGCGGGGTATAGCTATCACAGACGGTTTTTGTTAAAACCGCTCAGGAAGGCAATATCACGAGACGGTTTCGATCGCAAACCGTCGTGATAGGAAATATCACGACGGTTCTATATAAAAGCCGCCTCGTGATAGTCACAAATCATAGACGGTTTTATTTAGAACCGCTCGTGATATTCTCCTATCACGAGCGGTTTTATTTAGAACCGCTCGTGATATTCTCGAATCACGAGCGGTTTTCGCTCAAACCGTCGTGATATTTGACTTCACTGACGGTTTTTAATAAAACCGCTCGTGATATTTCGTATCACGACGGTTTTGTACCGCCTGTGATAATATCTGTTATCACGCACCAACAAACATAGGCGGTTGAAACCGCTCGTGATGACGATTCCGGCAACCGCTGTGATGTCGGTTCCTGTAGTAGTGCCTGGTGTATAGATACTTCTATGCATCCGATTATGGAAATGAAGATGACGGCAATGTCTAGGTCATAGTCCCAGTCGATTGCCTATGACAAACTCTTGGATACCATTTTTGGTTTATTTATCTTCCACTGTTATTTACTCTTCGAACTCGTTGGCTCATCGGCCCTAAGGCCTATTTATAAGGTTTCTGTAATATTAAGTGCTCTTTTATCTATACACATGAATGGATGCAATATTCGTCAATAATTGTATTGTGTGAGTTAGCTACGTATCATTTAACTAGCTTGGTATACACAACGTATCTGGATGCAGATCCGTGCTTGACATTACGCATGGGCCAACATTGAAACCCAAATAACACACGCTCACACTAGGCTACAGATTACTTGCTAAGACTTAGGGATTGTTTGGTTGTCACCAAGAGCAACATGTCTGAGGATAACCACAAATTCAAGTTAGTGTTTGGTTGATGACCTGCGGCCATGCCTGAGTGGATAGATGAGTCAGGCGGTGTTTGGCTCAAGATTTGCTTGGGTATGCTAAACAACAAAAATAAATAAATAAATAAAGATCCACAAATCACAAACGACACCGGTGGGTTCCTTTTTTTCGTCTTATATAAGAGTGGTGATTACACTCAGACATGTTGGGGAGGAGCTACAGAGGAGCTCAGGCGACCGTTTTGCTAGGCCTGACTCCGGCCAGGGGCGGACCTGCCATTATGGCATGGTCTGGCATGCGCCAGACCTTCTTCTCGTCTCCGATACCCCCTATCCCTCGGTATTTTCTCCCTCGGTCCCTCCTAGGCAGCTAGCAAAGCACTGGCGTCCGGCGTCGGAGAAGATCAGGAGGAGATGAGGAGTTGCTGTCTGCTTGGGCGCCTGGGCCGTCCATTCGCATCTCCTCTCCAGCGGCGCAGTCTTCGGCTCTTCGCGGCCCACCAACCGCACGGCACCAGGCACCAGCCCAAGTGCCCACTACTCCCTCACGCCCTCACCCCCACTGGCCACTACTCCCTCACGCCCTTCGAGATCCAATCGAGTTCGAGCCAGGGCGGGGCGAGGCGTGGAGGCGGAGGCGGCCAGCGGGGCAAGGCCGCCACCGGCGATCTTGGCGCAAGCGGCTAGTAGGCGGCGGCCACCGGGCGAGGTCGAGGCGCGCCGCGCACGGCCGTCGGCGACGCTACTCGAGGCCCCAGCCTCCAGCGCCAGGCTTGAGCCACCGAGCGACAGCTGCTCCAAAGACTCCACGGATCATGGCTCGGCTCGCCTCCTTCTTGCTTGCTCTAGGCAGCCGAGCCTCCATCTCTAGGTGCACCGAGCGCCGCCACGGGTATGGGGTGACGATACTCCAGCTCAGCGCGCCCCGACCATTGGCGCCTGCGTGGTCGGGCGACGCCGCTCTGACCTTCCGCCTCCCTCCTCTGGGCACTGGCTCTCCTTGGTTCTGCGATCGCCGATCAGTCTGCAGAGGCAATCACGCAATGTGAAAAATAAATAGTAAGTGCCTAAGTGGTTGTGGTTGATTCAGTAGTGAACTAATGAATTAATGATTGATTCTTTAGATTTAGTGGTTGTGAAGTACTGAAGTGTGAACTTGTGATTTGTGAATGCCTGAATGGTATGATGTCACGAAATTCTTTAGATTCAGTGGTTGTGAAGTGTGAACTTGTGATTTGTGAATGCCTGAATGATATGATGGCACGAAATTCTTTAGATTCAGTGGTTGTGAAGTGTGAACTTGTGATTTGTGAATGGTATGATACTACGATGGTATGGATTAGAATATTAGTTGATATTGATAATTTGATATGAATATTGAATAATGTATTGGTTGTTAAAATTGAATTGGACATCACATAATCACAGAAAGATATTGAAGAGATCAGAGATATCTATATTGAAGTATTGAACTGTGCTTGATTTTAAATAATTGTTTTTTTAATTGGTTAGAAATGAATTTGAAGAGATACTTTAGCAATATTTCTTCCCCAAGTATCGGTGCTAGTGGTACCGCCGCACGACCACAAGCACAAGGTACTGATGCTAATGCAACAACAGTCGGTGTTGCACAAGAACAAGCAGACGGCGGCAACAATCTTGGAGAATGAAATTGCCTCGCTCTCCTAATCGTAATTAGTGCTTTAGCGGTATGTCTTTTGACTTCTCTTTTTTTTGCATCTTTTATAATTTATGATCAACTAATCGTGACACTACTAATCCATTTATTTTTTGCAGGTTGTTTCTTCTATGTACTATCTTTATTCAAATTATTATGTTCGATAACTTAGTGGCAAGTTGTTAATTAAGCTTCATTAGTAAGGTATTTCTCGATGTCCTACATTTATCTTCACTCGTTGATACCGTTTAATGTCATATACTCGTATTGGTGTGATTGCAGTATAGTTCACATACAAGTTTTTTTGATTTAGGTAATACACTTTGATCCGTGTTTCATACTCTTTACTCTGTCATATCTAAAATTAAATCTTGGGTCCGTCACTGACTCCAGCTGCAACACTCAGACAGGACTAATCATGCTGATTGTGACAATAAGCTCCTGATTTGATCTGCTTCCTAGGCCCTTAATGCTAACAACCATGCTGATTGTGACAATAAGCTCCTGATTTGATCTGCTTCCTGGACACTGAAGGTTTCAGGAGGAGCCTAGCCAAACATAGCCTTAGATGGTTACCACGATGTGTCATTTATTCGCGGACAAGATCGTTATAGAATTGTTGGGCAAACTGTATCAAGAATCTTCCCGCTGAAATTTTTATCGCGACTTCGTCTCGGCCTACTTCAAGGGATCAAGTAGCATAAGACGATCAGTATATAAACCAGATACAACGACAAACTTAGGCCGTTAAGGCGTTTTGCCATTTTGGTGTGCCCACCGTTTGCAAATTAGATGGCCGTAGAATTGGTGGATATCCTTCACTAATAATCTTCTAGCTAGTATTTTTGTGTCAAAATTCACTTCAGTGAACTAGCTCGCTAGCACACGAGGATTAGCCTACCCAAACACACTTATTCAAGATGAACAATGAAACTCGATTTAAAAATACCGAGATGTTCCTTCACCTTTAGATAAATGCTCTAGCTAACTCTTAGATCTTGTTTGATTGGACTAAAATATCTGCTCATCCACGTAGATAAATCGGGATTTTAGTTTAAATTTCTGACAACCTATATAAATCCGAGCGAAAAAAAATTCCCAAAGCTCTTATGGTCTCAAAAAAAGAACTGTGGGAACCACGCTTCAGGTGGGCTCCTCGTCTAATCATGGATAAACCACATTAGCCTCTTAATTTCGCAATAAAAAGCCTAATGGGCTGCAATTCCCAGGCCCAAATTGATCACTTGGGCTTTGCATTGCTAATGAACGAGAAATACCATCTTGGGCCGGGCATTCGGGCCCACAAAATTCTCCGGCCCAGGCGCCTCGTTTCTTAGCAGGTGGAGCCTCGGGGCCCACCACGAGCTCGCGACCCGCAAGCGCACCATTTCTCCTCCTCTTCCGGCGACTCGCCGATGCCCTTAGCCATCTCCGGCCACTGCCGCAGCCTCCCCCTCCCCCTCCTTGTCGTAGCGCTCCTTGCGCTGCCGCGGTGCGCGGGCGAGTCGGCGACTTGCCTCGCCGTGTACCGCGAGGGCGGCGCGCCCGCGGTGTTCCAGTCCGCGCACTGTCCCAGCTGGACCCTCCTCCCGGGCGGCGAGGGGGATGGGGACAGTCGCTCCCCATCTCCGCCTCCGACGCCGCCGAGAGGGTGCCACGTGGCGGCCGACCGCGGCCGCCGGCGCTCCCAGGAGGACCGCGCTGTCTGCG
Organism: Phyllostachys edulis; assembly: GCA_036346405.1. Classification (NCBI taxonomy): domain Eukaryota; kingdom Viridiplantae; phylum Streptophyta; class Magnoliopsida; order Poales; family Poaceae; genus Phyllostachys; species Phyllostachys edulis. The sequence goes on along the minus strand of CM070553.1, from coordinate 12,445,384 downwards.
CGCTCGGCATCCGCATCCCCTTCATAGGTACACGCAAAGTTTAAATCTTGCACTTGGTATTGCTTTGCAATTATGAGCTGGGAAGGCCGAGTGTTAAAACCGGCGAGGGAATTTTGAAAAATTCTGTGCAACTGAATCAGAACTTCCAGGATCGTCCTAGGAGCCTAGTGTTATTAGTGCAGTTATGCGCCATGAACAATGAGCTAGAAATCATGACTCGAAACAGTCTTCTACTTGAGGTTATACTAGCACTGTATACTTTGTACTTTTTTTTTTGATTAAAGGGTGCTTATCTCCCACATTTCAATCAGTGAAACCAGCTACAGTAGGCATCTCCGGCGACTCGAGCGCGGGTGGGCCCGCCCGCCCCCCACGCCATCTGAGCAAAGCTCAGCGCGGGTATACTTTGTACTTGTGCAATGTTAATTGGCATCTCTTTTCAGAGAATGGTTAGTTGATAAATCCTAGAATCTGAGTGGGAAGCTGGGTGTCAGATTGGAAGGACAGTGCATGTGCCGGAGGTTTGTCGTAGAAAGGAGAGTTAGTTTGGTCTAACAGAAGCTATCGATGGAACATCTTTGCCTGCCATAAAGGCTACATACTGCTAGACTGCTAGCTGCTCAATGTTGATGAGTGTCTCATCATGCCTATGGATCATAGGCTGCTATTATGTGGTCAATCAAACATCTTTTAGATTTTTTTTTTCAAAAGCGCTTTGGTTATTCTGATTTTATGCTTGATTCTTTAACATGCACTACGTTCTTTTGTAATTTGATCCTAGCTAACTTACTAAAAAATACAGAGCGAATGAGGATTAAAGAGGTGGATGTTGGAGTGGTGGCAGTTTTTGATGGTCATAATGGTGCTGAAGCTAGTGAGATGGCTTCTAAGCTTTTGCTGGAGTACCTTTTGCTCCATGTTTATTTTCTTCTTGATGGTATATACTCCATCATGTTCAGAAAATCTACTGGAAAGCTGACACATAAGGAAGTTACCATCCTCAACAATGTTCTTAACCTGTACAAGGAGGATCAGTTCAATCACGGAGAGGGGTATGTCTTATTTATATCTATGCTTTATTTATGTTGGATAACAAACATGTTACTGTGGATATGGCATGCACTTCTTTTGTTTCTAAGCCCTCCATGTGCAATAGTATGTACTTTACTCTCGCAGTTTTGATTCATCTATATTGTACCTCCAGTATTGCTTATACATGATTAGGATGATAACATCTAAAATATATTTTTGCTTTTGCTATGTTCGTCGACCAGCATAATACCTCCAGTATTGCTAATACATGCCTAGAATTGTGAGTTTTTGGCTAATTTGACACTGTTTACGGCCTCAATAGCAAATCTGGCCCTCCGTTCGCCAAAATAGCAAAAATAGCACCAAGTCCGTGCCCCAGGGGCATAGACTTCTCCTCCGCGCGCCATGTGGCTCGAGTCCGCGCCTCAGCGACGGACGACGGCTGCGTCAGGTTCCCAGCGCCACGGACTCATCTTGCCGAGCCCACGCCGGCCAAATACCGATCTCCCCGCTAGTGAGCTCCAAGCCGAGTTATGTGCGTCATCTTGTGGCCCTGTGCATCCTCCACCTTTCCCCTCTCCATTCGGCCGCTACTCGTGCGTGGAGCGCCGCCGCCGCCACCATCTTCCACCACACGGTGTTGCCGCCGCCACCCTTTCCTCTCCGCCCCGAGTCACCCAAGACGACCTCGTTGGCGCCGAACCCATGCTCGCGCCAATTTCCGGAGAACGCCGCCAAGTCGCCACCGCCGCTGTGCGCCCGTGCGTTTGAGCCACCGCCGCCGTCGTCGCCACCACTTGGAGGACCGTCGAGACGCCGCCGTTCCATTTTGCCCCGATCGCCGCTCTCGCTTCGCCGATCCATCGCCGGTGCTTGCGCGCTAGAGCCGCGCCGCCCTTCTTCTCTCGTTCTCTCTTCCATCGATCGTGGGCCCATCAAGTCTGTGGCGCTGGGCACGATTTCGGCTCGTCCGTGCACTGGGCATGGACTCGAGCCACTGTGGCGTCGCGAAGCTCGTTCGTGCCTCTGAGGCGTCGACTCGGGTCACGTGGTGCGCGGAGGAGAAGTCCGTGCCCCTGGGGCACGGACTTGGTGCTATTTTGGCGGACGGAGGGCCATATTTGCTATTGAGGCCGTAAACAGTGTCAAATTAGCCAACAACTCTAGAATTGCCACACGTGCACTTTTCATGTCTGCATAACATTACCTTTCTCCTGCAAGTATGGCTGCTGATGTGGTCTAATGTTGATGTTGGATAATCATAATCCATTGAATGCTCATGGAATCTGATTGTGGAGGATTAATAGGATTGTATAGCAACACGCTGATGCAGTCTAATTGTGAATGGTTCATTATACCACTAGGTCTAATGGTGACTTCTGATGCAGAGTTGATTTTGGTGTTTCCTTTATCTCAAAATGCTATTAAATGTTCACGTGAGCAAACCATGTTTTCAGGGTTTTTTTAGATGCTTTCAGGATAATCAAAGTTGCTCACAGTACTGAAAACATGCAGGTCATGCTGGACATCGCCTGCTATTCTAGATCGATCATTTCACCTGGAAATTCTTCAGGAATCATTATTGAGGGCTGTTCATGATATTGATTTAACATTCTCCAAGGAAGGTCTTAGTTTTATGTACAAAATTAAATTGTGTTGCACACGTTCGTAATAATTGAAAAGGATTTTATGTGTGTATAATGCAGGAAGCTTTACAGAAAAGTTTTGAGTCCGGTTCAACAGCGACTGTGATCTTGATAGCTGATGGCCAGATCATAGCTGCCAATGTGGGAGATTCGAAGGCTTTTTTGTGCTCAGAAAGTCATGTTCCGTACCATCAAAAGAGTTAATTTTCTTTCTTCTATTATTTACATGAATTAGCGTAATTGGATGTTGCTTTTGTTATACTAGATGTTTAAGCACTAGTGCCCTGCTGAAAATATCAAGTTATCAACTCATACTTACCAAGGTTGTTCTATTAACCTCCTTGGATCCATGTTTGTAAGATACATAATAAATCGCATGAGGTCTGATTAGCACTGTTGTGTGACCCACATTGCCTTAGTATGGGATTTGACATCCTTGCAGATGATGCCGCAGTACTCAAGTTGCAACATGGGAATAGGTGCACAATGCCTTTGGTGTAAAACTAAACATTATAAATCACCATATTATAGCACAAGTACATATGACAAGAAGTGTTGAAAAAAATATATTTATTTACCTTTTAACTATGTATGACCATGTCACTGTATAGGTAAATTTTGAAAACTGCTACATTGTATTGTCCGCGTCGTGACGCATCAGTATCCTTTGTCCTTGTTAGCGTGACTTTGTTTTGATTCAAGCTTCTCCCCTTTAGTGCATCCTTTTGTGCTAGGAGGCATTAAGGTGGCATCCTCTTGTGCTAGGAGGTATTAAGACTTTGCCTAACTGCCCTTGTTCAATAGCTAGTTTTATTCTTGAGTTAGATACATCGTGTGGAACCATTTCTGCTACTAGGTCACTGAATAATAATTTTGGTAGACAGAAATCACCAAGACCAATATTGGTTCATGTATTGATTGGGGATCCTGAAAGAACTGTGATAAAAAAAATTCACCACTTATAGTTGAACAGGAAATGCTCCCCAAATCATATGTTTTACTACTTTGATTTGCTTGCATCTCTCGCACTGTGGAGAAACAGTAATAAGAAAACTTGCATTATATCAGGGAAACGGAGAAGAAAGAGAAACTCCAGCAATCATGATGACTTTGCTTTGGCAAATTATGATGGACCATTGTATAATGTAAAGGAGTTGACCAAGGACCATCATCCTAATAGAGAAGATGAGAGAAGCCGTGTGGAAGATGCTGGTGGTTATGTTCTTGAGTGGGCTGGTGTATACCGTGTTAATGGTGAGCTAGCACTATCACGGGCTATTGGTGATGTGCCTTACAAACGGTTAGTATACAATCTATTGAGTTTTTCTCCCTCTATTTCTTTCACTTACCAGTTTCCCAATGTTTTTAATGTATTATAGTAAAAGCACCCTGAAAAGTCTACAACTCTACATACAGCCTTATTGCTTTTTAGTAAACATTTGTCATAGACCCACACGATGTTGTGATTTGGTTGGTGATAATTACATTATAACAAATGTGATGCCATTCATGAAGAATTCGATACCTTGCAACAGGGCCTGTAGATCCAATTCTTTTAGTTACCACTTTTATGTGTAACAAGGTTATTTAAATAAATGAAAACAAAGCCAAATAAAAGAACGCTGAACATGTACAGCACGGCAGGAGGCGTGCATGCTGAGCTCCCCCAACCCGTACAGATCTGTACAGCCTCAACATGGCATCGCTCTTGCTGGGATGAATACGGATGACGTGGTGAGAAGAATTTTTAGATGACCAGCATTCCATAGTTCACAACATTGTTCAGAAACCAGGAATCTAATAACTAATTAGTAATCACGCACTAATAATTGATCCCAACCAAGAACTGTTCCGACACACATACAGATACCACTTTAGAAACTAAATCTTCTACTTCTAAATAGATTAATTGTCAAAGAACTGTCCTCAGTAGTTGGTACTTTGTACTAGTCACAACAGTAAGAGGAAAATGAAAACTAAATCCTATGTTGCACCGATACGCGATACCGGTATGGCGATACAGATACGGCGATATGCGATTTCCTAAAAACAAGGATACGTCGATACGACGAGTATATATGTATTTAAAAATTAGAAAAATGAATATAGGTTACGAGAGATTGAGACAATGAGATTACCTTGATGAAAACAATGTACTCTTTGCCAATAGCCATTTTTTGGGCCAGTCGAGCTCCTCAATTTCTCCTCAGTCCATGCAAATAAATCATGTAGACAATATTGTTATTAATCATTAAATTGCAGATTTGCGGTTGCAGGCTATATGAGAAATTCTGAATCAAGAAAGGATGACTAACCCAGCAAAATGTCAAAATGTGACTTGACCTCATATCCTTGAATGAATCCTTGATGAGTACACAATAACCTTCAGCGCAACATTACCACTAAGAAATAAAATAACAGATGAGATAAAATTAAAGATAGTCCTATCCAGCAACATGACAATTTGAGAGCTTCCACTTGCCATCCTAAAGCAAAATGATAACCCAATCACATTCGGTTACTTTTTTTACTGTCAAAGATACAAATATGTGTCCTTAGCACACTTATGCGAGTCGGCCTTGCTGACATACCTGGATCCGAGAGGGAGGACCGGTGAAGGCGTCGGGAGGAGCTCCTGGCGGCGGCAGCGGGAGAGAGGAGGAGGGACGGTGAAGAGAGGAGCAACAGCGACGACGGGAGAGAGGAGGGGTGGTGGAGAGGGAGGAGCAGCGGCAGCGGGAGGAGGGGTGGCGGAGGGAATCCTGGCAGTGGCGGCGCTTGGAGTTGGAGGCGAGGGGCGACTGTGCTGCACCTGTGCGTATGGAGGATAGGAGGAGGAGGCTAGGAGAGGCTAGGGTTTGTGACTTGTTGGATGTTGGGTTGGGCTTTTTGGAATGGGGTTTTCTTGGGCTTTCAAATTAATGGTGTTGGGCTTTGCGTATCGGAAACGTATCGCGGCGTATCGACGAGGTATCGGGATTTTTTTTTATTTTCGAACCTAAATTCCACTGATACTCCGCGTATTGTATCCCGCCGTATTGGTGCCGTATCATGTATGGGAACAGCAGATTTGTGGAGTATCGGGGTATCCGAGACTAAATCACATGAATACATGATAAGCCAAAAATCGAGTCAAGGACCCCTCCGATCTCTCGGCCCGAGAAGAGCAGCAATTGCTTGCCGGAGCCGCCTCTGCCATTGCACTCATCACCCCAGGCCCCCGTGTAGGACCCACCCATTGGCTCCTGGCTATCTGGTGCCATGGGGACGTCTCTGAACCGTGCTTCCCATACATGTGATGATGTGACACCTGCATCGCTCTGCTAGAGTCGGTAGTGCGCTCGCATGTCACAGGGAGGTCAGTGATTAGTGCATGGTGGTGGAGTTGTGTGCGTGCATGATCATTGGAGGCAGAGAGGGCAAAGGGAAGGCATTGGAGGGTTGGGGGGAGACACGGTGGTGATCGTCATCTCATTAGGTTGGGAAGGGGAGTGGAAAGAAGCGAGGGGATTCAGCTTGAAATTAAAGAGATCGTACGGAGAGAGGGACCAGGACTTCATGATACAATGCAGGGATGGCCCATTTGTTGGCGCAGGATTGATAGGGAGAGGCGGACAAGAGATAGAAGGGAGATGAAGCTTCTTTATAATAGTAAAGATGTTCTAGATCCCTAGGCAATCCAAAATGAAAATCAATTTAAAAGATCAAGCCAGTGAGAGGAGCATTTGCAGATTAACCATTAAATATTGTGGCACAGAATTAAAAAATATGTTGCTGCTAGTTCGTAGTCCCATGCTATCGTGGAACTTTTAAACTATAAGAATTTATGTTTGTAACTTTTGGCATGTGATATTGTGATGTATGGAACTATTTCTCTGTTCATTAATATATTAGTTGCATGGACAGGCTAATTGATCCGGTTCATTGTTCTTGTAGGTATGGTGTAATATCGACACCTGAACTGACAGGGTGGCAGTTTCTGTCGGCAAATGATAGTTTTCTTATCGCCTCATCTGATGGGGTCTTTGAGAAAATGACTATGCAAGACGTTTGCGACCTGATGCTGCATGTAAAACTTGGTGTTAACCAGGAATTAGGATCCTTTGCTATCACACAACAGAATTTGGCGGATTATGTAGTTCATCTTGCTTTGCAGAAAGGCACAACAGACAATGTAGCGGCTGTGGTTGTTCCGTTGGGATCTCCTAGTAGCTCTGGAGCTACACTAGAAGATTGGTACCATCTTGAAGAAAATTCCAAGACATCTATTTCAACATTACCGACCATTCCATACCAACAGAAGTCTGGTAGGCTTACTGTACAACTACTTATATTTTTTTGAAGTGCAACCACTTGGTAATTTGTACATTGCCGTTTTATTTGAAAGAATTTGTGTTTTATATGGTTTTGACTGATTACAAATGACCCTAACAATTTGCTAATAGCGTGCATTTGACTGTCGGTTTGGTTCAAGTACTTCCTTCAATCTGAAGCAGATTGAAGTTCACATGATAGTCAGTTCCCTATTATTAATATATAGGACATTCTAAATAGGCATGCCAAATCTTCACAGGATAGCAAACGCCAGTACGACACTCCTTATTCTATGATGTTATCCTCTTCTTTTGTTGCCCTGTTACTACAGTTTGTTCCATTCAAGTAATTGTTTGTTATATTAGTATCAGAGAACTGGATTTGGCCTGTGAAACTGAATTTTTAATTTAGCTCATATCAATTAGTCCTTAGCTTACCCATTCAACTTTGTTGCTAGACTTAGTACATTCAACATTTAGTTAAAGTTGTCATGTAAAGTCCTTCAGTTTTGTTGGCATGTATTTCTATGTGGCTTGCAGATGATCGAGTTAGTTCAGCTGTTATTGACATGGAGTACTTCAAGAGTTCATCAACAAAGTTCCAGAGGCTCTTGGTAAGTGAGGAATTAATTTACTATGCCATTCTTTGTCCTGAAAGTTAGATATACCAATTGAAACAAATGGATCGCACAATCCTTGCTCTGTATGAATGGAAAATCTGTTTCACTTAACATATATAACATTCTGCGCGAACTTGAAGCCTTTGACAAGAAAGCTCTATCTTCATTCTTACTGTCCTTTGTTAAGCTACTTGTTCAATGTTGGAGTTTAGTGAAGAATGGATTGATGCTATAAGAGTTCCTTTGCTTGCTCTGAAATTAGGTTGAATCAAAACTTAAGAGACTGGGTTGTTTCTACTTATCTGAGAGTCTTGATGAAGATATGGACTATATATTTAGGATACCAGAAGCCTATCAGCGTGAAGGAGTCCATGACTTCAATCACATGCCAGCTGAAGTTGTGTTATCTTCTGATGGTGAGTTATCTGTTTTTAGGATGCTCATGGGTGGTGTCCTTTTCAGTAATAAGTGCCAGGGGGGTTAGCTTGTTGGAAATCTTGTTTCAATGGCTTACCATCCAATCTCAATTGTTTTAGTAATCTTTTTGTAAGACTCGGCATATATTTGATTTGCCTCTGTTTGAGAGAAAAAAAAGATCATTTAAATTCCTCTCTATGCATTTGACATGTTTGCCCACGATTTTAGAACTTTATCACCAAACTGGGGGGAGAGAGCTGTGGACTTCTGATGTAAAGCTTGTTAATGTTCTCTATCTTGCTCATGCCAACAGTTTTCTTCCTTCTACATTTGGATACAGGAAATCTTGAAAAATACAAGGACAGAAACTTTTGCTGGTACCTTGGTCATCAAGATAGTGAAATGGGACGGTGTAATAGTCCTGAAGTTTTTGCAAATTTTTTTGGTTTGCTTGACTCTCTTTCACATAATGGAAGCAAATCAAATAGTTCACATTCATTTGGCTACAAGATTGCTGATTTCAGGTACCATTTCCATTGCTTCAGCAACTTCCTGAATACCTTTTTAGCATATCTGGACAACAGCCTGCAGATGTTTTCGAAAGCATAGATTCTTTGGTTTAATCCCTTTCTAATCATCAGACTTCACAGTTCACACTAACTTAAATTGATGTTAATTGAATATCTAACTTATTGGTTCTATGCCAACCAAACTTTTGTCCCCTCGAAATTATGTGTACAGTTTTGCATTATCTTCTTGCACTTTTAATTTTAAGTTTTAGGTGTAAACTGTAAAGATGTCTTTCAGAAACAAATGCAGAAACATTAGCTGCTTATCATGAAGGAGCGTATGTAAGGGGGTAATTGCAAAGCAGAAAAAGCATTCCTTTGTTATCTCTGTGTTTCATTCATGAAAGGTTATCGAGTGAAATGAAGAATTAGCACAACCTAAATGGAAGAGTTACTTACAACAATGACTTCTCATGGCAAGCTTTATTGGCCTGGTGAGGTGTAAGAACATAGTTGAGAGTTGAGACGAGCTGCGGGATATTGATTTGGTCATTTGAAATCATTTTCCTTAAAATTTGCATGGTGTTCTCTACATCAAGTGGTATATATTACGTTACTCTTGCCTTGTCAACTACAGTGGATAAAGAAATGCTCAATTTCACGGTAATATTTCAAGTCTTGTATCCAGGGAAAAAAAAACCTGCTATCAGAATCACGCAGAATCGGATTTACTGGCCGTCCCGGAGAAAAATACCGGCCGAAATTTTTTCAAACTTGAATTTGATTTTTTGACTGCATAATGTCATTCCTAGGTTGGTTTAGACCTTTTTGTGCTAGATTAAGTATTGAAACATGTTTTTTTTTTCACTTGTTATCTTTCACTTGGTTGTTTTTTTATGCTTTGATAGCATTGGATGTGAATTTGTGACTATATGGAGCCACCTTTCTAGGATAGTAGCTATTTGTCTATTTGTTCAGCTTGTTAAATTTTGGTACCAAGATCAAATAAGGAATAATGGAGAGATCGTGAAATGAAGTATTCCAACATATCTTCCTACAAATATGAATCAAATAGTTAGCCGGATGAACTTGTTGTAAGTTCAAGCTCCATCAAATTGGTTTTGATGATTAATGATAAATCTAAATGTGAGACTAATACGATTGTTAAGTATGATATTGTATAGTCTTATTTGGATGAAAAGATGGAAATATCGAAGGTATGCATTCGATGTGATACTTTTATGTCTTGTTGCATTCCTCCAAACCAAAATATAGGTAGAATTCCACCAAAGTGTCAAATCAGATATGTGCATATTGTTTCCGATTAATATATATGTATGCAATTGCTACTTCATTAAACTCTTGGAGGATTGTTACTTCGTTAAACACTTTACAATTGCTTATTAGCCATTTTCTCTTTTTTTGTTTTCGGTTTTTTCGGTTACCGGGCGGTAACCGGACTGGTTTCTGGCCTCTAGAAAACTGAATTCAAATTTTGGTTTAAGAATTTTATCCGGTTTTCTACCGGTATTTCCGGTTACCGGCCGGGAACCGTTACCGGGCTCCGAACGGGATTTTGCCCGGTAACGGTTCTTTGATCCTTGCTTGTATCCACAAATGTGAGTTTTTATTTTTTCTTTTAACCATATTCAGGTACAAGCTGAAGAAAAGATTTGATCGCGGTTCATATGGTGAAGTCTGGTTGGCATTTCATTGGAATTGCTCCGAGGATGTAGATGTACATAGAGATCCTTCCCGCTTTAGCACTATACTTAAACCAGACTCATATAACTGCACAAGTTCAAACACAACGTCATCTGATGATAATCATGTCTCAGACACAATAGATGGTGATTTATTCATATTAAAGCGCATAATGGTAAGCCAAGTATCTTGTACCAATGAACTATCTGTCATTATGTCATGCGGCAAGCTTTATTCTTTTTATACCATTATCTATTATTAGAGGTAAAAGTGCTTGATTCTACCTGATGTATTTATTTTCAACAAGGGTTGTGGGTTCACACTGCTGTAGGTGCTAGCCTGCTAGGAACCACTAATCTCCGGAATGTTCATGCATATATTAGCTGTCACTAAAAACTGGATTTCAGACAGTTGCTGTGGTCAATTTTTTCTCTCGTCTCTATTATCCGCAGCTTGTTTGTTACAATGATTACAAAACACAATCTTGGCAACTTAGATGTCATGTGTTTCGGTTAGTTGGTTGCTAAGTAGCACAGTAAATTCTATGCGTATGCGATACTGAGGATAAATACAGTACATCTCATCTGCGCTAGTACCTAGTAGTCTTTTGACCTTTGTGTACTCAAATATTTGAATCAGCTTGGGCTTCTGTACACCTATGGTAATTTAGTTTATTTTATCTATTTTCAACCGAAGCTTGAAAACTGCCAAAGAATTCATGGAACCGTCGCTGCTAAAGCCTAAAGTTCCACGCTTAGGTGTAGACTAGTGATGATTCCATTGTCTTTACCTGATATTATTCTAATTCAAGTCAACATGTGCTGAAAAAATAGTCATTTTTACCTGTCAATTTTGAATTCTAATATACTTAATTCATTGGATTGCTCACATTGGAATGTCTGATTGTCTTTGGTACATAGAACTATTCTGCTATTTTTACATGAACTCTTCAACATGTAAACATCTAAAAGTAACTTAAATTTCCCTAAAATAAGCAACTTAAGATGCTAGAAGAGCCTTATTGTCCTGTCAAAGTCTTGACTCAAGTTTTGAAACTACAGGTGGAGAGAGGAAATGTTGCTTACTTGAGTGGATTGCGGGAGAAATATTTTGGAGAATTATTTTCAAATGCTTCCAGAACTCTTGAAGGTTTCAAGGAGGAATCATCATCTACAGCTTTTTCAGTGGACATGCAATTCGATCCTTATATCTTTACAGAAAGGAACATGTCAGTTACTGAGGAATCACTCAAGCATGTGGCTAGGTTTATAGAATCTTTTGAGTCAGAAGCGAAGGAAATATGGCTTGTGTACCGTAATGAAGGCCGCTCATTATCGAAACTGATATATACAGCTGAAGAAACAAAGTTAGTTACTGGTAACAATAATGAGAGGGTCAGACATATTCAAGTTCTGCACCCATCAAAGTGGTGGTATTGGTTAAGAACAACAAAAGCTGGGCAAAAGAAAATGCAAAACCTCTTATGGCAGCTGGTATGTTTATGCTGGTCACATGGTTTATGTGTTCTTTTAGCTCTTGTTAAATTTAAAATGGAAAGGAACAAATATTCTGCAAGGTTGCTGACTTGTTATTTGTGACTTAACACATTAACATTTTTTCTTCTTTTTTCAGCTGATGGGTCTGAAGGCTTGCCATGATCGTAATATCACTCACAGGGATATCAAACCTGGTACAAATGCCATTGACTTCTATCCTCTAGTACTTTTCCGTACTAATCGAACTGTCCCTTGCCCCCATCATTTTTTCCATAGACAGCCTCGTCAACTAGTCATGTTAACATAACTTATTTCATACCTTGGAAGAGAACATGATCATCTGCTTTGAGGATCTGGAGACGGGAAAATGTTTAAGAGAGGTTCCATCTGAAGCAAAGCAAAACAAACTGAACATGTAAGAACTAAGATGTTCCTTTACTGAGATGTATTCATTTACAGTTACCCAAAGCTTATTTATTTTTACTTGGAAAGCCTATTTCAAATGCTTGGCCAAGTATATGGAGAAAACTGTACACTCATGCATCTGGCTAATATCAATTTCGGTCTCAATATCTCAAATAAAGATCAATTAGAAATCGCAGAATTTTTTCTTAATATCTGCCTTTCCTTTTTTTTCTCCTTTGGATCTCCATTCTTCAGTGCTTAGTGAATATTTTTTCCAATATATTCTTTTTTCTTGGTTTCTTGTTAATCAACAAGACGATAAGACCTAATACAGAAGAGGGCAATTAAATGACATATATCATCACATGGCTCGGCAGATTTGAGTGGTGTGCTCTTGTTAGTTGAATTGCAGTTCTAACTTGGAAATATTAGTTACTCAAATTGCAACATCATCTAAGAATGTTAGAAGTAGGTTGCATTCTTCTGGCACTACTTAAATATATCTTCTTGTATGCAGGCGTCTTATTGACTTCGGCAGTGCCATTGATGATTTCACGTTGAAGCATCTTTATGGTTCAGGGCCTACTCGGTGTGTGATCATTTTCCTTCTTTTTCTTCCTTTTAGCATTTGGTTAGAGCATATATTTAGGAGATTTTTGTACTTGAATCATTGAATGTGATTTATTTTATTTTCTAACGCTTCTTCAGTTTGGCTCCTAGAAGATCAGTTTTTTTTAACTCAATCTTATTATTTACATGGTTATAGTACTTGAACATCAGGGGTGTTTTATGTTTAGATCTGAACAATGTAATTTATAACCTCAATCATTAAGTTACTTTCTAGCGCTTTGCTTTTTAGTACCAAGAGGATTAATTTCTGTTCTGTGATTCTGTCATTTTTTCCCTGGAAAACCGTGCTTTAAGACCTTCCTAATTCCTTGGCAATTCGGACACATTTTTTTGGTTCAACATGTCAACTTGTCAAGAATGAAATATGGGGAAACTGGCCTTGTTGTCTTTAAAAGTTCTTTAGTACTGAATTTATCTTTAAGAGTTAATGAACTAAGTCAAGATAAATTCTTTGAAGGACTACTATTGCACAACAATGTCAGTTCAAAGTTGAAGCATGTGAAGCGGAGGATATGAGATTTCTGAATTTCTTAACAAGTTTGTGGGTTCATTATTTTAGATTTTTCCAAGTCATTTCTCTGTGTTCTATTCATTTTATCCTGTCCATGCCAATGCTTCAGTGTTAAAGTAGGTTCTTTCTTTAACAACTTGAATGGTTTTCCTCCTGATGGACATGTTAGATGCTGGAACTACAACATTTTTTTTTGAAAGAGGGGGTTTTCCCTATTTGATCCAAGATTTGTGTTAAGAGTGTTGGTTGTATATTCTCCCCTTCTCTCTTAGCCCATGTGGCCCATGTACTCCTCTCTATATATACTCTTCTATTGATGAATAAGATGTAGAGTTGTGAATAGCAAAGCCCTAGTCTCGAGTTATCTAACATGGTATCAGAGCTGCATCCAACTCTACCTCTATAGCCACCGTCGTTCTGTCGGTGTGCTTGTGCTCGCTCCGTCGTGGTAGGCACCGCGGGCAGTCTGACACGCACCTTGTCTTCTGCTACTTTGCGCCGCCTCCTCACACATCATCGAAGCTGTGGTCGTCGAGAAGAAGCAAGTCACGCAGAGGAGCATCGTCAGCCCCCACGTCTTAGCGCTCGTCCGCGACGGACTCATTCGCCGCGCCCGCGAGTTCAAAATCATCCTCGTCTCCGTCGGCCCCACGAGATCCTCTTCACCGCCGCCAACTCTGCTTCCGCTGCCTCCTCGTTGCGGATGCGACCTCAAGCTCATCTTCACCGCCGCCTCCATCGATCTGCGCCGAGCCTGTGACGAGTCATTGGAGGCCTTGTATCATACGGATCTGCGCTTGAGGCCCCACTCGCTTGCGCGCTGGAGGACCCACGCCGCCTGCGAATCGCTTCGCGCGCCTAGAGGCCCCTCTCGCCCCCCTCAGAGGCTCGCCTTGTCTCTCGAGCCGGATCTGCGCCTAGAGACCCCCGCTCGCCCACGCCTAGAGGACCACTGCTCGCACGCGCCCGAAGGCTCTGCTCCATCGATTGTGGTTTGTGGTTGCTTTGCTACTACTTCTACTGCCTCAATTGTGCTTTTTGATTGTTGTGCTCCATCGATTGCTGTGTTGTGTTGTACTACTACTGCCCTGCTCGGTTCTATTGCTAGTGTGCTGTCTACTGCTAGTGTGTTGCTCTCTACTACTACTGTTTGCTTGTGGTGTTGGTATTGAAATTGTTGCCTGGTGATAGTGTACTTGATCATATCATGGCTCTTGATGGCATTCTTGGCCCTGGATCTATTCAAGGTGATACTGCCATTGCTTGTTCTGTCCCTACTAGTGCTGTGGAGTTTTATGTAACTCAGTTTGGTCAGATTCAGACTCAGATGAGAAATATTCAGACCTAGTTGTGTCGACTGAAGGTATCTTCCAGTGCATCCACCGGCTTAACTGCATCATATCCTGTGCCGGGTGCTTCACTCCCATGGATATTGGATTCAGGGGCTTCTTTTCATGTGAAATCTGATGCAGCTCAGCTCATATCATATCGTCCTGTTGCACAAGGTATCAAGATTCAGACAACTGATGGAATGCCATGCATAGTCACTCATCAGGGGACTCTTTCCACCTCTCATTTCGCACTTTCAGATGTCTCACTTGTTCCCATGCGCTCCATGAATCTCATTTCTGTTGGGCAGCTTGCAGATATGAACTGTTTTGTTGGGTTCGACGATAACTCTTGCTTTGTGCAAGATCATCAAACAAGAGTTGTCATTGGTACATGTCATCGTCAGAGAGGTTCCGTAGGGCTCAATGTTCTTGATCGTTTGAGTCTTCCTTTATCCTCCATTTCTGGTACTACTCCTACCCCTATTCCTTCACCCTTTGTTGTTGGTTCATTTACCCCTTGTCCTTCTATCTTTACTTCTATTTGCCAATCTTTTCCTCAATGGCATCATCGCTTGGGGCACTTATGTGGCACACGTCTCTCAATCTTGATCCATCAAGGTGTTCTTGGTCCTGTTTCTGTTGACACAAATTTTCAGTACAAGAGTTGTAGATTTGGCAAGTAAGTACAACTCCCATATCCTTCCAGCATTTCTCGCTCTGATCGTCCTTTTGATTTGGTCCATTTAGATGCTTGGGGTCCCTCTCCTTTTGCTTCGAAGGGGGGTCACAGTTACTATGTCATCTTCATTGATGACCATACTCGATACACTTGGATCTACTTCATGAAACACCGTTCGCAGTTGATTTCTATCTATCAATCTTTTGCTCAGATGGTTCATACTCAATTCTCTTCCACCATTCGTGTTTTTCGTTCTGACTCTGGGGGAGAGTATCTTTTATCAGCCTTTCGTCAGTTCCTTTCTTCCGAGGGTACTATTCCTCAGCTCTCGTGTCCTGGTGCTTATGCTTAAAATGGTGTTGCTGAGCACAAGCACTGTCACATCATTGAGATTGCTCGTACTCTTCTCATTTCCTCCTTTGTTCCCTCCCACTTCTGGGGGGAAGCAGTCTCTACATCAGTCTATCTTATCAACCGTTAGCCCTCTGTCTTGGTGAGGTCCTGTACAAAGCACCAGCTCACTATGCTCATCTTCGTGTTTTTGGTTGTCTGCTATGTCCTTCTAGCACCTCATGAGCACACAAAGCTGAGTCCTCAGTCAGTTGAGTGTGTTTTTCTAGGTTATAGTCTTGAACATAAGGGTTATCGTTGCTATGATCCATCAGCACGTCGCATTCGCATCTCTCGTGATGTGACCTTTGATGATGGTCGACCTTTCCTTTTATCATCCTTCTACACATCCCACTTCTTCTTCCACAAATTCCACTTTCTTTTTGTGTCTACCTCCCATTCCTTCACCAGACTTGCCTTCCCCAGATACACCTTCTCCACCAGTTTTACCTTCTAGTGTGCCTTCTCCAGATACACCTACTCCACCAGTTTCTCCACCAGCTCCACCAGTTTCTCCACCTGCTCCAGCAGTTTCTGACACTTCCACTTTTCCCTTTCACTATAGTCGTCAACAGAGAGTTCCTTCTGATCCTTAGTCCGCCTCTCCTCCACTTGACCCTCTGGCCAGTACCACTAACTCTGACGATCGTTCTACTACATCACGATAGGCCATACGTGATCGTTCTTCTATTCAGGCACTAGAGAGATGGGGTTTTTTCTCATGCAGGTGTAGTAGCTGAGCCGAGTACCTATCAGGAGGCTGCCAGTGTACCTGAGTGGCAGTTGGCTATGACAGAAGAGCTCACAGCACTAGAGCGTACATGCACTTGGGATCTTGTTCCGCTACCATCTGGAGCTATTCCTATCACTTGCAAATGGGTGTACAAAGTAAAGAATAAGTCAGATTGGTCAGTAGAGTGATACAAGGCTCGTCTTGTTGCAAGAGGTTTTCAGCAGGCTTATGGCCGAGATTATGATGACACTTTTGCTCCAATTGCTCATATGACTATAGTCTGTACTCTTATTGTAGTTGCAGCAGTACACATATGGACTATATCTCAGATGGATGTCAAGAATGCTTTTCTTTATGGTGATCTAAATTAGGAGGTCTATATATAACATGATCCACCTTGAGTTTGAAGGGGGGTGTTAATATATTCTCCCCTTCTCTCTTAGCCCATGCGGCCTATGTACTCCTCTCTATATATACTCTTCTATTGATGAATAAGACGTAGAGTTGTGAATAGTAAAACCCTAGTCTCGAGTTATCTAACAATTTGAACCTAGACCAAGCACTTGGGGACAATATTTGGCTGTCAATTTAATGTCTGAAAATCTTTGGCAGCATGTAGAAGGCTATACTACATTGTCCAACATGCTTATCTTGAACAAGATATGTGCTGCATGGCCCTACTTTCGGTTGTTTTGATCCATTCTAATCTTATTTTATAAGTTATAATTCAATTCCAGGTCCGAACAAACTTTTGAGTACACTCCTCCAGAGGCACTCCTTAATTCAAGCTGGTTTCAGGGATCAAAAAGTGCAAGAGTGAAGTATGTGCCTGTCCTCTACTTGTTTTACTTTTACAAATGCTTCCTTGTGCCAGTATGTTCGGCAAACAGCTACACTGAAAGTCATTGAAGTACTCATTTTGTAATTTTCATTCTTTACAGGTATGATATCTGGAGTGTTGGAGTTGTCATGCTGGAGTTAATAGTAGGTTCTCCACATGTTTTCCAGATAAGTGACCGTACACGTGTTTTAATGGATCAGCGCCTCGAAGGGTGGAGTGAGCAAACAAAGGAGCTTGCGTACAAGTGAGATATTGTTTTGATTTTTTTTGTGTGTGAATTGTGGAGTATGTTTTCTATTTCTGGTTTAGCAATGCTGTTGCAATTTGCAACTCGGTTCTTGTGCCAAGCCTAAGAACATCAAGGATGTTTCATTGTAAATGAAATAGTATGAACTCCATATTAGTCACATTGTTCTAGGGATATTCCAAAAGATTCAGAAAATTACCAATGCTTTCTTTTTTAGCCAACAAAAGAAATTGATGCCATATTCTGAAGTGTGTGATTAACAGTATAATCCAGATTTGATTGGAATTTGATCCACTCCACTGAAAGCTACAAAGTTTTGGTTTTCTAACTATATATAGGCAACATAGCGAAATGATTTTTCTTTATATTGATATGTCATAGTGGCATAATGCAATTCGTCTGGTTTGGGGACCTGCCAAACCATTATTGTCAATTTTCTTGATTAACTAGCATTATGAATTAAGGTGTTTCTATGAATTAAGGTGTTTCCAAACTAGTAGGATCCCACGTGTGGCTGCAGGAGTTAATAGCAAGGAATTTCTTGTGGGATGTGGATATAGTCAGAACATAGTATGCATATTGGTAGAATAGAAATTTGTTAGAGCTTGATGATAGATGGAAAATATTTACTACAGATTGTTTGAAATTTGTGTACTTCTGCGTCTATTATTTTTTTTGTACTTTTGTAGTAAGTAAAAATGAATGTTGTGAAAATAACAATTGAAAAGATATAATCAAGCCGGGGGGGGGGGGGGGAGCGAATTCAACCTAGCTAGCAAGCCAATCGATTAAGAAACCTCAAGCAATATTGAACAAAATGATGAAGGAAAAGGGTCACCCGTAGATTACATAACGAAATCGTCATGTTGTATATGACCTAAGCGCATAAGGCAATAGAAAAAGTGTCTTACAGAATTTGAGCAAAGTGCAAAAGAGCCACCGGTAGACTGAACTAATTGTCGTAGAACTGCATTGCTCTTTGATCTTTCTTGCTGATGGGCGATGGCAGATTGGCAGCTCATCCATGTATTAAATCAGGTAGAGAAAATTGTTAATTACCTTAGGCACATCTACCTGCCCAAGTACCATTCCATTAATCTATATTTGGATGAAGTTAATACATTTGTACAAATGTGTAATGAAGGAACAAAAACAAAATCATATGAACAGATAAATAGGTCACACCTGTGCAGATAAATGAGCAAAAACATGTTGCAAGGAAAAGATCTACGTTAACACAGTCAGGTGCTCAGTTGTTTCAAGAGATTATCCCATATATAAACATAAGAGCATGACATTGCTGAGCCAAAAGCATCTGAACCCTGAAGGTATCTAAATCTGCCGGTAAAAAGTAACTGCACCAATCATAGCTAACATACATGTAAGCCCCGAAATTGCACCGGATCTATCTGCACCTAGTACGCCAACAGGCAAAGAACTCCATCAATAAGTAGAACTAAATCAGATTCATGTACCCATAAAAGTTTGAACAGAAAGGATATTACAGCTTTTCCAATCTCTTTAGCTTTTTCCTGTGACTAACATAATTCTAAAGATAGGAAGTTTACCTGCACATTATAAGGTCCCTGCAAGCACAGAAGAGATTGGATGTAATTAGAAAAGAACTAACATGCTAATCTAGGGAACCATGCATAAAAAGGTGAATGTTTAGATCTGGCAAATGTGAGTCTATAAATAACACATAAGCAAATTCAAGTTATAAAGTATAAACTGTGGTTCCTTCCAGCCATATCAGTAACTCTGTATCAGCTATCCTGTAGGCTGAAGGACAGAAGGCCAGAAAAAAATGTCCTCCCTAAAACATTAGGAAGGATCATTTCAGATATTTAGGATAGTGTCATACCAGAGTTAGGAATCGGAACTGGAGTGGACCACAACGATAATCCAGAGAAAATTACGCAGTCCTACAAAGTAATTGTGGAAAATGTACAATTTGGGCGATGGAAAAGTAGTTGTTGTGGGCACTGGGCAGTAAAAAATGATAGAAAAGAAAAGTAAGATTGAACATTCATTCAGATGGCAATCAAACAAATGTTAGTATGCTGGAACATTGATTTGTGTAGCAATCAATCAAATACTCAGTGCAATGTACCGGTATAGGTTGGACAAAAGGATCAATAACCTCGGAAGCAAAAACCTAAAGGTGAAGTATTAAAAACATAAAGCAGAGAAGGTTTAGGGATGGGGAATCAGATCGGAAAGTACCTGATGTGATGGCGGATTGGGGCAGGTTGAGAGAAGAGACACGAGATGGGGAGTGCGATGTCGTGGGGAAGGCTGGCAGCAGCAGCAGGCGTGGGTGGTCGGCGGCGCTGGTGCACTAATTGCAGTTAGTGGGGATTACTTGTTTAGTGTTATAGGATTAGCTGTGCGGTATGGGAAGCTATATTATTCTAGAGTAAATTGTTTGACATAGCATTTCTTCTGTTCCTGTTCTGATGTTAGGTTGAGGTCTTACATGGAATTGTGCATTTTAGTGCCAGGGATTTCCTCACAACATCAAGGCAGTGGTAACTCAGAACAGGTCAGTATAACAACTCCACCGTCTGCTGATTAACTTGTAATGATCCTGTACAATATATGTGTTTCTCTTCTTCCAAAAATGCGAGATCAATGGTTGTTTCCTTTCTTTTACACATTGTTGTTCAGTATGGTTAAAAAAAGACCTGTATTTTCTTGGCATAAAAAAGGAACTGTAAGAAATGTGCAGAACAGCAGATACATCCTTGCATTGATCAATAACCCATGAAAAACAACTCATTGCATATTTGTCATTATTAGTTTGTTACTGTAGCTTAAGCTTCCAGGAGGTTATTTGCCAACTGATTCTCTTTCTTTTTCTTTGTTTAAGGGTCACTTTGGGTTAGCTTCTTGGAAATGCTCTGAAGAATCATTTGCGCATCAAGTGAAGATCAGAGATCCTCTTAAAATGGGGTTGCCAGCCTTTTCTTATCCACTTCTTCTGTAGTCCCAGATTATTTAGATCATCGTATCTAATAGTCTTATAATTTCTAATGCTCTCCAGCTTTTCTAATTTATGGGCACTACGACTAGCACGCCAGCTACTAGTATGGCATCCTGTAAGTTTCTTGAATCCTATTCCACGGGAAAAAACTTGGCATTCTTATACCCTATATTTTCAAAAGAATCTGGTAGTTATGAAAAGGTGATGTAGAATAGTAGCTACACAAAACTGTGGATAATTCTGAAAACTGTAAAAGTTATGAAGTTTCTGCCAGCAAAATTCAACTATTCCTATGCATGTCAAAAATAAAATAGGACCAGAAACAATGAACATAAAGATGGAATAAAGGAAAATCATTGGGGAGTATTCTGCCATCTGCAGATTAGCAAATTGTTCCTTTACTGATGACTGACTTATCATATCTGATCCTGATATGATATGACATGTTTGACTGTAGTCCCACTGACTACACTCCCAGTGGGATGAAAAAAAAAAGATTTATCCCAGGAAACATTGGCATTACCTCCTTTGGTTGTTCATAATGTGGATGATACAGCGCTGATCAGAGCTATACATGAGCCACTATTTCTGTCATCTGCATCCTGTCAAACTTGAAAAGAATTATGTTAAACCATAATTTGGCCATCCCATGTCCTGTAATTTTATTTTATCAATTTATTTATTTTCCTTGACTCAATTATCAATTTCTTCATTTTCCTCGACGTGATTCCATTTACACACGCTTACCTGTCTTGTAGGAGGACCGCCTAAGCATTGATGAAGCACTAAAACATCCTTACTTTCAGAAGCCACCATAATCGATAGGCGATAAAGAGATGTAACTAACTAGCAAGTGTTACTATAACAGGTCTTTCAAGTTTAACCGGCATCCATTCGGTGAGTTTGGTCAACGGAAATGTGAATCATTTGTAGTCTTGTAGATTTCAACCCGATTGCTTCATCAGATATTGTAAATATCACATGAAAAAAATTGCATAGTGCAACATAGGTAGAGCCAGATTGTTGACAGGTAGAGAAATAACTGTATAGTTAGATCCAAAATGAAAGGAAGAAAGATGTATTTGAGAACTTTCAGCTGTACCGGAATTCCGTGCTTATGGCATGTTTGGTTCCTTGGCAAGCTTTAGCAATGCCACCGAATCTTGTCTTGCCACCAAGCTTTGTGTGGATCCAAAACTTGGTTGGTCCCCCATAAGCATAGACTGGGCAAGGTTTGCTAGGAGAATCAAACATACTCACTTTGGCAGGCCAGAAGATCAGATAGAATTTAATAGTGCAACATGTTAGTAACTTTGTAGCACAAGGTACCTTCCTAGTTCAGTCCTAACTCTAAAAATAGTTAATGAGATTTGGACTTCGTATTTTTTGATGTTTATTTTGCTCATTATGTGATGAAGAAGCATCATGATGGTAAGAGTCTTGTACATAAGTACTCTCTCTCTTGGCCACTGTGGCCCATGTAGCCTAACTAATCATTGTCTATATATATCTCTTAGTAATGAATAAGATGCATATTTATGAATAACAAAATCCTTCTCTTAGATTCTAACATGGTACGGAGCCTAGGGTTAGTGTTAGGGACTAGACCCGGTTTGGCCGTCGCCATCCTCGCCGTTGCCGGCAAGCCGCCATCCGCGCGCTACCTCCTTTCCTCTCCCTCTCCCTCTCCCTGCTTCGTCTCTCTCCACGTACCGAATTCCAGAGTGCTTTGGCTCAATCAAGTCGATTTGTGCTCGGTTTTTGGTCCTGCCTCGGCCGTCGGCCCAGATCGGTCGTTACCTCCTCTGCCTCAGGTGGTGCCTGTTGTCATCATGACCTATATCTTGTGCTTCACCCTTATGGCTGTTGGATTTAGAAGCTTCTTTTCATGTGACATCCGATGCATCTCAGCTCACATCATGCCATCCTACTGCAAAAGGTATCAAAACTCAGATAGCTGATGGAATGCTATGCACGGTCACTCATTAGGGGACTCTTTCCATCCCTCATTTCATAGTTTCAGATGTCTCACTTGTCCCTACGCTCTCCATGAATCTCATCTCTGTTGGGCAACTCGCAGATATGAACTGTTTTGTTGGGTTTGATGATAGCTCCTGTTTTGTGCAAGATCGTCGAACAAGAGTTGTCATCGGTACAGGTCATCGTAAGAAAGGTTCTGCAGGGCTCTATGTCCGTGATCATCTGAGTATCCCTTTATCCTCCATTTCTGGTACTGTTCCTGCTCCTATTTCTTTATCCCTTTTTGTTGGTCCATCTACTCATTGCCCTTCTACACCTAGTTCTATTTGCAAATCTTTTCCTCAATGACATCTGATACGGGGTCGTCCGATCTTCTCGACGTAGGATCAAAATACTCACGTGTGGCCTCTCGAATCGTAGTGATCCTCTGTTGCCAATGCAAGAACGAACACTCTTTAATTCAGAAGAACACACACGCCAGACTTCACGACCACCAAGCGAAGCCCTATCGCGCTCCCAATTTCCAGCGGAAAGGTTGAACGATCTTAATTTGTAAGAACTCTCAATTTTTCCCATTGATGCAATCAGCTATCAAGGAGAACCAATAATATGTTTTTCTCTGTTTAATCTCAAAATCATCCGTTCCCCTCTACGTGATGGCGGCGCTGCTACTTAAAGGTCTCCCAACCTCTCACGCTGTTACATAAGCACGTATGGGCCTTGGGCCGTTTTTTCTTTATTGGAGTTCGGCTAGGACCAACCCTCATACGTGTAGTCTAAACTAATGACCCACTAGGGCCAAACTAATAAGCAACTTAGTACATGACCGAACAAAGACCTTCTCATGTGCATGCATACATGCAGCAGCATCACGTGACCAATAATGACCTTCTCCTCATGTGCATGCATGCATGCATGGTTTTCTTGGTATTTGCTGCACCCCTCCAGCCGTATGGTTGCTGGAGCTCCCTCCAGCCGATGGATTGTTTTTCTCCCTTGTGCGCTTCCAGTGCCGTGATCTCGTTTCTCTTCTCATATCTAATTATGCACACAACACTAGAATTAGGTAGTAGCAAATTCTCATCAAAGATAAGCTCTTTAAAGAACAAATTCACCTGTTGTTGTAGCTGCTTGGCTCGTGCTCGAGTTATTGGACCTGGTGATGCTTCATCAATACTTGTAGAAGACGTGGTAGTGGCAGTAGTAGGGATGTCCTCATCATCATCATCGCTTGGGGCACTTGTATGGCTCACGCCTCTCTATTTTGATTTATCAAGGTGTTCTGTAACATCCCAAAATTGGCTTTAGTTCAAATGATTGAAAATATGAGATTTTAAAAACTTTTTCAAAACATTTTGTTGATATTCGAGTTTTCGGATTTTATTTTGAAAATAGTTGTCGAGCGATGAAAGTTTAGGAAAACAAAACCCTAAAATCCGGTCTGGGCTGAAAACCATCTGGCCCAGCCCAACTTTTCCCTTTCCCTTTTTATTTTCCCTTTCCTTTCTTCCCTTCCCTTTCCTTTTTATTTTTCCTTTTCTTTTTCTCCTTCTTTCCCTTCCTTTTCTTTTCTCCCTTCTTTCCTCCCCGGGCCCACCGGCCAGCCTCCCTCCTCCCTTCTTCCTTCCTCCTCCCCTGTTCTCCTGTCGCCGCCGCTATCATCGTGCCAACCGCCCTCGTCTTGCATGTCGCCTGCCTCGCCACTATAGCCATGTCGCCGCCTACATCATCGGCGTCCTTGCCCAACCACCGCCCTAAAGGCCCGCTCTCCTTCGCGTCGAGTCGTCGCCTGTCACCTCCCGCCAGCCCCTGCTCCTACACCCATATCGTCGCCTACACTTGTCGCTTCTTGGTTGTTGTATCATGACCATCGCATGACATTCGCCTTCCCCTACTTAAGCCATGCCCGTCCTCTCCTTCGCCTCCGTCCTGAGCCGCCTTATTACCCCTCCTCTGTTCGTCCATCGAGTTGCGTCGTCGCCCCAAGGAGTTCCGGTCGTCCCCACCGTGCGCACTAGCCCCGCTTTGCCACCCTCCTTATTCCTCTTTCCCTTCACCCTATCCCTCTCTCCTCCAAAAGCTTGAATCGAGCTCAATCTGTGGCGTGCGCATGCCGACCGTAGCACCCTCGTCGTTCCGGCTGTCTCGATGCACCTCTCCCCCAACCAAGCGCGTCAAAACGTGTTCCCGAGCCTCCCCTTCATTTCCCCCCAAACAATTGGAAGATCCCTCGTCAGCAGTGCATCACACCATCTTCTTCCTCTGTTTCGGCCAAAAACCGCCGCCACCGTTGCCACCTCTCCATCGGCGAGTCCCAGCCCGATTCCTTCGTCTCAGAGCACCCCTATGCCTCACTCAACCTTCCCCAATCACCGGTTTGTGCTCTCCTCCCTAGAGCCACCGCCACGACAACCACACCGCGCCGCCTCGGGTTACCGTCGCCAAGCCGCCACGGCTCCTCCCCGGCGCCACCACCTGGTCTGATGAGTCCCTCGTAGCCCCCTGGTGCTCATGCTCCCCCTAGCTCCACCCCTTATCCACCCAAACGCCGCCGCCCCTTCTCCTTCCCCAACACCGGCCACCGGGCTCTATCGCCAGCCCGCTCTGGTGCTCGCCCGGCCACGATGCCACCACCCATGTGGTCGTCTTCCCCTGTGCAGCCTGTTTTGGCCAACCTCAGCCGTCGTCGCCGCCTCTTTCACCGGCGTTAATCCTCGCCACTGGTGCCCGACCACCTCCCCTGTTTTCCCTGTCTCAACTGCTAATCTGTATATTCTCTGTGTGTGAGTGTGAGTGTATGACAGTGGGGCCCATCCATTTGGATGATTAGCTGAAGTCAGTTAGTAAGGTCAATTGAATGTTAGGTGCTTCAACTAGCAGTAGCTTCCTCTCTCACTCTCCCTCCCTGTCTCTCTGTGTAGCCCTGTCTCTCTGAGTATGTGCAAATGACAGGTGGGCCCATTTGATTAGAAGGTTAATTAGTCATGGATTAAGTTAAGTTGATTTAGGCCATTTGGGGTTGATTGGAAATGGCTAGTGAGCTATTATCCTTTAGAATACAATAGCTAGTTTAGTTAGTTATTGTACAAAGATAAGTCTTTAGTAAGAACCTTCATTAGCAACTTAAGTTAGAAATATTAACTTTGTCAATGTTTCAACAAGTGTTAAGTCAAACCCTTAAGTAGAGATTTCCCTTAAGTAGAGATTGCGTAGTAAGTAAACTAACTATAGGATAAAACCAAAGTGATTAACTCAGGTAGTTAGAACCTAAAGATGAGATGGTCATATTTAGGCATACACATACATGCATGATCAAATGGCCAATAAGCCCTAGGTCATGGTCATACAATGATAAATGGTAATAACGACAATACGACGATGGCATGTACACCCACTAGTAGAGTAGTAATAAAGTAATACACCATAGGAACATACACTTATGAGAGGGCCCTTACTAAATTGTTGATTAGGTAAAATGATTACCTTAGTTAAAACCTAACTAGGATTATGATACGTCAGCGACACATAGACATATACCTTAATGGGTAATAATAGTACTATTAAACAGTTGTGAAGGTTAGCGTTAGCTATAATCTAGCTTCATGCATGTGATAGTAATCAAGATGATAGGATTGATCTCTAAACAAGGAATAGTAGGTAAGAGCACATAGGCCTTGTATAATAGCTATCCACTTAACTAGAAGTAGTCATTAGCAAATGTCATGGTTAAGAATCAACGTAGCATGATAGGTTTACTTTAGTATATGCCAAACCACGTAGGTAGTAAGACCAAGTATAAATCACCTCAAGGATGAAACCCAAAACCGTAAGACACCACTGAGGGTGTAGGACCGGTGTCTAGTCAATGCTCGGAAGTTCCAACCAAGGCTCATGGAACTTCCTCGATAAATATCAAATCTAAAAGAAATCATTGAGTAAATTATAACCCATGTGTCGGTGACACTTATTTCTACCATATGCGAACCCTGAACCTACGCATAGGTCTTACCTGACTTTCATAGAACTTCCTCGATAAATAGGAAACAATAACAAAGGAAATCATTAGATCAGCTAGGCGTCGCGTACGAGCAACGGTGATATGTCCCGAGGTGGATGATGGTAATCCAACCACCAAACAACATCATATAACCTCTAGCTATCATCCATCGTTATCCGTACCCAGTAGAAGGACAACTCATAACCCGAAGGTGGGTCAAGGAGTTCGACCTAACTAGGTGATCTCTTTTATCTAGGTAACCGATGCGGAATATTCCTATGAATATTCTCTCCTTCTCGTTGGAGTCCCACTTGCACCAGCGGACTTTCCGAGAGCCCGATCCCTCTGCCCTCACTCTAGATCAAACGGTTATCTAACCCTAAGTCTGGCCATCAACCCAAAACCCCATCACTAGACCAAACGAGTAGAGTTTGGATTTATTTACTTTGGTCTGAAGTATTTTCTTTATCAACTTCCTTTAGATGTACTTCATCTGAAGTATTTCTTTCATCAACTTTCTTGGATATACTTCGTCTGAAGTATTTCCTTCATCAACTCCACTAAGTAGGATTAGATTCATTTGGAGTACTTCCTTCTTACAAGATACCGTTAGATATGCTTAGTTTCGTTGAAGTATTTCCTGCTTCACACTCTTGGGTTGATTGACTTTCATTGAAGTGTTTCCTTTGTTACTTGCCTTTGGATTTATTGGATTTTATTTGGTTGTCTTTCAAACATTCTTGGGCTCGGTTGTATTCCACGTAGTTAGAATTTGAAGCCATGATGGAGCAGCAGCCCGAGACAGAACAAGAATAAGACCAATGTTATCAGAACATTGAGCAAGGCGAGTCAACACTTTGATCACGTTGAACCTACTTTTTAAAATGCAGTTATATTGATTTGAATTATGAAATTGCATTGCTATGATTCATACAACTATATTGATCTAGCTCATAGTTAATACCTTAACGATAATTGAGTATAACCTCCCTATCTTTGAACTTGGACACTACCCCTTGTCACCCTAGAACTAGTGGTATACATACTAGTTACTAAGTTCGTATCTAAGTGTCATGCTTAGTCTTGCTTAGATACATTGACATGTGGGCAATGATTTGCCCCGACATCATTTAAGACTTGAAAACTGGATTTGGGCAGTCGAGGTTGGAGCCTGGCTGGTATGTTTAACTAGAAAAGTATTTCAAACAAAAGAAAATTAAAAATAGATTTCGACTTGGGTGGCTGGAAAGCGTGGCGGGTGCTGGTAAAGAGCACGACAGAGTGGGTATGGGGAAGTACCGCCCAAGTTAATTAAGGACTCAGATCTTGTGATGGTCTCTCATGTAAAAACAGTGCAACCACAAGTCTACAATGGGTACGACCTGACTAACTAATTTGATCGCCTCAGCATGGCTTCGCCATTGGCGGGTGTGTGGTGTGGATAAGGGCAAGGGAGCCACCGAACTACACAGCGCAAGTGGGAGACCTCCCGGGGGCGTGGCCCAAGGAGGTGATACCTAGCAGGTGGGGTTGCGTTGAGGTGAAGCATTGTAAAGGCCTTGTGATAATCATCTTAGTCGCACAGGTAAAGTGCACGAACTCTGCAGAGTGTGAAAAACTATTTAGATAGTCGTGCCCACGGTCATGGGCGGTGTTGAGAACTTGTTTGAAGTAGCTTTTATTTTTATAAAACAATTCGTGGGAGGGAATGAAAAGATGGGTTGGGTCCCAGAGGTTTGAGATGGGTTTGGGAGCCAGTGAGAAGTACGGGATGTGATCCGAGAAAGAACATGGACATTGGGTGGTTTGAACCACTTAGTGATATAGGAGGTTGGAGCCTCCGTTAGTATTTTACAACAAAATTCAACTTTGTTAAAACCTGTGTTAGTTAAAATGCTAGGTCTCAGAATTTGCTACTACTTAATCTATTTCAATAAGTGGCTTTATGCAAACAAAATAACCACTATCCATTCCTTTGATCAGCTTTGCCTATTATATAATTGCATTATGTGTGTTGGCTCGCAAGTACGGTTGTGTACTCATACTTGCTCAATATTATTATTCAACAAGTGTAAGAGAAGAAGGTAATGTGGGCACTTACGAGCATTCGTCAAGACTGGAGATAAAAAAGGCCAAGAACTAGGTCGCGGGCCCTAATCGATTGTTTGTGGGTATATCGTGAGGGTTTCACGTGGTATATTTTTATTCTGCTTCCGCAGCTGTTCTTTGAAAGGTATTTGGCTTGTCCGGCCATTCTGCAAGTTAAAAGTCGTAAGGTATATTTATATTTTGTTTATTATTATACAATAGCTTTACATATTCGTGATATGTGATTGATATTCAATGATGTAATTATGGGCACTAGCTGCTGATCCAGAGACTGGTGCTGTGAACACAAAAAGATTCCAATTTGCAAATTTAGGGTCTAACATGTTCTTGGTCCTATTTTTGTTGATACCAATTTTCAGTGCAAAGGTTGTAGACTTGGCAAACAAGTACAACTCCCATACCCTTTTAGCTTTTCTAGATCTGATCGTCCCTTTGATTTGATCTATTTGGATGTTTGGTGTCTTCCTTTTGCTTCGAAAGGTGGTCACAGTTACCATGTCATCTTCATTGATGACTACACTCAATACACTTGGATCTACTTCATGAAACATTGTTCGTAGTTGATTTCTATCTATCAGTCTTTTGCTTAGATGATTCATACTCAATTCTCTTATGTCATTCGTGTATTGCATTTTGACACTGGAGGAGAGCATCTTTTATCAGTTTTTCGTCAGCGCCTTTCTTCTAAGGGTACTCTTCCTCAGCTCTCGTGTCCTGGTACTCGTGCTCAGAATGATATTATTGAGTGCAAGCACCATCACATTATTGAGACTACTCGTACTTTTCTCATCGTCTCCTTTGTTTCCTCTCACTTTTGGGGGGAAGCGGTCTCTATGGCAGGCTATCCCATCAACCGTCTGCCCTCTTCCAAGCTTCAGGGCAAGTGTCCTGGTGCGATCTTGTACAGAGCACCTGCTCTCTATGCTCATCTTTGTGTCTTTGGTCATATTTGTTAGGGGAAATTGGCTACAGGGCACTACAGATTCGCGTCATTTGTCAATGGACATCCAAAAAACGTGCGTTCGCTAGAAGACACTGTAAAAACATGTAATTTTGCCGTAGGACATTGAGGCGATTATTTTATCATTTCCGGGACAGATCGGAGAGAGAAAACACTAAATTGTCTATTTTGCCCTGGCATTCTCATTCCCTATTCTTCTTCTCCCCCTCTTTCTTTTCTATATTCCTTCTTTCCTCCGTTGCTCCATGCCGAAGCTCCCAGTTCTTGCGCCGCCCGCCGCCGCCGCCAGCCAGCCGCGCCACGCGCCCATGCTTCGGCCCGCGTCTTTAGTGCGCCCATCTGCGCTGTTCGATCGGAGAGGTCTTAGCTAACCCCAATCGTCCCGTCGCCGCCTCCTTCCTCCTCCTCCGCCCTCACGTCTCCGGCGAATCGCGCCGCACACCACGGCCCGCCCGTGAACGCCACCTCGCCGCCGCTTCGCTTGAGCTCTCGCGCATCTTGATGAGGCCGGCGAGGCCGGAGACGTGCGGGCACGGCATGGTCGCGGCACCGGTCGAACGGGTGGTCCATGGGTGCCACGTGCCGCTCCACACCGCAATCATGCTCACCTCCGGCGCTGTGACGTCCGGCTACAAATCCAGGGAAGGATTTTATATTCACCGTGTACGCCATCAAGTTCTTGACGAAAGATTCGTACAAAAAATGAAGTCCTAAGCTCCCAGTTCTTGCGCCGTCCCACCACCGGCGCCTCGCTCGCCGCCGCCGCCGCCGTCGCCAGTGCGTCGCCACGAAGTTGATGCGCACGACCTTCGCCTCGTGTGGTTGAAGACGGCGAGGTAAGAACGCCATCCATGGTGCTCGCGGCGACGTCCTCGAGTTAGTCGTTCGAGTCGCCGCCCACAGACGCCGAGATGACGTGCACGCCGTCATGGATGGTGGCCTCGAAGGCGGCGAGGACGTTGGTGTCGAAGCACTCGCTGTCGTTGACGGGCGGGAAGCAGACGCCTTTGCAGCGTAGAAGAGGATAGAAGAAGAAGAGGAGAGGGCAAAATAGACAATTCACATGCTTTCTCTCTCCTATCTGACCCGGAAATAATAAAATAGTCGCCTCAATGTCCTACGGCAAAATTACATGTTTTTGCAGTGTCTTCTGGCGAACGCACGTTTTTTGGATGTCCATTGGCAAATAACGCGAATCTGCAGTGCCCTATAGCCAATTTCCCCTATTTGTTATGTCCTTCTAGCATCAGTCAGTTGTGTCTTTGTAGGTTATAGTCTTGAGCATATGAGCTATCGTTGCTATGATCTTTCAGTATATCGCATTCGTATATCTCATGATGTGACCTTTGATGAGGGTCAATCATTCTTTTATCATCCTTCTACACACCCTACTCCTTCCACGGGTTCGACCTACTTTTTTGTGTCTACCTCTCATTCCTTCACCAGACTTGCCTTCTCCGGATACACTTTTTCCACCAATTTCACCTTCTAGTGTATCTCCTCCATCAGCTCCACTAGTTTCTGACACGTCAACCTTTTCCTTTCACTATAGTCGCCGACAGTGAGTTCCTTCTGATCCTCAAACTTCCATTCCTCTTGAACCTTCTGATCCTCAGTCCTCTCCTCTACTTGACCCTCTAGCTAGCATGGACTCTGATGATCGTTCTACTACATCGTGGTATGTCTTACATGATCATTTCTCTATTCAAACACCAGAGAGATGTAGTTTTTCTTGTGCATGTGCAGTATCTGTGTCGAGTACCTCAGGAGGCAGTCAGTATACCTGAGTGACAGTTTGCTATGACTAAGGAGCTTACAACATTATAGTGTACAGGCATTTGGGATCTTGTTCCGCTACCATTTGGGGTTGTTGTTATAACTTGTGAGTAGGTGTACAAATTAAATACCTAGTCAGATGGTTCAGTGGAGCGATACAATGCTCGTCTTGTTGCAAGAGGTTTTCAGAAGGCTTATGGTCGAGATTATAATGAGACTTTTACTCCAGTTGCTTATATGACTATAGTCCGTACTCTCATTGTTGTTACAATGGTACACTCATGGACTATATCTCATATGGATGTCAAGAATGTTTTTCTTCATAGTGATCTACATGAGGTGGTTTATATGCAGCCATCCCTAGGTGTTGAGGCTCCTACAGGCTATGTTTGTCGTCTTATGCATGCTCTATATGGTCTCGAGCAGGCTTCTCGTGCTTGGTTCGAGCATTTCAGTTCAGTGATTCGAGCTGCTGGTTTCACTCTAAGTGAGTATGATCCTGCCTTATTTATACACACTGCTCAACATGATTGTATTGCTTCTGCTATGTAGATGATATGTTGATCACATGAGATGACATTGACTATGTGACTTTTGTCAAGAAGAAATTGAGTGAACAGTTTATGATGTTAGATTTGTGACCATTGAGCAATTTTCTGGGGATTGAGATTCATTCTGATGGCGATGACTACTACCTTTCTCAGCATCGCTACGTTTAGGATATGCTCACTCGCTCTAGTATGACTGATACTCGGAATGATGCCATACCCATGGAACTCCACTTATAGCTTCGTCCTACAGACGGTGTACCATCGACAGATTCTTCCCACTATCGTTAGCATGTTGGAAGCCTTGTTTATCTCATTGTCACTAGGCCAGACATTGCTCATGTTGTTCATGTGCCCAGCTAGTTTATCAGTGCTCCCACCTCAATCCACTATGATCATATTCTTCGTGTGTTGAAATACTTGAGGGGGACTGCATCTAGACGTTTGTTCTATGCCATTTCGAGTTAGCTCCCACTCCATGCTTACTCTGACTCCATTTGAGTGAGTGATCCTATTGATTGCTGATCTATCACTGGCTACTGCATCTCTTTTAGTACTTAGCTCATTGGCTGGAAGTCCAAGAAGCAGACTACGGTGTCACACTCTAGTACAGAGGCTGAGCTTCGAGCCCTTGTCACTACTGCCTTAGAGATTGTTTGGTTTCGATGGCTTTTGACTGATCTTGGTGTTTTTTTTTGTGA
This sequence comes from Phyllostachys edulis, assembly GCA_036346405.1. Classification (NCBI taxonomy): domain Eukaryota; kingdom Viridiplantae; phylum Streptophyta; class Magnoliopsida; order Poales; family Poaceae; genus Phyllostachys; species Phyllostachys edulis. The sequence continues at coordinate 12,412,822 of CM070553.1, read as the reverse complement.
CAATCCTACACCTTTGATTTGTGACAATACAGGTGCCATTCAGATGGTTAGTGATCGGGTTAAGCATGAGTTGACAAAATACATTGGTGTTGATGCATCATTCACATGGTCTCATTGTCAACAGTCAACCATGGACCTCCAGTATGTACCCTCAGAGCTTCAAGTTGCAAATTTCTTCACTAAGGCTCATACTCGAGAACAACATATCGATCCCTCTGTTATGGTTTTTCTGTTTATACCAAAACCTCTACTTTGGATATTTACGCTGATGAAGGAAAGCCTTGTTAAAGACCCTCTTACCAGGAAAAAAAAATAGGGAACAATATTCATTGCCTTTCCTGTTTGATCACTTCGCTTGGCTATATCTACTCAAACTCAGCGCATCAGATCATTTTGGTTCACCTTGAGTTTGAAGGGGTGTTAAGAGCCTTGTACATAAGTAGTCTCTCTTTATTGGCCCATGTAGCCCATGGAATTTTTTATATTAATTAACCTTTTTTTTTAATTTTATTTTAAAGTTAACCTTTGGCGCACTTTATTTCCAATTTTGACTCATTTGGTCATGCCACCACCCATGGCGTGACAAAATAACACTGTCACGCCAGCCCATTTCCAATCAAACTCATATCAAAAAAAGGTTAATTAATAAAAAAAGTTCTAGCTCATGAGACTCAACTAATCTTGTCTATATATTTCTCTCAATAATAAATAAGATGCATGGTGGTGAATAGCAAAATCTTTCTCTTAGATTCTAACACATACACACATGAAGTGCAAAGTGAATGACCATAAGAACAGTGTCAAAACTGAAGAAACAAACAAATAGTACACTGCATGAACAATCAGTCATACATCATAACATCAACTTTGTCATTACACTTCCATGAAATTAAATAGTACCTAAATGGCTTCAGAGATAAGCAGTTTTATTACGTGCTCATCATGACACGCTTGAACTCCTCGTAATCAACTTGCTCATCGTTGTTGGTATCGGCTTCCCTCGACATCTCATCAGCCCCATCTTCTGGCATCTCCTCTCCGAGACTTGCCATCACCGTCCTCAACTATCGATATTAACGACCAATTTGTCAGCTATTCCGATTTGCAAAAGCAATGGTATCTCGCAAAATCAAATGCAAAAGAGGAATATTAATACATGCCTCGTTGCGCGATATGAATCCGTTGTCATCTTTGTCGAAAACTCTGAAAGCCTTCTTTAGTTCCTCCTCATCGTTGTCATTCACTCATTCTCCTGCATATCAAATGGAATGAACTAAATTAATGGTCTGATTGCGGTTGTTGTTTTGTCTTCTGCACTGTGGAATTTATTTACAGAAATTTTAACCAAATTCTGTAAGATTTTTCTATCTATGGGTCAAAAAAGATGCTTTCAGGTAGTTATTATAACTAAAAATTAGAAAACGTAAGTGCTTTTGAAAGCCACAGGAATACTAAACAATGCCTAACACTAGCAATTTCCATGACCACAAATTAAGAGACCGCGTTTGATTCGGTTTCAGTCGGATTGCACCTGTAGTTTCTTCTTCATTATGCCAAGGAACTCATCGAATTCGAGCGTACTGTAGCCGTCTTTATGGACGGCCACGATCATGTCTTGCAGCTCCTGGCTCGGCGCCATTCCCAGGCGTGTGAGCACGGTGGCTAGCTCATCTCGACTTATGCAGCCTAATCACCACCGTTGCAGATGCAAATTAGTGGAACAAGAACAAAATACCAGCCCATGTTCTATCAAGTTGTCTTCTCTGCACTCACAAAATGCAATGAGATATCACAACTAAATTCATGTAGAACTACAGGAGAAATCCATCACGTGTTAGAGGTTGATACTATGCAAGTATTTTTCAATGGAATTAAGTTAGTACAAGAATTGGGCACCTGCCATTGCTTTCCAAGACAGTAAGGTATAATCATATGACCATAGTAAAAAAACAAAAACTCATGGATCCAAGTTTCTCTTTGAGCAGAAGATCATGAAGAAACCCTTATATGCACATCCACGTGTAGAACACATTCTAATGCAAAACTACAAGAGGAAGCATGTATGCGTATGCTCACCGTCATTGTTCTTGTCAAACAATGAGAAGGTGTCTCGGAATTCGGCGATCTGTTGCTCAGTGAGATTGTTCTCCATGAATTCCAAGAACCTGGAATAGATGTGTAGGAGATGGCACAAGTGTCAAAACTAACAAGAAATAACTGCTGCTTGCTTCTTTGCCTTGTTTCATGAGGTGAAGTGGGAGGGAGGGAGGAGCTTTAAGAATCTTCAGAAAAGAAAAAAAGGAAGGGGAATTTAGTGTCCTGTTTAATTGGTTGGCTATCTTTGACTAGATAAAATACCTGTTCAAGCTCTATTACTCAAATCTATTATTTTTTGACCTTTTGGTTCATGCTCATTTGCTTGCTAGACTTCATATGGTAAAGTAATAACTTCTGGGTTTATTTTTTCTCTGAAGCGCAGGATGTCAACTAATGCCGAGTGAATTTTTATTTTTTGGGTCTATTTAACGGTGAGGAACTGAGGATAGTGATGTCCTACGCGCTTGCGTGGTATGGTGGCCTCCTGCATATTTTGTCCATGCCATTAGGCATTACAGTTCTTTGGATGCATTTCTTGATTTCTATCTTTCTGCAAAGCAAGAAAGAACTTGATTTCAGGACCAAATAATTTGTCAATAATTTCAATGGTCAATGGTCAATGGTCAATGGACAATGACAATGCAGCTTTCTGAAGAAGGCAATGGGTATTAATCACAGAAGCAGTTCCTGATATTGGGAGTAACCTTTGTATTGCATTGTACCATACTTTGACAGCATAGCTCAGTTCAGTTATAAGCATTTTTCACTTCCATTTTATCGAAATTCAGGACAGGGCATTAGCTGAAAACAGCCATGTTACCATACAGGCATGGGCTCTTCAGCACAATAAAAAAATGGAAGATGGACATGGACGAGCAGCCGACTACTCGATTATGGCTGTAATATAAATGTTTCTAAACATCTACTATTTTTAAGACTTCGTTTTTCTTGGTGGCTCCCTCCGCACAGCCCGGAGCTGCACTGAGTTGCTGAAGCAGTGGTCGAAGCCGAAGTGCGGGTGCCGCTCGTACCACGTGTCCTGCTGGACATGTGTGTCCCAGTGCTCACCGCCGCTGCTCCTGCCGTACTTGTGCACCCAGCCGGAGCCGTTGTGCTGCTCGCCCCAGGTGCGATTCCACCGGTCCCCGTGTTTTCCTTCCCACCAGGTCTCGCCCTGCTTGACGCCATGGCCATTTGGGTCGAAATGCTCATCCCATTTGTCACCCCACTTCGACCACCCTTCGCCCTCTGATCGCTCAGCCCATTTGTCGGTGTATTTCGCGCTACCTCCGCTTCCATCATACTTCTCGCCCCACCTGCAGAGGATAAACTAGTAGATTTAAGTACATGACTCTTTGAGCAATATAGACTGAATAACTTGTCCAAAAATACTCAAATTCAGAAGTGGCAACACTTTACAATTGCTGTAGAATAAATGGTATCCGAGCAGAACGCTATGGTTGCTAAAATATTCGCTCTCTTTTTTGGGCAAGGAGAAATATTATTCATGGAAGTGATACGACTCATGAGTCATGACAACAATGCGAATACGAGAGAGAGCATGGGCAAATGGTGACAAATTGACAGATAGCTTTCTGAAGAAAGCTACCGAGGTGCTCTTACCTTTCATGCCAAACATGAGCATGACCAACATCCAGTGGCGTATTTGGATCCAAGCTGCACCATTTATCAGCCCATTTTTCAGCTTTACCACTTGAATCATAATGGTCCCACCATTGTTCTTGCCACTGCTCTCCTTTACCGTTCTTTCCCCACTTGTCTGCAGTCTTCTCCATATGCATAACCCCACATGTGTAATCCTGAAATAATTCAATATGCAATACTTGATTATATTGTGGGGAGGCATTCAATTAGCACATATTACCATACAGTTCTACCTAAATTTTAATTTTAACTTTGTTAAATATTGACAAAGGACCATATGTATACTTGGAAGTGCAGATCAAAATATGACATTTGTTGAGTCACATGTCTATAATGCATCTGCGCGTCCCAAGCCATATAATCTCATAATGTCATACATGCAGCTCATGTGCTCCTTCTAGATCACTGTGAATGCTGTGACCTGAGAAGACGCTTTTTGAAATATTACATACTTTTTTATATAAAATTGTAGGTTTTGCACACAGTGAACAGATACTGATATCTGAGTCAGAGAGTAATTCACCTGCCACATCGACTCCTTCCAGTATTCCCGCCAAACATTGCCCATAGCATCACGGCCAGACTTCTCAGAACCTAATTCTTTATGATCAAACCTGTCTGAAGCCTCCCAATACTTGTCTTCCCATTCAACAGCTCCATCAGCACTAACTCCCCTAATGACAGTCCACTTGCAAATAACACCATCAGGCCTTTGTTCTACACCAGTCTCCTTCCACCACATCGAACCATCTGGATGTATCCCATGGGATGACTTCTCATCGCTTCTGCTAAGAGCTCTAGTTGCCTCAGCTGCATTTTTTGAAAACTGTGCTTCAAACGTCTCCTCTGCATCAGCAGCCAACTTGGCCTCGGAATCCACATTTTCAGGCTCAATAAATGACTGCAAGGGAGGAAGAGATCGATCTTCCTTCTTCTGGAAGAAAGAGGTCTCAAATGGAAGTGATAAAAAGTCTGCTGCCTGCTCCTTTTCCATCAACAAATCAGGCTGGAGGGAAAAGGAATCCACTTTCTTCGATGGTTTTAAACCACTATTGTTTTCTCTTAGGTTAATGCTATTTTCCACTGGTGGTAACCATGACCAGAAATCTGGACCTGGAGTGCCAAGCTTGGAACTTGCCAGCTTGTAAGGAGATGAATCCCCAAAGTTTGGCACTGAATGAAGAACAGACTACTGATGTCAGAGAGGAAGCTTAATTTTACAAGGAGCTGGACAATGTGGTAATAAGCTTAATTTTACACATACAGGAATATTGTTGAAACTAGCAACTAATATAATGCCACAAAAGTGCAATCACCTATGATTTCGCAAATTCTAAAAGCACAACAACATTAGTAAAACTGGTTTCATTATCCATGTCATCCTTCAAAGAAAAGCAGTTAGTACAATTATGGGATCCTTTTCTTAACACTAATCACTCAGATTGGAAGTAGGAAAGACAGAGAAAGGAGATATTAATCTTTCTATATATTGAGGATTCCCAAGCACTACTTTGGCTCGTTAACATTATTTCTAGCTACATATGCTTGCAGCAGCGGGCTACAAGTTATTTTAGACAATCAGTATTGCACTGAGCGTTATGGACAAGACATTTCAAAATGGGGGAATTGATCATTTGCCCTACCTTTAATGTGGTTTTGATCATTTGCCATTAAGTTCATGTAATAGATCTTTTGCCCCCATCTTTCATACTCCCATTGCTTTTTTGCCATTTTGGACAATTTTGCCCCTGTCTTCTTCATCACCTTCTTCTTCCTCCTCCCAATCCAACCAAGCTCTGGCTCATTCCTCCTTCCCTTCTCATCCACCCATGGCGCCGCCAACCGCTGCCTCCGCCTTCCTCTTTCTCTCCCTGCCACCGCGGAGCCACTCCAAGCCCAAGCCCATCACCTGCTCCACCTCGTCAGGCTCCTCCCTCTCTGACCAGCTCGAGCTCCTCTAGTCCCACTCATGCCCCTTGCCCTCTGAGCGCTGCTGCCTTATGTGGTTCGGTCGAGCCCGAGCGACCCGACCCCAACCTCTCCACTCTCGCTCTCCTCTCTCGCGACTAAAAGCTCTCTCCACTGGCGGCGGCTAACAAGTCGACGGCGGCCTCCTCCCTCAAGTCCACCTCGCGTCGCCGTCCTCAACCGCCTTGGCCTCCTCCACCTCCCCGACCTCTAGATCCGGTGGTCTCCACGCCGAATCTGGCAAGGAAGGGGCCGGATCCACCCGGCGACATCCGAATTTGGGCTTGTTCTCTCCACCGGCCTCATCTCCACAGTCTCCACCGAGGGCTAGACCACCGCTGGTGTGGGCGGGAGCGCGTGCCATGCAGCACTGGCGTGACAAGGGCAGACGACTAGGCGGTGGTAAGCATAGTACGAGGCATGTATCGAGGTCCAACCTGGCCAAGCACCGTGTGCGTTGTGGATGGGCGCGCACGGCGGCCTCCGCGGCAGGACGTGGGCGCTCGTCATGGCAGCCTTGGCCACAAGGACATGCCTAGCACCATGGAGCCATCGAGCGTGAAGCTCCGACAACATGTGTTCTCGTCACCCTCTTTTTTTTACTTTCTGATTTTTTTCCTTCCCAAATGCTGCCAAGCTGGCGTCAATTTGTGTTGAACCAGATGATGTTCTTCACGCTCTCTCTCTCTCTCTCTCTCTTGTTTGTTCATGTGCCCTTGATTTTTTTTCTAGTTCTTGTCTTCTTGAATCGTCCGTTCTTCCCTCCCCGAAAAAATCTTATGAGTGATGGCATTTTGTGATGAATTTGTGGGTATAAAAAATGATGGAAACAGCGCCTTCCTCACCATGTGCGGATTCCCCATCCGAAAATGTTATCAGAATCTCAATTTCTTATTTACTCTTTCAATTTTTGGTCTGTGCAATTTCTTGAATCCAAAAATGTGTGGGATCCGAATCTTGAAAATGAATCGAGGAAATGGACGCCACCGTCTCAATGTTAGAGTTAATCTTGTTTAGTAATTTTTGTTAAGTTTTCCGTTTAGATTTCTGTGTTTTTTATTTGAGTTCGAGTGTGAGTTGGTTTCCCGAATAGGATTCAAACTCGGTTTTGTGTATGTATAAAAAGATCTTAGTACCATGTAAAGGTCGTGGAGTGAGTTGAAAAGAAATAGAAAAGACAAAAAGAGGAGCAGTGCTCCCGAAAGGAATCCCATTCTGTTGTTTCGTTTTGGTTCGGCGTTCTCTGTCTCGGTTGTTTCTCTCACCAGGAAAGAAGGTGCTGGGTGTAGCTTTGCAAAGAGGCGTTGCTTGTTATCACGTGAAGGCTACAGAGAGAGAAGTGAGGTTGCTTCACTTCGGGTTGTCTCGCGCTACATGGAACCAAAGCGGCGGGTCACGCCAGGGACAAGAGTGCTGGTACACGGAGGGGGCATGTCTCATTGTGTACCAGGCTGGTTCACATCGAGGGACGGGTTTCACGGAGAAAAGAAGCATCAACCATCAGGAGCCAGAGACGTCGGCTGTGCTTAGCAAAGGACTAACAAAAACTCTAACAATTGATATCAGAGCTTAGGCTTCATCGGCTATGACAGAAGATCAATTACCAAAGAAGGGACTATAGCTAAAAGAAGAAGCGGCTGCAGAAGAGTCGTCATCAAAAGGAAAATTCATATCAAAAGGAGTTTCTATACCATTTCAGTACCCATTACTTAATGATACTAATTATGGATTATGGGCTGTAAAGATGAAGATTATCCTACGTGCTCTTAGTGTATGGGCGGCAATAGAAGGAGACTCTGGTCGAAGAAGAAAAGGATCAGGGTGCTTTGGCTGTAATCTCTCAAGCTGTGCTAGATGATATAATAAATGGCAATTGCAGACAAAGAATCAGCAAAGGAAGCATGGGAGGCTATCCAGAATATGCGAGTTGGCGAAGATCGTGTCAAGAAGGCAAGGGTACAGGTGTTGAAACGACAATTTGATCGTTTGATCATGGAGGATTCCGAAAGTATTGTTGAATTCTCCCAGAAGCTCACTAGCATGGTGGGTGAAATCCGTTATCTTGGGACAGAACTAAAGGACACGGTCGTTGTAGAGAAATTATTTAGTGCCACTCCCGACAAATTTCTCCCAATAATCGGCACAATTGAACAACAATTGGGAGATGTGTCATCTATGTCCCTGTCTGAGGCACTAGGGCGTCTGCAGGCATTCGAAGAAAGTTTAAAGGGGAGACGACATCGCAAAGAAGAAGAAAGTGAATAGTTGTTGCTATCTCGTTCTCAATGGGAGGCATACTCAAGGCAAGAAATCTGGTGGTGGCCAAGGCGACAGAGGAGGACATGGAAACAAGGCTGGGCAAGACGGTGGTGACAGATCATGTGATAAGTCTCATGTCAAGTGTTTTAAATGTGAAGAATTCGGTCACTACGCGTCGGAGTGTCGCAGTCACATAAAGTGCTTTAATTGCGACAAATATAGACACCACGCCTCAGATTGCCGAAATAAGAACGAGGAGGTAAACTTCAACCGAGTCTGTGAAAACGACGACGATCCTACCCTGCTTCTCTCCTTATGTGTCAATGAGGCGCCGATCATGGTGATGTTGAACGAGAAGAATGTAGTTCCTAAACTACGCACAGAGGGAGGCAGCCACGATCTTACTAATGAGTGGTACATGGACAATGGAGCAAGCAATCACATGACGGGAGATCGCTCCATGTTCCATGAGCTCGACGAGAAGATTACAGGGAAAGTCAAGTTTGGCGATAGCTCCACGGTGCAGATAAGAGGCAAAAGATCAATGCTGTTACGATGCAAGAACGGCAATCAGAAGATGTTGCTTGAAATATATTATATACTGAGTTTGTGCAACAAAATACTCGGTCTCGGGCAGTTGGCGGAACGGGGATGCAGGGTGGAGCTGCAGGATGAGTTCTTGCGTGTTTATAACAAGAACAAAGATCTGTTGATGAAGGTGAAAAGATCCCCAAACCGGTTGTACAAAATTTCTCTGAAAACTTGTAAACCGGTTTATGTGAAGGACAGTCTAGAGGAGCCAGAGTGGGACTTGGGTATCGAACCAGAACATAGCGAAACCCAGGAGTTGCACGCAGTTAGCGCAGGAGGCGCAGCAGGCGGAGCCTTGGGAGGTCCAGACGACGCAAAGAAGGCGCATTGTGGCGCCGCAGGGCGGCGAGTCCCACGCAGCATGAAGGCGCGACGATACCTGGTTGACGCAGAGTTAGGCGGTGTAGCCTCAGCTGAGATATACGCGGGAAAGCGGGCAGACCTGGTCCAAGAGAGAGGAGCGGAGGCTCATATAATGGCGAAGTCCAGGCGACCGTGGGAGCAGGTGCTCCAGCCCAGGCGGGCGTGCAAGGAAAGACAAATTCAGTCCAGGGGCAAGGCGCGACAAATGTTGGTTTGTGCATGGCTCAGGATAGAGCAAGCGTAGGCGGTAGAGTAGTAGGGTGGTATCAGCCCAGGAAGGAACGACGTACGGTAGTGCAGGTAAAAGAGCAAGGCTTGGAAGTTCAGATGAGAGAGAAGATCAGCGTGATCAAAGTGAAGAAACAAAATTAAGAGGGTGATTGTTAGAATTAATCTTGTTTAGTAATTTTTGTTAAGTTTTCCGTTTAGATTTTGTGTTTTTTATTTGAATCCGAGTGTGAGTTGGTTTCTCCAATAGGATTCAAACTCGGTTTTTTTGTGTGTGCATAAAAAGATCCTAGTACCTTGTAAAGGTCGTGGAGTGAGTTGGAAAGAAATAGAAAAGACAAAAAGAGAAGCGGTGCTACCAAAAGAAATCCCGTTCTGTTGTTTCGTTCTGGTTCGGCGTTCTTTGTCTCGGCTCTCTCACCAGAAAGAAGGTGCTGGGCGTAGCTTTGCAAAGAGGCGTTGCTTGTTATCACGTGAAGTCAACAAAAGCCGGAAGCACTGCTATCACGTGAAGGCTACGGAGAGAGAAGAGAGGTCGCTTCACTTCGGGTTGTCTCTCGCGCACTGGAACCAGGCGGCGGGTCACGTCGAGGACAGCAGCAAACGGGTCCCACGGAGGGGACACGTCTCATCGTGTACCAGGCTGGTTCACGTCGAGGGTCGGGTTTCACGGAGAAAAGAAGCATCAGCCATCAGGAGCCGGAGACGTCGGCTGTGCAGCAAAGGACTAACAAAAACTCAACACTCAGCACGGAGGAGGAGGTGATCGCCGAGAAGAGGGAAAAAAGGCGACGAAGAAGACAGGCAAAATAGTCCAAAATGGCAAAAAAGCAAAGGGTGTACGAAAAATGGGGGCAAAAGGTCTATTATATGGAACTTAATGGCAAATAATCAAAACTACATTAAAGGTGAAGCAAATGATCAATTCCTCATTCAAAATTGATATCTGTCTCACCAAAAGATAATCACATCAAGAAGGAAATTCATGAACTGCAGCCATTCCATCTCTGTGTCAGGCTAAAAAGGAGGCATCTTTTAGCGTAATACCCATGCTACGCTCACACGAATTAGTATAAATATTTAAGCAACCTCACGTGCACGCGGTAACCCATACCTTTCGCCGACTGCAACGCCGGCGCCGGCGCCGCCGCGGAGCCCCGATTCGATCCCCTCGGAGACCTACCGGAACCCAAACCCTTGCCTGGTCCCGCCTTGCCCGTGGCCTTCGCTGGCTTCTCCGGCTGCGACGGCGGCGAGGATGGGGGCGGGGATGGGGGAGGCGGCGGCTCCTTGAGGACGGCGCGCGCAGTGGCGAGGGCGGCGGCAGCACGGTCGATGACCTAGCGACGTTGCGCGCGGTCGCGCTCCTCCCGCGGCACCTGCAGCATCTCCTCGAACCGCGCCGTCCTCCTCTCCACATCGCCCGTAGGCGGCGCCGCTGCCTCCACCTCTGCGGGTGGCGCTTGGAGCCGGCGCGCGAGCTCCGCTGACCGCCGCTCCCGCTCCACCGCCTTCCTCCACATGTGCAGGTACGACCCCCGCCGCCGCCATCTCCGGAGACCGCGCGGACGCGAGCATTGCGCTGCCCGGTGCCGCGTCGGCGGAGGAGGAGCAGGTGGTGGGCATAAGGAGAGGTGATGGAGGCGGAGGCCATTTCTTGGGCCTCGAGTCGAGCCGAGTCGCGAATCGGGAGAAAGAAGAGAGTGGAACCGAGCGAGTTGGGGAGGGAATTTTTGGCACTATTAACACTTTTGATATCATATTTACATAAATAGTCGGGCTCGAATTTTTTTTTTTACAAAAATAACGCTCATTAACGTTCCATCCGCACGGTCACCATATGGAGGCACTCTACGTCTGCCACGTTGCCGCTGCTGCACGGCTGCCTACGGTGATGTTGCCGCACGGCCGCCGTGAGGTGTGGCTGCCGCATTGTAATACCCCGTTTGTCGTTAGTGGATGCAATAAAAATTAGAGAGGGAATTAAGAGAATTAAAAGAGAAAATTCAGAAATTGAGAGAAAAATAGGCCACACAGCCCATAGTCAAGCAAGAGAAAATAGCCATAGTGGCCCATGGTTCATGGGGAAACCGGCCTCCAACTAAAGAAGGTGAGGGGAAACCCTAGGGGAGCTACAGTACCACCGCTGTGCTACATTGTCCCCCCCCCCTGCACTACAGTACCTCCGCCCCTACCCTTTGCTGCCGGCCAAGAAGAAGGAGGAAGGGAGAAGCCTCATTCGGGTGCTGTCGGCCAAGAAAGAGAAAGGAAGAAGAAGGGAAGAAGGAAAAGACGAAGGAAAGGAAGGAGGGTCTCCGTGTTCATCATCTCGTTCTCCAAGGGTAGCAATCAATTTTCTCCTCTTTTGTGTTCAGTCTTTCCTGTCGGTAGAGATTCGTGCAGTAGATTGGATAATCTGTAGTCCTGTTGATCTGTAGTTTTGGATTAGTTCAATACGAAATTAGAGTTTTGTGTCTCCTAGAGATAGGTAGATAATTTCATTATATTTCTGGAAAGTCTTGATTCACATTATTTGGATGAGTAGATAATTATTTATAATTTTTACAATACGAGTGCTTATTCAGTCCCTCGGTTTCGGGCAACAAATATGGTTTTGTAAATTACAATTTAAAAATAGACGAATTTGAGATTTTCATTTCTATGAGTTAGATAGATGACTTTATAATGATTCCAAAAAGTCCAAGTTCACATTTTTTGGACAAGATTAATAGGAGTTATGAATTTTTGATCTATGCGTTTCAATTCTGTCTTTTTGTTGGGGACAGTCGGAGAAAAATGCTATGTTAACGAATTTTTTTGCACAATAGAAATATTATAATAAATTTATTATGGTAGCTAATTCTTTGTAGATTCCATAATGTCTTATATCACTGTTTTTGGATGCACCAATTAAAAGTTATAGAATTTCTAAGTTGATTTTACCGAAGATGACAAAACTGTCTTCGGAGATAAAAATAAGGGTTTAGATGAAATAATCTGAACTTTCGATCACCTGAGAATTTGTGGGTATATGTGTGTAGATTCCAGATAATCTGAATTCATGATTTTTGGAGCTATAAATTAAAAGTTATGGTTTTTCTAAGGTGACTGCCCGCTTTGGACAGAATGGTATTTGGGAAGTAGTGGTATCGTTTCGGGTTGCGAATAGGAGCAGATGCGTTTATTCGATTCGATTGCTATGTTGTGTGCAATTGAATGGTATTCTTAGTATGCTTTACGAATACCAGGTGGTTGTGAGAACTTGGGAATAGAGACCTCTATTCGTTGTCACCTATCACGCGGTTGAGGCAAGTGCAAGCAGTGTATAGTATATGTGGAGATAAATTCATGAAAATTGATATGGTTCACTTGTATGAAATTTTATTCATGATTTTGCTACTGAGTGTTATTCGCTCGTGATTGATTAAGAATATTATGTTCATTCGCATCATGGCATTCAATTTTGAGCCTTAGACTACATGGTAGCCAAGAATTGATTCATTTGAGGTCCCCGTCATGTATTAGACGGGCATAAGGCCCCTGTCATGTACTGGATGGGCATGAGGTCCCCACACTTGTGGAGTGTGGGCTTGAGGTCTTTGTGCTAGAGGGCACATGCTTTTGAGTATGCATCGACGGATGCACTACTCCGTGTTACACTGTTGTACTTTGCTGAGTCATGGACTCACGCTTATTGTTGATGTTTTTTCTTTAGGTTCTTCTCGAGGAAGCGACATGCATAGGAAAGGGTAGATCTTTGGTGCACTTCACACAAGATCACCTATGACAAATAAAAATAGCTCATTTGCTTAAAATTAAGTGAACCTGCTATTACTTCTTTTCTAAGATTGTGCTCATCCTTCGTGATGATTGAGTTAAGTGTAATTGGAATAGTCAAGTATGTCTTGTGGATGTTACTGTTTATGTTTTAAAGTTTATATCCTGATTTATTAAGCTCCTACATGATAAAATATCTCGATTGTCTTGTTTAGACTTACATCCAAGTAAAACTTTGTAGAATCTTAATGAACCATTTATAGCCGGTAAGGAACTCTTCCCATTATGTTCAAATATTCATTTGGATCGGTTATTTGATAAGTAAGAACTAGATTTATGCCTAGGATCTTGCTTTTCATTATATGGTATTCTTTAGCTTGGCTATGTGTAGCTTGGGATGGTTTAATTGTTTATTGCTGGCTTATTCGATGTTGAAAAGCTTGCTGAAATTTGGTAGTAAGTAGAAGTAAAGTGGTTTGATAAGGTAGTTTAGTAGCATTTCAGGCTCTTTGTTGGACTAAGGTGTTACAGTTGGTATCAGAGCGGGTATTAGATCCGTGGTAATTGAATTATTAAATTTACACACTGTGCACAATAAGATGGGAATGGGTCAAGCATTGCATTTACGTTTCCGTTATGTCGCATCGATCATTGCTGTTATGAATTGATTATGAATGCTTATGATTTGATTGTTATGATTGTTATGTGTGATGATAGTTGTGGTTGATTTTCTTATTGGAAAACATGGCTCGTTTATTCGTTTGATATTTTGGACAAAGAAAGTTTTCTATTATAAGTTCGTTGAAATGTGAGAGCTTTGGCTTTATGTATTTCTTTTGGATTATTTTGAATGTTGAAGTTTAATGCCACTCTTTTCTGAAAGGAGGTGTTAAAACCTTTGTGATATCTTATCATACTTGACTAAGAGGTTTTAATTAAATGAATTAATTGTTATGGGATGAGTTATCTAGTTGGGTTAGTAGCATGGCAAACAAATTATTCTTGACTAACATCCATGGAAGTGAGATTGATTAATTTGATATGGCCTTGTATTTGTTACATGATGAATTTTAAATAAGAGAATGTCCTTGTTTAGAACCTATGGTTTGTTAAGAAGTGTGGAACACTGATGAAATGGTTGATCATTAGAATTGTTTAGTTTGCTAAACTTGTTGGATTATTTGGTCTCAATTGATTAATCTAACCGTGTAGGAAGGGAAAGATAAGGATGTGTTCGACTGTTGTATTAGTAGATAATAATATGTACATTTTCTTTAATTGGCTATTTGATTATCTTATATATGCTCGTGTGAATGCAAATAGAGAAAGGACCATCAATTCGTCCATGATTGAAAAATCGTCAATGGTATATGATAACCTCTAGATGGGAATTAGTGTGTACTAAATTAGTGTGAGCATTGTTAATAGGTGAAGGGTTGAAATTTAAAAGTGATTTATTTATGTGTGTTTTATGAGGATGACTTGTGGCTGCATGCCCTTGTTAAAAGAGGTTTGCTTCGATAGTGTGGTTTGTGTATTAGATATTCTCTAGAACAAGTTGACTGTTGCAATCTTATCGAGATAACAAAAATATTATGAAATAATCTATTATGTTTTTTTGGAAAGGTTTATGATGGGATTTAATAGGTGACATGTGTTTGCATGATGGTGAAATTATTGGATAATAGTATGACTTTGATAAAAAAAAAACGGTTTTGGTATAACCTTTTAAATTGTGTAGTTGATTCCCTCTAAAATAAAGTAGTTGTTGTAGTGAGGTTATAAGATTTTGGTATACTCTCAATTTGAGGATGAAGTGATAAAGTGGTATGTAACAATTTTGTGAGCCAGTGGGGGTTTTATTATGGAAGAGTAGACGATGATGATTCGTGTTAAGAGTGTATAATTCTTGATGTTAGTAAGATTGTCTGCAAGGGATTGTGACTTGTGGGAGTGGTGATGATTCTTTTAGAAAGAAAGTAATTTGACTGCCTCTCATAATATCGGTTAAATAAAAAGTTTGGAGTTTTGCATTCGTGAACTTTTGGTAGTTCATGATTAATGTGGTAGCTGAAATTGTTGAGCAAAGCGATGCGTGAGAATGTTCTACTGGGTTCTTAAGTGATTAGTGTGGTCTGGTTTTAAAAGCACTTCTTGTTAGAGGTGGCAAGTGATGTGGTAAACAAAGAAAATTGTTTTCGTTGTTAAAGAAAAGAGTATGGTAGAGGTATTTGGAGTTGGAGTCAAGTTTTATAGCTTGTAGCTTATTGAAGCGTGCTCAACCTTGTTGATTGGCTGTATAAGAGTTCCTCAAGATTCAAAAGCAATGATTTATTCTTATTGGTTGAGGTTTGAAGTATTCTCCTGTTGAGGGACATGTGCCCTCAACTTTGATCTCATCTTTTGATTTTCCCGTGATCGTTCTTATTTGACTATTTCTTTTGGTCTCATGCTCATTGCGAGGAGTAACATTTTTCTGGGTGCTGAAATTTGTTTTTGTCTGCCTCTTCCTTGTGAGAAAGGATTAACCGATTCGTTTTACATGGGTCTTTTATAGTGTATAGTGGCAACTGGTTGGTGGTGGTCAAGTGAATGATTCTGGGAGACGTTGGATGTCAAGTTGTTTGAGATGCATTGAATGATAAATTGATTTCTTGAAAAAAATCCTTAGAAAGGATTTGATTTAAATGGAATGGTTGTCTTCGGAGCTAACCGATTTCATTGTTGCAACTAATAGAACCTAGAATAATTTATGGTTCAAGATTTTATGTTCATTTTGATGGAACATTAGAATTATCGAAGATATGATAATCTTAATCAATTTATTAGATTATCGTGATTTTGGTACTTTGCAAGGCTGTGTAGGAGAATTATGATGGTGTAGTTAATGATTGTAGAATTTTGAAAAAATCTAATCGATATGACAGTTATTGAGATAGAAGAGATTGTTGGGTTATTGTTAGGTATGACTTGGCGTCAGTGAGTAACCCTCTGGGAGTTAGAATCTTTATAAAGATAATTTGTTCGAGGTTATGTTTACATGTTGATGTTGAAGATTGAGTATGTTTGGATTGTGAAAATTTTAGACAATCAAATCTAAGGATTTCCTATCATTTATACTAGGAGTTCATTATATGAGTCTTAGAGGTTGATATGGGACTTGTGTTAAACTAGAATGTTGGTTGCTAGATGAATATGTGTGGAAGGAGTAGAACAAAGGTAGATTCCGAATAATGTGATGATCATTGATATAATCCTTTTGGCTTAGTAAATGAGCGCATGTGCCAAGAATTTCAAGTTGATTATCCTTAAAGGATTGAGGTGATGTGATTGTGGGTGTTACAATTGGTATTATCGAGGTGTTGGGAATTATTTGTCATAATAATTCCTTTGGTAGAGGAGGGGACTAGAGTATCCTTTTGTGGACTAGTAGAGTTCCTCTAGATGAGTGTGGTTGTTGCTTTTGGGTTGAGCATCGCTTTGAGTTGCCGGTTAAGAGGAAGGAGTTAGTGTCATGATTTGGAATCTCCTGATTCAAGAGAAAGTTTATTCCTAAGGAAAAAAATATTTTCTCAGGTAGTGAAATGCTCTCTTGTTTCTTGTTTGAGCTGTGTGTTTATAACAGAGGTCATTTACAAATTGCATTGGCTTTATGTTAGCGTGGTGGTTCTTTCTGGTTCAGGAAAATAAAGGAAGTGTTTGTTTTGGTCAGTCGAGTGATTTCGCATTTTGGGCTTATGTGGTGTTTTTATCCAACTGCCAACTTGGAGAGTGAAAAAGTTTTCATAATGAGTCTTTTGAATTTGGATTGGAGTCTTTTGGAGGGATGTTGGGTATGAGTGGGTTGCAATGTGAATCCTTTGTTTTCAATTGGGTTCTGATTATTAAAGTTTGTTTAAAGAGAGTTGTGTTACGTGTCCCTGGTTAAAGGAGGTTCTCCTTGATAGGGTGAAGAGATCGATTAAGAGATGGAATAAGAATTTCGTGTGTTGTGCAGGTTGTATGGTTTGGTACCAAAGGGAAGGTTGGTCCAAGGTATATTGGTTTGTTTCTGGAGGTTGCAGGGGTACACATCGTTTTGTATGACCCGGTATTGAGAGAGTACTTGAGAGATCCGGAGTGTGAGATTTCGTTAGGGTCGTTGACCAGCGAGTAAAACCTTACCTTCGAGTCTCGTCCGTTGAGTGTAGTTGAAAAGGGTCGAGACGAGTGTTGAGGTGTAAGACATTGGTATCTATCAAGGTGATGTGGTCCCATAAGTCTGAGAGGGAATCAATTTGTGAGTTGGAGTCTCGCATGCACAAGCGGTATCCTGAATTGTGCATGTCGGGTGTGTGTTATCGGTTGTTTATTTCAGTTGTGTTGTTCTTTCAAGTAGAATGACAAGTAGAATTTGGGGTCAAATTCTATTTAAGGGGGGTAGAATGTCATATCCCGTTTGTCGTTAGTGGGTGCAATAAAATTAGAGAGGGAATTAAGAGAACTAAAAGAGAAAATTCAGAAATTGAGAGGAATGGACCACACAGCCCATAGTCAAGCGGGGGAAAATAGCCATAGTGGCCCATGGCCCACGGGGAGACTGGCCTCCAACTAAAGAAGGAGAGGGGGAACCGTAGGGGAGCTACAAGATCGCTCACTGAAGACGACGATGCTGCTCTGATGCCCCCTGCTACAAGACCTCCTACCCTAGCCTTTCTTTGTCGGCCAAGAAGGAGGAGGAAGGGAGAAGCCTCCTTCAGGTGCTGCCGGGCAAGGAAGAAAAAGGAAGAAGAATTAGAGAAGGAAAAGTGGAAGCAAAGGAAGGAGCCTCGCTAGGTCTCCGCGTTCATCATCTCGTTCTCCAAGGGTAGCAATCAATTTTCTCCTCTTTTGTGTTCAGTCTTTTCTGTAGGTAGAGATTCGTGTAGTAGATCGGGTAATCTGCACTCCTGTTGATCTGTAGTTTTGGATTAGTTCAATATGAAATTAGGGTTTTGCATCTGCTAGAGATAGGTAGAGAATTTCATTAGCTTTCTGGAAAGTCTTGGTTCGCATAATTTGGATGAGTAGATAATTAGTTATGATTTTTACAATATGAGTGCCTGTTCAGTCCCTAGGTTTCGGGCAACAAATATGGTTTTGTAAATTACAATTTGCAAATGGACGTATTTTGAGATTTTTATTTGCATGAATTAGATATATAACTTTATAGTGATTCCAGAAAGTCCAAGATCACAATTTTTGGACAAGATTAATAGGAGTTATGAATTTTTGATCTATGCATTTCAGTTCTGTCTTTTTGTTGGGGATAGTCGGAGAAAAATGCTATGCTAACGAAATTTGTTGCACAATAGAAAAATTAGAATAAATTTATTATGGTACCTAATTCCCTTTATATTCCATAATGTTTTAGATCACTATTTTTGGATGCACCAATTAAAAGTTATAGAATTTCTAAGTAGATTTTACCGAAGATGACAAAACTGTCTTCAGAGATAAAAACAAGGGTTTAGATGAAATAATCTGAACTTTCGATCACCTAAGAATTTGTGGGTATATGTGTGTAGATTCCAGAGAATCTAAATTCATGATTTTTGGAGCTATAAATTAAAAGTTATGGCTTTTCTAAGGTGACTGTCCGCTTTGGACAGAATGGTATTTGGGAAGTAGTGGTATCGTTTTGGGTTGCGAATAGGAGCAGATGTGTTTATTCGATTCTATTGCTATGTTGTGTGCAATTGAATGGTATTCTTAGTATGCTTTATGAATGCCAGGTGGTGGTGAGAACCCGGGAATAGAGACCTCTATTCGTCGTCACCCATCACGCGGTTGAGGCAAGTGCAAGTAGTGTATAGTATATGCGGAGATAAATTCATGAAAATTGCTATGGTTCACTTGTATGAAATTTTATTCATTATTTTTCTACTGAGTGTTATTCGCTCATGATTGATTAAGAATATTATGTTGATTTGCATCATGGCATTCAACTTTGAGCCTTGGACTACATGGTAGCCAAGAATTGATTCATTTGAGGTCTCCGTCATGTATTGGATGGGCATGAGGTCCCCGTCATGTACTGGATGGGCATGAGGTCCCCACACTCGTGGAGTGTGGGCTTGAGGTCTTTGTGCGAGAGGGCATAGGCTTGAGTATGTATCGACAGATGCACTACTCCGCATTACCGATAATTGCAAAGAAGGAAGAAAGTTGCATTCTTATCATCTGTATCACATGAAAATAGAGGAGATTCATTTATGAATTCATTGCTGATGGTTATATGAGGATTTTTTATACTCAATACCTATTTATGATGCTTTATCTGTTACACTGTTGTACTTTGCTGAGTCATGGACTCACGCTTGTTGTTTATGTTTTTCTTTAGGTTGTTCTCGAGGAAGCAATATGCATGGGAAGGAGTAGATCTTTGGTGCACTTCACACAAGATCACCTATGACAAATAAAAATAGCTCATTTGCTTAACATTAAGTGAACCTGCTATTACTTCTTTTCTAAGATTGTGCTCATCCTTCGTGATGATTGAGTTAAGTGTAATTGGAATAGTCAAGTATGACTTGTGGATGTTATTGTTCATGTTTTAAAGTTTAGATCCTGATTTATTAAGCTCCTACATGATAAAATATCTCAAGTGTCTTGTTTAGACTTACATTCAAGTAAAACTCTATAGAATCTTAATGAACCATTTATAGCTGGTAAGGAACTCTTCCCATTATGTTCAAATATTCATTTGGATCGGTTATTTGATGAGTAAGAACTAGATTTATGCCTAGGATCTTGCTTTTTATTATATGGTATTCTTTAGCTTGGCTATGTGTAGCTTGGGATGGTTTAATTGTTTATTGCTAACTTATTCGATGTTGAAAAACTTGCTGAAATTTGGTAGTGAGTAGAAGTAAAGTGGTTTGATAAGGTAGTTTAGTAGCATTCCAGGCTCTTTGTTGGGCTAGGGTGTTACAGGCCGCCGTGCGGTGGCCCTGCTGCCCGCCATGTGTCCCCTCCCGATTAGAGTTAGGGTTTCGGCCGATTAGATCCGCAGATTTTGTAGTATTTTTAAAATATAGTAAATTAGTTCAAAAAATTATGAAATTTTACGTGAATGCTCCTAACACGGTGTACTTTCTTGTGTAATTTTTTCCATAATTTTACTCGTTCTGATGTTATGTAAATGCTCCTAACACCGATTAGGGTTTCAGTTTTAGCTGTGGTGGTGGGATTTTTTAAATATAGCAATTGTGTTCAAAAAAATTATAAAATTTTACGTGGATCCTTCCGACACAGTGTACTTGCTTGTATAAATTTTTTATAATTTTATTCTTTTAGAAGTTTTCTCGTAATTTCATATAAGTGTACTATTTGCACGAATTTGCAAATGAAGGATTTAGGTCGCGAAGACTAGGAATTTAGGTTTCGGAAATTACGGTATCATGATTTCATGTGACTTGGAATGTATGTAAAAAAAGCTGCATTGCAACTCCGTTGGAGACATCAATATACAAGCTACATTACAATATGTTGCTTTCTGGAGGTCACGTCCTAATTACGGTTTCATGAATTAGGGTTTGCAATGAAGTTGCAATGTATGTTTTCATACAGATAATTGTCGACATTTGAAGCATTACATGAAACACGCACGGGTTTATTACAATCAGGATGAAGGAGGATGATTATTATCACATGTAACCCGATCAAATAGGAACTCTTTGTTTATTTATCGGTTTAATACGGATGATGTTCTTTGATACTGTATTGTACGACGTACTAGATAAGGTTGTGCATGAACCAACCGAGGGAAATACGTGACATGCAGATCATATAACGATATACCGTAACCTTCGACTCCTGTGCGTTTCGAAGGCTACGATACATCGTTATATGATCTGCACGCCACACATTTCCCTCAGTTGGCTCATGTGCAATGTTATCTAGCGTGTGGAATAATACAATATTAAAGAATATCATCCACAGAAAACTGATAAATTAACAAAGGGCGTCCTATAGCATAAAAAATAGGTATGTGCAACTACTCTCCGCGGCAATCTCTTTTCTTGCTAAGCTCACCTCATCACATAGTAGCACCTTCAATGCATGTTCAAGGCACAAAACATGACCATTATCCTATAGCATAAAAAAATAGGCATGTTAGAATATTACAGTAGTGATGAGAAATAGGCAATTTTGAAGCACGATTGATTTCCGACTCTCAGTTGATAACAGTAAGAACTAAGAAGACTTCAACAGATCACCTCTGACTTGATATATGCAAATGATTCGATTGTATTACCTGACCGATTCTAAATGAATGGCAGAAAGCACATTCATCTTCAAATAAGTTGATTGGTGTTTGTAGTCTCTTCAAGCCAGTAGCACCTTCGTTGTCTTCCTATGACATAACAAAAACGTAGCAAGGATGTCAGTACACCGTATAGTGAAGAACATAGCAATGATGCAAATTATGCATAACTCGTACAAGTTTATCTGTACATAAGAAAACAAGGCAGAGAAAATATTACATTACGACACCGAATAACGACCAGACGAGCTCGGTCTGTTGGGACAATCCTTCGCTAAGTGCCCAGCGGTCTTGCATATCTTGCACTTGCTTGTGCGGCTAATACTGGTATGTTGGTTGGCATCCATGTTATTCCGAAAGCGCCGCGTCTGCTGTCGCCCCTTCACTGTTGTCTTCAAGTCCTTGTTCGGGCCTTATTGCACCATGTTCGGACAAAGATCCTTGTAGTTCATTTCCAAGCCGTACGAGTGAAACTCCGCACTCCATGTGCCGAAAAGATGCTGCATGTCGTAGTACTCAGAGATGTATGGCGTACACATCTGCCTCATTTGTGCACACGCCTTGTACACATGCAAGCATGGCTTGTGCAAGAGCTTCGGCTTGTTGCAGGTGCATGTCGCCACATCACCCAGGGTGTATGCCTATTTCCTTTCCCCCCTGGCATGACTATTGACGTGTTTCTGCCAAAGCCTAATCTCGTACTTCCTCCTGAGGCCATCGATCACCCGGATATCATGCATCTAAGCCTTCTCCATCTTCTTGTCCATATGCCTCTGCATGGTCTCGGACCACTGCTTGTCTTCCTCCATCTATCGCTTAGCCGCGGTGGCTCTATTGACGAAATAACCAATAGTGCGAGTCCATGTCTCCTCGAAGATCGCGATGATAGGGAGGCACCACACACCTTTAAGGACGCTGTTGTACACCTCGAACATGTTGGTCGTTATAATTCCGTACCTCGCACCGTCTGTGTCATACAGAAATGATCATTTCTCCAATTCAAGGGCGTGGCCATTAATCCACTCCGAGAAACTTATGGCACTATGGGGTTGCTCTCCCTCCAGTAACTCTAGAGTGGACTCCCTTGTATGCCTCGTAGTCCGGCGTTCGAGGTCTCCCCAGATGGAGTCAAACTTCTACCTCTGATTCTACAGGCACAATGCCTTGAACGTCTTCATGACATCTTGACTGCGGAACTGTTTGAACAAGTTAGATGCAAGATGTCTCATGCACTACCTGGATTGCACGTCGTTCCACTGGTAGGGGGGCGTCCCATGCTACATGGTGTTGATGGCCGCCAACAACCCAGCATTACAGTCTGTGATAAGACATACGTTGCGCCGGTCTCCCACCACTGCTGTCTTCACGTTCGACAGGAACCACAACCAATTGGATGTGTTCTTGCTCTCCACAATGGCAAATACCACTAGGAGAAGCTGGTCATTTGCGTCAGCCACCATCGTGGTGAGGATGGTGCCCTTGTACCTCCCTGTGAGGAAAGTGCCATCCATCGTCATCACAGGATGATAGAACAGGAAGCCCCAGATGGCCTGAGCGAAAGCCCAGAACACCCAGTCCAGTACGAAGTGGTTGGACCCTTTCTCAGCATCTTCACGGCCAAGCTTGTTTATGTACGTGTCGGGATTTGATTCGGCAATCTGGTGAAGCAATCTCGGCACAAGTTTGTACGCCTCTTCGTATGTCCCGTACATGAACTCGATGAACTTCTGCTTGGCTCGTCGGACCTTACTATAGCTGACTAGATAGCCAACCTGATTGGCAACTTTGGACATCAGCAGCTTGGGGGAGATGGACACGTTCGCCGCAACTAGGTGCTTGATGAGGTTCGCCACATATGCGGAAGTCACGTTCCGATACTGCTGTAGGGGCTCGCTAAGCTCGCAAGTGTGGTCGGTCACCGCCTTGACCGCAAATACCGAGCCAAAGATCTTTGCCCAGTAAGCGCTGACCTTGCCGGGGCAGCCTTCCACTACACACTTCACTGCGTAATGTCCTGGGTTGGACTGGTGCACTCGGTACACATGACTGATGGACAAGACGTACCGTGTTATAGCTTGTTACACGGCCTCCTTTCTAGGGAAGTACTGCCCAACTAAGAGTGTATCATCATCAAACCCCCAGTGGGAGCCTTCTTCTTGTGGTAGTACGAGTGAACGCACTATGACATCATCAAGTCTCGATGCCACATAAGGCACCTCCGATAACACAATTCCCCTGATTGGACCACCGGGCTGGTGTGCGTCCTCGTCGCTACCATCCGAGCTTGGGTCGATGTCCTCGTCGGACTCCAACTCGAGAGCCTGGTCTGGTAGATACTCGTGGCAGTCAATGCGAGCCGACCACCATGATTTCGCCCCCTCATTTTGCATAAAATTATGTGCGGGACAATCCTCCGAGGCAGAACATTCCGTCTTCTTTGTCTTGAGTTCTGATCCGCGCTTGTTCGCTTGTAGAGGCCCCAAAGATCATAAAGGTGACTGGCGCCTGGTACGAATTCACGAGACCATCGACTTCCGTAGAATGGCCACCGGCCGAGAGGCAATCTGCATGTACTGGCTCTATGCTACGCTTCTAGCCACCTTGATGAGCTCCCACACATCATTCGTGCATCCCCTCGATCATAACTTTCTTCCTCGTTGCCTCCGTGACGAACTCCCTCCAGATGTAACTCGGCTCGTGAATATTCGTCGATCGAGCCCTCCGCCGGACCTCCTTAGATCTTGGCATCTCGACAGTCCAACCCACCGGTCCTACCGTCTGAGACCATCGTCATAAAAAAACATACAAGTCTTGCATGTTCGACATCACCTAAAGCCACAACAACCCCATCCACGGTACATATGTGTAATTAGATACGACAAATTGCATGCAAGTGATGGATTACATATGTGTAATTAGATACAACTAATTATTTACCACTAAACTAATTAACAGAGACTAAACTAACTAATTATGAATATTTAATTACCACTAAACTAACTAATTGCAACTGATTAATTACCACTAAATAAATTACGAGTAGTTAATTTGCACTAATTTAATATGCGGGACTGATAACCACTAAACTAATTACGACTAATTAATTAATTAGCAGCGAACTAACTAATTACCTCTAAACAAATTAATTACTAGTAAACTAACTAATTCATAACTAATTAATAACCAGTACACTAACTAATTAAGGTAATAACGACAAAAGCATCCGACAAATTACCTGCCCTTCGGGGTAAGCTATCAAAAAAAAGCCGAGCGACAAGCGATAAGCAGCAAGCAAATACTTGATCTCTAGAAAAATTAATATGATAAGTTCTCTGAGTTCTTAGCAACAAGCACCATAATGAGAAGCAAAACGCAATTAGGATGAGCGAAGAGCGACTATGATATTTCGGTATTTGTAGCCGAAACGAAGGAGGAGCCGCTGCGTTGGTCTTTGGAATTTTGGATCGTTGTCTCACGCTGCTAGCCAAGAAGGCAAGGGACACCACGAGGAGTCAACAGATGTGCAGAGGAGGGAGGATGGATGGTTCAAAATGTGGCCACCGGAGGGGGGCTGTGTGGGAGGGGGGCCATGCGTGTGGGAGGGGGAAGGGGTGACACGTGGCCGGATAAAATGAGTACACTTAAATAAAATTACGAGGTAAAATCAGAATGAGTTAAATTATGGAAAAATACAAAAGAAATTAAATCGTGTTAGGAGCATTCATGTAAAATTTCATAAATTTTTTAACTAATTTGCTATATTTTAAAAATGCTACGAAATCCGCGGATCTAATCGACCGAAACCCTAACCCTAATCGGGAGGGGACACGTGGCGGGTGGCAGGGCCACCGCACGACGGTCATGCGACAGCGCCACCGCACGGCGGCCATGCGGCTGCGGTGACGTGGCAGGCGCGTAGCGCCTCCGCATGGTGGCCGTGCGAACGGGGTGTTATTTTTGCAAAAAATTTCAAGCACTACCATTTCTGTAAATACAATGCCAAAAAGTGTTAATACTACCAAAAATTCATGGGGGAGGTTGTCGTGTGGCGTGCATCTCCGTCTCGGCTCCCCATGTAGCTTTTCGGGGGGTGCTATGGAATCTGGACTGTTGGTTCCTCGTTGATAGGCCGGGCCGATGTAACAGCCTAAAATTTGTCCAACTTAAAAATTGCATGAATTCCAAAAACTTTGGTTGCATTTCAAAATATTTGCTTTGCAAATTAAAATTTTAAAACAATTTTTACTTGTGTCAAGAATTCAGAATTTGCAAAAATCTAAAAGTTTAATTGTGTGCAAAACCATTTCCAAACCTGAATTTAAATTCAAATCAATTTTGAATTGCAAACTAAAAATTCAAACATTTTTCTTTTCCCGTTTTCCCCCTCGGGTCGAAACCCCGTCGTCAGCCCAACCCTTTCCTTCTCCCCTCCCTCCCTTCAGCCCGGCTGAGCAGGGACGCGTCGTTGCCTTCTCCTTCCCTTTCTCCCCCTCGTGGCCCGCAAAAGAGCCAAGCCCAGCAAGCGCAGCTAGCCTACTTGACGAGGATTAAAATCTCTTGATATTACTTTATTTAATTAATGACCGCACGTCCTTCATGGTCGTAACCCCTAAGGCTAACAACCCCCGTGGTCGTGAGGATTCCAGAATTTACATTGTGGGTACCTTGGTCGGACGAGGTTCTGTACCTACTGCCCGACTAGATAACTGCTCGTAGGAGCTTTGAACTAGTACTTAGACCCGGTTCCAAGTATATCCTTACCATGTGACGAATGGAACACATGTATATTTTGTTCCAAACCACATGACATTTACAACCTTGATTCACTAACAATAACCATCGTATTGTTCATCTCTCACTGACATTAACCGCTGGTCAGTTTGTTTTCTACCAACTGCCACCGCTTCTCCGATCGGACGGGACACTTCCAAAGGGCGTCACTTCTAGGAGTAACTGTCACCACTTCGTCAGTTATTTAAAGGAGAAGACAACCAGGAGAGAAGGATATCTGGACAAGATCTAGATATGATCTATAACCGCAACTGAAGATTGTTGAAGCAATAGCATAGCAATCAGTACACCAAGTGTAATTAGGGCTAATCTACTGCCTTGTCAAAGGCATCCCCTATAAAGGATCCAGTTCATTGCAATAAAGAGCAATCACATTTTCTCCTAAGAACTCTTTGTCATTTTCCTCTATTTTATTTTGTAAGATCGGCGACTCGATTGTCGACAGCTGGCACTGTCCATAGGGAAGAAGGCGTTGAGTTCTTGAAGATTACTTTGCTCAGCAATCCTCATTCACTTTCCTTCGCTCCATCGTCGTTCATGCGATCATGGCAGGAACTTGGGATGAGGAAAATTGGTTCGACTTGGCGGACTACTCCAACCTCGACATGGATGCATGCATCCGCGCCATGGAAGAAAACAAAATGTCTTCATCATCCTCTTCCGCCGATTCGCCACTCGTTGAGACTAGAGAAATCGATTGGATGGATGAGGATTTACCGCCACCATCCGTGGCACTCCTAGAGGAACCGGTCGTTCCGACCCGTTCGGAACGTCCAAACGCCTCTACAAGCCTAGTCTCTCTGACCGGCAAGACTGGCGACATAAGCCCAATGCTGCGATCGGAGGGTCCATGTACTCTCGATACGGTCATGGGCGACCAGTCTTCGCCAACGGCTCCTACATAATCCAAGGGCCAACCGGCATCTTGTGAGGGTGTTAATGAAGTTATCACCTATCGTAGGCCAAGTGGGCATTGTAAAACTCGGCATATAGTCGGTAATCTGCCGGATCAGGATGAGTCCACTACAAAGCCCACCAGAGGCGGTAATCTCCGACTGCTCCCCATCTTCAAGGCTCCTTACCGAAGCGCTGGAAGGCTCTCACTTAGTTTCGACGGGAGCTAGTCGGAGGATTGTTGTTGGCGCCATGAGGTTAACGCAATCAGAGATACCAATTAAGATATCGTGCATAATCCTCCACGGCTTGTCTCGCCACCACCTAATGTTGGAAATGGTACGGGCGCTCAAGCACCAACTAGCGGAGGTGAACGAACTGATGAACGTTGATCAGTTAATTCGCCTGTTCCTACCTCACAGCGCGTGACAGGTCGGACCTGGCAAACTGGAAGGTCAGAAGGCCATTTGACTCATCGAACACCCACTGCTAGCGAGAACCATCCAAGACCTTCGATAATAATTCAAAACCTACAACGAGTCTGTGACATTCTGAATAACCCAGATTCTGCTCTGACAGAGACTCTGGGTATGTTCAACTTGCAGGGTAGGTATCAGAGATCCTCCAACAAACCATGCAGCGTACATAAATGTACCGGGTGCAAAGGAACTCACAAAGTCACACTATGACTTCGTCCCAGCGCTCCTCCCTCAGCACGAGACAACATGGTCAGACGATGGACCGATCGATATCAAGACCCCCTCGAAATTCCGATCAGGGAATCACGAGGGAAGACGGCTCTTCCAAGCAGCCAGTCCTCCTCCTCGTCAAGAGGAACAACCGCTTGGTTCGGATGATCTTCGACATCATCTGAACCAAGCAGGTGGTCAAAGACGTTACACCAACGTCCACGACCGGATTAGGAAACCAGAAACTCGGTATGTTAATCTGAGGAATCAGTCCCCAACCGACTACAATACGACCCCTTTTCAAAGAAGGCGTCACGACTCCATCACAGGCTGTCAAGCATTCTCGGCAGCCCTCCAAGTTGTACGTTGGCCAAACAGATTCCGACCAGCGAACATAAAGAAGTTCAACGAGACTCAAAACCCGTTGGAATTTCTCCAAATCTATACTACCGCCATCAAAGTTGTTGGTGGTAATGACAACGTGATGGCAAACTACTTGCCCACGGTCCTTGAAGGATTTGCCCGGTCGTGGTTGCTCAACCCACCGGTCGGATCTATCAACACTTGGGAGCAGCTCTGTGATTTACTAATCGCAAACTTCTAGGGAACGTACGACCGCCCTACAAAAGAAGACGATCTCCATCGGATCAGGCAAAAAAACCAATGAAACTCTTCGACAATACATCCAGAGGTTCGAAACTCTATTCCAAAGGTCGCAGACTCTTCTGTTATCTAGGCTTTTAAAGCAGGATTGAGAAATCGACGGTTTATGCAGGATATTGTAATGAACCCTCCACAAACGACCGTCGAACTTTTCGACATGGCTGACAAATATGCAACCGCTAGTGAAACGGTCGAATGGAAGAAAGCTATCGATCGAAAAGAGAAAATTCCCTAGCATGGCCAAGTGGTGTCCACTTCACCAGGCGGCATGGCTTGATCTGCGTACCTACCAAGCCTAGCAAAAGTAGCTGGAGGACTATTACTCAGGTAAAGGTCTGTTCCCTTCCATACAAGAGCTTGGGGAACCAAGCTCTAAGAAAGACAAAGATGTTGACGGAGAAATGGAGTACCAGGGGCCTCAACACACTATGGATATGATCTTTGGTGGATGTTTCTCGTACGAGTCAAGGTGCCATCTGAAAGCTGTGGAGTGGGAAGTGAACCTCGTCGAGTCTCCGATCGACATCAAGCCATCCAGGTGGCGGAGACAACTATCTCCTTCAGCAAAGAAGACTGCCCATCCCATCGACTCGACCAGGTAGGTTCCCTATTTTCATTGAGCCTACTATTAATAACTACAAAGTTAATCGAGGTAGTTCTTTGAACATTTTATTTACGGTAGCATTAGAAGAAATGCAGATTCCCAGGTCTAAAGTAAAACCTATGAAATATGCCTTCAATGGCATAGTTTCTGGTTCTACTACCAAACCGATAGGGCAACTGTCCCTACCAGTTACGTTCGGAAGACCTGACAACTTCTGAACCGAAAAGATTCCGTTCGATGTGGTGGATTTTGAAACCGCATACAATGAAATCCTTGGTCGTCCGCAATTAGCAAAATTCCTGATAGCTACACATTACAACTATCAGAGTTTAAAGATGCCAGGACCAAAAGGGGTGATCACGGTTCGAGGGGATAGAAAGATGGCATATGTGTGTGATCGGAAATCTCTAGAAATGGTCGATGAACTTCCGACCAGTGATACTAATACACTTTCCACGCAGGTCAAACACTCGTGACCAATAATGGCTCCGAAACCTTTCGACCAAACCAAGGAGGTCCCGCTCGACAAAGGCGCTTCACCAGAAAGGGTCAAAATGTCGTCTGGATCAGGAAATGCTAACGCATCAACCCAACAGGAACTGGTCGATCGGGGCTGGACTCGACCTCAAATAGGAAGAGTCGCTCGTCTCCTTCTTCTGAGCAAACTTGGATGTATTAGCCTAGCAGGCATCCGACATACCTGGAGTCCCCAAGGAGGTGATCGAGCACAGGCTAGCTCTTCAGCCTGATAAGAAACCGGTCAAGCAGAAGCTAAGGCGCTTCGCACCTGATTGGAGGAGGCAATCCAGCCGGAGGCTTCTTCAGGCTGGATTTATTCGTGAAGTCAACAACCCAGGGTGGCTCGCCAATCATGTAATGGTTAGAAAAAGCATTAGGAAATGATGAATATGTATTGACTTCACATATCTTAATAAAGCTTGTCCGAAGGATGACTTTCCCCTTCCACGTATTAACCAACTTGTAGACTCTACTTCTGGGTGTGAGTTGTTAAGTTTTTTAGATGCATATTCAGGGCACCACCAGATCAACATGAGTAAAGATGATGAAGATAAAACTTCCTTCAGCACTCAATATGACACTTACTGTTATGTCAAGATGCCATTTGGACTCAAGAATATACTTATCTATTCCATTCTGGTACCGACCGGAATGGCCGAAACATGCCATACCGGCACACCGTAGCCTCGATCCCACACCGGCCTCAATACCGGTCAATACCGATCATTCTGGCCCATTCCGGTCCATTCCGACCATTCCGTCATTTCGGTCATTCCAGCACTGGTAAAAAAAATTCAAAATTAAAGTGACCACTTGTTTGAATCAATTCGGAAAGCCGAGTCCAATACTACTCCTTCGGTAAATGAAATTATGCTATACTATGGTAAAAATTATGAACTCATGTTGCATTATTTAACTACGGACCTTTATATTTATGAAGTAATTGAACAATTTGTCATTTTTATTCTATGGTTATGTATTTGAAGTGAGATTCCAAGTGAAATTATATATATATATATATATATATATATATATATATATATATATATATATATATATATATATATATATATATATATACACACACACACACACATATACATCTATGCTCAAGAACGCTGGTGCAACTTTTCAGAGGTTAATGCAAAAGACCTTTAATCCTCAAATAGGTCGAAATCTAGAAGCCTACGTTGATGACTTGGTTGTGAAAAGAATCAATGCTGGCGACCACATTTCCTACCTACAAGAGACTTTCAATAAATTAAGAAGGCATAACTTAAGTTAAATCCAGAAAAGTGCGTGTTCAGAGTTTCTTCTGGAAAGCTTCTTGGATTCCTAGTTTCAGCTAGGGGAATTGAAGCAAAGCCAGCAAAAATATCGGCCATCGAGCAGATGTGCCCTCAGACCACAAAGAAAGAAGTCCAAAAATTAACTGGTTGTATGGCATCAAAAATTAACTGGTTGTATGGCAGCGCTAAGTCGTTTCATAGCACGGTTAGGAGAAAAAGAATTTTCGAATGGACTAGAGGCAAACGGTGACTTTGAAGAGCTTAAGAAGTACCTTACGAGTACCCCGATCTTAGTATCTCTAAGATCAGGAGAAATATTAATGATTTTCGTGGCTGCAATGCCACAAGCAGTCAGCGGTGTACTAGTCGTAGAATGTGACAACGTCCAATGACCAGTATATTACGTAAGTAAAGTCTTACATGGACCAATGGAACGATACCCACAGGTATAAAAGTTGTTATATGGTCTCCTTATGGCTTCAAGGAAATTAAGGCATTACTTTCAGGCCCACAGTGTGGTCGTACCAACTGAATATCCCCTTGGTCAAGTTCTCAGAAACAGAGAATCATCAAGACACATTGCAAAATGGGCGGTCGAGCTTGGGGCGTTCGACCTCTATTTCATCTCACGAATAGTAATCAAGTCCCAGGCAATAGCAGAATTCATTGCCGAATGGAAGAACCCTAAACCCACCCAAGGACCCGAGTACGAACACCACGAAGAGTGGACAATGTACTTTAACGGTTCCTTGATGCTCAAAGGCTCGGGGGCTGGAGTTGTCTTGATATCCCCTACTGGAGAACACATCAAATACGCCATTCAACCTTCCTGCTACAAACAATGTGGTAGAATACGAAGGTTTACTAGCAGACTCGAAGCGACGAGCACTCGAGATTCGCATATTACTAGTGAAAGGCGATTCTCAACTAGTAGCGAATCAAGTCGGGAAAGTATATCAATGCTCAAATACCAAAATGTCATCTTATTTGGCGGAAGTACGGAAACTCAAAAAACACTTCTTTGGTTTTCAGATCCAATATATTCCTAGAAAGGAAAACTTTCTGGCAGACCAGTTGGCACGGATGGCCTCAACAAGGTCACTTGTCTCGCTCAGAGTTTCCTCAAGCAACTCAATTCACCCTCGGTGGTCGAGCCTTCCGAGGACTTAGATGCTCCACTGGAGGTCGTAAAAATTGACCCCAGTAGCGATTGGATAACGTCGATCTACAATTATCTTCAGCATGACATAATTCTTGAAGATGATATAGAGGCTGATCGTGTAGCTGGAAAAGCCAAATCATACACTCTAATCGAAAGTACCCTTTATAAACGGGGATCTCACAGAGTGTTGATGACATGTATATCTCAAACGGATGGCATTAAGTTGTTGTCCAACATACATGGAGGAGTCTGTGGAGCACATCATTTCTATAGAACTCTAGTCGGTAAAGCCTTCAGACAAGGATACTACTGGCCAGTTGCCTTTCATGATACAAAAGAGCTCGTGATGAAGTGCGTACAATATCAATTCTATAGTTGACAAGTACATCAGCCGGCACAAGCTTTGCAAACAATACCTCTTTGTTAACCTTTTGCAACCTAGGGACTAAACATTCTGGGACATTTCCCAAGAACACCCGGGGCTTCAAATTCCTCTTTGTAATCATTAATACATTCACAAAATGAATAGAACCGAGCCAGTTGGTAAGACAACAACTGAGGCTACCAAGAGATTCCTCACAAAAAAAATATGATCACACGATTCGATATACCCATTCGTATAATCACAAATAACGGTACCTAGTTCTCAAGCTAAGATTTTCAGGAATTATGCGAAGATCTAGGTATCAAGATACATTTCGCTTATGTCTCTCATCCGCAGAGCAACGGAGCAGTTGAGCGGGCTGATGGTATAATAATGCAAGGAGTGAAACGCCGAGTATTCGACCAATTAACTAAACGGTCAGGAGCTTGGGTTCAAGAACTTGCCTCTATGTTATGGGCCATTTGAACCACGACCAGTCGTACGACCGGTGAAACACCATTTTTTTAGTTTACGTTGTTGAAGCCATGCTTCCTCTAGAATTAAAAATTGGCTCTACTCGAACTGATTGTTTTAATGAGAATGACCAGAATGAACGACGACTCAACGACATCAATTTCCTTGAAGAAAGACGAAACCAAGCCCTGCCACGATCGGCAGTTTACCAACAAGCTATGAGAAGGTACCACAGTCGTAAGGTGCAACCTCGTAGCCTTGCTGTAGGTGATCTGGTTCTTGGAAAAATTCAGAGCCAAGCAAATCGCAACAAACTTTCGCCAAAATGGGAAAGTCCATACACCGTGGTCGAAGTCACCAGACCTGGTTCCATACGTCTAGCCATGTCAGACGGACGTATTTTGTTAAATTCTTGGAACATTGATCAATTGTGTAAGTTCTTTATATAATTTGTACATCATTTCAATTTCAATAAAGATTCATTCTTTTTTTTACTTTTCGATGAGTGATATTGTTTATATGTATGTTATCCATTTTCTAGTCACATACTATTGTTGTTTAACTGGTCGAAGAAGAACCAATTCTCTTCGATATCCTTTCAAAGGGTCTCTTTTACTTTTTTGGCCTTGACATAATCGTCACAAGCCATAAGGGTCCTAGTCGTGACCATAATAGCTATTGTTAACACGCGTGACCATACACTTTTTTCTTAAAGAAACAAACAAGTAAAGGAGCATAATACAAACAACTTGATATAGTTATTTATATGCTTAAGAATTTGAAGACTAATTTTCTTCATTTCAACATTCTTTTCTACTCTTGTTTTTCTACTGGTCAAGACGCTGAAAGCCTCCTAGTCGAAATCTCTCCTCTCTGCATGTGGTCCTACCCACTGGAAGGAGTTTCCTTGCGACGGTCATTTTCTTACAATCTTCGCTGCCAGTCGAAACTTGAGAACGAACACGTTTCGCGGAGTGTCTATCATGTCTTCAATTTTTAGTAACATTTATGACCAGTTTGGATAATATGTATAAATAAGGCCACTTATCACTTTTTTGCATACATCTTTGCATAATTTCTTATCGTCGGTGTAAGTCATATACATATCTTCCGACCAGACAATGTATTATATTGTATTTCGATTATGGAAGCAGATCTATAATTAGTCGAAATTATGCACTGGTTTCGACCAAATTGATTTTCTAGTATTGATACAATCAGTTTTACTACATAATCAGCACATACTTTGTACCATGGTCATAGCTTTTTATTCTTGGTCTACTGCTTCTTTAGTAAGTTCTTCTACTACACAAGCAATCGGGGGCTAGGAAATATATGAATATTCAGCAAAAGCGAAAAGATAAACACAAACTTTACTGATGACAAAAGGTAAGTTTTAATATTTATAATTCAATTAACACAACCATCTATTGCTCGAGACCACCAGACTGGTCGTTATGAGATGGAAACCCGACCTGCATCTCCTCAGCAACCTTCATTCCGAAGGGTATTACTCCTTCGAAGATCTTGGTTGCATCATCCTCCGAGCAGTTGAAGTCCGCTTTAAGAGCTTGGAAGTTGATGGAGGGGTCGGAGGCCTTAGGGTTTGCCAGAGCAAAGGTAACTCCATCTGCAACGGCATTCTTCATGGTCTGTGCGTGGTTACTCTGAGTTGTCTCGTGCAAATTTTTTTAGGTCTTCGAGTTGTTGGCCAAGATAATTTATCTTCTCCACCGGATCTCTTAAAATGGGCAGACTTAATCCCAATCCTATGTCAAAGAGCATCTTGTTGAGAGCCTTGACTTTCTCTTAAGACTCTGCCCAAGTTCTGCCTCCTTGTTCTGCTCAAACTCAAGAGCATTCTCTGCTCTTTTTAATTTTTCAGTTTGTTCTGCACGAGTTGACCAAGGATAAATACATATAATTAGAACAAGTAGCACACTGTTCAAGTTTACAACTGGTTACCTTGATTTTTTTCTCTCGAAAGTTTCGATAACTTCCTTGTGCCTGGTCATCAAGTATCCGATTGACCGGTCTGTGGCTTAGCATTCATCTTCAAGCTTGGCTATTATGGCTTCCTTAGCCATAACGTCATTTTTTATTTTCTCCAAATCTATCAAATATGATAAGGGCAGAAGTTAATCAACATAAGAGGAACAAGATAACAAAAAAGGAGAGGAGAAGTCAAGAAGAAAGTACTTACTTTCTAATTCAGAATTTTTCTTTTTCAAGAGTTTTATTCGCTGGGTCTGTCCTCTGACCACATCGTAATTCTCCACAATATGCTACGAAAATAACAAACTTCTTTAAGTTTCTTTGTAAACTTTAAGGAAAAGGTTATAAAAGTAGTCATAGATGCTTACCTGGATCGCCATGTCATTATATTCGGTGAAAATAGTATCAAGATTCATCTTTGTTTGACGATCCGATATTCTCCCCCAAGCCTCATCAAGTTTTTCATCATTGAAAATCTGAGGGCAACGAGGGAGGTTGCTAGGATGAGGAAACTTCTTCAATATCGAAGAAATCTTCTCTCCTTGGATGATCATAGTAGGGGGTGGAACCTGCTGAGGTTCTTCTTTGACTCCAGTCTCCTTAGACAGAGTCAAAGCTGCCAAGGAGTCCTGGACAACAGGAGTCAGAACCAGAGCCGCCACCTGCTTGGGGGCTGGCTCGACCACCCTTTCCTCAGGAGTTTCCTCCTAAGGGGTGTTCTGATCGGAGGTGATCGGAACACCAGAGGACCTATAAAGCAGAAGAAATAAAAAGCGCAAACAACAGGAAACAAAAAATACTAAAGGTATGCATTCATATGTTTCTTTCGTATATACATACTTGGTTGTCTTTTTTGTCTTGATCTTAAAACGCCCTCGAGCAAAATCCATGGCGCTTGTCTTCCTTTTCTTCTCAACCAATTTTACCAGTTCCGAATCGATAGGGCTGGTTAGACCCCTCACATCCATCGACCGGATGTTAGAATAAATCTCTCCGACTACCTAGTCAGATAGAAGCTCCCTGGCCATCTGGTTAGAGGGTGTGGTTTCATCGACCTCCAGAATAGTTGCTTCGGGAGCAACTGTCGGGTCATGAACAACTATTCTGGGGCCTACGACCTCCACAGCTATGGGCTATGAATTGTGGGGACCTTTGAAATCGAATCTGTTCCAAGTTAAGAGATTACACTAGAGGCATAACTTTTAACAGGAAATGAGCCCGATTTCAAGTTCCTGGATATGTGTCTCGCATTAGCTCCCAAGATCAAAGGCTAATGCGCACATTTCTTTAACAACATTGTACACAGTCATACACAAGTCATATATTAATAGCAGTAATTTACAAAACTAGTGTTTTAGTACATAAGTTACACATGTGACCAACGGTCAACTAAAAAAAAGGTACGCAACAGAAACAAATATAAAACACCAACAGATACCAACAAGTGTGCTCAATACCCGAAGGAAACTGAGTGGAGGTAGAAACAACATCATTTGTTAGCGTCGCCATAATTAGCGCTAACGGATGGATCGTAAGCATAATCGTTCTCACCTGCAACAAGTGGTTAATCTGTTTGAGTACAGAAGGTATTCGCAAGTCTTACACAAACTAATAAAAGAAGGTGTATGATAGAGCCTATCCAAAGGATTAGAGAGTATACATGCTAGAGGTTGTCCAAAGGAAAGCTGTATTGGCATTAGTTTTGCATAAAGCGACAAGTTTTATACCTACACTTTATAATTTGCAAAGGCCATTTTGTAAACAAGGTTTGGACCAAAAGACAACATGTAATAATGTTATAATCATAATGCCAAACATATCAAAGTGGTTGTCCACTTTGATAAGCTAACTTGCATGCACACCCATCCATGCCGATAACCAGTTATACCCAAGCCAATTTTTATTTTAGAGTCTAACGATGATGTCTATCAAAACCAAGTATTGTCTATAACCGGGGACACGGCTATTCGAATAGTTTTAACCCTGTAGGGGTGTACATCTTTACCCACATGACTCAGCCAGCCCGTAAGCCTCCAGATAATGACACACTTCCTTTGGTATGTTAGCCGGGTAGATCGAGATTTGGTACTTTTTAGCAAGAACACCTTATTGAGTTGAAACATCCATGCGCGACGAATCCCGCTTAGTACAAGCTACTGATAGAACCTGCTAAGTGGGGCACGTAAGTTGTGTTGGGAATGCCGACCAATGAACATAAATTTAAAACTGTGCTCACTTGCACATATTAAATTGCAATCGGATCCCTATAAACATATGATCAAACACATATGTCCTCACATCACCTGTGTTCCAATCCAATAAAATCATCCCCCTACTTGACCAAACCAGCCCCAATCCAGCGTGTGAAAGTACGAGTAGTTCTTGGTATGATAGCCCAAAGTTCGGTCCTTAGTGATCCGGACAAGACTACCACATTACCTAATTCTCGTGCACGAAGGCACCCTCACTATCAATCACTTGTCCAGATCTAAACAATATTTTTAATAGACAATTTTAGACTTAAACTTTAGTTTCAAGAATATGAACAAATAAACAAATTTTAAAATTGGTTCAGTGTCTCCCATGATTGACAAGATAATCTTGTCAGCCAAACTACCGATCAACTGACTTGTATGGCTAAGCATTCACATAAAGACCATATATTCCATCACATGATTTCTATCTTAAGCATAAGTATATGAAATGATTAAGAGTAAGCCACAATGGTTAGGATATAACTAACTAGACTCCCAAATTATTACTACACCAAAATAGCATGCACGCAATTATCATTGCATTTCAAAACACTAAATTACCAAAACTGGGATCAAAATGATGCAAGAGGATGCTTGCCTTAATGATATTCCACTTGTTCAATCTTAGGAGTCTCAAAAATATAATCACTCGCGTCGGGTAACTCGGAATCTAAAAAGAGTAATAACAAATGAACATCGAGAAAAATATCAAAATACCAAAATTCTAAAAAATGCATGATAAATTCACAGTAGTGAGGTTCTATTTTTAAGTGAAATTAGGTGAAAATTTTAGTGCATTTGAATTTTTCTATGAATTTTATAAGGCTAAAGTTCTTAATACGCAATTAATTTAATTATCAAATTTTTCTGTAATAGAGACATGTGTGAGAGTTATTCCAGATTAAAGTACATTAAAAATTATAATTAACAAAATTGATTTCACCTGATTTGGAGTTAAAATGAATTACTTATGAATTTTGGAAGTTTAAACTATTTTCAGTGTAGAAATAAACCATTTCGGGATTTCAAAACGTAACTAATACCTTTTATACTCCGCTGAGCCTAGCCACAGTCGCTTACACGTGGGGCCCCAAGTAAAGTGTTGACCCAGTCATCCTTGACTCAGTCCCTGCCGAAGAGACGCCGAAAACGTATTCTTTGAAATACGCCTTTTAATTAAAAAGACATACTTTAGGTTTGAACCGAGTAAAAAATATGTGTCCCTTAAAGGAAAACGTACTACCCAAATTTACTCCATCACTTACCCAGCCACATGGCCCAGAAGTCAGTGAAACGTTACAACATTAAACCGAAAACTAAGTGATGCTTTAATGCTAATCAGACAACGGTTAGGGTTAAACACGTGCTACAGTTGTCGGTCAGAAATTTGACAACAGAGCACCTTGCGCCCGTGTGCTTGCCCAGCGGCTAGCCGGCACGGTAGTCCACGACTGTGCGAACTAAGGCTCAAAATGGATTCACAATAGCTCACTGAACCTAGCGGTGGCTGGAGTTTTGCCGGCGGCGAGCCCTAGCGGCGGTGCAACAATAGAGTGCGGCGGCGCGACTTTGGCTCAACCGAAACCATGAAATTCGACGGCGCATTAAGCGAACAAACGCTTGCTTATGCTCCTATGAGGCATAAATAGGCTACCTGAGCTTAGGAGATGACTAGAGAAGCTATATGGTTCACCGACGACGAGCAATGTGGACAAGACGACCTAGACAAAATCAAGCGGAAAGAATTGTCGGAAAAGCTTAAATATAGCTCATAGATGCTTTGAAATGAAAGGATTGAGCAATGGCTCACCAGATTTGAAATGAGAACGAAAGAACTGAAGTTGACCGGAGATAGAGGAAATCCAAATTCCTAATAACCCTATGAATCAAAAGACAAATTGATTAAGGGGTTTTGCTCCTTATATCTTAAGACAAGATATGACGTGCATGAATTACGAAGGAGCTCACCGGAGCGAAGAAATACACAACGGTAGCGCTCCGAGTGCGCTCTGGACCAACAAAAGATAAGCTCTCGTTCCCAATGCTGTGCTACACAAAAGAGATCTGGCTTAGCATAAATGAGAACAGCAAGCAAGGAGAAGAAGAATGGCGTAGAGAACGAATAATTTGCCTCAGTGAGGAGGAACAAAATGCTGGCTTGTCTACTCGGCTGAGGATGAAACGATGGATTTTTTTATGGCATTCTTCAATGGAGAGAACGACGACGGCCACCCGTGGCAACACTAGAGTAGGCAACGTCACAAACGGTGAAGTCAAGTGGCGATGCATGCATCGAAAAATGTGGACATGACGCCACCTCGCTCTTGGTCGCACGGCGCTGGCACGGCGTGGAGAAGACGAGAGGGAGAGAGGCTAACGAGTGGGTCCGAGCTATCATCGGCGTGGCAAAACGATGCGACTTAGTCTGGCGTGAGCGAACATGTGCAGTTGGACCAAACCCTTTAGCTCACTCGGTCGGTCCGAAAGTTCTCTCAGTCGGTCCAAAAGTTTCTCGGTCGGTCCGAACGTTTTTCTCAGTCGGTCCAAAGTGATTTGGGTTGGGTCTAGCCAAGTCAAATGGTTTGAGCTGGTCCGAATGGGTTTGGCTAAGTCGAATAGATTGACGGGATCAAATTCAAACTTCAAAAGTTTGACCGGTGGGTTAAAAATATCAAATAAATTTATAAAAAACTAAAAAATTTTAGGGACAATACTGGGATGATATATGTGGCGACCCAACCCTAGGGCACCCGAGAGGTCCTCCTAGGATATCCTAGGACGTCCCTTAGGACCTCCCAGGAGGTCCGGTAGCACCTCCTGAGGCTCGGGTAGGATCTGCCCCCAGGGGTACCAATCGAGTCTCCCGCAGGGCCACTCGAGGGTACCAACGTGGGGAGTAGGAGTCACGGGGAGATCCTCTGCTGCCACGGCCAACTCAGGAGAGGTCATAGGACTGACCCGAGGAGGTCGTGAGGCTTGAGGATCACCTGTGATTCCTAGCGTGAACCGAGCTAGTCCCAAGGATCTCAAGCTAGCTCTTCACAGCATACAAGAATGGTAACATCCACGACATAACTTTATTTACAACATAACAAAGGAGTTGTTTACAAAAGGTGGCCTTGGGCCAAAAGCAAGCTTACAAAAGAGCGGAAACAGACGTCCATCCACTATACCACAGGCAAAATGGCTGGAGGGCACAACCTACTCGTCCTGGTCCTCTTCTTCACCGCTGTTGTCTTCTCCTGATAGAATTTTCATTGAGCAAGAGTGAGCACTACCACTGTGCTCGCAAGTCACACCCGTGGAATAACAAAATGACATGCATATATGGATATACAAAAGAAGGCATAATAGGGTTGATTTGCATAAAGCCAAGTTTCTTTCAATTACAATTACTAAGTTCCAAGGCAGGTTTTTAATAGATAAAATCCTTTTCAAACATTTGATTTTCGCTTGATAGCATTCATCAACAAGTTGGTGAAGGATACCCTCTGTCACAAGGCTCCTCGCCCAAAGCCCATGGGATAGAAATCCCAAATCAGTTTATTAAACATTTTTAGGAACCCAAATTCAACATCTAACTCTGAGTGGCATTGCCAAGATGTCCATGACCGTGGACACGGCTATTCAATAGATGTACACTCTGCAGAGGTTGTGCACTTTACCCACATGACATGATTCCTCTAGTTTATCCCAAGATCCGTCGATGCCACCTCTCACTACCAAAGGTAAGAGGTCTAGAGTTCATGACAAAGCCTTTAAAATGCATTGTCCCACCACACCTCTCCTTGCTAAGGTTTCGCCTCCTTTGGATTCAACTCATGCAGATCTGGGCCCCTCTTGCACCAAGGGGAACATAGGTCATAAAAGACCATTTTGGCCATAGAAGACCTCCCACTCCTCCAATTGGATCACCATGGTGGAAGTTCTGCAAATTACTTAGCTAGGTCCCACACCCCATACCGGAGACATGTGGTTGCACGGTTTTGGCATAGCCCATCATAGGCCTAGCATTGGTGGCTCAAAGATCGGTCCTCAACCCGACTTGGGCGACAATCACAAACCCTGGACCTCCACCTTATCCAGTTAGAGTCCGTGCACAAACCTTGCACCAACCAAGCAAACCAATTAGCCCAAGTCTAAATCAATTTTCATTTTCTTTGCTTCCCAACAATATTTCACACTCCCATGACATCCCAATGCCATGGTCAAAACATTTTAAACAATAGTTGGTCATGAAGGTAAAGATTTCCCCAAATCAAGTACTTTTGGACTAAGCAAGACTAAGCATATGGTTTCACAATTGCTCTGGTTCACACTAATGTATTAACGGTGTTTTGTCTAAGCGACAACAGATTTGGTTCAATGTCAAGTTGGCCATATGAAGGAATTAGGCATAACTATGTGTTTAAAGACGTATTAAAATATCTTGGTAGAAATAGGCATGCATTATCCTTTGAAATGTAACATAAGTAAATTGAAATATTGGGTGCAATATGATCAAGAGCATGACTTGCCTTGCTCACTATCTTGAGAGTCTTCTTCTTGAAGCTCTCAAGCTCCTCGGTGCCTTCACGATCTATACGTGAGAAAGGAGACAACTCAAACCAAATTCCAAATAAAGAGCCAAAAGAACTTCAAAAGAAACTCCAAACTTAATTGATAGAAGCATCATATATTCAAAATGGGTTCTTTGGGAGAGGTCCCAACTTCTTCGGGAGAAGCTCACGAGGAAGGTCTTCACGGAAGACCAAAGGGGCTTTAGCAATGCATCAAGAGGATGATACTTGCGCAGAGTCCAAGGAGGTGATCTTTAGACAAAAATCATAGAGTTCCAAGGAGAAGCCGAAGAAGAGGTCCCGAAGAGGTATAATCTCTTATTGTGGTAATAAGAACAAGAACAGATCGGTGCACAAGGAGGCTTACCAAAGAATTGGGAGGAGGTGACGAGTTGAAGGGAGGTCGAAGGCAATATGGGCGGTTGAGGACAACGCCCAAGCTCCTAACAAGCCTCCAATGGTGATAATACGATGAAGAGATGCTCTGGCGATGTTCTTGGCAAAGAAGGACTCTCCAGAAGCCACCGGTGTGAACAATAATGTTGAGTGTGTGAAAAAGGTGGCAATGGAGGGCTCCCTGGACTAGTTATAGTCAAAGGAAGTGAAAAGACCACTCAATGCGCACATGATTTGGTGAGCATATGAGATGGGCAAGAGGTACGGGGTGTCAAAGAAAAATATAAAGGACGAGTGTAATCGTTACGGAGGAGACTAGAAAAGACACCAATAGTGCCCTGAATGACCCCATACAATAGAAACAAACCACTTGCTTGGCTACATTTAATGCATAATACATGCATTAAATGCTCATGGTACTAGTGTGGTGGGGAAACATAAAATAGGTAAGCTTTGGCAGTGGGACCACCAAATCTAGAAACAGTTGGGTCAAAGGGGAGGTCTCGACAGCTTGGATCTCCAAAGAGGAGGTCCAACGGCCAAGATTGAGTGCTAACGGGGAGGTCCGCGAGGTAAGAGAAGAACCTCACCCGCCATGGAGGTCTAGGGTCAGAGGATCAATTCCAATGGGAGGTTCGAACGGTTAGGATCTCCAAGGGAGGTCCTAACGATCGATCTCGCCAACGAGGAAATGCAGACGGCTTAAGATCTCGGGGGAGGTCTTAACGGTCCAGATGTTCAAAGAGGAGGTCTGGGCCATTAAGATCTCAAGGGGAGGTCTTAACGGTCCAGATTCTGAGGAGGTCCGGACATGGGGAGGTCCAGACATACATGGAGGAGGTCTCTGCGACAAGAGGTTCTAACAACCAAGATCCCATCAAGGAGGTCCTAGCTGAGGGGATCCTTGTAAAAAGGAGGTCCTGACTGGTAGGATCTCACCAAGGGGAGGTCCTATCGCTAGGCTCTCATGAAGGAGGCTCCACGGCTCAAGGAGGTCTTGAAGGGAGGTCTAAAGGAACTGAGTCGACTAGGGGAGGTCCTAATCGCTAGGATCTCCACAATAGGAGGTCCTGGCGGTGAGGCTCTCAATATAGGAGGTTTTAGAGGTTCGGGAGGAAACCCACGGAGGTCGTGGGTTCCCATGTTAAGCGAGTAAGGAGGTCCAATGGATGGGGAGGTCCAAAGGACCAAGTCGAAGGAGGCCTAAACATATAGGCACGGTTTAACCAAGAGGAGGTCTAGACCTAAGGAGGAGGTCTCGAACCAAAGAGATTCAAACCAACAAAGAGATCCAAAGAGATCTAGCTCAAGGAGAAAGGTCTCGACATAAAGACACGCCCAATTGAGAAAAGGTCTGAGCCCCCAGAGAGGTCTAACTTCAAGGACCACTGGGAGGTCCAGCCACAGAGAAGGTCTAAACCAACATAACACAAAAGAGAGGGACTGAGGGAGAACTGCCAACATACGTAAGGGGTGACAACATGAAACTTAAACCTCTCCAACGAACCAACTATGAATTCTCATCAAAACAAAATAGCTTTATTTTATTTTACAAATTTAAAAGGATTTGGAAAATCAGATGTTACAAACCTACCCCCCTTAAAGGAATCTCGGCCCGAGATTCAAGCAGATCAAGAAAGAGGTAGGGATAATTAGCCTTGAGGTCTTCTTCCTTCTCCCATGTAGCTTCACTTTCGATGATGACTCCATTGCACCTTGTAGGATCGATAATCCGGCCTCGTAACCCTTTACGCAACATCCGAAATTTTAATTGGTCGCTCCACATAGGTAAGGCCTTCTTGAAGATCGAAATTCTCTAGGGATGTGTGGTCTTCTGGCACCGGAAGACATTTCCTTAATTGGGATACATGAAAGACATTGTGCACAGCTGAGAGGGACTCTGGGAGCTCTAGTTGATAGGCGACTTCACCAATTCTGTCCATGATCTTGTATGGGCCGATAAATCTTGGTGCCAGCTTTCCTTAGTCCGAAATCTTCTAACTCCCCTAAGTGGTGTCACTCTAAGGTATACAAAGTCTCCAACCTCAAAGGACAAATCTCTTCGACGAGTATCAGCATAGCTCTTTTGTCGAGATTGAGCCACTCTCAATC
Organism: Phyllostachys edulis; assembly: GCA_036346405.1. Lineage (NCBI taxonomy): Eukaryota > Viridiplantae > Streptophyta > Magnoliopsida > Poales > Poaceae > Phyllostachys > Phyllostachys edulis. Next base: position 12,368,821 of record CM070553.1, on the reverse strand, counting down.
GCTCCTTTATGAGCTTCACCTTGTCTTCAGCTTCTTTAACCAGGTCTAGGCCATGAAGTTGATGTTCTCCAACCTCATCCCAAAGGAGGGGTGTTCTACAAGGTCTACCATATAGAGCTTCAAGGGACATCTCAGAGACTAGTTTGATAACTATTGTTGTAAGAAAATTCACCATAAGGCAAGTTCTTGTCCCAACTCTTCCTAAAATCTAAAGCACAAGCCCTGAGCATGTCTTGCAGGATTTGGTTCACTCTCTTAGTTTGCCCATCGGTTTGAGGGTGATAGGCTGTACTAAAATTGAGCTTAGTACCTAGAGCTTCATGTAAGCTTTTCCAAAACCTCGAGGTGAATCACACCCTCTCATCTAAACTATTCTTTTGGGTACTCCATGTAGACAGACAATTCTTGCCATATACAATTCTGCTAGCTTATCACTCCTATAGGTGGTCTTGACCGGTATAAAATGGGCTACCTTGGTCAGTCGGTCAACTACCACCCAAATGGAATCAAAGCTTGCTTTGGGTGCTCGGCAATCCAAAGAATGAAGTCCATGCCTACTTGTTCCCATTTCCATTCGAGGATCGGCAATGGTCGCAACAACCCCGCCGGGTCGTTGGTGCTCGGCTTTAACCCTCTGACATACATCACATTGAGAGACACATTTAGCAATATCTTGCTTCATACTGACCCACCAATACCTTTCCTTGAGGTCGTGATACATCTTGGTGCTGCCCGGGTGTATAGAGTATGGTGACCCGTGGGCTTCCACCAAGATGAGTTGCTTGATTTCTTGGTGATTGGGCACACAAATTCGGTTGCCAAACCACACTACCCCTTGTTCATCTTCAGAGAAACCTGGGGCTTTACCTCTCCTCATGTTCTTCTTAATTTCCTGGATATCTACATCTTCTCCTTGATGTTCTTTAATTTGGTCCAGAATGGTTGGATGCAACTCTAAGGTGTTTACACATCCTTGCGCTACAATTTCCAAGTTGAGGTACTTTAGCTCTTCATATAGCTTTGGTTGTTGTTCTTGAACCAACAAGGTATTGCAATAACCTTTTCGGCTCAAGGCATCTGCCACTACATTGGCTTTGCCTGGGTGATAATGAATCCTAAGGTCATAATCCTTAATTAATTCCAACCATCTCCTTTGTCTCAAATTGAGCTCTGTTGTGTAAAGATGTATTTCAAACTTTTGTGGTCTCAGTATATCTCACAATGATTACCAATAAGGTAGTGTCGCCAGATTTTCAAGGCATGTACAATAGTCGCCAATTCTAGATCATGTGTTGGGTAGTTCTCTTCATGAGGTCTCAAATTGCCGAGATGCATATGCTACTACCCTTCCATCTTGCATAAGCACACACCCAAGACCTTGATGAGATGCATCACAAAATACCTCAAAGTCTCTATGGATGTCTGGCAGGACTAGGACTGGGGCTGTGACAAGCCTTTTCTTCAACTCTTGAAAGCTTTGCTCACAGACTTTAGTCCATTCAAATTTCTGCTCCTTTTTCAAGAGCTGGGTGAGAGGTCTAGCAATCTTGGAAAAACCTTCAATAAATCTCCTATAATAGCCGGCTAGACCAAGGAAACTTCTTATTTCAGTCACTGTCTTGGGGGGTCTCCAATCTAGCACAGCTTCCACTTTTGAAGAGTCTACAGCCACTCCCTTAGCCGAAATGATGTGGCCAAGAAAGGCTACTTATTTTAACCAGAATTCACACTTGCTAAACTTAGCATAGAGCTGCTGCTCTCTAAGTCTTCCCAAAACAGTTCTGAGATGGTCTTCATGTTCTTTTTCATTCTTGGAGTAGACAAGGATGTCATCAATAAACACCACCACAAACTTGTCTAGGAAGTCCATGAATACTTTGTTCATCATACTCATGAAATAGGCTGGTGCATTTGTCAATCCAAATGACATCACAAAGTGAACTCATATAGTCCATACCTTGTGGTAAAGGCGCTTTGGGAATGTCTTCGCCCTAATCTTCAATTGATGATACCTGCACCTTAGGTCAATTTTAGAGAACACACTTGCTCCTTTTAGTTGGTCAAAGAGGTCATCTATCCTTGGCAGAGGATATTTGTTTTTAATGGTGACCTCATTGAGTGATCTATAGTCTACACACATCCTCAGGCTATTGTCTTTCTTTTTGACAAATAGCACAGGTGCTCCCCATGGTGAAGAACTTGGTCTAATAAGATTAGTGATCGAATTGGGGGCCAGGCTCATCAATTCAATTCCGTAGTACTCAAGAACCCTGGAGAAGAATCGGTGTACTGGTAGCCTAAGCCCGCATTCGATGTACGCAAGGAAAACAAGGATTTCCCCTTCTTCACAGCTCAGAAAGTCTTCCCCAGCCGCAGATCTCCAAGAAATTAGATCCTTGTTAGAGAGCAACTCGATCTTCTCCAAAGCCTTGAGCTTCTTCCCGCTCAGATCGGAGACCAAACATTTGGTAATCGAGTCCGACGTGATTGGATTTTGGGCGAGAGGAAGAAGGGAGGTCGGAGAAGATTGTTGGTAAGAGAGGAGGTCGAAGGAAATTCTTCGTGAGAAGATAAAAAGGAGATTGAAGGAAAATCTAAGAGCGTAAATACCCTAAAGCAAGGCGCTGTGGGGATTTTATAGCCGCAACTCCTTAAACTGCAATTGGGAGTTACCCAAAGTCCAACGGACAGAAAACCTCTTCAGCTCCCCATACAGTTTCTCAACTTTAAAGTGAATACAGACCACCTTGTTTCTCACATCATTAAATGAGGGTCTGCTCGATACAGATTTCATCGGAGAAGGGTTCACACGACACATTCATTTAAAGTTCAGGGCTAGCTGACTAGGAATAAAATCTCTTGATATTACTTTATTTAATTAAAGACTGCACGCCCTTTGTGGTCATAACCCCTAAGGCTAACGACCCCAGTGGTCATGAGGATTAGGTTATATTGTGGGTACCCTGGTCAGATGAGGTTCTGTACCTACTGCCCGACCAGATAACTACTCGTAGGAGCTTTGAACTGGTACTTGGACCTGGTTCCAAGTATATCCTTACCATGTGATGAATGGAACACATGTCTAATTTGTTCCAAACCACACGATGTTTACAACCTGGATTCACTAACAATAACCATCATATTGTTCATCTCTCACTGACATCAACCGCTGGTCAGTTGGTTTTCTACCAACTATCACCGCTTCTCTGATCGGACACGACACTTCTAAAGGGCGTCACTTCCAGGTGTAACTGCCACCACTTCGTCAGTTATTTAAAGGAGAAGACAACCAGGAGAGAAGGACATCTGGACAAGATCTAGATACAATCTGCAACTGCAACTGCAACTGAAGACTGTTGAAGCAATAGCATAGCAATTAGTACAACAAGTGTAATTAGGGCTAGTCCACTGCCTTGTCGAAGGCATCCCCTACAAAGGATCCAGTTCATTGCAATAAAGAGCAACCACATTCTCTCCCAAGAACTCTTTATCATTTTTCTCTATTTTATTTCGTAAGATCGACGATTCGATCGTCGGCACCACCACTCCCCTCTCTCCCTCGCACGCACCAGCTCGCCCTCACTCTCTCCTGTTGCGCCATATGAACGCGTCACACGAGCCAGAGGCCACGTCCGCTCCACCTCGAGCTCTGTAGCAATGCCTCTAGCCTCTCCCCTTCTCTCACACCACTGTGACCTTGTCCTATCCGTGCGCCATAGCCCGTTGCTACCATTCCGCTCTGGTGTTTGCGCCAGGTCGACCTCGCCCTCATCCATTCTTGTTCCTTCCTCCTATGCTTTTCCTCTGCTTTTCCCCTCTTCTTCGCCCCCAAGTAGAGAAGAATTCTACCACATTTAAGCTGCGGCCGAGCGCATCATCATGTTTGCCCGCTCCTCCTTTGCTTTTCCTCCGCTTTGCCCCTCTTCTCCGCCCCGGGTAAAGAAGAATTCCGCCACATGAGCCATCTTCCCCAACTCTGGTCGTTGGCTTCACCCATCGATTTCCACAGTTGAGTTGAGCTTCTGCCTCCATTGTCTTGCACATCATGGTCGCCTTGATGTCCTCTCGCTAATGTGCGCCTTCTTCCTCCTTGTCGTGCACCAGAGTCGCCGAAAGCCGGAACGCCTCTTCGTCCTCGTCGCCAACCCAGAGCATGCAAACCCTCGCTGCCACCATCGATCTCCTTCCTCGCTCTGTTTCCAGGTGAGCCCGTCTGTGCGCTTACATTCCAGTATGTTGCAAACATGGTAGGCTAGTCAATGTCACGCCTAGTTGGATGTAGCACCACTACGTTGAAGCGCCACGCCACGCCGCCACAGACCGCCTTAGAGAGCTCAATGCACCGCTTCTTCTGGAGCACCAAGCGTGCGTTTAGCTCCATTGTAGCCTACAGATGTTGTTTCCACCTTCAATTGATAGTCAGTAACCTCGTTTGGTAGCTACCTATGTGCATAGTGCCGCCGTCATCGCCCTTGCCGTAGTGCCACAATCTCATATCGTCTCCCACTGTGCCATTGCCACCATCGTGGTCACCTTGGACCCCACAACCCATTTTGGGCGTCGTGGACGGTCATCGGAGCCATCTCCGTTGGCGTCAAGCGCGCTCCGAGCCGGCCCAACGCCGCTCCTCTGTTCTGGGCAGAGAAGAAGGCATTGGAGACACTGACGTGCCACCCCACTTGTAAGTTAGGATTAAGTTAACCATAATTAGTTAACGTTTGATTAGTAGGTAATGTATGTATGACATGTGGGCCCCTCGGCAATTAGAAAATCTAATTAAGCCATAGATTAGCGTATATGTGTATGACATGCGGACCCTACCTTTAAAACTTTGTGTGTAGACCTAGTCCGTAGACCGAAGCCACTGATATGTGGGCCCCTAGTCCTGTGAACCGTCGGGTGTACCGAGACCATGTGGACCGTGGTCCCACCTATGAGTCTCTCGGGTTTTTTCCAAATAAAATAATTAGAAAAGATATTAAAAACCTGACTATGTCAGCCACAGATGTTTTCCATAAGAATAATAATTAGTAAAGAAAATAAAAACCCGAGTGGACCCCACAAGTCTGCTGCAAAGGATTTTCTTAAGAAAATGAAAATAAAGACTTTGTAGAGTCCATTCTCCCTCGTTTTAAATCTAAATGACTTGATTTTTGTTTCTAAATTCAATAAAATTCCAACAATACCAAAATCATAGTTTTTGGACTTCATTTGAATTTATTTTGCGTTCATGTGTATTTATTCAAAGTCGTTGCTTTACGCTTAAATAGATTCCAATGTCGTCGAAGACTTCGCCATTGTTTTAGGACAAGATCAAGACCAAGTGATATCCAGTTTTGAGAAAGACAAGTCCTTACAATTGATCATGTTGAACCTACTTTTTAAGTACAAATTATTTTGCTTTAAAGTATTACTTGCATGCTTATTATTATTTATGAAGTACTATGTTAAATGTTGATACCTAACTATGCCATATGTTGTTATTTATTATTCCCCTCCTTGATTGCTGATATTACAAGTACCCTGTCACCCTAGGCTAATTATTACATTAATAAACTATCCTTGGTTAATCAATAACGACTAATGGTTGTGCTTAGACGCTCTTAGCGGTTAATTTGAATATAACACAAACATTGCCATTACGACACTCAGGACATGATATTATTCTTAGTATGGTAACGTGGGTTACCACCGAAAACATGAAAATGTTTTATAAATGGAATAAGTCCATATTACACCCCTGAACTACCGCGAGAGTCCAAAAAACCCCTTGAACTCCAATACCGTCCGATTTACACCCTCGAACTTTCAATACCAGGTCACTCGACCCCCCCTGACCCGATACCACCTGGTTTCGGGCTGACGTAGCATCCTAATCATCAAATGAGCTGACTTGGCCGGATGAGTCAAGAAATGAAACAAAAAAACATCTCTGCTCTGCCGCCTGAATAACAGATAGCCCGCAACATCTGGTGCCCCTTCTTCGACAAACACGCCCGTGACCCCTCTGCCACCGACTCCGACGACGAAGGAAACCTCGTTGTCGCTGCCGATGTCAATGGCAATGGAGAAGCCAAGTCCCCGTCCTCCTTGAGGGTCCAGCGTCGCGGCCACCACACGCGCACTATCGACTTCGCCGCCGACGCGGCTGAGGCTCTGCAGTCGTACTCGTCAGTTCCCATGCCTTTCAAGACAGAAGACTCCCTCCTACAATTCTTCCCCCAGGCAGCCATGGACGGCACCGACCCTGCCACCGGGAACACGCCCACCTTCTCGCTCCTCTCCATTCACGGCCACCCCCTTTGCCACGCCATCCCAGTCAACTCAATGATATTCTCTCCAAATCGCTCACTTCACATCATGTTCCCAAGCATCCTCTTCGATTCCCCTCACCTAATTTTGGGTTTCATGCACCAAAGCATTGCGCCGCCATTATCTCCATCTGTTCTAGCCGAAACCGCCACCACCGCCATTATTCCTCTCTCCGATGAGCTCCTCTTCGATTGTTTTCTCCTAGAGAACCCTCAGACCTCACTACATCCACCCCAATCGCTGATTTGTACTCCATTTCACCCCAGGCCGCCGCCACCATCAAACTCACTGCTCTGCCCTCAGCTCTCACCACCAGGCTGCCTCACAGCTCCTCCTTCTCCAACGTCCATTCTGGTGAGTTCCCGTCACTCCCCACACGCTCATGCTCACCTCGTTTTCGGCCCTCTCCTACTCGGGTGTCACCGCCCCTTTTCTTCCCCATCCCTAGTCTTCGTATGCTGCCGCTCGCACGCCACCGACCATCCACCTCCGTGAGACACATCACCACCACCCTTAGGATAACCTCCCCTTCCCGGTTCCATTTTTGCCCTCGCTGACCACTGTCCTCACCTCCTCCACTGGTGTCGAGCTCGCCACTGGTGCCCACACCGCATCCTTTGTTTTCTTCTCCCCTGCTCTCTCTCTCTCTCTCTCTCTCTCTGTGTGTGTGTGTGTTCTCCCTGTCTCTGTTTCTGTCTCTCTCTATGACAGTGGCCCCACCAAGTATGGGAAAGTTGACGAGGCGGTACACGCCAGCATGGATGCCATGTAGGCTAAAAATAATGGTTTTGGGGTGAGAGGGGGGTTGGGTGACCTGGTGTTGAAAGTTTGAGGTGCAAACTGGACGATGTTGGAGTTTTGGGGGTTTTTAGACTCTCGCTAAAGTTCAAGGGTGTAATATGGACTTATTCCTTTATAAATTGGTGGAGATAGGCGAGTGGATTATATAAGGTGGGTGCAATAATTGTACAAGATATGAATTTGTGGATTGTCTTGCCTGAGCTGATTAAGGACTGAAGCATGTGCAGCATTTTTCTGAACTAATAATCATGCAACCACAAGTCTAGTATGAGATAGACCTGGCTGAATAATTTTCCTAGTCGTGGTGTTGTTGCCATATTGTGGGCGGTTTGGGTTGGGTTATTGGACCTGGGTTGTAGGAGGGCGTATATCTGTGTACGCATCCATTGATAGTTGTGGTGGTACTAAGTCGGGATATGTCTACTTCCCCAATGGTGGTATTCCTCGAAGTTGATGTGGTCAAAAGCCCGAGGATTGAACCCATTGGATGGTTGAATAATCTGGACCCGCCATCATGTATTAATAGAGTATTTTGGTAATTAATGACAATCGACATGTGGACTAACATTTTCATGAGTTGGTGAAATAGGTTAAATCACATGATGGTGAACAGCAATTGATGGCTCAATGTGTTAAATATCATCAAATAAAGACTTGGGATAAAGGATGCCATCTTGAGTTTTACTTTCTTGCAATTTATATTTAGAGAATTAATTTGCTTACATGTCTTTGTATGTTTGCTATCTTTGTCAAGAGTCTTAGCTTGTTAGTGCACGTAGTCGAGACTAGTTGATTTAGGTTTTAATTAAGCTAGATCAGTTTGATTTATAATTCCGTATAAAACTCGAATTTAGCCAAAAGAATTTTTAAACCGTCTATTCACCCCCTCTAGTTGGCTTCCTCAATCTTACAAGTGGTATCAGAGTTTGATCTCTTATTTATTATACTTAACTGTCTAGAGAGTAAAGGACGGCGACTATAGAATTTATGCACCCAGGTAGGGCACCACACTTTGCTGATTCAAATTATGCTTATTGAAAAATTAGAATGACTATCTATATAAAGGTCATGAGTCTAAACCTATGGAGAATTGTTAATGCGGTTTTGCTGCTCCAATTGATCCTCAAAACCCCACTCAAAGGGAAGAGCAAAACTTGCAACTCTATGCTCAAGCTTTAAATGTTCTATATAGCGCTTTGAGTGTAGAGGAGTTCAATAGAGTGAGCAATCTTGAGATTGCTCATGAAGTTTGGACAACTCTTATGGAAATTCATGAGGGAACCTCCACGGTCAAGAAAGCTAAATTGCATAGGTTAAAGCTCAAATATGAGTCATTTACCATGTTGCCTCATGAGAGCATTAATGAAATGTACTCTATACCATGTTGCCTCATGAGAGCATTAATGAAATGTACTCTAGATTGAACAGCATAATAAATGAGCACAAGGGTCTATCTTGTCATTTAACTGATCTTAATATTGTGCACAAGATGCTAAGGGCACTACCGGACAAGTACGAGACCTTAGTAACATTATTTCTCAATTCATCTGAATTGCAAAGGATGACTTCCACCGCTCTCTTGGGCAATCTCATTACGAATGAGTTGTATAAGAAGGACAAAGATAAGCACAAAGAGAGGGCCTTAACTTCAAGCAAAAGAATCCATGCCTTCAAAGCCAAACATGATTCAGGCAAAGATGAGGATAAAAAATACCAAGATAAGGAAGATGAAGACACCGAAGAAGAAATGACCACTCTTTTGAGTGACATGAAAAATCTCATGAAAAGACGCGACTCACAAAACAATGCAAGGTCATCTTTCGTGTATGCAGTAGCAAAAGGGCCCAGCATTTGAACAGGTTTGGGCTTGAGCCTAGAATCCGTGTATGCAGTAGCGAAGCCTGGATTTTGACAATGGGGGTGCGAACATAAGATACATCCATTCTAACAGAAAAGTTCAAATGCCATAGTACAGAAGTTCAAATGTGACGGAAGTTCAAATGACACAGCTGGTACTAATCAAACAAAATTGTTTGCTCTAACATAATAGTTTGGCTGCTGTAGCACTGTGCTCTAGATCTCAATCAGTCAATCTCCCAGCACGACAAACGGCAGCTCACTACGCCCACGCAAGTCGTCGTCGGAGTCTCGAGATGGAGTCACGGAGACCGAAGACGCCTGACGCTGGTCACCGGACAACAAAAGAATCGGACGGGCGCGACGCGCGACGACGCAACAACAATGCACGATCAAGACGCCGCTATGCCCTCGCACGGCCTTGGCCCGACCGCTGGGGTTGGCCGGCTGTAGGGTTGGGCAAAGGAATGAAGGGGATGGGGAATTTGGGGATAGGGTTGGCCGGCTGCTAGGGCAAAGGAATGAAGATGGGAAAGGAAAATTTGGGGATGAGGTTGGCCGACTGGTGTCTAGTGGTTTCTAGGCAAAGGAACAAAGAGAACTGGATGGGTTGATCGGCTGCTAGGGCAAAGGAATGAAAATGGGGAAAGGGGAATTTAGGGATGGGGTTGGTCGACTGGCGCCCGGCGACTGCTAGGCAAAGGAACGAAGGGAACTGGAAGGGTTGGAAGACTGCTCGATTCATCTGGAGAGTGGAGACCTAACCTGGAGGCTGGGGCATGTCACTCACAGAGGCTGCCGGGCTAGGCTGCTTGAGTGCTTGTTGGGATTATTGGGCTACAATTGAAAGAGTATTAGTGTATACTTTGTGTATTAATGGGTATATATGGGAGATTTTACCAAAAAAATTTGGGGGTACGACTGTACCCCTATGCACCTACTCCGGCTCCAGCACTACGTGTATGAGTACTAGAAGCTTAGGGTCACTTCAATGAGTAGGAGCATTTAGCTTCTAAAAAAATAAGCAAATATGGAGAAAGTAAAGCTACTCTCCATCGACTATGTGGACGAAAACCCAAGATAAAAGGGTCATTCCCGTGTCCAGGGGTGGAGCTAGCCACAGGTCAAGCCTCGGGCCGGTCCAGCTATTTTTAACCTAAAATCAGTAAAAGGTTTTAAACCAAAATCGTATTTTACTGATTTTTAAGAAATTTTTTATAGGCTTTTAATCCTACACTTCGAGCCATTGTTCTAGAGGCTCCAGCCCAGCTCCGCCTGTGCGCGTGCCATCCTCACGAGTCACGAAAAATCGTTTCTCTCCGTCGATCCCACTTTGTCGTCAGAGTTTACCTACATGTTGTCCTCAGTGTATCTTTTTCCTGCTCATAAGGGATATAACTCCTCGCAACGAATAGTTTAAGGAGAGTTTGCAAGCCTTCTCTGTGCCAGAAAGCTCCGTTAGCTTCACAACAGAAGAAAAATTGTCGGTGCGACCATACAAAACATTTTTGTGTGATTCCCCAAACATAGCCCAAAATCACCCCTACAATTGCTCGTTGTGTTTTACTCCCTTTTTAAGAAACGTTGTGTTTTACCTAGTGAAAATGCTTCGTGTACAACACTCCGGCTGTCCACACGTGCCGCCTCCGGTCAGTCGCCCACGCCTCCGCCTGACTGCGGTCTCGCACATGACGCACACCCAACCACCCTCTCCTCCTCCGACTCTGATCAATCCATGCGTCTCCGCCCCTCCGACTCCGATCGGACCCGCGCTGCCTCCCCCTCCTCCTCCTCTGATCGGACCCGCGCGCTGCCTCCCTCCTCCAACGGGCCAGCCGTCTGCCCCTCCTCCTCCAACTCCGAACAGCCCACGTCTTGCGCCGCGCCTCCGCTGACCACGGCCGCGCGGCACCCACGGAGGCCGAGCCTCGAGCGCATGCCCGATCGTCCCATCCTCTGACCGGCCCGCGGCCGTCAGCCCGCCCGCCTCCTCCGACCGCCGTGTGTCGCCTGCGCAATGTTGCGCCGTGCGCACGTAGACGGGAAAAACGTACCGTGTATCAACGAAGCTCGTGCGGGCCCGGCCTAGCCCGGCTTGGCCCAAAACGCTTGCTTCCCTCGGTCGGCCATGACGAAGCTTTCCACCGCCAATCGAGATTCGAGACACGCTCGCGCGGCCGGTGACGTTCTTCTCCTCCCTTTCCTCCACGAATCCGACTCTTCTTCCGCCGCCTCCTCCTCACCCCCTCCTCGACCCTCGTAGATCCGATCGCCCAATCCCCAATCGCCTCGCGTCGCGTCGCGCAGAGATCCGCTCGAAACCCACCCACCCGCCTGCCCACCAACCAACCGCCGCGTTGCAAGATTCAGATTTGAGGAGGAGGAGAGGAGAGGATGGGGGCGTGGATGTCGCGGGTGTGGTTCCTGATGTTCCCGGCCAAGGAGTACAAGATCGTCGTGGTGGGGCTCGACAACGCCGGCAAGACCACCACGCTCTACAAGCTCCACCTCGGCGAGGCCGTCACCGCCGCGCCCACCGTCGGCAGCAACGTCGAGGAGGTTGTCTTCAAGAACATCCGCTTCGAGGTCGCCCCGTGCCCTTCCTCTCTCCCTTCCTTGCTTCTCCCGTCTGCATTCTAGTCCAAGTTTTAGGCCAGCTTTGCTTTGCTGGTAGGATGCCCTGCTGCTCTCCATGATTGATTACTGCCGAATCTAGTAGTAACGGGAAAGCATGGTCAGATGCAATTGTGGATGAATGTTTCTCCGTGAGATTGAGATCTATTTAGGCTCAAGAGGGGGAGGAGAAAGGAAAGAAGGGTTCTTTCCTAATGTACTTCGTAGGAGGATTTGAGAGGCGATGAGCGGCGGCGTGTCTTGGCCGTCTGCGCAGATCTGGATAAGTTTCACCATTCATAGCTCTATTCACCTGTGAATTTCTTAACGAAAATGGCGATTGGAGTGACTGGAATTGCAGTAGATTGTAGATGAGGAATTCTGTTTTGTAAGATGTATGCCTTAGCTTAGAGTTGCTTAGCTTATACGTGTTAGTATGTTGCTGATGGTGAATACCACATGCCTCTATCTAGACTAGCAGTAAAAAAAACCTTCTTTGGTGCCCTTTCGTCCCTTTTTTATATGTTAGAAATTAGTACACAATTAGATCATATGAGCAATTGGGTTTTCTTCTCTGAAAACACATTATAACTCGTTGGTGCTCTGTTCAAACTCTAATACGAGTGTTATGTTCGCAATTGTTTTTGGTTGAACAATCTAGTCTTCTTACTACTATTGATTCCTAGATGAGGTCTTACTTCAAAGTACCACTCTATGATATAGGAGTTGCAGTTTATAACGCCAGTTTACTCCAGACTTTCCCAAAAGAAAAGAAAAATCATTTTCTATTTCAGCGAGTCAGCGAATACTTAACAGAAATCCCAGCATCCTGAAAGTTCACTTGTTGCCTGGAAAGATTGAGCTGTTTGGCTCAAGGCCACACCTAATAAAAATTGGTAATATCAAAACATTTTTGTTATCATTTGGATTGGTACCGAAATTTGGATTGCCCTGGAAACTTTGGTAATTAAATGCCAATACAAAACATGCCAAATCCTAGGACAATTTTTGGGTGGTGATATCCATCACCAATTTTTGGTAGGGTGTGGATTTGGCCACAATCCAAAACACCTATATTTTACTAAAATTTTGGTCATGCCCCCATTTTGGCCATGACCAATTTTTGGTAGGACTAGCTGGGGCACAAAACCAAACATGCCTTAGTTTCCTGCAAGTTGCCTTAAATTCTGATTCTGTTTATCACATTACTTCTGGACTCTTGAAGGTTCTTTGGTTCTTTCATGTCACAGGATTGATCAGACTCTCTTTTTATGGCAATTCCAATGTGTTATTTGTACTTAAATTCATGTTTGAATGAACTAGGTGTGGGATCTAGGAGGACAAGAGAGTCTACGCACTTCATGGGCAACATACTATAGAGGAACTCATGCTGTCATTGTAGTAATCGACAGCACTGACCGTGCTCGGATCAACATCATCAAGGATGAGCTCTTCCGGTTGCTTCAGCACGGGGACCTTGAGAACGCAATGGTCCTTGTGTTTGCGAACAAGCAGGATCTCAAGGACGCCATGTTGCCAGCTGAGATCACCGATGCCCTCTCCCTCCACAGCATAAAGAACCACGACTGGCACATACAAGCCTCGTGCGCGATCACCGGGGAGGGCCTCTATGATGGCCTCGGGTGGATAGCTCAAAAAGTCGCCGGCAAGGCTACTACAAGCTGACGCGAACTGTCTGTATTTCCATGAATTTGTTCAAGGTGGCAGGATGGGTTTGTTGTTCCTGCCGCACCAGTGTTTATTTATGTTGCATACCTGAAAATTGTCTGTATTCCCACCAATCTGAATATAAAAAATGCAATTTTGTACGCCATCGAATATGAGGTGTTTTGTTAACTCTTACTAGTATGATCTTGTTTCTGTATACCTCATGTTGTGATAGTACATAGGAGAGCGTATCAGGTGAGGAGACTACTCACCTTGAGATGGGATAGATATTGTAAGCTCCCATTTGAGATGTCACTTGTCAGCTTCAGCACTGACTGTATTCTTCGGCGCAAATTGGACGAATGTGATTTATTCTTGCACTGATCAGACGGCTGGGTATAACCGAGATCTCGCACTATCCCATCTTGACGTTGAGTTGTCACCTGGTACGCCCACGTAATACGTTGGAGACTGCTCGTCAGGTGCCGAATCGTTGATTTCTTTTGTAGTGCGGCAGCGTGTCGCTTCCAAGTGGCAAAAGAGGCGGATGCACCTGCCTAGCAAAAAGTGATACTCGAAAGTACCTAAAAATTTGATAATTTTTACATGACCAGGCAAGTCTGAAAACGAGTTGTTTGGTTAAAAATTTGTATCTAAGATTGATTGACAAAAGCAGCGACAATGAATCAAAAACTGAGACGGTAGATCGAGTCGCCTGAGAACCAGGTGCTGATTTTTGTCGCCTGGGCCGAGGAGCGAACCAGGTTGTCAACCAAACAGCATCCTGGTCCTCACCAGGCAAGTCGGCCCCAGAACACAAAGCAAACCAGCCATGTTACAAGCAGCAACGTGACATGAAGTGAAACCTAGTGAAGATCTCATCAGCGTACGACTGACGGGGAAAGGCCCTTACAAATAGTACGCAGATGATTGATGCCGTTGAATCGACGATCGCTTGTGATAGGAGGCCACTACCTATTTTGATGGCATGACGTGCGCTACCACGTTTGCGAATGTGCGCCGCTTTCAGACGTGCGCAAGCTATGACCACCGGTGTAGGTTAAATTAATAAAACACACTGTCCTACGGATCTAGTATTATGATTTTATATGTTTCTCACCGATGCTGATATAATTTAGTAGCCAAAGTTGCATGTTACAGATTGTATCTATGTCCAAAACTATGTGCATTTGTTTGCAAACAGAGGGAGCAATGTGCGACAAATAGAGTTCAAAATTGTTACGACTCGTGGTATTTGATATGTAGCTCTAGGCCTCACATGTCAACTTCATATTGGATCTTATTTTTCAGTTTATACCTCTTAGCTATGGCAGCGAGCTGATTTTCCCCCTATCAAATAACGATTTGATTTTGTAGCGGCAGTAGTTTTTGTAGTCAAAAGGCTTTTTCTTTTTCTTTTTTAAGCAAGCAAAAATTGCTAGAATACTACGTGCATTCAAATGCATCGGAAGACAGAATATATGCTTAATTGTAAGATCAAGTGGTTAAATCCACGCACTAGAGATCAGCTCTCTCAATCTTATCAATATATTATTGCACTTAGAAATTTTACATACAGCCAGCCATTCTTGAGAGTTGAGAATAGAGTTCATGTTGCTCTCAAGAGAGAGAAATTTATGTTAGAAGATTCGCCCGTGTTTTACTAGTTGGACTACAATTGATAGGTAGAGCGAATGCGGTTATCTTGGACGTCCCAAAATTAATTAGTGATATTCCATACATATGGTATGGAATTGTCGCAAAATATTCGCTGTCGAAAAATGTTTTTCCCCGTACGTCTGGATATTTTCGCCTTGTCCAATTAAACAAGGAAACATCAAGAACCTAAAACCATTAAAAATTTGACACAACTCCCTTGTCCATTCATGCCCCCTCTCCATCCCAAGCGAGGTACGTATGAACCCTAATGTTAGCCATGATAGTTATCAAAGAAAAAAAATAGCCATGATTCCTTGAGCCCCCACCACACCGAAGATGCCCCCCTCACTGCCATTTGGGCTCTTCCTCTTTGCAAATTGCATCTCTCTCTCTCCATATAAGTCAAACCATAACACATTAATTTACAATCTATAAATATGCCTTCATCTCTCTCTCTCTCTCTCTCGCTCTCGCTCTCGCTCTCACACACACACGCACACAAAAAAAGCATGGAGGGCAAAGCTCTTGTGCTCCTTCCTCATGGTGGCCTGACAGCTGCAGCACCTTGTGTGCGTGAGAAAGGTGTTGGTCTGATGAAACGGATGAGCCACATGAGGAGGAAGCGCTGCTCCACGGTGCGAGCGTTCATGGTGAGGCCGCAGGAGACGGCGCCGGCGCCGGCGAGGGAGACGGCGGCGATGACGGTGTACCGCGACAACTGGTTCGACAAGCTGGCCATTGGATACCTGTCAAGGAACCTTCAAGAAGCTTCTGGTTTGTGTCTATATATATGTGCCAACTTTGGAATGATCGACCGTACGTGTTGTTTAGCCATGGAGTGGTTGATCCTGAGTGGTTTTGCATCAGAGAGGATCAGAGGAGACATAGTTTTGGTGAATAAACCAATGTTCTTTACCTAGCTATATCCTTTTTTTATAAAGTAGACTTAATTTTTACTTTGCTAATCGATCGTTAATTCTTTTTTTGTTTGGTTTATGCTTCTTTTCGTCTTTAGTTATTGGCAGATGCCATTTATGTTAGTATAGATTCAATTAGTTTTCATTACCGAATGATCGATGTTGATCACGTCGATCTCAACATCGATCAGCGTATGCATGACGTGATATTTTCCTCCGTGGCATGAACATCGAACCCCTACGCATTTGCTATAATTGATGTAGCGTACCACCATGTTTTGCCACTAGTTATCTCACCATCAGATGGAGTCTGGGGCTCTAGGTCACGTGTCAGTGAAAATACTAAGTGGAAAATGAACTTCACTCCCGATTAGTGGTAAAAGCAAATTTTTCGTAATTAAGTTTTAACCTGTTTTGCCGTACGCACATGCATATAGTTTTTTTTTCCTTTTTTTTTTATAAAAAGATCATACGTACTCATAGGAGAACTGCATACGAGGTATGTGCCAAGGGCAGACCCAACAGAGCCAACTGGGGCGGGAGCATCCCCTACCGTTGGTCGGATCCTGGGTATCCTCCGTAGCACGGTATCTATCGACTATTATAGAGAAAGTGCGACCTAAAAGTAGAAGAAGACCAGTGTCCTATAAGCACCCTTTCATTTTAATCCTAGGCTCGCCACTGTATATGCCATATGATATCTCATACTAGTAACATATTGCAAAATAAACACAAGTGCATCAGCATATAGCTAGGAAACTACGAGGCCATAACTTGTGATTCGTACAAATGTGAGGTGCACATTCCAGGAATCTTTTAGTGGTTGAATCTATCCTTTGTTCTGTTGTTTTTTTTACCAAACTTTTCCTTGCACGAATAACCTCATGGAGAGGTCAAATATCTCGTACACGGTTCCCCTAGTAATTAGCCACTTAATTAGTGCGATGTACTATTCAGATGTGTATACAGGACATTAGTGACACGTGGATACCCAATGGCATTCTCGGGGATTTTCTAGGGGACGCATATGAATATGTTGTTGTTGACTAATTTTGTACAGTTTTAATTAGTTCAGGTCCAAATAAGGATGATGTCCAGAAAGGAACTTGAAACACTTGCTGACTGATCTGAAAATGCATGCATGTATGACAGGGATAAAGAATGAAAAGGATGGCTACGAGAGCTTGATAGAGGCGACCTTGACCATCTCGAGAATCTTCAGGCTTGATAAACAGTGCGAGATTGTAACTAACGCCCTCGAACGAGCACTGCCAAGCTACATCCTCGCAATGGCAAGTACATACTCCATGACAAGGATGCATAACTTTATAAAATATATCAATCTTTTACATATATGAATAGAAGAAGAAAAATTAGTAGAAGTTTATTTTTTATTTCTTTTACCCCGACTTGGATTGAGGGCATTGTGTTTGGGCAGATAAAGGTGATGATGCCGCCTTCAGGATTTTCCAGGGAGTACTTTGCTTTCTTCACCACGATATTCTTCCCTTGGCTGGTTGGACCGTGTGAGGTATATACACAGCTAAACCTTCTTGCTGAAATGTTCTTCCTCCATCCAAATATGTGAAAGCAGTAGCCTGAAGCAGGGCATTTTCACAACAAAGAGTTCATGTTAGTGCTTCTGGTGAAGGTAGTCCTGCACAATATTAAGCCGCATGTCAAGTTGATAAATATTGCAAAAGTAAATTTTTCCAATAAATTACAGGATGTAGGTTGGCACATTTAAGAATCTCTTTCCTTTTCATGAAATAAAACCCAAGGCATTTCACTGTCGAAAATAGTGCGAGGCGTTTCTGGTGCATATATTAGTATAAATTGCAGTCACGTATGGAATACACTCCCCAGTATGGATAAGTTGTCTGAGTGATCATTATGTCATTGAA
Source organism: Phyllostachys edulis (assembly GCA_036346405.1). Classification (NCBI taxonomy): domain Eukaryota; kingdom Viridiplantae; phylum Streptophyta; class Magnoliopsida; order Poales; family Poaceae; genus Phyllostachys; species Phyllostachys edulis. Next base: position 12,351,090 of record CM070553.1, on the reverse strand, counting down.
CAAGGTCAGGGAATCTGAAGTTGATGGAAGGAGAGAGAAAAATGTGGTGTACATCCCCAAATGCAGGTAATTCAATCATCATCCAGCAACTAGGATGAAAATAACTAAGCAAAATTTTCAATTTGTTGAGTGTCCCATGACATACTGGTCAAATGGTTTCCTGGTCTCAGCACTTCATAGCTAGATTTAAATTCTTAAGGTGTGAAAATGATTAACTTGTTTTGCAATTAACAGGGCATGACTATGCACCCATCAATTAGTTCCAAATGAAATTGTTGCAACATGTCAATCTTACTCAAGTAAATCCACTTGGGAAAAGGTGTGAAAGAACTAAGGCTGAGATGCAACTTGTATTGTCCATGTCGTAATTGTGGCAAACTGACAATCCTACTCACACTCCATAAACTGCCTATAAAAAGAGATAAAGAACTAAATTTGAAAAATAAAAAGAAACAGAAAAAATAACAGGCCAATGCAATGTCATGTACCAATTCTACCCACGTTAAAGGAAATATCGTAATTAACACTGAGTTAAGAAAAAAAATTGTTATTGAGAAGAAAAAAATTGCTAACATACAGTCAGACCAACAAATGCTGAAGAGCAGGATGAAGATACTGGTGTTGGTCTTGCTTATTTTCAATTTCCTGTCTTACACTGTGACAGATTTCTGGAAAGCACAAATTGTGTTGGAATGTGCACGAACCTTTGCAAGATCCCGTGCGAGAAGTTCATCCACGATTCTCTTGGCATGACTGTCTACATGTCTCCTAGTAAGCTTCCTTTGCTCTGATCTATTAGAGGCTAGCCTGAATAGATAGTAATAGTATATTAGTGGGTAAACACAGCAACTGAAATATAATTTGTTAGAATACAAGTAAAATAATCAAACTCCAGTCCACTGAATAAAGTCGACAAGAAATTAATGGATTGTCATGTCAACATCATCTCGAAGATTGAAATTTTGTTGAAACCTGAATAGTGTATCGCTAACTTCCCTGGTCAGTTACCTAATTATACTGTAGCGCAACATTACAATGACTACCACCAAAACGCAAGTGAACTTAGAATATCACCTTTCCACTTTAAGTAGTGTTAGTGAAGTCACTAAAAATGGATATTTAATGTAACAGAGCCATAGCCACCCAACTGTTTATACTAGCTCAAGGGAACGCTAACTATGAAAGCAACCATAACATCAAGATTCTCAAATGAAAAATACAGAACTGAACTTGACACATTAGACCTTAAGATCTTGCCACCCATACGTAGTGAGGCACTGTGCCTTTTTTGGGTATGGGAACCACAGGCTACCATTTGGGGAACAAAAAAGGCTGAAGTGGGGCCAGCATCTTTGCAAGCAAGTTGTACAGAAGAAAAGGGGCTAGCCCCTACTTGTCATTCTTAGTGGGTAACTGCAATAACAGAAACAAGTTGTGAAATAGTAGTGCATATTCCAACAATTCCATAATTTAGTGCCTGGCAAATACAGTACGACCACCTTCACTTCACAGTACAGAACCAGAATGTTTCAATGATCAGAGCAAATATGGTTCAACTCACTTATGAAAAGCACTTGTTGTGAATGTTGGGTCATCGATGATGATTCGCTAAATATTTCTACTATAACAATAATTGTTTCTAGGTCAAAAGCTGTTGATATTTTAGGACATCGGTCCACAGAATCAGAGATCAATTTGACTTGGAATTTGCAAGGCACCCTCTCATTTTGTCCTGTCAAGAGGCTAGCTCTGGAAGCAGCCAATGAATGTTAATTACTGACACTGCTAATGGTTTTAGGGCTTATCTTCACCACTTTCTCCAGTCCTGTATAATGCAAAGGAGTGTTTCCCAATCCGACCAAATAGCTACATGTCTGATGCGAACAAAAACAAACTTTATGTTTAAGCAGTTTTTTTCCTACTTGGCCAATAAAAAAAACGAATAGAGGGAGACATAACCAGTGTTCTGTTAAAGCAAGCCCTAAAAGCCGTTAATAACAAATTATGTATCTGGGGAAATGGAATATTGCATACTTACATCAACTATATCATTACTGTTCAGATTTTGAGGACATGAGCTGTGAGATGATCTTTGGACAGCTACCTCCAGATGATGACCCAGCAATGAAGCAGCCCTGCTTCCGGACAAAATGTAAGCAAGTCTGCACTGAGACATCTGAACAGATTCAATCAAAGCTCTTAAACGTGGTTTTTCCACATATACATGCGGGTACATGTACTATCACCACCGTCAAATGTGCCTCGAGATTGATGCAAACATTCAAAATTCAAACCACCATCCCATCTTCTAATAATTGAATATCCCTTGCACAAATCTTGATGCACTTTTGAGTATTCAGATAGTGCATATATCCGTATGTACATGTGGTTTTGCATTTTTGAAAATTCTTCCAAGTTCTTATGTTTTCTATTTAATGTATATGCAGGTATTGCAAAGCAGAATCATGGTGTGAATTGCTCTATTTGATCTGAAAGAAACTATTAATGATTAAACTAAATATCAAAAACTTCTAAAGTTCCATGTCCTTCATTTTGTTCCTTTGGGAAGCAGCACTAGCTCCGTTGTTCTTTTCTCTTGAGATACTATCGAGAGAAAGAAAAAAGTAAATTCAACTCTTACGTCAAATTGTTAGGTAAAAAATCGTCGCCCCAGACTACATGAGCAATCTACAAGAAGATGAAAGACATATCCGTGCACAATACTAACTATTTTAAGTACATGTCCTACACAAGTTAAAAGAGGAACTGAAGAGCGAAGGGCAATGAAAGGGAGCAACAGGAGCATGTAATGCTGAAGAGCGAAGGGCAATGAAAGGAAGCAACAGGAGCATGTAATGCTGATTCAAAAAAAAATCTCATGTTAATCAGAGAAAATAAATCTATACCATCACTTGGTGGACCATGTTATATATTTATGACATAAATTTTATAATTTCATGACAGATACAATTGTAGTATGTTATATGTAGAAAATTCACAAATTAATACAAGAGAAAAGGGAAAGAAAGACTCATTCATATCTAGCGGGTTAGAGGAAAATCACTTTCTACATTATGGAGTATGGACCCAAATTGTAATGTGCACACTGTTAGAATAGGAATTTCTTTGTATTTCCTTATATGCCTTTTCTATTTCTTTATATATGTATAGTATATTCCTTTGTAATATCCCCTTGTACTTCCTATATATATTGCTCATTGGACCTCACGAATATACACACAATATTCATAACATGGTGTCAAAACTAGGGCACTAACCTAGCTCCTTCTTCACGCCATCGCCGTTGTCGCTGCCGGCTGTCGCCACCGCCACCGCATAGGAAAGGCCGTTGTTGCCTGACGCCGCTACACCCAAGGACAACACGGGCCGAGCCCATAGGGTGCCACCCTCCGCCCGACGCCATCGCCGACACCGCCGCTGCCGCCAACCCGACTCGCCACCTCGACCCAACGCCGCCGCTTCGACACCCGACCCGAGAACGCCAGGCCGAACCCACCGCCTGCCGCCGAGCGCCGCCGCCGTCGTCGTCGTTCACACGGGCCGCCGCCGTCGCCGATTCCGCTCGGGCCGAGATCGATTTTTTTTAAGGAAACCACATGGTTTCCTTTTAAAAGCTTTCGGTTCCAAAGAGAAAAAAAAACGCCGATCTAATCGCCTGCCGTCCAACGCTGTCGTTAGACTTCGCGTTTTGGTCGCTGCCGCCCAAAGACCGCCACCGATGGCTTCCGTTTCATCAGTTCCAATCCTATTCTCGGGAACAAAACTTCATGGGACGAACTACGGGTTGTGGTCTTCACCCATAGAGATCACGCTCGATGGTCTCCGCCTCTGAGGACATGTCACTGGTGCTCGACTTTGTCCGCCGTAGCCGGTTCAACCTCCTCCCAAACAGCCTACTTCTGTCACTCCTGCAGAAGATGAGGCCGCCAAAAAGGAGGCAGAGGCCGCTGCTGCTGACTTTGCTGATGAGGCCTTTCAGTATGCCATAGACGTCTTTGAGCGTTGGTGTGCTGATCAGGCTCATGTTCAGGCCATCCTGGTGGTCAGCGTCGACAACTCCATCCAGCCAGATATTGTTGGTCTGCGTTCCACTCATCAGATCTGGGAGTACTTGCGTGAGCAATACCAACAAAGCAGTGATGCTCAGTTTGTCATGAGTCGGGTACTGTTCACGTGCAGTACCATGGGTGCTGTAGCAGCAGGATTAGGAAGAGATTATCTTCCCCAATAAGAATATCTATTTTCCTAAATAGTTTATTAGTTTCCTTGTATAGGGATTATTTAATCGGAAAGGTTATCTATTCATTAGGAAGGTCATCTATTAGTTAGAAAGGTCATTATTTAGATTGATTTTATCCATAATTGTTAGAAGAGCCCTCTATATTGTAATCGTTGGCATTAAGCAATGAGAATACAATAGTCTAAGTCATAATCCCCTTCGTCTCCCCAATCTATAGTCTTCCCTCTCCCCTAGCAGCCGACGACACCCGGCTATCCTCTCGGTGATGTTTACCCCTATGATTTAAGGATCATAACAACTTGGTATCAGAGCCAACACCATGGTTTTTGCTGCCGAGAATTTCAAGGCCATGAGGGTCACCCTCAACGAGATGATTGCCAACGTAGACGACATAAAAGCCATCTTGGCAGACATGGCGGCTATGGTGGTCAAGCTGGTGGAAAAGGAGAAGAAGAATGCATGGGCAGCAGCTACTGCGCAATCTACACCACCGGAGGCGTCTCTGATTTCGCCGGTGACTTCCGCATCGTCGACTTCGCCACCCGTGGTTGCACCAACGGTGCCCTCGCTGAGGAAGAAGGCCGCTACCCAACAACTGTCTTCTCCATGCGCCCGGCCGACGTCGTGCCTGTTATGAATAGCAACTTGTATTACCAGGGGGGCCAAAGGGCCGGTATATATATACAAAGTACAGGAGGTGAATATGCAAATAACCCCTCATAACAATGGAGAATAACACACTATACATATATCTCTAACACCCCCCCCCCCTCCTCAAACTCATGGTTGGTGGATCAACAACACTGAGTTAGGAGAGGTAGAAGCCGTGATGTGCTCGAGTCTAGACCTTCATGAAGAAATCCGATATCTGAAGCTCTGAAGGCACATACTGAAGAGCAATCACCTGATCATGCACATAAGACCTCATTAAGGAAGCATCAACACCAATATGCTTGGTGAGCTCATGCTTCACAGGTCACTGCAACATCTTGATAGCATCTGACTATCTAACAAGAGAGAGCGGTAGTAATGTAAACACAAAAATCCTCAAGTAACCACCGTAGCTAAGTAATCTCTGCATCAAGAGAGCCATAGCTCGCAACTCGACCCATCAAGACTCGAACGGACACTGCACTGCTTTCTTCGCCTTCCAAATGAGAGAACCACCAAGAAAACACAAGAAGCGAGAGATAGACCGTGATCGGAGGATCGGTAGCCCAAGTAGCATCCGAATAAGCCTAAAGTCAGAACGAGCCGGAGTGTGGAAAGAAAAGACGGCGAGAGATAGTCCCACAAAGGTATCGCAGAACTTCGAAAAAGGTGGTCAGAATGGACTGAGTGGGAGCAGAGACGAATGACTCGAGAATGTGGATCGGATAAGTGATATCCGCGATTTAGTAACAAAGAAGGTAGACAAGACTCCCAACAAGATGACGATAGCGAGTCAGAGCAGAAAGAGGCTCACCATCAGAAGGTCGGAGGTGAACATTAAGCTCCATAGGAGTCTCAACAATACGCTGATCAGTGAGAGAGGCGCGATTAAGAAGATCTTGAATATACTTCTCTTGAGACATAAAGAAATCATCTGGAGTGGAAGTAACCTCGATCCCAAGAAAGTAACGAAGAGGACCAAGATCCGACATAAGAAACTGGTCACTAAGACCAGCCTTGACAAAGGCAATGTACTCAGAATCATCTCCGGTAATGATCATATCATCAACATACAGAAGAAGAAGAGTCCGACCACGAGACGAAGTGTAGACAAAGAGCGCAGGATCATGATCACTAGCTAAAAAGCCAGCAGCAGTGACCACAGAGGAGAAACGCTCAAACCAAGCACGAGGGCTTACTTAAGGCCATAGAGAGCGGCGAAGGCGACAAACCATGCCCTCGAGAATGAATACCCAGTGGCGGATGCATGTAGACCTCCTCACGCAACTCGCCATTAAGAAAGGCATTCTTGACATCAAGTCGAGAAATGCAGACACGATGTAATGACACCACCGAAAGAAGAGCGCGACAAAGGGTCATATGGTCACAGAGCAAAAGTCTCGTCAGAATCACGACCATGCTCTTGCTGGAAGCCACGAGCAACAAGACGCGCTTTATAGCGCTCAAGAGAGCCATCAAAGCGAGTCTTAATCTTATAGACCCACTTACACGTGATGGGACGAGAGTGAGATGGAAAAGGAACAAGATCCCAAGTACCAATACGCTCGAGGGTAGCAATCTCCTCAGCCATGGCATGGTACCACTCAGGGTGAGTAACAGTATCTCGGTAGGAGACAGACTCATGAGTAGCTGCACCAGCAAAACCAAAACGGGCAGGGGGCCGAATCGACTGACGATCGCGGAGAGCGTAGTGAGGAGAAGATGACCCATCAGGGGAAGATGGAGCATCAGGAGAAGATGGCTCATCTGGAAGATCCTCAATACGAGGTCGACGAGTGTAAAAGAGAGGGGAAAAAGGTACTTTAATGGGAGGAGCCTGAGGAGCCACAGGAGACAAAGCAGGCGGCGACAACGACGGAGAGGCCACAAGAGGAATATGTGGAGACTCGGTGGGACGGGTAGACGAGGGCAAGACAAATATAGGTGTATCTGGAAAGGTCAAAAAAGATAGAGACTCCACAGAGGAAGTCGAAAGAGAGGCAAGACGTGGGTAGAAAGGATGAGACTCGTCGAAAGTCACATCCCGAGAAATCCGCATCCGTCGACCAATAGGATCCCAGCACCGATAGCCCTTGTGCTCGTCACTGTATCCCAAAAAGACACACTCAACAGACTGAGCAGTCAGTTTGGTGTGTTCTCGAGGGGCGAGGAGAACATAACAAACGCAGCCAAACAGACGAAGAGCAGAGTAGTTAGGAAGAAGACCACAGAGACGCTCAACAGAGATCGCACCCTGAAGAGCAGAAGAGGGCTGGATGTTGACGAGATAGATGGCAGTGGAAACAGCCTCGGCCCAAAAGTGAGGTGGAATAGAGGCGGCAATCATCGATTACGAGCCGCTCTCAAGAAGGTGACGATGCTTGCGCCACGACACCATTCTCGAGCATGAGCACCGTGACAAGAGAATCGAAGGAAAGTGCCTCGCTTTCAAAGGAAGCTGCGCAGGTAACGAGAGAGGTACTCGCCAACAGAGTCAGCACGAAAGAAACGAATAGGAGTGGAGAACTGTGTACGAACCATAGTGGCAAATTGTTTATAGATAGACAAGGCCTCACTACAAGAAGACATGAAATATATCCAAGTGTGGCAAGAGAAATCATCTATAAATATGATATAATATCAATGACCCCCTTTCGAAACGAGGGGAGCCGGACCCCAAACATCTGAATGAACAAAATCAAATGGACGCTGAGACACCGACTCACTATGAGGATAAGGAAGTCAGATCTGCTTACCTAACTTACGACCTTAACAATCTAAAGACACGTCTCTGAGATAGACCCCAGAAGGCCACGATGAACTAAAGACAGCAGGCACGAGATCCACACAGATGACCAAGACGGTGATGCCACTTCTTTGAAAGAGTTGGTAGACGGAGTGGCGAAGCGGAGAGACCGGCAAGGACAATGGCGGCGGAAGGAAGGTGAAGCTACCAAGCTCCCGAGACGCCATGAGTCAAGGCGCCGAGGCCGAACCAACCGAGCTCCGTGTGGCGGTTCTCAACACAACAAGAGTCGAGTTGAGAATGACCCAACAACCAAGGTCAATGAATCGCCCAAACAGAAGAAGCTACATGGTAAGGCGAGGAACATGAGCAACAGAAGGAACATGAAAAGATGAGTTGCTAAGAGGTCCTTGACCAGAGACAGAAAGAGAGGTATCATCAGTAGTAAGAACACTAACAAGAGAATCAAGAGGTGTAATGAAAAACAGAGTGGAAGAATCAGAAGTCATGTGAAAAGATGCTCCAGAATCAAGAATCCACGGGAGGTATCTCGACAGTAGGGGTGGTTTCGCAGCGCAGAAGAGTCAATAGCAAAACTGCCGAGGATAACCTGAAGCAGCAAAGGCCGAAGTCCGCTATCTCTGCCGATGAGAGAAATCAAGGAAGTCGACTGACGTCGATGTAGAAGCACCGATGCGGTGCTAGTAAAAGAACGGCGTGAAAGATGTCGCCGCTTATATAGCATCGAACTCAATGTGGCCGACCTTGTCGCAATAGGAGTAGTGAGGACACCACCGCCAGATGGAGGCGGCCACCACCACTGTGGCGACCACCTGGAGGAGGCGATGTCAAGCGTGGAAGCGATCGATGTAGCAGTGGACGAATGCGGCGAAACACGAGGGAGTGGCATCGCATCAAAGACCACTCAAAGTAGTCTCTCTCACAGATATCTCGGTAGAGCCTCCAGAGAGTGGCACGAGGTGGCGTGCAAGGAGCCGGCACGCCTGCTCGAACTCAGGGGCGAAGGCAAGTAACGAATCGTGAGACACGCTGAAACTCCGTCAAGACGCATACCAGCAAAGACGGACAGAGCAACAACAAGAAGCGGCCCGAGAGTCCAATGACGCCAGCGCCAAGCAGAGCTCGAGCGTAAAAGCGCCAACAAGAGCATCACCTTGTTGAAGAGAGTGCTCTAGCGGACCACGGATAGGTAGAGGCATCACCGTAAGGCTCGTGAGCAATCGAAGGTGAGTCCACATCCGAAAGCCGAAGAGTCCCACAACCTCGTAAGAGAACCGAGGTCGACATCGGCGATGAAGACAAAGAAGCACGGAGTGTCGCTGCTGCATTCATCGAGCGTGGCGGTTAGTCGATCCTTGTAGGACTCCAGAGCCTCTTGGTAGGCAGAGGCAGCCTCATCATCAGCAAGACGAGCGACCTCAGCAGCAGCCTTGTCGACTGTCGGGGGCAACGCGATAGGTGTAGGCTCTGTCGGAGGAGTAGGGCAAGGCAGGCATGTGACATCGCCAGAGAGGACGCCCCAGAGACGAAGACCACGCATGTGGATGCGCATGTGAGACACGAAGTTGGTGTAATTAACACCATCGAAGATCACCAGCAATGCGAGGAAACAAGACCATTGGTAGGCGTACCGACGCCGCCGCGCGGCTAGAGCGACTATTTTTCTTTCTTTTTGATGTTTCTTGGCCGGACTAAAAAAAAGCCTACGGCCCGTGCAAAAAACGCACTGCACGGCACAGCAATAAGCGGCGATAACGCATGCAGATCCAAGAATCGGCGGAGGTCGGCGACACAAGACGGAGTGATCGGTGATTCAACACGGAGCGATTGGCGGCAGCGTGGCAAGATTAGCGGCACAGTGTTCACTGCTACCAGTGCAGACTCGAAAGACGGCGACGGCCCGGCAGCGAGGAGGAGGAGGAAGCCGCCGGCAGTTTAGGCGGGGAGGAGACGAAGTTCGCGTCCGAAAGAGGAAAACCTAATTGGATCTGATACCATGTTATGAATAGCAACTTATATTACCAGGGGGCCAAATGGCCAGTATATATATACAAAGTACAGGAGGTGAATATGCAAATAACCCCTCATAACAATGGGGAATAACACACTATACATGCGGGGTGTGGCAGGTATCTGGACCACGACAACATTGCGCTGCTGCCCCGCGCAGCTTGTCCATGCCACCGACGCCTCCTGCAACGTCAAGACACGCCAACAGACCGCAATCGTCGTTGCTGTCTATTGGAGCGTTGCGGGCCATCTTCCATGCAATGTTCTGTCGGCGCCACGACCTCTCGTCAACATGGGGTCTCCTAGGGCTTCAGTCATGGCCGCCACCATAGCTCGAGAACGAGCTGTCGCGAAAAGATGGGAGTAGTGTCATGGGTCAGGTACTGTTCACGCACAGTACCATAGGTACTATAGCAGCAGGATTAGGAAGGGATTACCTTCCCAATAAGAATATCTATTTCTCTAAATAGTTGATTAGTTTCCTTGTATAGGGATTAGTTAATCGGAAAGATTATCTATTAGTTAGGAAGTCATCATTTAGATTGATTTTATCCATAATTGTTAGAAGAGCCCTCTATATAAGGAGGCTTATTGTAATCGTTGGCATTAAGCAATGAGAATACAATAGTCTACGTCTCAATCTCCTTCGTCTCCCCAATCTATAGTCATCCCTCTCCCCTAGCAGCCGACGCCACCCGGCTATCCTCCCGGTGATATTTACCCCTATGATCTAAGGATCATAACACAGTTCTTTTCACTTCAGCTTGAGTTGGAGACGCTTCACTAGGAGAACTCCTCCATCGATGACTTCTTCCAAGCATTGGACAGTCTCTGGCGCTAGCTGGACATGCTAGCTTCTCCGCTCTGCCAAGAGTGTCATAAGGTGCAGAAGGCGGATCGTGGCCGCCTTCGCCTTTATGACTTCGTCTGTCATCTTCGCCCAGAGATTGAGCCTGTCAGGGCTCAACTGCTGAGCCGCTCACCACGACCGACAGTCACCGATGCTCTTTCGACGCTTTATGCTGGGGAGCTTCGCCACGGGTTAGCAACACAGTTTGTTTCGACTGTGCTTGCTACCCCTTCTTCGACTCAAGGTTATTAAGTCGGCAAGTCGACACTACTCTCGTAGTGACCGACTTGCCGACTAGTCGACTCGTCGGCCGACTAGTCGATATCTACTGTTTACAGGAAATCCTTTGATTCCTTCCGACCTCCACCCTAGTCCCCTACTTTAGCTGCCCTTCGATCCCACCCCAGTCGGCCCATCAGGAAATAAAAGCCCAAGCCCACCACTTCTCCTCTCTCTCCCTTCTCAACCCCATCGCATTTGCGTCCTCTTCTCATCTCCCTCCCTCCCCCAGCGCGTCCTCTTCTCATCTCTCTCCTCCTCACATGCACAAGATCCTCTCTCCTCCCCGACGGCAAAGATCCTCTCTCTCTCCTCCAAGGCCTCTTCCTCCTCCCTGATCCGGCAGATCCTCTTCTCTCCCGGATCCCAAGATCCTCTTCTCCTCCCGGATCCGGCCAAGACAGAGCCTCCTCGCTCGCCTCCCGCCTAAATCTGCTCTCCAACGTCAAGACGGGCGACGGGCGACAAGAAGGCGACGAGCGACGGCAAGGCGGAGGCGACGCCTTGGCCTTCTGGTGGTGCCTTAGGAGTCGCTGACAGCGAATGCGGCAAGAAGGCGATGGCGATGGCGATGATGCGACGGTTGGCGCAAGTCGAGTCGCCACTCGGTTGTTTCTTCACGACTAGTCGACGACTTAATAGGAATGCTTCGACTACACCGACGGCCGCTCGACTACGCCTCCTCGTGTCTGTTGCCTCGCTTTTGTAATCGATCGTGGTTCAAGGCAATTATTGCAAGAACTTCTGCACGACTACCAGAGTTGTGCGATGCGAAAAAAGCGAAACAAAGCGTATGGGGGCAGATGCACACTATCTTATTCTTTTGTCATGAAATTATAAAATTTATCTCATAAATATATAACATGGTCCACCAAGTGATGGTATAGATTTATTTTCTCTGATTAACATGAGGTTTTTTTTGAATCAGCATTACATGCTCCGTTGCTCCCTTTCATTGCCCTTCACTCTATCACAAAACTGGAATCATGAAGAATCTTCCCTGAGTTTTTTTAGGAAGAAGACCATTTTGCAACCCCCCCCTGATACGGGGTCGCCCGATCTTCTCGACGTAGGATTAAGATACTCATGTGTAGTCTCTCGAATCATAGTGATCCTCCATTGCCAATGCAAGAACAAACACTCTTTAATTCACAAGAACACACGCGCCAGACTTCACGACCACCAAAGCGAAGCCCTATCACACTCCCAATTCCCAGCGGAAAAGTTGAACGATCTCAATTAGCAAGAACTCTCAATTTTCCCCATTGATGCCATCGGCTATCAAGAAGAAAGCGATCTGTTTTTATTTAATCTCAAAAATCGGGTTCCCCCTTACAAGGTGGCGGCGGATGCTACTTATCACGCCTCAGCAAAACCTTACGCACGCACGCATATATGGGCCTTGGGCCGGTTCTGAGTAAAATATGGATTTCCTAATTGTGGTTCTGTAATCCATGTTTGTTTCGTACTCACGTGGCTTGACCGAAGGCTTGACCGAACAAAGCCATTTGGCTGCCTAATGACCGAAGCATGGCTTGACCCAAGCATGGTATCTAGCCAACTACTTTTGGTTTTTATTTTCCACGCTTTGGGTTGGTTCTTCATGAGGTTGGGCCTACCCTTGTAGCTTGAGCTTGGACTTGGAATCCTTTCCCGTATGACCCCTTGCTCCGCAAGTGTAGCTCATTTCTACGACTTTGCTCTCAGCCTTTCTCTTGGGTCCAAAGTCCTCACAATATTCATACCTGAGAACACACAACGTGTTTGCATTAGGTAGTAGCCAATTCTCATCCAAGATAATAGGAAATTCATTAAGAAACAAAAGCACCTGTTGATTTAGAAGTTTGGCTCTTGCTCCAGTCATTGGACCTTTTGGTGTTTCATGAACATCCTCATGCACACTTGGAGTGTAAAATGTAGTAGTAGCAGGGATGTGCTCGTCACCCCCCCCCCCCAAACTATCACAAAAGTCCAATTTACACCCTGAACTATAAAACCGTCCAAATTACACCCTCAACTTTTAATACCGGTGCAAATCACCCCTCAATAGTGGTTTTACAGGTGGTTTGCCCTGCTGGCTGCTGATATCATCTATCATTGCCATGTTGGAGGAAAAAAAACATCTCCCACTCAACTAATTTTGCCACATCACCCCAATCTCTAGCTCTCTTCCTCCTCTCTCCCTAATTCCCAAGGAACAGGTGGCGGGGCGTGCTCTGCTTGCGGCCCGTGCGAGCACAAGCCTACGGCAGAGCAGCCTGGTAGCACAACCCAGTCTCTTGGCAAGGTGGAGTCACGAGGCCCAGCCGCCCAGCTAGAGATCAAACTCACCGGTGACGCGTGCAGCAGCACGGTCACCAGTGCGTGTTCCCTGCTCGTGAGCAAGCTCCCGGGAGAGCAGCTCGACGGCGTGGCCCAACCGTCAGGCGATGTGGAGCCATGAGGCCCAGCCAGAACTTGAACTCGACGATGACACGTGCAACAGTGGGTCCATACGAGAGTATAATCGATCTAATTCTAATGGCCAGAATATCTTGGCCCATTATCACATCCAACAAGATCACGACCCAGTAACAAAGATTGAATCCATCCTGGAATTAATTAAACCATAGTCTACTTCATATGAGATCTTTAAGCCTTTAAGGTTGTAACGATACCCGGTGAGTCCCCTTCTTCTCATTCTGCATCAGTACTCATTCCAATGTTAGCTCGTGAGCTGTTGAGGCTGACATGTTTGCCGCCGTGGTCGAGGATGGAGTGATGTGCCGTTGCCATGGTTGTCACGGCGTTGCCTTGGTGTCGCGGCGGTCTGGAGGGGACGCCATGGAGGCTCGCCTCGCCTTGGCCATCTAAGTGGGCACCCAGGAAAGCTTGGCGTCCGTGGCGTTGCCACGGCGAGAAGCTAGGCAGGCACCTTGGCCACCTGCGCCTACACGATAAGTGAAGGCTGTGAAGAGGCTAGGGGGCGTCGGGCGTGACTTGAGAAGCAAAGCTATCGGGCATCGGGCGGGAGAAGTGAAGCTGCACGTGGAACCCTAGCCATCGCCGCCCCTCACTATGTCGGCCGCCGACCGTCGGCGAGTCCCCCCCCCCTCTAACGCCAAGTACTCCCTCCTCCACTCCCTCTACTTCTTTTTTCTTGAGTTCTTCTCCCGATTTGTCCTCTCCTCCTTGTTTTTCTTGAGTTGTGCTCCCGATTTGTCTTCCTCTTCATTCTACTTCTTTTTTTTTCCTTTGTTCCACTTCCTCTGCTCCAGATTTGCTCCCGATGGGGGTTGCTAGGCTGTAGCTCGCTGTATCTCGCCTTGAGGATGCCATGGCGCCTCTCAGGCGCCATGGTCGCCATGTTGTGGTAGTTGCTGGGGTATGGGTCCGAGGACCGAGGGTAGGACACTCGCCCTCATCTAACTGCCAGCAGGGCTCTTCCCTGTAAGGTAGCGAGGCTCTGAGGCCTGATTAGCCAGTGAGGCGAGGGATCGCCCTCCAAGCTCAGCTGAGACTCTTCCCGATGAACAAGGAGGCTCTGATATTTAACCAACCGGTTAGGGACTGACTTTGTTTATTTCTTTTTTTCCTTGATAATGGATACATGCTATCTCTTCACCCCTAAGAAATAATCTATAAGGAAACTTATCTCTAACAATCCAATCTAATAATAACCTGCCTAACTAATAGATACTACCAAACAAACACCCAATAGAAAGATTCCTAAATAACAAATCCTGCCTAACACATGTGTTGCTACAGTGCACGCACGATGCAGCACACACCCCTCGTTGCTACAGTTCACGCGCGCTACAGTACTCCGTGGGGTACTGGCCCATAACACGCCAAGTACGCCATGACAACCATGGTCATTGCTATTGCTCGTTCGTCGCTTCTCTTCCTTGTCTTCTGCAAGAGGCCATGGTGGGCGCTTAGGGGGTGGACCAAGGCACGAGTCACGGCTGGAGTAGTGCAGCGCTACTTAGGCATGGAGTCAGGCGGGCCGTGGTTGACGTAGCAGGGTTGGGCGGCCCCGGCCAATTAGCTTGAGCCGCTTGGGTACGGGGCATACATCAGAGAAAGGAGTGAGGATAGAGAAGGAAGAGAAGAGGAAAGAGGGGAGACATTCTCTCTTTTTTTTGTGCTGAATTCACCATTTACGGTTGACTGGGATGCCATGTCAACATATATTCCTTACTAGGCTGCCACGTCAGCGAAAAATCAGGTGGTTTTGGGGCAAGGGGGTTATTTGCACCGGTTTTGATTATTGAAATTTGAGGGTGCTATTCAGACGATTTGTAGTTGAAGTTGTAAATTAGACTTTTGTGATAGTTGAGGGGAGTAAGATGAACTTATTCCTTTTTTTGGACAGATCCCTGAGGTAGTAATTGCATCGAAAGTTCCCATGAAATTAACAATCATCACGATGCCTCACATTAGATTCAAAATGTTCAAGACCTCTCAATGGATATTTGATATAGTGATACATTAAATTAAAAAGATACCATGATCCCAAAAAGCACAGGCCAATAAGACCAGCTCTAGAACTCCGGATAATTCCTATTTGTCACATCCTTTTTGCAACAGTCTTGGGTTATGTTGCACGGACACAGACACGGCATGTCCGACACGACACGTGTTGGACACAGGATTCGACATTTTCCAAAAAACTAATGACACGGGGACACAGCTATATATATATATATATATATATATATATATATATATATATATATATATATATATATATATATATATATATATATATATATATAATTTCTCTCATGCCTATTACTATATTTATTTCACAATAACAATCAGCAAGAATGGCAAATGCTACATGTTTATGTTAAACAAAACAAAGAGCCATAGAGCGCGGCAATAATGTGCAACAAAGCAACATGTACCTTCAGCATGCATGGCCCTAGTGGCTTGAATTCCAACATCCATGATGTGCAAGGAAGCAACATGTGCTCCCATTCCTTTCGCAGCAAGAACATGAGGGGGAAAAGTATAAATCAGATCTGCAGGTGGAGCCAGCAGGGATGGAGGAGGCAGCGGCGGGAGAGGGTTGTTGAGGTCGAGCATGCAGGAGAAAATAAGCATGTACAAGCTTAGATCTGAAACACATGAGCACAACCATGCGGGCTTAGGAGAGGAAGGAGAGTAATGAAGGCTGAGGTGAGTAGGGAGGATGAGGAAGGAACAGTCAAGACGATTTGGGACTTACTCGGGTCACCACCGGTCGCCAGAGGAGGGGTCGCCACCGGAGAGGATGTTGTGACAAGGGAAAGACTCGAGAGGGAGGAGAGGTGCGGGCATGCGGCACTTCTGGCTCTCTGGGCGAGCAAGGGGGTTGAGGGTGTTGTAGGGTTAAGGGTTGCGAGTTAAGTGGGTTGGGTCGTGTCGGGGATGTGTCCACAGCGTGTCAGAAATCAAAAATCATTTTTTTTTTCGAATGGCAATTATTGGACACATTAGAAATACGTATTGGAGACGCGTTGGGGCCATGTTCGTGTCCGATACGGTGTCCGACACAGACACGACACTTTCCTGGCGTGTCCGTGTATCATAGCTCTTGGGTCCAGGAAAAATTTGAATGATTACAATGTTTATTTGGCCTTAGCTAGAGAATCATGACGGTGTAACAACAAATTAATACTTGACAACTAAGGCGACTAAAAAATATGCTTCACAGCATGAAGATCTTGGTATAGCATGTTTCAATGGGATGGCAACCACTGACCAACACTGAAGGATTGTCAAATAGAGTAACAACGGTATTGATATTTTTGGAGATCATGTGTATGATCCTAATCTTAGTGTTGAACAATTGACATCGGTGTCAAGGTGTTTGGGGATCAAAACCTCAGTTTAGCAAATTGTCAGATTTGCTGTCAAACTGCAGGCGGTCAGACCGGCCAGTGACCAGCGGTCAGACCGGACGGGGTTAAAAAGGTTGAATTTTGAGGAATGTGATCAAACACTTATGTGGGAGTGTTAGGAGGTGTGTTTGTACCAGGTTTCATGGAAATGGAGTTTCGAGGAAAAACTAGATATAGTTTTGCCAAAATGTCCAGAGAGGGTGTTTTCTAGGATGTGGGAAAATTCTGGGAGCGGTCAGACCGACCAGGGCGAGTTCATGCACTGGGAAGGTGGTGAATTTTGTGGGATTGGCTAAAGTCATGGGTTTCAGTGCGTAGGTGTGGCATGCTGCATGTTTTGGCTAACGTGGATCAAGTTGCGAGAAACTTGCGTTCGGAATCGATTTCTTAGTCTATTGTGCAGGTGGTTTGGAGTCGACTACGGTCAACGGCGAGGATGATCGGAACTAGGCTAGGAGAGCTGAGGTCCAGAATGATCGAAGATGTCAAGTGAAGTGGTTGGACTAAAGGATGGCGCAAGATGGATAAGAACAATCGAACAAGAAGTTCAGTGCAACGGTTGCATCAGGTGGCTTAGGGGTCGGTGCAAGTGTCATGGTGATTCCGGTGGGAGCCAGATGGGAGAGACTTGCCGACATCAAGAGAGTCATTGATGAACCTACGCGTGGCAAAGCATGTAATAGCTTCACAATGATTTCCAAATGCTTGCTTGTGGGATCTGATCTAAGGTCGTCTTAACCATCTTCCACCCACTAGCAAGCTTTTGGATCAAGTTTTGATTTTCCCCGGTTTTCGGGCCTTCTTGACCTCGATCAAGAAATTTATGGAACCTTGGCTTTGATCGTCCCGACTATTGATTGGAATAGGTTTCTGACCTTCTTGATGAGCTATGTCTGATATCTCAGGGGATTTGGATCTCGGAATCAAAAGTTATGTTGTTTTGGAGATCTTTCGGGTTGTTGTTCTTGCATCCAGCGGTCAAACCGGCCCACGAGTGGTCAGACCGGTCGAGAGGTTTTGTCCTCGGGGTTTTTTGGGTTCAACGCAAGACTTCCATTGTGCTCTTGTGCTTTTGATCTTCATAGCTTTCCAATAGCATTGGAGTGATAAAGAAGTTGAATAATGAATACCGTAGGTGGTGAAAAAGATAGGTGTAAATTGCCTAGCAAAGGGGCAAGGAAAGCAACTTTTGAGCAAATTTCATGGCAACATGCAAATTCCAAGTACTCAAGAACTAAAAATAGAAGAGGGGATGCTAACTAGCATATATTACTCCCATGATATTTGCAAAAGTAGTGCTTCTATGCTCTTAAAAAAACTAAATTGCACAAATCCCAAAGCAGTTTTGTATTGAATCTTGAATTTGTAGAATTCAGACCAATCTCCCTCTCCATTTTTGTCCTTTGAACTTTTTTTTCAAAAACAGAGTACCTTAAAAATATCATTCTTGGACTAACTATTACTCCCTCGTTGATTTTTATAAGGTGCGGTTTGACTTGGCATAGTGGTAACTTGAACTTTGACCGTTAATTACAGTATATTGTTAATAACTACAAAATCATGATGATGTGAAAGTACCTTCAAATACAAATTTAATGGTACCACTTTTGTGTCACTAAACCTATATATTGTTGGACTAATTGTTGGTCAAACATTACAAAGTTTGAATCTTGAAATGTGTGGGCACCTTATAAACGGAGGGAGTAACATCCAACACATGTTCTATTCGTGTGCTTAATGTTGCTAAGTCACTTTATATTAAAACACAGTGATATGTATATATTTCTAGAAATTTCAACCGAAGTTTCAATGTTAAGTCACAGTTGTAGTCATTGTTGGATAGTTGCAACTTTCAACTAGTTGTATGCATGTTTCTGTGAAGAATAAATAAAACTCAATGATGAAAATTTAGTGCCCACATAACACAGTTACAGACTGCCCAAGTCAACTTCATGGCCTGCATATATGCACACCATAAAGGTCCATGCCCTACCTACTATCGAATCAGAAGCAGTTTTCACATGTATAAATAATTTAGCTTAAGGTTGACGATCTGAACCGTAAGTATAATTGATTTCAACAAGGAGAAGGGTTATAAGTTGGATGATTTGAACATTGGCTAGGCTAAAAGAGATCAAGTGCCAACCAAGTAAATTGTAGGAATGCAATACATCTATGGTTCTAGACAATAGTATCAAACCCTGCTTTAGAATTAAGAACATGACAGGTAAAAGATGAATAAATTGGTGTTTAAGTCATACCTTCTAGCATGTATTGCAAGCTTTAGCCACCTTCTGTCCAGCTGCAGCCTGGTCTCGAATCTAGTCATCTTGGCATTGATAGTCTTATGAGGTTATCGGTGTCATCCCTTCTCCCAAGAGAGACATAAATATCAGCAAGCATCTTATAGTTGGCTAGATTTTCTGGATCCAAAGACAAGAGATGCCTATCTGCTGCTTCTCCAATCTCCAAATCTCCGCATGAACGGGAAGCACTTAGCAATGTCCCCCACAATATAGCATTATTCAAGTGTTCAGAAAGAGTATTTTTTTTATCAGGTCATATGCATCAGTCAAGCATCCAGTACGACAGAGCATATCAACAACACATCAGATATGCTCAATATCTGGCTCCAGACCGTACTGCTCTTCCATGCGCTTGAGCAAGTCCATTCCCTCCTCAACAAGACCTGTGTTTTTACATGCAGAAAACACAGCAAGAAAAGTGTAATGGTTCGGTTGTAATTATGTTTCCTTCATCAGCTCAAAAAGCTTAACAACTTCAGCAGCATGTCCATTGCAGGCATATACATGCTTCATAGAAGTACAAGAGATTACATCCTTATCCACAATCCCACTAAAGGCATCGACTGAATGCCTAAGACTCCCACATCGACCATACATGCTAATAAGGGAATTAGCAATTGCCCTTTCATTCTGGAAACCACTTTTAACAATCTGACGTGTGCTTCCATCCCCTTTTTCACAGATGGAATTGAAGAGATCATAGGTAGGATCTCCAATAATGTAACAGCGTCCGGATCAATGCCTATCCTCTGCATTTCTACTCCAAATCCTATTGCCTTTTCCACTTGTCCAAGCTCCCCACAGCCTTTGATCATAGCATTCATGCAACTACATCATCTCTAACTTTTGCAACTCCATGTAGAAGACCAATTGAGGAACCTAACTTTCCACACTTTGCATACATATATATTAGTGCAGTTACCACAGAGGGGTCTGTCTTGAATTTACTGCCATTACACATCACATAGTTTTCTTCAATCCATTTTCCTCCTCTCCAATCCCCCAACTCAGCGCAGGCCATAATCACACTGAGCAAGATAGACCTAACGACCAACACTGCCGAATTTGAAGCCATCCAATGGAAAAGCTTAAGAGCATAACCCGGTTGCCCGTTCCGCACAATCCCACCAATGATCGAACTCCAAGCGATGGAATCTTTCATCGCCATCTGACAAAACAACATCACAGCCTCGCCCAAACAGCCAAACTCAACATACAGCTCCAGGAGAACATTGGAGACAAAGAGATTAAGGTGGAAGCCAGACTTCACTACAATGGCATGCATCGTACCACAGCCCTTCCAAGTACCAAAACCTGCATAGCCAGAAAGCAACTCACCAGCGTCGCCTCAGTCGGAAGCACTCCATCCATGGACCTCATCCTTTTAAACAGCACCGCAGCCTCGCCCAAGCACCCGGCACGGGCATAACCAGCAATCGCTGCGTTCCGCACCACAGCGTCCCGGCGCGGCATTGCATCAAACACCATACGAGCAGTCGCCATATCCCCGGCTTCAGAATACATTCCAATCAGGGCCGTCGCGACAAGCAAGTCAGACGCAAACCCTTTGGCAGCTGAGTCACTCCCGATACGCCGGCCAAGCTCAAACTCCGACGCGCGCGCGCGCGCGCGCGCCGTCACGGCGAGGTGGTAGGTGTGGCGGTCGGGCGGGCACGCCATTTCTCGGAAGAGACCAACTGTGTCAGGACCCGACTTTTCTGAAGAAAACTGAAGCAGTTGAAGCTGTCGCTGGTGAGAAGAGGAAGTTGAAGTCTGCGCGGAACTTAACGCTTCGTCGATTTCGACTTGGGCTGGATGTAAGGCGAAGATGGGCGCAAGCTACTCGGAAGACTGATCCAACGATCAGGAGTGTTTTATTATTTACTGTTTACGTCATCCAGTTTGTCGTTTAACTAAAGACTCTGAACTCAGTTGTTTACCTCGGCAGAGTTACTTTCAGTTGTTTTACTCATGCTGTAACTCGTGGTTAATCCCTGGGTATATACCAATGGAGTTGGAATGAGAAGGCAAAAAAACCACCAAATTATCGTCTCTTTAGTTGTTAGCTTCTAGAACCCTAGTTAACTTTCCTCTTCTAAAACCAGGTTCTCTTTTCTGAATCAGTTTTTTGATCTCTGAAATCTTGGGACCTGTCATTCTGGTATCAGAGCGTCACTCACGATCCTTGGAAGGAAATCTGGACGAACAAAGGTTGGGGCGATCGCAAGATCTGCTGCCGTAAAATCCCGGAGTTCAACCAGATTTGGATTTCGGCGGAGTAGTAAATGGTGGCAAAGACTCGATCACAAGGCTCAATCGAAGGAGAAGAACTCGAAATGGAGAACAGGGCGGAGATCATCAAGATCTATAAGAAGCTGGAAGAACTAGAGACTTTGAAGACCGATGTGGCCGAGATCAAGAAGCTGTTAGTCGCTCAGCTGTCGCAATCTTCTGGTCAGGGTGTTGGAGCACCGATATCTGAATCCAGAGAAGAAAGAACGGGACCATCAGATCTGGGCGCTGGCATCATTTGGGCGTCTGAGCAAAATAGAAGGGCTGAAGCGCAAACATCTTTTTTTGTGGAACCAAATACGGTAATACATAACTCTCAACCTGTGTTTTCTTCAGCCATCCGAAACACATCACAAGTAGATCTGGTTGATAGAACCGGCGAAGCTTACAGGAGAACAGCACAGCCACCTATAACCGCACCTATTATGAGTAATACGGGAGGTCATCCAGGTCCAGGAATACCACCTGTACCACCATGGAACTGGCATACTAATGCTTCGGCTGTTATGGCTCAGAGGTTTTATCATCCATCAATGAATAATAGCCCAAACAATGATACTCATTTGCCTGTCCAAGCTGGAATGTATACATCTAACTATCCTGGAGTAAACCTGATAAACCAAAATGGGGGAACAAACTGGAACTGTAACAGCGGTACTCACCAATATGCTGATGCGGTTTTGAGAGGACCCAAACTTGAACTTCCGGTTTTTTCAGGAGAGGAACCAATGGGGTGGCTGGAGCAATGTGAAAGGTTTTTTGAAATGGCTGGGATTCCTAGGGAGCAATGGGTGAATCTAGCCACAGGACACTTTGTTGGGAAGGCTCATACCTGGTTTAAAGGCATTGGCATTGCTTGGCAAGTGCTAAATTGGCAACAATTAGTTGCCATGATAACTGACAGGTTCTCTGAAGCAGGGGCACATGAAGCAGTTGAGAAACTACAAAACATGAAACACATGAGCAGTGTGAGTAAGTACATTGATTACTATGAGAAGTGTGTGGAACTAGTGAGGAGAGACCATCCATACTTGCAGGAGGCTTTCTTAATGAGCTGTTTTATTGGTGGTCTAAAGGAGGAAATCAAATATGGTGTTTGCATGCATCAGCCGAAAGGCTTGTTGGAGGCATATTGGTTGGCAAAATTAGAAGAAAAGGCAGTAATGGCCAAGAGAACTAGTTACTCAAATGCATTGAACAGAAACAAAGTCAATATCACTAACTCCAGAACTGGACCGACTAAGGAAATGAATGCTGAAAGTAAAGACAAGGGAAAGCTTCAGCAACAGCAAAGCAGTAAAAGGAATTGTTGGCATTGTAATGAGCCATGGGTACCGGGGCATAACCTGAGATGCAAGGTCAAGAGGGCACTGAATGTGATTCTGATGCAAGGGGAGGATGGAGAGGCTGAGAACACTGACGAATCAGAATTGATTAAGGAATCTGGGTTTGTTACCGCCCCTGGAAGTCCAGTGGAACCCGAAGGAGAGCAACAGAAGGATCAATTACTAGTGATTTCCAATCATGCTATGAGTGGATTCTCTGGACCTGTAGCATTTTCCTTGAGGACAATGTTTGGGGGAAAACAAGCAATGATGCTAGTGGACAGCAGGAGTACAAATTCCTTTATGGATTATGAGTTTGCCATCAAGAGTAGATGCAGCTTAATAATACAACCATCCAAGAAAGTAACAGTAGCTGGAGGTGGAGAATTATGCACCAGTGCAAGAACCAAAGATCTAACATACAAGGTTCAAGGTTGTACCTTTACCAATTCATTTCAGCTATTGAAACTTGGTAACTATGATGTGATTCTCGGGGCAGATTGGATCTATGATCATAGTCCAATTGGGATGAACCTTAAGACTAGAGAATTGACCATTCACAAGGAGGGCAAGATGGAGGTTCTTAAAGATGAGTCCATTTTAGAAAAAAAAACCAGCTTGTGGGGGCTACCAAACTGGAGAAGCTTATGAGAACTGAGGTACTGGGCTGCATGATTCAGGTTAATTGGACTCAAGAAGTAGAACTTAATGACTCCAGCAAATTACCCAAAGAGGTACAAGAAGTATTAAATCGATATGCTGAGATTTTTGAGGAACCTAAAGGCTTGCCACCCAAGAGAGAATGTGATCACGCAATACCACTAAAGAGCAATTCTGATCCTCCTAATATCCGGCCATATAGAACACCGCATCATCAAAAGGATGCCATGGAGGATATCATTAGACAGTTACTGGAGTCAGAAGAAATCCGTGCTAGTGTGAGTCCTTACTCATCGCCAACCATAATGGTAAGGAAGAAGGATGGTTCTTGGAGGTTGTGTGTGGATTATCGACAGCTCAACTCGATGACAATTAAGAACAAATTTCCTATGCTGATCATAGAGGGTCTACTTGATGAGTTACATGGAGCAACTATTTTCTCTAAGCTGGACCTCAGGTCAGGATACCACCAAATCCGGATGGTTGAGGAGGATATATATAAAACGGCATTGAGGACTCATCTTGGTCATTATGAATACACTGTCATGCCATTTGGTCTGACCAATGCTCCTGCGACCTTCCAGTCCCTAATGAATCAAATTTTTGGAAATCAGTTGAGGAAATTTATACTTGTCTTCTTTGATGATATATTAGTTTATAGTAAGAATTTGACAGAGCATGTTCAGCATTTACAGCAAACCTTACATATACTGAGTCTTAATCAGTTAAAGGCAAGAAGAAGTAAGTGTTGTTTTGCTATGAAGGAAATAGGATATTTGGGTCATGTAATCAGTGAAGCGGGAGTGGCTACAGATCCTAAGAAGATAGCAGATGTGGTGAATTGGCCTATTCCTGACTCTGTGACTAAGCTGAAGGGATTTTTGGGCCTCACTGGATATTATAGGAGATTTGTGAGAGGATATGGTAAGATTTGCAAACCACTCTTTGATATTCTGAAGAAAGATTCGTTTAAGTGGGAAGAAGCTCAAACTATAGCATTTGACACTTTAAAGAGGGCTATGACTACTTGTCCAGTTTTGGCAATTCCGGATTTTTCTAAACCTTTTATATTAGAAACAGATGCTTGTGGTAATGGATTGGGGGCGGTATTGATGCAAGAAGGCAGGCCCATTGCTTTTCATAGTAAAACCTTGGGAGTAAGGGCTATAGCTCAATCAATATATGAAAAGGAGGCAATGGCTATTCTTGAAGCATTAAAGAAATGGAGACATTACCTATTGGGCAATCAAGTAATAATCAGAACAGACCAAAAGAGTCTAAAATATATTACCACACAGAGACTGGTGGAGGGAGTACAACACAAACTACTCCTCAAGTTAATGGAGTTTGACTATAGAGTGGAATACAAAAAAGGGAAAGAAAATGTAGCTGCGGATGCGTTATCAAGGAAAAATGCCAACTCTCCAACCAAGGAAATACATTGTCATGCTCTTGTGACTATTCTGCCGGCCTGGGTAGATGATGTGAAAGGGAGTTATATAAATGATCCTTGTTATGAAAAATTGATACATTCTGAACCGAGTTCAGTTGAAGATGAACGCAGTTATATCATGGACTCGGGACTGATCAAGTACAAGGGAAGAATATATGTGGGAGTTACAAATGATATACGAGCAAAGATTTTGGACTCATTTCACTCTTCACCATTGGGAGGCCATTCAGGAATGAGGGCGACATACCATAGAGTGAAGAAGCTGTTTTATTGGCCCAAACTCAAGAAGGAAGTGGAACTGTTAGTGGCTCAATGCCCTGTATGTCAAGTGACTAAATCAGAACATGTTCTCATTCCTGGGTTGTTGAATCCATTAGAAGTACCCGACATGGCATGGACACACATTAGCATGGACTTCATTGAAGGTTTGCCCAAGTCCAAGGGAAAGGAGGTAATTTTAGTGGTGGTTGATAGATTTACGAAGTATGCTCATTTCCTACCCTTATCACATCCGTATACAGTACCCCAAGTTGTGCAAGTGTTCATGGATAACATTTTTAAATTGCATGGAATGCCGATTGCGATTGTGACAGATCGTGGCCGAATCTTCACTAGCCATTTGTTCCAAGAGATTTTCAAATTGATGAATGTATCACTAAGATTGAGCAGTGCTTATCATCCACAAACGGACGGGCAAACCGAAAGAGTGAACCAATGCTTGGAATCATATCTAAGAAGTATGACTTTTCAAGAACCTAGAGAATAGATGGGGTGGTTAACTTTGGCCGAATGGTGGTATAATACGTCATATCATACCTCCCTAAAAACAACACCATTTCAAGCCTTGTATGGATATTCACCACCTAACATTGGAGAGCTTACAATTCCTTGCAATGTATCTGAAGAAGCCAGAATCACAGTGGAGCAGAAAGTGAAAATGATGGCTGAGTTAAAGGCAAACCTCCACAAAGCACAAGAGTGGATGAAGCACTTCGCCGATAAAAACAGATCTGAGAGACAATTTGAGGTGGGAGACATGGTGTACCTCAAAATGCAACCATATAGGCAAAATGCGCTCGGATTAAGGGGCTCCTTAAAGCTCAAGTCAAGGTTTTATGGTCCCTTCAAGATTCAAGAGAAAATAGGTGCGGTGGCATATAAATTGCAATTGCCGGATCATGCTGCTATACACCCGGTTTTTCATGTGAGTCAGCTAAAGAAGCACCTAGGATTGAATGCAGTGCCACTCCCAGGTTTACCATTAGTTGGAGAGAATGGAAAAATCAAAACCGAACCAGTGGCTGTCTTGGACCGTCGCATTATCCCGCGCAGAAATGAACCTGTAGCTCAGTTGTTAATTCAGTGGTTGAACCTGGGACCTGAAGATGCTACCTAGGAAGACTTGTCCTTTATTCGGAAGACCTTTCCTAATTTCTCTCCTTGAGGACAAGATCGATTTCGAAAGCTAAACTGTCAGACCCAACTTTTTCAAGAAAATCAAGCGATTGAAGCCGTCATTGGTGAGAAGAGGAAGTTGAAGTCTGCATGAACTTAACACTTCGCCGATTTCGACTTGGCCGGATGTAAGGCGAAGATGGGCGCAAGTTACTCGGAAGACCGATCCAACGATCGAGTGTTTTATTATTTATCGCTTACGCTATCCGCTTTGTCGTTTAACTAAAGACTCGAACTCGCTTGTTTACCTCGGCAGAGTTACTTTCAGCTTGTTTTACTCATGTCAGTAACTCGTGGTTAATCCTCGGTATATACCAAAGGAGTTGGAATGAGAAGGCAAAAACCACCAAATTATCATCTCTTTAGTTGTTAGCTTCCGTAACCCTAGTTAACTTTCTCTTCTAAAACCGTGTTCTCTTTTACTCAATCGGTTTTGATCTCTCGAAATCTTGGGACTGTCAAACCGCCAAAGTGAGGCCGTGAGCAAGGTATCCTCGAGCATGGCGTTGTAGAGGAGGGTTTAGGCCGGCCGAGACCGAGGCGTTCCTGGCACGCGTCGAACACCTTGCGCTGCAGATCGGCAAGGCCGAGGCGAAGAAGTGAGACGAGGAGGACGCGACATAACCGCTGTTTAAAGGCCCGAGACGACGGCGAAGCGCTTAAGCGGCGGACGTCGCCGGAGGCGGGGTGTCCGTGAGCGGAGACGGCGGCGGCGAGGGCTTCTTTGAGGGCTTGGTACCGGTAGGTCGCGACGGGCATTTAGACGGATCGGAGTTCGTGTTTGAACGAAGGCGCGTAATGGCCGGGCTTGTATAGCGTTTTGCTCGCTAAACTACATTTAGACAAATCATTTAGACGTGCTCGTATAGTTTTGTGAAACTGGAGTATTAGAACTATATCAGTTTGGTTATTGTTTGGCTTATCAAAAGTTTTTTTGTCTACTTTTAGATAAGATACTCGGAAAACCTAAAAAAGGATAACGGTTAGTTAGGAACTTTTTTTTGTTGAGTTATAGCAGCAAAATCTTACCAAATGATAGTACAAGGTACTACAATCAGGGGCGGAGCCAAGGATAAAAGAATTGTTACCGGGCAAAATCCGTCGAGCTCGTAACTATTCACGCCGAAATCT
Source organism: Phyllostachys edulis (assembly GCA_036346405.1). Classification (NCBI taxonomy): domain Eukaryota; kingdom Viridiplantae; phylum Streptophyta; class Magnoliopsida; order Poales; family Poaceae; genus Phyllostachys; species Phyllostachys edulis. The sequence goes on along the minus strand of CM070553.1, from coordinate 12,323,780 downwards.
CGGTGAAATCGGAGAAAATTCAGAACCGAATTTTGAATTATGTTTTCTCGAGACCGGTAACGAGTCAGGTTACCGCTCGGTAACCGGAAAAACCGGGAAAACAGATAAAATGGGTAATTAGCGATTATAAAGTGTTTAATAAAGTAACAATCCTCCTAGAATTTAATGAAGTGGCAATTGGAAAAAACAAAGAAAACCTTGTTAACTTCACTCTCTGGTGCAGCCCTCTCCTCCCAAGTACTCAGCAGCATCTAAAATAATAAAAACATAAGTTAATGGTAATAAATAATAACTTGACTAGCATACTAAAAACAATAATTATGTAGCAATTCATACTAATACATTGTCGAGAAACGCAAAAGTTGTGCAATGTACTCATTGTTATCAAAGAGTACAAGTCCTTCATATTGAGCTAGGTAGGCTTTGTATTGATCCCAAGTGTATGTCTCATGGGCATGTTGTAGCCAATGATTATAAACTTGTTGGTAATATTCGGGTTCCCCTCACTGATAAACCATTCTTGAATTGTTGTTGAAGGGTACAAGACCGTAATGGTGAGTAGGATAAGAAGAAATGTCTGACGAATGAGAATCATCACCAGAAGGTAACATATTGGCATCTCAACGTCCATAAGTCCGAATAGACCTTGAGCTATCATGGGATTCATAGAAAGAAGAGTCATGTTGCCGAGAATGATCTTGTTTGCGACTCTTACCCCTCACATAGGTCTTATGAATTGTTCTTAAAGCATGACAACCATGGTCTTCATCCTGGGTAGCATGCGTGAATTTTTTTCTCGCAGGTGAATTCCAATGGTTGGTCTTGTACTGCATCATGAGTTGTCCCACGATCAGCACCATCATCGGACGACGGAGAGCTACTGTCACTAGACTCTTGGTACTGCACTTCATCAGATGGCGGACTTTCTGTTTCTTCATCATTTTCCACAATGTCCTCCTGAATATTCTTTTTCTTCTTCTTATCAGCCTCTCGTTTCCTTGTAGTCTTGGTGTCTCCACTCCAAACATCATCCACCATGTAGCTACAAGTAACATGAAAATTATATTAAACTCATAGTGACGGTTGATTTTTTATGTATATATAAGTTGATAACAACATACCTACAGTATGACGAGATGCACTAATGTAAGCCTCATTTGAAGCAAATAGGCCTCATTGATTGCGATATAATTCTAGCTCGTCTAGAGGCTACACTGTCTCCTCGGGTGTATCGGCTATTCTTTGAATTTTCATCATCAGGGAAACGGCGAGGGCTGGATTCTTTCCCAGACCATATAGGTTGTGGCTCTGCGGGTTTAGCACCGCCGCTGTCCAAACACACTTAGAATGTTAGAAAAAATACAACAAATATAATTTATGTGTTAGGATTTAGGAAACTATCTACTTGCCTGCAATCACATAGGTGCGGTTCTTGATCATTGCTGTCGGTGTTTTAGGACCGAGCTTACGTAAAGATTGTTTGATTCGGGGGTTTCTCTAGGCTCAAAATCACACAGAGATGGAGACACAGGGATTTTTATATAGGTTCGGGCCTTCTCTTAGGAGAATAACAACTCTACTCCTGTGTGTATGTATTGAGTATACTAGATTACAAGATGGAGCCAAAGACAAGAGAATTGTACTTCTAATGATCTCTCCCTCCCCCCATTATCCTGATGATTCTGCCTTTTATACAGTCCTCAAGGTTTACCGCTGCACCTCCAGTTTAAATACTGCCTTAATGTCCCAGATTATTGAGCCGTTACTGAAGGTTATTATGGAAGTAGTAATGTTCCCATGCTGCCAGGCAGTTATCACCATAACAAAGGGGTTAAAATCGTGCCATTATTCCAAAGAATAACTGCGTAACTTACTGCCCATATTTTGAATATGATGCGGAAGATTCCCTGATCGACTAGGCCCACATGTCTGTAAGCCCTGTCGATAAAGAACTGGTCATAGAAGAGCTTACAACCAGGTGGTGGTCGTCGAAGAACTTACGATCATGGGATAGTCGTAGGAGGTCTTACGACTATATGGTAGTTGTAAGAGGACTTATGACTACTAGGTGGTCGTAGAAGAACTTACGACCTTCAGCTTCTCCCTTATGGCTATTAAGGGGTATACTCAAGAGTTACATGACGTCATTATCATCCATAATATGAATTATAGATAAATAATAAAACGAGAATTGTTATATTCTCGTCAATTGCAATTCTTTTATTAACTACCTCCATAACATGATCACAGGTAGCTTCATCTTTTGTCAATGCGTCTTCAAGTTCTCGCTGGAGTTCATATGTTTTTCTAATCATTCCTGTCACAGTTGTGGGTTTATGCTGATTTACAAATCTTAGTAGTCGATAAATCGGTTCTACCACTTTAATGAACCAGTCCATACAGGTCCACCATTATCTACATGTGAGACAGGAATACATGTATTCTCCTCATTCGGTCATGCACAAATGGTTGAAGCTCCACACATTTGACACCATCCACTTCATAAACTTGCCTTTTCTATCCCAAAAACTTTTCAAGAAAACAAATGTCGTTCCAAACCTTGTAGTGTTTAGGTGAACCATCTCTCCTCTAATTTGTTCTCGCATTTCACTATGGAGGCAGCTGTGGCTCTATAGGAACTGACAAATCCTCTTGGCTGCCTTGACAACTCCGGCAACCTCCTCGAACTAGCCAATATCCTTCAACATGAGGTTGACGGTATGCACCGCACACGACTGCTAGACTAAAGTTGGATACTCTTCAATTACCAGTTGACATGCTTCCTTGTAGTTTGCACCATTGTCAGTCACAATCTGCATAATATGTTGAACTCCAACTTCTTCCGTAACTTTACGTATCTCACGATACAAAAAGTCAACATTTTGTATCTCACTAGTTGCATTCAATGACTTATGAAAAAATATTCTTCCATTGCAGTACAACATGAAGTTAATAATACTAAGCTATGTAGGTCGTGTCCATGAATCACACATGATAGTGACTCCATATATACCCCAGTCATCTTTGAACTGTGCTACATACTCCTTTATATCTTGTTCGTTAGCATCAAGATATGGCCCATCGATTTCATGGCCTCTTGGTGACGCCACGCCTTCACCAAGTTTTTGTGTCTCTTTGATGGTAGCACGAAAATAAGGACACTCTATCTTTTTTCTAGCAATGTCATTGCTATGGAACCACTTTCCCAAGTTTTGACTTTGAGTCTCCACGAAGTGTTGTATCAATGCGAGGTTGGAGGGATGCATGACCTGCCAAAATATTAGAATCAACTCTCATGGACTGTGACCTGCCAAACATCCTAAAAATAGCACCACTTCCGCTTCCCCTACCACTTCTACTGCCACCACCATGTTCAAACATTGCACCTGTGGCTTTTTCCCTTTGTTGAAGCTGGTGTATTTTCAATAACTCTCGGCGAGCCCATTTCATCTGCATTTCCTCGTCATCATCGAAGACATCTTGAGATGATGGCCCACGAGCTACAGGCACTCTTACAGCTTGCTCCATTTGTAGTCGTTCATCTTTAATAGCTTTCTTTCTTGCCTTCGCTTCTTCAAAACTTGCCAGCATGAGCATTCAAACTTCCGCTGGAACCCCACTACAAGCAACAACATCTCCGTGTCTCCCAACAAGATATTCTTTTAGGTGGGTGACACCTCCGCTTGATTTCGTTATATTACAATATATACACTTCCAACCAGCACCTCCTAGTCTCTCTCCATACTCCCAAACATTGATAGATTTAGGGGCCATCACCTACAATAATCCATACCATAATGTGTTCAATATGGCTATCATAGCCATGTGGGCTGAATCACAAATGAACCTCTTAATAATAGAGCTACTCATCTACCTAGGATGTCTATCACTAGTTCTGACTATATCTAAATATACAAATATCAACATGGACTAAATACAATAATGGGTAGGTAATCAATAGGCGTTGGTACATGAATTTTTTTTGTTGAACCAACAAACCCTTGATCAAACAAATGTCTGTAATCTCTATCTGTACAAACTAATGTCTGAAATTTATCCTATCTACGGCAAAGAAGCACTGAACAATTAGTTTCGAACTGCTTGCCTTGATTCCTTGCTTGTTGCCGCTGCTGCCTTCCTCCCTTCCCCTTGCTTGTTGCCATTGTCGTCTTTGCTCCTCCTTCTCTTCTTCTTTTCTTCTTTCTTCTTCTCCTCGCAGCCTAGTCACATCGTCATTGGTACTAGTCATGTCATGGTCGTTGCTTGCTAGTCACGTCATACAATCAAGAAGCAAAAAGGGGGGGGGGAGAGGTGCTGCAACTCAAGAAGCAAAAGGGGGAGACGAGAGTGCTGCTGCAACAAAAGCAAGAGAGAGAAGAGAGCATCCAATGCAAAAGCAAGAGAGGGGAGACAAGACCAAATGGCAGGCACATGTGTAGGGTCTGTTGCTGCAGAAATTACATATTAGCAAGATAGTACGCATATACATCACATTGGCTTCAGTCCACAATTATGAATATCTCTATAGAGCACATATGCACAAATAAACATTGACGAATTGATCGTTCTATATTAATTCAAGCATATTTAGCTCATACAATACGTATTCTCGCACAAAAAAGGCCTAAACCAACCTAGGAATGTCATTATGCAATAAAAAAATTCAAATTCAAGTTTGGAAGTTTTTGGCCGGTATTTTTCACCCGGGACTGACCGGTAAATCCGGTTAACCACCGGTAACCGACCGATTTTTTTCCTAGGCGGAGCTAGGTCTCAGACAATTGAGGCAATAGCCTGGGACCTAGGATCAAATATTCATGAAAAAACAGTAGCAATTCATGCATTCATGTTGTGTTCGGCCCAAAAAACCGCTGGGCCAGTCCAAGGCTTGAGCCGTTGCGGGCTCTGCACCTTGCTACAATTGGTAAATAGTCTCGACCATTATTTTTCAAAATGGAAATTCTCGACAAGTGTTTCGTCCAAATTCGTCGTTGGATGATATATAGCACAAGGGGCTTCCTTTAGGATTAAGGTTTTTTTTTAAAAAAAACGCTTGTTTTTTTAAAAAATTTACAACAATGGTATATGTCTCAGTATTCTAAAGTACTTTTATTTATAGCAGTAAATTTTACTATAATTCGTAAATATTTGCATAGGTAACTAAGCCTAGCTTGGTACACGAATTCGGGCAGAATTATGAATTGAAAGGCGGTCTTAAAAGAGAGAATTGAAATGCAAGCCGACGCATGGTCGAGCCGGATTACGAGATGGGCCATTTTTCCATGACTAAAACCCACACGTCGAGCCCATCTGAGCCCGGGTGAGTAACCTACGGGTTACGGCCCATTTCCTTGTAAGCTCTCGATCCTATGGTGGGGGAAATCAACAGATTTTTAGCCTTCAAAACATGTGATTGTCATATAAACATATCCGTGCATTATTGCATCTCTAGAAAAGACACTTTCAAGATAGTGTGTTATAGTAGGAAGAAAAACAGCAGGGTCTTGCACCATGCATATCGCACGGCAGTATCAATCGCACCGAGCATACACGCATGATGACATTGAGCTATTTCACTAAAAACTAAAGTTTAAATAAACTATTTCACTAAAAACTAAAATTTAAGTGGAGACCATAACCCCAGTCAGCCTTCTTTTGAATCCGCCCCTGAGATCCTTTATACCATTACCACGATGCATGCACCTCCAACAGCTAGACAGATCATTACCGGCCGGAGAAGGGAGCCTAGCTACAGCGGTGCCATGGATTGCTACTGTTTTTTCACGACTGCGATGCATGATGCTCCATTACGCACGATCATCCAAACAGTAACGTGCACATAGATTGTTACTGTTTTTCACGGGTCTTTGATAGCTCCGCCGCTACGTACGTAAAAATCTACTGTGGATTTCCCTTATTTTTTACCGCGCCCGTGCTGTGCCGGCCGGCGGCCATGCATGCAGTGCAGCCACTTCTTGTATAGAGCCGCGGCAGCAAGAGCTAGCCTAAGACCGAGGGACCAACGACGTGACGACCAGCGTATATATGTACGTATATGGCAGGTACGTACGTACTGCACGTATATACATACATATCCATAGCCGTACGGCTGGACGTACAAAGCTAGCTAGCTACATCATCTGAGAACTTAAGAGTGTATTTGGTTCTTTGCATAAGGTTAACTCGCATGAGTAGATGTAAGTTTTGGGGTGTTTCGTTGTCTGGTTGGATGAGTGAGCCTGTCTGAGTGGATGCAAGATTCTCTCTCGGACCAAGCCGGAGGGAAACACTCGATTCGAGCTTCCCTCCTCAACTAGACCGAGCGTATGCAAACTAACCAGTGCTCATGAGTCCGTTCACCTTCTCCCGTGTCAGATACAGGCAACCAAATAACATCTCAGCATAGTCTGGCCTAACAGAAACAGACAACCAAACAACTCATCATTACATCCACTCAGCCTGATTAGGCTTAACCTGGATGACACGTAAAAGCTAGACTAGAGATATACAGATAACTAAACACACCCCTAATGATTACAGTGGTGACCAGTAAGGTGGGCACAACCCAGGAGACAGGGCTCGGATCTGCTGCATGCGGTGGAGTTATTAAATTACCTTGGCACATCGCAAGCTCTAGCTAGTTCGATCGTACAGTCGTACGTGTGTTGGCCAGGCTGCTGGTCCACGAACACTTTGGAGAAGATTTTATTTTGCAGGAATTAGAATAGTCCGATTACCGTATGAATCAGGGAAAAATACTTACATTCTATATACACGAGGCCCTCCCACCTGTGATCGAAACCTTGTGGCCGGCTTCATACATGATTGGTCATGCATGTGACCTAGCTAGGGCTGAAAACGAATTGAATACGTACGAATTGTATAGTGGTGAAATTATATTCGTATTTGTATTTATTTTAATTTAACATGAATAAGATATTATTGATGTTTTATCCTCATACAATAATACTTAATTCTTATAATCTATTTATTTCACCTACACAATATGAATTCACTTTGAATTTAAAAAACTCGTGCAACTAAGTAGGCATACTGCAATAAAATACTTATATTGCTTCATCGAATTCGAATACGAATAGCTCAGATAAAATAACAATTCGGATGGCAAAAATTCCATACCATATTTGCATCCATTTTTTTAATGCAAATTCGAATATGAATATGAATATGAGAGAAATTGTTAATCGGGTAGAAAAATCTATATCGTATTCGCATCCTATCGGATATGGTAGTCAAATAATACGAATAATTTGTATCCGTTTTTCATCCCCATACCTGGTTGTGACTACTGTAACGTACGGATATCGTCCCTACAATCCCTAGCCAAGAGAAGTAAGTGTGTGTATAGTATGTATGTATGTTGCTCGAAAGTCCATCTAGCACCACGAACTACGAAATCAGACATTTGACCCTCGAACTTTGCAATTCGTTTCAAATAACACCATAACTCGGTTTCACAAAGTAGCATTGCCCGCGTGACATGATGAGTGGACGGTTTTAGTGAAGGGCTACGGGTAGGCTACACTAGCGCAAATTAATAAAAATTCTACCTGTAAACCAAGATCACTGCAGTTATAGATCACGGTCTTACCACTAGACGCCAAGAAAGCGAATTGATGCAAAGACGTCGAAGCGAGTAGTCGTACTAAGTTGATGCAGCACGTCGGGGTAGAGTAGTCGTACTACTTCCTCGTCCTCGTCGCGGCGTCCCACATACAGCTCCTCTCTTGCGGTTCGTCCAAACGCCACAGATGCAAATGCCCAAAGGTATCCACACGCACGGAGGAAGCAACGCACGCCGGGACTACTAGATCCGCGAGCGACTAGGGCGTGGGAGGGTGGTGGCTGTGGTTTGAGGATGTCACGAAAAACACATCACCAATCCTCAGGCGCCTTGCCCTCCTTTTATAGACGCCTTACAATGGGCTTCTACTAATAGAGGCCCATTAGGACCCATGCTCATCTAATCGGATCCAATCCGAATTAGGCTTCACCCTTAAGTGTGTGACCCTATAGGTTCACGTATGTTTAGACATGACGCAGTATACATACTTGGTCAATAGTTGGTAGCGACCTCTAGCAAGACGTGCCAACTCCTAAACGCATACACAAAGATCATATCGGACGAACCATCACAACGTTATGTACATGCCAATCCCTTTGCCTCACGATATTCGGCCGAGCTCCAAGTGACCACTCTATCTCGATCCTATGATCCGGAATCCCTTACTAGGTTAACTCTTAACCTTAAGTAGCATGGCCACGCATTTACGGATCCGATCACTCGAGGGCCCAGATATCTCTCGGTAGAGAGGGCAAATCCCATCTCGACCGACCATGCCTCGCAAAGATGCTTCATGACAAACCCGAAAGCTACCTTTATAACTACCCGATTCACGAGTAGCGTTTGATAGCTCCTAAGTAGGCCGATTCACATCTCAAGTACATGCGACAATCTCGTGTCTAAGGACAAGGCGTACACATTGTGTAGAGAGAACCATAAGTATAATTGTTATGTCTCATGTTGGGTCGGTCCAACCCCATGTTCTAAACATGTGTCCACATTATTGGTTTGACATCTCCATGTCTATGACCTGTGAAACATGGTCATCAACCGATACATGTGCTAATCCATCATTCACGTGTGTCCTCACATGAACTCCGACTAGGGACAACTTTAGAATAACCATATAAGTAAAGAGTTTCACAAACAAGTCATATACTTGTTAATCAACACAAAGGTAATATTCAAGGAACATTTATTAAATCATGGATACAATGAAATATCATCATCTCTATGATTGCCTCTAGGGCATATCTCCAACATTTAGCACGTAGGATGGCATGCTGACCAAGTTGGATCAATGACACTTGGGGCCCATAGGGTTTCTCCCCTACCGAGCTACCAACCATGCTTCCTTGGCCGTTGCCCCCTATAGCTCTTTTCCTCTATATTTCGATTTAAGGGAGAAGCCCCTATGGATCCACCTGTTATTCACCTAAAATTGGTCAGTGCGTCATCCTACGTGGCAATCAAACCACCCACTCATCGCGCCATGCGGGCAATACCACCATGCGAAACCTGGTCAATGTGTTATTTAAACTGGATTGCAATGTTCAGGGGTCAAATTTCTGGTTTTATAGTACGGAATGCTAGACGAACTTTCCAGCAAAATTCGAGGTGTTATATGAACTTTTTCCATACATATAGACACATTACGGCAAGATGTATATATGTACGTATGTGTGGAGGTCGATCAATGAGCCAAAGCCCAAGGCGAATTTATATAAGGAAACAGCTGCCGACGGCCACACCATGCAAGCATACTTGAATGACATGTTTGTAAATTTAAGGAGGGAGTAGTGCTGTAGCCAGATCGATCGAGCTTACATATTAGTCCTTCACACTAAATACCATTGATCATGGATAACCACTTTCTGTACGTGTTGTGCGCGCACATATATTGCCTGCCTTAATTAGGTAGGCCGACCGGGCGGATTAACGGATCGAGACGCGAACGAGATAGCCACATCAACATGCCAGTTTTGCAACTCTGGTCCAGGGCCGTACGTGCGTGCATCGATCGTCCTCCCATGTGCCGACACATGCTCCCCACGTAATTAATTAAGGGCGCCATTTCTTCCGCGCAACTACTTAACTAGCTAGATCGACAGTTTAGATCGGGTATGGGCGCTCAGAAGAAGAGAAATCAATGTCCTATTACGCCAACACAGCCTAAGCCATGTACAATAATATGATGTCAGCTACAGTGGCGAAGCCAGGAATTTTATGATGAGGGTGCACACTTTAAGAATTAAAAAAAAATCTTGTACGATATATAAGTAATTTCACAAGTTCAACACAATTACACAAAAAGTTCAAAATTAGTTAATAGTGCAATATAAATAGTTCAAATAAGAACTTACATTAATAAAAGAGTCCTAAATAGCTCGCCCGGCGCTGGCTCCTCTTGCCGTCCCGCCTAGCTCCTTTGGTGCCGGCGCTCGCTTTGACCGGTGCCGCTCTGGCCTCCTCCTCTGCGACCTAGCGCCTAGCCCCTAGCCCACTGCCGCCCCCCCGCTCCCTAAATCCAAATATCCAATCGAAATGGAGCGCCTCCGTGGCAGCCTCCGACCCAGCCCTCCTCTTCTGGCAGGTCTTGCTCCGCTCCTCCTCTCTCTCGGCCTAGCGCCCTAGCTGCTAGCCCACCTGTGCCGCCCCCCTCCCTGGCTCCCCCAAATCCAAATATCCAATCCCAGATCCCAGAGAAGAGCGTCCACGGCGGGGGCGTACTAGCGGAGGTCCCGGTGGAGAAGGTCAGGAGGAGAAGCAAGGAAACGCTGCCGGCTGCCCTACCTTGGTGATGGTATTAGTGGTCGAGCAATGGCCTCTCGACGACTCGACTCCGGACGCTCTCGTCGTCTCGCTCACGGCGCAGGAGGAGGAGGGCCTGCCCGATATGATTTCATCGGAGAAGAGTTCATACTATAAATTCATTTAAAGTTCGGGGGCTAGCTGATGAGGATTAAAATATCTAAATATTACTTTATTTAATTAAAGACCACACATCCTTCGTGGTCGTAACCCCCTAAAGCTAACGACCCTCGTGGTCGTAAGGATTCTAGAGGTTACATTCTAGAGGTTACATCCTTCGTGATCGTAAGCCCTAAAATATTAAGCCCAGAGGAAAAAAGAACCTACGGCCCAAAAAAAAATTAAGACAAGAGACAAAAATTAGAACATGAAAAAAAATACTCGGACATGAAAAAAAACAGTAGAAGGAAGAGAACATGAAAATTGCATAGGTACGTAGTATGCGTCAAACTTACAACATGTAGATTTTGAAAAAGCCAAAAATGTCACCGCCTTGGCCAGAGGTACGTAGTATACGTCGAGCATGCAAGAAAGTAAGTAGTGGATCCATTTTATAAGTCAAACATGCATGCGGTGGGCGAAAACCGCCTGAGAATTAGTTGGGAGCTTAAATTGATGCTTATTGTTGATATGTATATATAATCAAAAATTTGCAAAATTTTTTGGGGTGCTCAGCACCACGGGCACTACTGCGCCATACAGTCACTATCTGTAAGTCTTGTCATATAGAGCACGAGATGATGATATGGATGAAAGAAGAGGAGCGTAGAGAATTGTGTCGTCTCTCATGCAGCAGTCAACTGTAATATAATAAACAAAACAGGTTGTATATGGAGGATCTCTCTATAGAGATACGTAAAAAAACAACTCATTGTATGAGTTATACATGCCCTAATGATTTATCTGTGTGAAGAGGAATTAAGGTTCCATTTATCTTAAAGCCGTCTAAAAAGGAGAGAGCGTTCCTTAGTCACAGCCGAAGACACATGAACACTCCAATGCATTATTAGTTGTCCCACAAGCGTATAATTCTTACCATTTCCATATGAGCTGATCTCCACACAATTACTTTAGCCTTTTCCATAGGAGGCACTCTTTGCTAATGGGAAGCATTTGCTTCCTACGTTTTCATATACCTAACACTTTGAATTAAGTAGCATAGTGGCCCGCGCACCTGCGCTAGCATCCTCTTTAGTCTGCTGACTTTTTTTGGAAATAAAGTTTGATTTCATATTATGCCATTTGAATGAATACGTACGTGGGTGAGTGGAATGACTTGTGATAAGTTCAAATGGTTTTAAGTGGAATGACTTGTGATAAGTTCAAATGGTTTTAAGGGATACTTTGAGATTTAGTTGAATATATTCATTCTCTATAAATCCCACTCCCAAACTTCTTCGTATAGCAACAATATCGAATATGAAGGTACAAAGTTACCTAAAGTAAACCGGAGTCCTATAACGTGAAAGACACGGTTAGTGAATGAAGGAGCGCCTCTAAAATAAACGAAGCCATGCATTTGCGCGTCTAGATTTGCTAAAAAAAATTAATACAAAAGAACACAAATTAGACTTAGATGGTTTAGAACATTTTCCATATATTTTATACTCTCTCCGGACTGCATGCATTCTAAAACAACATCCATTTAAAACAGAGGGAGGGAGTTCTTTAGATTTTTTTAACGATAGATATTGGGTTTGACTACAAAAGCTTTTTTTTATACAGATAACAAAGTACAACTCGAGGAAAATAATTGAAGTATATATAAGATTTGTTTGGTAAAATAACCCTTGATCATAATACGCAGCAGCAAAATACGCTTTAAGGAGAAAGCTAGCAGCTACCTTTTACCTCTACCTCCTTTGCATTGGATCTGCAGAGGATCATTTGTGTGAGCAGTGTTTTGTTAGTGTGTAAATAACACACGGCAGTGGTACTGTAACAAATACTATAGAAACAGTGAAATAGTTACTGTATCGAAAACACTAGCAAAAAATTTGTAGCTTTTAATCTGTACCGTTCTTTCTGATCGGACGGTGGAGATCGTCTTCTAATAGACAGTAATAGAGAGGATACATTTCCCCTTTGTGCTAGCTGGTCGAGCAGGCGCTTGAATCCTCGATCCAGGAGCTTGCTTTCCAGGTATGTCACTCGTTTTGTTAAGATCTAAATACTCCCAAATATATACCTTCCGCCCTCAGATTTATTTTCTTAATCAGGTAGCCATTAGAGGCAAATAGAACTATAGAAGGACTGATTCCTTGCTTCCCCGCTATTTTCCTTGACTATATTAAGATTAATGAAACAATAGCAGATACTGAAATAATGATTTTTTCAGACACTAAAAGATAGGACTGAAAACATATATGCAAATCAATTCAATGCCATGCGTACAAATCATGTATTCAAAGCAACATTACTGGACCTTCTAGAAAATTTCCTTGTACACTGTTTTTCACCATATCATCACCTGGCCTTTCTTCGTTGCTGACCATTATCTGCAGTCCATCCCTTCTTGTCATCCTTGATAACGCTACATTTAGCTGTCTGTGTGCAAATATACATGCTTAATTAGGTAGATATAGGCCTACCTTGTTGAGAAATTGCCCTTGACTTTTGTTGATGGTCATGCATTACCCTGCGCAAAAACAATAGGATTTACAGTTTGAAAAACTATTACTAGAATGACATGTTTGTAATAATCTTACCTGTTCATCCAATAGAATCATGTCGGTGCCATCCCGGAGTCTCGATACTTTGACATTGATTGTCCATGAGCCCTTTTTTTGTTGTCAATGCACTTAGCGGCTTGAATGCCATATTTTGTTGGAGCCTGGAAAATACATACAAAGCAAATAGGGTTAGAATGATTTTGCATATAATTAATAGACTTACATGCAATTACAATTTACTGATCTGACATAACAACTTTCCAACGTTTCAAATCTTGAAGAGCAAGATACCTTCTTTTAAGGCCAAAACCTAGCAAATCAACTAAAATTTCAATTGTAGGACAGTACTATCTTTTGAAGGACAAATCTAGCTAATGAAGTGGAGACTATCTAGTACTTCCAATTTAGTTTTATTTTCTAATGGTATGTTCTTCAATTCCCAGGGCTTGAAAAATAAAGGATGAGCCAATGATGTACCTGGTTGTATTGGGGTTGCTGTAATCGCCCATGTGAGAAGGACGAGTGCTTTGTTCGCATACACAACAATTGGGTGAAGAATAAAGGATGGACCAATGATCTACCTGGTTTTGCTGGAGCAGGGTGAACATGATGGCAATGGTGGTGGTGTCCTAGGCGGAGATGGCGTCAGTTTTGGGCGTTCCTGTTGTGGTTGCTGTAATCGTTGTGATCAACGAGAAGGACGAATACTTTGTACGCAAACACAACAATTGGGTGAAGAATAAAGGATGGACCAACAGAGATCAGGAAGGGTAGGGTTAGATTAATTACAGATCAGGAATTTAATCTGTAATCAGACGTGCAACAGAGGGAGCATATGTTTGCGCTCTCTAGATTTACACCGTGATAGCTGTGAAGCAACCACTAGAGCCAGCCCGCTTTCCCTCTCTTCTTTTAATTAATAATCTCATGTAATAACAGCGCTATTAGAAATTAGGGACAATTTGCTATATTTCACTTAATAACTTCGGATCTTCACAATATCGTTTTGTTGATGCCTCACTTAGCCTCGAAACGACTGACATATTATTCAGTATATCGTATTGTGATTTTTGTCGAGATATTAAGTGGTTGTTTGCTTCGAGTCCTGGCAGTTTTTTGCCTCGCCGGAAGAGACCCTGGAGGCTGTCATGTGAGTGTTTAGATGCTAACTGCATAGCTGCCTGGCTCAGGCCCTCAAATCTAGCGCCTGGGAAGGAGGAAGTAGCACCGGGGAGCTAGGCTTTTGATCCATCGTTGATAACTTTGATTTAACGTTCTATTTTTCATTCACCAATTTCAGACACAAGTTTTCAATCAAATAACTCATCTTCAGATTTGCCTGATCAGACAAAAAATATCTACTTTCCAGACTACATCCTAGTACAATTTTTTCTCAGATATAGAATCCAGACACACCGACCAAACAAACCCTAAGTTGCATTCGCTGAACGTAGTCGCGCGTACCTCGTTGGCTTATTGCCCGACTTCTGTCACCCCGCGGTCGCTGAGCTCATACCGGACGGCGCGCCCGCTCCGCGACACGCGCATCGAGCCGCCGCCGCGGCCGGCGTGGTCCCTGGCTGCCGGCCGTCCTAGCGCGCGGCAGAGAATCCTAAACGTCCTCGTCCTCCGCTCGCGCGCCCATCCAAGAGAGGTGAGGTACGGGCTCCCGTTGACGCTGGCACAGGGGGCCTACCGCTGCTCTCTGGCGGGGGGACACGGGCGTCGGCGGGGGCCACCTGGCAGCTGCACAGCACCGTCGGCATCTTGTGTTTCAGCGCTCGCAGTCGCAGCAGAGAGAGAGAGAGCGCGCGCTTTGATGATGGTTTGGTGGTCGCTGCAGTATGTGAGCCTGTGAGGGCGCGTCACGGCCCTATTGGGGAATAATGGCATGGCGTGCAGTACGGCTGAATGAGCGAGTGAGTGGAGGGTGGGCCCGGGGGAGTTCTGGCTGTTGCCACTCTAGCTATAGAGTTTTTGGGCTGAATTAGCGCCGACGACGATACTAATAGCAAATCTAATTCTTTTCTGACATCAAATACAAAAATAGCATAGCGGAGTCATCGGTGACCGACACTTCACCGAGTCTGCACACACGTGGCCGCGTTCGTGCGCTGGGGCCCCCCCGGGTTGCATTTGATGTTCGGAGAGGCCTAGATTTTCTATTAGGGACATCAACAGCGCTAATTTAGTCAAAAACTCATAGCTATATGGAGTTGTTTGGTTCATGATCCTAATGAACAAGCCAAAATATGGTATAGCCAAACCTGAGCAAAGCTAAATGCTCGATCTAATATTTCGCAAAATGATCATTGTTTGGATTGCAGCCAAACCACATTTTAGCGTTACCAAAATTTTGTTGAGCGACTTCCTCACTCTTGGATTGCCCACGTGTGACGTTGGATTTCATTTGTGTTATCAAATTTGTGTTGGTATTACCAAATATTGGTAGGAAACCAAATGATAGCCGATTTTCATTGTCGTTGCTAAAATTTGGTTAAATATGGTTTGATTCAGGTGCAATTTTATTCGGCTAGAAAGGGATACGCGTACCATTGTTTCATTGGTAAAATGGTCATTTCCTTTGACAAATAGAGCAGCAGTGCTCATTCAACTCGACCGATGAGTAAGATCATTGTGCCGGTCGATATACTGCTATGCACTACGTTTCTTCGGGTTGTTGTGTTGTGGCTAGCAAATAGACCTATATGCTTGGGGCGGTTGGAATTTCAAAACGGTTTCTCTTTTTTTATTTTTCTTGGCACTGTGAGTTGCCGTTTCCCCTCTATATTACCTTTAGCTTACAAAACGCAGTGGAGATTAAAATGAAAGTAATTGTGTTTTGAGCGGTGCTATACATACGATATTCACCTGTACGATTCGTTTACGACGCCAGGTTGGTCCGTTGGCCGGGCTGAAGAGAAGACAGAGAGACGAACATGGGACGAACGATTGTACGCCTATCGTAACTTTGACCACCGTACGTGAAGCATTTCTCCTGTGTTTTTGTCTCTGAATTTTGTGCCTGCTCGTGACGCCCTCTCTACGCTAATGTTTTGGGGACACTGGCACAACCAGGAATTTGTAGGAGGTAGGGCGAACTTGCAACCGCTACACAGCAAGCCTTTCAGGGTTTCAGTTGAGGCGAGATAGTGGCAGATACGCATGGCATCAGACGCTGCGAGTTCCTTCTTGCGCAGCAATGTTTCCCATCGTTCAGTACTCAAGCCGCCCAGCAACCAGCAGCAAGCCACCCCTGTTTAGGTTCACCGTTTCCTTCGTGTGGCCTGATGGATCGCGATCGCAATCGCAATGCTTCCCCTCCCAAAGGACAGGAAAAGAGGCATTCAATGGAGCACTCCACTACTGAATGCATCTGCAAGTACGGTGCTGGGCGGAGTAATAGCAACTGTTGGCGACCCGTCCGGATCGAAACAGATTTGGGCCTCGCTCCAAGGCGAGAAACTGGGAACTGATCACTGCCCTGATCCAGAGAGATTTGGGTCTCGTCCCAGGTTTCAGTTTGACGCACGGCATAGCAGATCGCGGACGGCCGAGATCTTCAGATTTCTGAGGGATTAAAAAGGCCGGTAGAAAGAAAATGCATTCTGAAACTTCTTAGCGCGGGTACTTAGATTCTTGATAAAGAAACAGGCACCTGGCTAGCATTAGTCACAATCTGAATACGATTTTTCCAGCGCCGTCGGGGCAGGGGCGTTGGCGCGTACAGCGACGGCGCCGGCGTTCAGGGGGACCATTCCATCTCGCAACCGATAACCACGACGACGACATCACACATAGATGCTCTTCAATGGCGCCCTCCCAGCCCGGTTCCTCAGTATGCAAATAATGGCACATTCAAGCAACATGTACGGGAACAAAGTCAAGAGGAAATCAGGAGTCCTTACAGCTTGCACTGTTACCATCATGTGTATGTACTGCAGTGTAGCACATGCGAAGAAATCTTGCACTGTTACCAACATGTCACTCAATAACTGTACAATTCATTATATGTCACTCACTCACTGACCGTAAGATTGACATGTGAGCATAAGACCTAAATGTTTGTAAAACATGGATGGCATATGAGAAACATAAGAAATTATTCCGTGACATACAAGGAAATTAGCCCAGATCTTTGAAGCCGGCAAGGGTAAGAAGAAAACACACAAATTCTTTCATTGGAAGGGCTTAAAAACGCACCGTCTCATCATCGTCTTACCTGTAACGTTACACCTAGGAGAGAATAGCAGTAACAATAATTTTACATCACTCACTGGAAGCAGTACAAGAGACAGAAACTAAAACTCCATTATTATTATTATTATTCTCCTCAGCTTCCTACTCCACTAGTACTGAATTTTAACATGGGAGCGGCGAAAATTAGAAGACCAGTTTCCGACGTGGCAGGCGGCCGTGCACGTCGGCGAGCTCCCGGATGGTGTCCGCCACGAGGTCCTTGAACACCAGCCGCTCGATCTGGAGCACGGCGACCGCCACCTCGGAGCTGGGCCGGTCGGGCGACCACCGGCGGTCCGCCGAGAGGTCGCGCAGGATGGCGCCGCGGGTGAGGTCGTTCAGGTCGTCCGCCGCCGGTGCGACGGGCTCCCGGGCGCGCTGGACCTCGCCCCAGACGTGCTCGAGGAGCTCACCACCGCGGAGCCACGCGTCGGGCTCCCAGGCGCAGGCGGATCGCCGCCGGTCAAGCACCTCTACCGCCGCGCCGCAGAGCAGCCTCCTCTGCAGCCACGTGTCGTGGCCTCGCTGGTGTCGCTTCTCCGCCGCGTTGTACATGTCATCGGGGTCCCGCATCCGGTCGAACAACCGGACGACCTCTGCCACGTAGGCGTAATCCGGGTCGCTAGCGTTCTGTCCCACAAGCCACGCATCTGGGATCCACTCGTCATCCTCCTGGTCGGACACCGTGGCTGGCCTTGGCCTCGGCCTCGGGGCTCCGAAGTCGATTGCCCGTTTCGACCCCGACGACGACGGCGAGTCCTCGTCGGCGAGGAAGGCCGCCGCGTCCAGCACGGACACCGGGCTTGGCTGCTGGTCGGCGGCCGCGTCGCCGACGGTGAACGCCTGGATGCTGCTCAGGAGCTTGCCGCACCGCTCGAGCAGGCCGCGCTCCGTCCTCGGGTCGTCGGGACGAGTCCGCTGCTGCGTTGCAAAATGGTCAGAGAAGTTAGATGAAATTGCCTAATGGTCGTTGCCAGGAACTAATTTTATATTTCAGGATATGTAGAGGGTTACCTCAAAGTCCCAGCGGGAGGAGGCACTGAAGGAGCTGCTGCTGCCGCCGTCCGAGAAGCTGGTGGAGGCGTCGTCGTCGGGGGATAGCGCCGCAGCGTTGTGAGCGGAAAGGCGGGAAATGCGAGAGCGGACGCCGGTCGCCTCGGCGTTGCTCGGCTTCCTGACGGATTGGTGGTGCTTTGGCGACTGCGCCGGCGAACTGCGCCGCTGCGGGGACTGCGGGCCGCGCCGAGCCGGGGAGACCGGGCTCCGTGCGGGAGACGCGGTCCGGTCGGGTGAACGAGGGCGGCGGGCGTGGTCGACGTCGACGCGGAATCGGCGGGTGGGTGTCGTCCGCGCCGGCGGCGGCTGCGGCGGCCGAGGGGACGGGCGCATGACGACGATGGGAGGCGGAGGGTTCCGCACGGAGGAGATGGGTGGCGGAGGGGTGTGGTGGAGGAGGCCTTTGAGCTGGAGAGCTTCCAAGATTTGCTTCAGGGTCTCGAGATCCCTGGCCGGCTCGGCGATGCCGCGCTTGCGGAGGCGCCGCTCGATCTCGCCGTAGAGGGCTATCTCGCCGTGGCCGGCTGTTGAGTCGACGCGCTTCGCCGGTTCGGGGAACACCTCGCGCGCGTCGAAACGGCTCCGCCTCTGCAGCATCGCCCGGGGGCAGGCCGGATCCGGCGACCGCCGCAGCGCCGCTTCCGTCGCCGGGGACGACGGCCTCTGAGGCGGAAGCACAGGCGGCGCCGGCTTCTCGAAAAAGGTCGGGTCCACAAACCG